>CANTUZ010000022.1:1200000-1800000 GCA_947846985.1 Fratercula arctica | reverse complement strand
CGCATGTCCTTGGGGTGAGGGGTCAGCTATGGGGGGAGGGGCATGCTAAGAGGGGAGGGGTCAACTGTAAGGGAAGGGACGGGGGGAGGGGTCACGGGGGGAGGGGTCATCCCTGGGGGGAGGGACATCCTATAGGGGGAGGGGTCATCTGTAGTGGGAGGGGCTGCGGGAGGGGTCATCAATTGGGGGGAGGGGCATGCTATTGGGGGAGGGGTCATCTGTAGTGGGGAGGGGTGGGGGGAGGGGTCACCGGGGGGAGGGTTCATCTATAGTGGAGTGGGCGTGTCCTTGGGGGGAGGGTCATGCTATTGGGGGAGGGGTCAACTGTAGGGGGCTGTGGGGGAGGGGTCACGGGGGGTGGGGTCATCTGTAGTGGGAGGGGCTGGGGGAGGGGTCATCAATTGGGGGGAGGGGCATGATATTGGGGGAGGGGTCAACTGTAGGGGGCTGTGGGGGAGGGGTCACGGGGGGTGGGGTCATCTGTAGTGGGAGGGGCTGCGGGAGGGGTCATCAATTGGGGGGAGGGTCATGATATTGGGGGAGGCGTCTACTGTAGGGGGGTGCGGGGGAGGGGTCACGGGGGGGAGGGGTCATCTGTAGAGGGAGTGGCTGTGGGAGGGGTCACCGCGGGAGGGGTCATTCCTGGGGGGAAGGACATCCCGTTTGGTGGGAGGGGTCATCTGTAGGGGGAGGGGCGGGGGGAGGGATCACGTGGGGAGGGGTCATCTATGGGGGGTGGGCGTGTCCTTGGGGGGAGGGTCATGCTATTGGGGGAGGGGTCAACTGTAGAGGGGTGTGGGGGAGGGGTCACGGGGGGTGGGGTCATCTGTAGGGGAAGGGGCTGTGGGAGGGGTCACCGCGGGAGGGGTCATCCCTGGGGGGAGGGACATCCTATGTGGTGGGAGGGGTCATCTGTAGGGGGGGAGGGGGTCACCGGGGGGAGGGGTCATCTATAGGGGAGTGGGAGTGTCCTTTGGGGGAGGGGTCACCTATGGGGGGAGGGGCATGCTATGGGGGAGGGGTCAACTGTAGGGGGAGGGGCTAGTGACATCACAGCATAGACCGAGCCCACCCTTGGTGACATCTTGGGGAGTCAGAGCCCCCCTTTGTGACATCACGGGGCAGTCAGAGTCTGGTCTTGGTGACATCACAGGGCAGTCAGATCCCGCCCTTGGTGACATCACAAGAGAGTCAGAGCCCCACTTTGTGACACCACGGGGCAGCCACAGCCCCCGCTTTTTGCCACCAGGGGGCAGTCAGAACCTACCCTTGGTGACATCACAGGGCTGTCACAGGCCGCGCTTGGTGACTTCACAAGGGAGTCAGAGTCCGCTATTGGTGACATCACAGGGCAGTCAGAGACCCCCCTTTGTGACACCACGGGGCAGCCACAGCCCCCGCTTTTTGCCACCAGGGGGCAGTCAGAGCCCACTCTTGGTGACATCACAAGGGAATCAGAGCCCCACTTTGAGACATCACAGGGCAGTCACAGCCTACCCTCGGTGACATCACAGCGCAGTCAGAGCCCCCCTTTGTGACATCACGGGGCAGTCAGAGTCCACTCTTGGTGACATCACAGGGGAGTCAGAGCCCCCCTTTTGTGACATCACAGCGCAGTCAGAACCCGCCTTTGGTGACATCATGGGGCAGTCAGAGCACACCCTTGGTGACATCACAGGGCAGTCAGAGCCCCCCTTTGTGACATCACAGGGCATTCATAGCCCCCCTTTCTGACATCACGGGGCATTCAGAACCTGTCCATGGTGACATCACAGGGCAGTCAGAGCCCGCCCTTGGTGACATCACAGGGCAGTTATAGCCCAACCCTTGGTGACATCACGGGGCAGTCACAGCCTACCCTCGGTGACATCACGGGGTAGTCAGACCCCCCTTTGTGACATCACAGGGCAGTCAGAGCCCACCCTTGGTGACATCACAGGGCAGTCAAAGCCGGCCCTTGGTGACATCACAAGGCAGTCAGAGCCCACCCTTAGTGACATCATAGAGGAGTCAGAGCCCCACTCTGTGACATCACAGGGCAGTCAGAGACCACCCTTTGTGATACCACGGGCTAGTCAGAGGCTGCCCTTTGTGACATCACGGAGCAGTCAGGGCCCGACCCTTGGTGACATCACAGGGGAGTCAGAGCCCCACTTTGTGACATCACGGGGCAGTCAGATTCCGCCCTCTGTGACATTACAGGGGAGTCAGAACCTGTCCTTGGTGACATCACGAGGCAGTCAGAGACCCCTTTGTGACATCACGGGGCAGTCAGAGCCCACTCTTGGTGACATCACGGGACAGTCAGAGTCCACCCTTGGTGACATCACGGGGCTGTCAGAGCCCGCCTTTGGTGACATCACAGGAGAGTCAGAGCCCGACCCTTGGTGACATCACGGTGCAGTCAGAGCCCGCCATTTGTGACATCACAGGGGAGTCAGAGCCTGCCCTTGGTGACATCACAGGGCAGTCAGAGCCCCCCTTTGTGACATCACGGGGCAGTCAGAGACCCCCCTTTGTGACATCACAGGTCAGACAGGGCTGGCCCTTTGTGACATCACGGGGCAGTCAGAGACCCCCCTTTGTGACGTCACAGGACAGTCAGAGCCCACCTTTGGTGACAGCACGGGGTAGTCAGACCCCCCTTTATGACATCACAGGGCAGTCAGAAAAATCCAAGCCCCAAAAGCCAACTCCCAAACCCAAACCCAAAAAATCCCAACCCGAACATTCCAACCCGAAATCCAACCCAAAACCAATTTTTTTTTCTTTAGATTTCGGGTTGGAATTCCAACCCGAAATCCCGCCCAAAAAACTGAAAAATCCAACCCCCAAAAGCCAACTCCCAAACCCAACCCCAAGAAATCCCAACCCGAACATTCCAACCCGAAACCCAACCGAAAAACAGTTTTTTGGTTCGGATTTCGAGTTGGAATACCAACCCGAAATCCGACACAAAAAACCTGAATACTCCAACCCCCAAAAGCCAACTCCCAAACCCAACCCCAAAAAATCCCAACCCCAGCATTCCAACCCGAAAGCCAACCCAAAACCAATTTTTTTTTGTTGGATTTCGGATTGGAATTCCAACCCGAAATCCCACCCAAAAAACTGAGAAATCCAACCCCCAAAAGCCAACGCCCAAACCCAACCCCAAAAAACCCCAACCCAAACATTCCAACCTGAAATCCAACCCAAAACCAATTTTTTTTCGTTGGACTTCGGGTTGGAATTCCAACCCGAAATCCCACCCAAAAAACTGAAAAATCCAACCCCCAAAAGTCAACTCCCAAACCCAACGCAAAAAAGTCCCAACCCAAACATTCCAACCAGAAATCCCAGCCAAAACCAATTTTTTGGATGGGCTTTTGGGTTGGAATTCCAACCCGAAATCTGACCCAAAAAACTGAAAAATCCAACCCCCAAAAGCCAACTCCCAAACCCAACCCCAAAAAATCCCAACCCAAACATTCCAAACTGAAATCCTACCCAACAAAAATTTTTTGGATCAGATTTCGGGCTGGAATTCCAAACCGAAATCCCACCCAAAAAAACCAAAAAATCCAACCCCCAAAAGCCAACTCCCAAACCCAACCCCAAAAAATCCCAACCCGAACATTCCAACCCGAAAGTCAACACAAAAAACTGAAAAATCCAACCCCCAAAAGCCAACTCCCAAACAATCCCAACCCGAACATCCCAACCCGAAATCCAACACAAAACCAATTTTTTTTCGTTGGACTTCGGTTTGGAATTCCAACCTGAAATCCGACCCAAAAAACTGAAAAATCCAACCCCCAAAAGCCAACTCCCAAACCCAACCCTAGAAAATCCCAACCCGAACATTCCAACCTGAAATTCAACCCAAAACCAATTTTTTGGGTGGGATGTTGGAATTCCAAACCGAAATCCAACCCAAAAAAACGCAAAAATCCAACCCCCAAAACCCAACGACCAAACCCAACCCCAAAAAATCGCAACCCGAACATTCCAACCCGAAATCCAACCCAAAACCGAACAGGATTTTCCCGCTTTCAGTCTCAAAATCTGCATTACAGTGGAGAAAGAAACCGTATGAGTAAAATCCAGGCAGGATATGGAGGGTCTCTTACAGCTTCCCCTCAGGACTGGGCCAAGGGGGGGCCCGCTTCCGCCCGCCCGCCCCCCCATCGCGCACAGTTGAGGCACCTCCCCCCAAAAAACATCCCCGGATTTTCGGGGTGCCCGCCACACACATCCCTCCCCAATGTGCGCACGCATTTACTGCCCAGTGACCTAAGTGCTAAGACTAAGACTCTCCCAAGCGCTAGGCTGGAAACCAGCAAACATACGGAGCGCTGCCACATGGAAAGTGGCAGGAGGGAAACGTGGGGCCTTTTTTGACTGTCTGTGGGAACTGCTCTCACTGCCCCACCAATCTCTGTGCTAAGACTATCCGCAGCGCTAAAGCTCAAAACCAGCGCACATCTAAGGATTGCTCCCACGTGGCAAATGCCAGGAGGAAAACTTGTGCTTGTTCTCTCTGTCTTTGGGAACTGCTTTCACTGCCGCAGTAACCCAAGCGCTAACGCTCTCCCAAGACATAGGCTCAACATCGGCAAACATCTAGAGATTGCTCCAACATGAAAATTGCCAGGAGGCAAAAGAGGAACTTGTTTTCACTGTCCCCGGGAGCTGCTTTCACTGCCCCTGCAATCTAAGTGCTAGCGCTCTTCCCACAGCTGGACTCAGAAAGAGCAACCATCTCAGGATTTCTCCCACGATGACGGAGCCACAGGGAAACCTTGTGCTTACGCTCTCTGTCTCTGGGAATTGCTATGACTGCTTTTATATTCTAACTGATACTACTCTCCCCACCGCTAAGCTCGAAACCAGAAAACATCTGGAGATTGCTACCAGATGGCAAGTGCCAGGAGGGGAAAAGTAGTGCTTGCTTTAACTTTCTCTGGGAACAGCTTTCACAGCACCAGTAACCTAAAGATTAAAACTCTCTAAAAGCTGAGCTCAATGATAGCAAACATATAGAGATTGACCCAACGTGGCAAGTGCCAGTAGGAAAATGGTGGCTTCTTCTCATGCTCTCTGGGAACCGCTTGCATGGCCCCACAGCCCTTGGGGCTTGGGGCTTTCCTGGTGCCTTCAGCCTCAAAACCACCCTTTCTCACTCGCTCCAGGGCCGGCCTCAAAAATAGGAAACATCCGGAGATTGCTGACATGCCCAAGGAGCCAGGAGGGAAAAACTGTGCCTCTTTCTCAAGCTCACTGGGAACCGCTTGCATGGAAGCAGTTTCCAGAGAGCGTGAGAACAAGCCAGGGTTTTCCCTACTAGCGCCTTCGCCGTGGCAGCCATCCCTGGATGCTCAGGATTTTTTGCGCCTGGCACTGGGATGATGCACGGAGACAGGTTTGAGACTGCGATCGCTAGGGGAGCCCAGCACTTTAAGCCTTGCAGGGCAATGGAAGCGGTTCCCAGAGAGTGTGAGAACAAACCATGGTTTTTCCTCCTGGTGTCTTCGCTGTTGCAGCCATCCCCAGATGTTCAGGATTTTGGGCGCCCGGCGCTGGAACGAGGGGCAGAGACGTGTTTGAGGCTGAGAGTTCTAGGGTAGCGTGGTGCCCAGGGCTCGTGGGGCAATGGAAGCGGTTCCCAGAGAGTGTGAGAAGGAGCCATGTTTTTCCCTCCCGGCACCTTCGCCGTGGCAGCCATTTCCGGATATTCGGGATTTTTATCACCCGGCGATGAGACGAGGGGCAGAGGTGGGTTGGAGGCCGAGGTTGCCAAGGGAAGGCCGTCACCTTAAGGCTCATGGGGCGATGGAAGCAATTCCCAGAGAGCATGAGAACAAGCCAGGGTTTTCCCTCCTGGTGCCTTCGCCATGGCAGCCATCCCTCGATGTTTGGGATTTTTATCGCCTGGCACTGGGACAATGGGCGGAGACGGGTTTGAGGCTGAGGTCGCTAGGGGAGACCAGCACTTTAAGCCTTGCGGGGCGATGGAAGTGGTTCCCAGAGAGTGTGAGAACGAGCCGTGGTTTTCCCTCCTGGTGCCTTCGCCGTGGCAGCCATCCCCAGATGTTCGGGATATTGTAGGGGGGATATTGTGAGATTGTAGGGGTTTGGGGTTTTTTTGTGTGTTTATGGTCGGACTCGATAATCTCAAAGGTCCTTTCCAAGCATGAAGATTCTATGATTCTATGATATTTGGCATCCAGCGCTGGGATGAAGAGTAAAGGCAGGTTTGAGGCTGTTTCTAGGGAAGCCCAGCGCCTCGAGGCTGGCGGGGCGATGGAAGCAGTTCCCAGAGCTCGTGAGAACAAGCCACGGTTTTCCCTCATGGCGCCTTCACCATTTCAGACATCCCCAGATATTCTGGATTTTTAATGCCCAGCACTGGGACGAGAGGCGGAGATGGGTTGGAGGCCGAGGTTGCCAAGGGAAGCCCATCGCCTTAAGGCTCGTGGGGCGATGGAAGCAGTTGCCAGAGAGCGTGAGAACAAGGCAGGGTTTTCCCTCCTGGCGCCTTCGCCATGGCAGCCATCCCTGGATGTTCAGGACTTTTATCGCCTGGAGCTGGGACGAGATGCAGAGGCAGGTTTGAGGCTGAGGTCGCTAGGGAAGCCCGACGCCCTGAGGCTCATGGGGCGATGGAAGAGGTCCCAAGAGAGCATGAAAACGAGCCATGGTTTTCTCTTCTGGCTCCTTCGCCATGTGTCGCGTTAAAAGGACTGTAGTTTCGATATTTGTCTGTCAGAGGCTCAGGACTTTCATTGATTTACTATCAGAGTCCCAGCAAAGGACTTTCACTGAGTCAGATTCACAAATAGTCAAAATCAGTTATTTAATTGAGAGCAACAGTCGCAGATTCGAGATTGCAGTTGATAAATTCACTAACTACCCATGTAGTTAAATTCACCACTAACCCATATCTCTTAATGCCATGTATGCCGGGTTTTTAAATCCCTCCAGGGATTTAAACTCCACCACTGCCCTGGGCAGTCTCTTCCAATGCTTGGCAACCCTTTTGGTGAAGAAATTTTTCCTCGTATCCATCCTAAACCTCCCCTGGCGCCACTTGAGGCCGTTTCCTCTTGTCCCATCACCTGTTCCTTGGGAGAAGAGACCAATCCCCCGGCTGCCCCCTCCTTTCAGGGAGTTTAGAGAGCGAGAAGGTCTCCCCTCAGCCTCCTTGTCTCCAGGCTGAACACCCCCAGCTCCCTCAGCCGCTCCTCACAAGTTCTCCAGACCCTTCTCCTTGTGCTCCAGACCCCTCACCAGCTCCGTTGCCCGTCTCTGGACACGCTCCAGCCCCTCAATGTCCCTCCTGTAGTGAAGGGCTAAAACTGGACACAGCCCTCGAGGTGGGGCCTCCCCAGCGCCGAGTACAGGGGGACGGTCACTGCCCCGGTCTCGGTGGCTGCACCAGGGCAGAGAAGGGCAACGCAGGCCCCCTGTGCCCCCGGGCTCCTCCACTTCTAAGGGATCATATAATTCAGGGAGGTGCTGAGCAGGGGGTGTCCCCGGTCCCCTGGGCGTCCCTGGGCTGGGGCATGGCCACGGGCTGCCCCTTCTCCTCAGCTCTGGGACAATAAAAACAATAAATAAAATAAGTAAAGGAGAATGGAAGAAAAAAAGGGAAGGGAAGGGAAGGGAAGGGAAGGGAAGGGAAGGGAAGGGAAGGGAAGGGAAGGGAAGGGAAGGGAAGGGAAGGGAAGGAAGGGAAGGGAAGGGAAGGGAAGGGAAGGGAAAAGGGGAAGGGAAGGGAAGGGAAGGGAAGGGAAGGGAAGGGAAGGGAAGGGAAGGGAAGGGAAGGGAAGGGAGGAAGGGGAAGGGAAAAGGGGAAGGGAAGAAGGGGAAGGGAAAGGGAAGGAAGGGAAAAGGGGAAGGGAAGGGAAGGGAAGGGAAGGGAAGGGAAGGGAAGGAAAGGGAAGGGAAGGGAAAAGGGGAAGGGAAAAGGGGAAGGGAAAAGGGGAAGGGAAAAGGGGAAGGGAAAAGGGAAGGGAAGGGAAGGGAAGGGAAGGGAAGGGAAGGGAAGGGAAGGGAGAAGGAGAGGAAGGAAAAAATTCAATATAGTAAAATAAAATAAATAGAATAAAAAAGTAAAAAATAATGTAGAATAAAAGAAATAGAATAGAATAAAAAAGTAGAAAAAATAAAGTAGAATGTAATAAATAAAATAGAATAAAAGAAAAAAGTAAAAGAAAATAATAAAGTTGAATAAAATAAATAGCATAAAAGAAAATAAAAGGGTAAAAAAATAATACAATAGAATAAAGTAGAATAAAACAAATTAGAGTAAAAGAGAAGAATATAAAAATAATAAAAGAGAATAAAACAAACTAAAGTAAAATTAAATAGAACAGACTATAAACCGCGGCCTGGGCCCTACAGCCGCGGCCCGTCCACCCGCGCCCGTCCCCGCCCCCCGCTCCCGCCCGCGGGAGGAGCGGCCGCCGGCGAGGCGCGGGCGGGCGGGCGGCCCCTTTAAGAGGAAGTAGTGCCGGCTGCCGGTGGCGGCGCGCGGAGAGGGGTTTTGTGGGACGGGGCCGAGTTCCGCGGGTGTTGGAGTGTTGAGTCCTCACGAGGGCGAGCCGCTTCCGCGCCGCCACGGCGGAGTTGCCACCGACCAGGTGCGGGGGAGCAGGAGGGCCCTGGGGGCGAGCACGGGGCCTGAGGGCCTTGGCGGGTCGTTGAGGTGTCTGGAGGGGGCCTGGGGGCGTCGCAGGGCCCTGTGGAAGCGGGGCTGGTCGGGACCTCTGAGGGAGCTGAGGGCCGGGAGGGGCCCGGGGGGCATTCGCCGTCCCTGAGAGCCCCCCGGTGGCGGTGCCCGGGGCTGGGGCCTCCTCGGGGCGTGGGGTCACGCCGGGGCGGCCCGGCCGGAACCGGCAACTTGTTAAACTGAGACTTTTAAATCCCCTCGCTTGGTTTTCTTCTTTAATTATTTCTGGTTTTCCCTTGGGAGGAAGGCAGTTGCGAGCGAGTTTCTCCTGGCTTTACGCTCGGTGGGCTGGAGCAGGTCCCGGAGCCCCTTCCCATCCCGGGGCAGAGCAGAGCCGGGTCCTGCCTGTGGTGGCTCGTCCTGGAGCAGAAACGGCTCCACGGGGCGGGTGGCAGCGACTGTCCCGAGCGGGGGAGACCTGGCCGGTGGCTGTGCCCCCCTCGGAAGGGGTTCGCCTGTTGCAGTCTTTGCTGGGAAATCAAAAATCTCAGAATGATGGAAAAAAGACCCAGCGTGGAGAGTAAGGGTTTTGCTGGTGTAACCGTGAAGTTACAGCCTTGGATACGCTTGTGTTTTATTCCTCCTCTTCCCCCCTCCCCTCCCGAGCTGTGCTAATAAACGTCTCTATTGTAGGTAGAGGGACAGCCCTGAAGTTCAAACTCCTCAATCTCTTTAAGTGGTTAGGGAAAACGGGGAATTCTCCATATTTTTTTTTCTGGTGGTGGTGAGCTGCAACTCAGCTGTCATGAGGGAGAACTTGTGACACTTGAAAGCAAACTCTCGCTATGCTTCTGTCTATTCCTATGAGAGCAGGAATGCTAATCTTACAGGAGCTGCCTCCACTGTCATCTGCAGTACAATAATCTCAACTCCTTCAAAGAAAACCCTTCCTGTGTGTGAGAAGGACGGACAAAAAGGAAAGGGCAGGAAATCCTCTGAGGAGAGAGGAAAGAGGGATTTGAAGTTGTCTGGCGTGCAGCACAGATGTTTGGAAAAATCATCTGTGTCGGGGACTCTAGTGCTAGTGAAAGGCAAGATTCCCATCTCCTAGTGCTTGGAGCTGAAGAGTGGCCACACTTTCTCAATTTCTATCCCTTCTTTGTTTAAAACCCCTTTCTGGTCTGGAAATCTTCTGCCAAGTTGCAGGGCAGGAGGAGATCTTTTGCTAGGAGAAGTGAAATTTCCCCAGCCACCTGTTTATCACAGTCCCCAGGGCTTCGTCCTTGCACTCTGCTTCCTTTGCAAGCTTTAGGCTCGCATCCAGCTCTGTGTTTATCTATTGTCGTTTCTTGGACTGTGTATTCCATATATTAGGTTCACTTTCCTAGTCATGTACTTGTGAAGTTAACTTGGGCCGGAGGGCAAGCTTGTAACCTTTTAAAATCCCCAGAAAGGGAGGAGAGGAGTGCCAGTTCATGCCAGTTTGGTGGTGTGGTAGCGAAAAACTGGTGCTCTTGGTTTACGCTGAGGAGCTGGGTCCAGGTGCTGAGCAGGGTGCTGGTTCCCTCTGCCTGGCTCACCTTTCAGGATCTGGGATGCTTTTTTGGTCACATTACTTGGGGTTGCGCAGTCAACAGTGCCATCATCAGAAATGGAAATGGGCTCTGCTGTCCGCTTGGCTGAAGCTTAGGGGGGTTGAAGCGTACTTGGTGTCTTGAGCGAAGTCCTCCTGCGAGACTTCAGCTGTCCTCTAGCGCAGGAGCTGTTGGCCAGGTGTTTCCTTGCCCACATTTGGGTCTTTTATTGCTGGGATGTGAAGTACCACCTGATCTGAAATGGTGGGATTTAGTCCTGTCTGTAGAGGTTGGACTGCACTGGCGTGTGCCATGTTTTGTGGCTTGTGGTTCTTTGTAAATGGGCCAGGGACCTCTATGGCCACCATACACAAAGGAAATTGTTTCCCTTGTCAGCAGTGAAAGTGCGTGGGGTCAGAGAAGAGAGATTGCAAAACCTAACCAGGCCTGTGTGCAGCAGTCAGATCTGGGAAGAGAATTGCCTTCAACTTCTGAGTTTTAATTTATAAGGCAGGGAAGTATTTTGTGATACTTGAGCCATAAATGCTGCTGTAAGTGGATCCATAACCAGCTTTGCTAGAGGTTTAGGAGCTTATCTTTAGAAATACGTAATATCCAACTAATGCTTTCAATAAAGAATGCACCTTAGGCTGCATCTTGATCCTCCTTTTTCCAGATGCCCCTGGGAGGCAGAGTTATCTGTGACTCCTGCTTTGATCTGCTGCTCGCTTCCCTCTGGAGCTGCTGTGCTAAAAGTGCTGTTCTGCTCCTGATGAGATGGGCCAGCTGTTGCTCCGAGTACATGAAGCAGCCAGGGAGCAGAAGGGAGGAACAGAAAAAGGCCAGGAAAAAACCCTACTTTTGCAAGTGTGCAAAGCCAGTACAAAAAAAATCCATCGCACTGCAGCGGCTTTGATGTCTTCCAGAAAAGTCTGGATGAAGTCCCTGGGTGCTTGGCTTTGCTGTTGAGACTACTTGAGAAGAGGCAAAGGTGGTGACGCTACTGGGTCAGGGATGAGTCCTGATGGAAGTGTCCTGCCGCGGCTGTGCTCGGTGCTGGCCCTTGCCTACTCGGAGGCTGCGGTGCAGTGTCTCCCGCGCACAGGCCACGTTTGGGTGAATGGCAGCTGTGGCTGTGTGCTCCCAGGGAGCCCATGGAACAGAAAATGAACTGGAGGACTGTGTCCAGTTTTGGGCCCCTCACCACAAAAAAGACATTGAGGTGCTGAAACGTGTCCAGAGAAGGGCAACGGAGCTGGTGAGGGGTCTGGAGCACAAGTGCTGTGAGGAGCGGCTGAGGGAGCTGGGGGTGTTCAGCCTGGAGACAAGGAGGCTGAGGGGAGACCTTCTCGCTCTCTGCAGCTCCCTGAAAGGAGGGGGCAGCCGGGGGCGGGGGGGGGGGTGTGGTGTGTGTGTCCGGCTCTTCTCCCAAGGAACAGGTGATGGGACAAGAGGAAACGGCCTCAAGTTGCCCCAGGGGAGGTTTAGGATTGGGTATTAGGTAAAATTTTTTACACTGAAAGGTTATTAAGCATTGGAACAGGCCGCCCAGGGAAGCGGTTAAGGCACCATCCCTGGAGGGATTTAAAAGACGGGCAGACGTGGTGCTTAAGAGATATGGTTTAGTGATGGTTTTTGTCAGAGTTAAGTTGATGGTTGGACTTGATGATCTGAAAGGTCCCTTCCAACCCAGGCGATTCTGTGATTCTATAAAACCTGCTTCAGTTTGAAGCAGGAGCCGAGTCAGGCCCATGGCTGTATTGAAAGCCACTGTAATTTTTTTTCTTCCTCTTGACTGCAGGCTTCTCTTGGGGCTGCTGTCTGGGCCTTTTTTCTTTCTTCTTCTTTTTCCCCTCGCTGCGTCGTATGATGTGGTTAGTCTTGAGGTGATCTCTAGCTCCACATCAGTGCGCTTATTGCTTGCCTGGAGACATGCTAATGTGTTGGGTTACTGCCACATCCCCTCACGGAGGGGAAGAGCAAGCCTCGTGAGCATCTGCTTTCGGCAAGAAACAATACTGCTTTTCTTCCAAAAGCAGAAATATTAATGTCGGGAGAAGATACATTTGTCAGTGAGATAGCCCTGCCGTAGGAAAGGTTGGTCGTGTGGCCAGGTCCTGCTCCAGCTCGGTCCCTGCATGAAGGAGTTCATAGCTCTGGCATCTCCTGAGATCTCGAACCTGTAGCCATGCTGTTAAAATCGTGCCTTTTGCTGTAGTCAGATTGTCAGCCCAAGGCAAAATTCGTGCTCCAAAACAGCATTACCTTTCACTTGGGTGGGGGCAGATCCCAAAGTTCAAGTAGATGAAACTGCTGTTGGTTCAGAAATATCCCTGCCCAGCAAGGACAACAATGTGGAGCCTGCAAAAGCAGGAAGAGGTGTGTAGCTCACTGCTCAGACTCGATAAATATCGCACTGCCCCTTACAAGTCCTCCGGTGGGGACAAAGCCAGGCTGGAGGACAGCAAAAGGTCTTCCCGAAGGATCAGCCTGCGAAATACAGCCCGTGAGACCTTGAAACGAGAGAGCTGCTCTTCGCATGCCATCAGCCGCCCACTGCCTGTGGTTTATCCTAGAAGTATTTGTCTGTGCAGTTAACCTGTCTCCTGGAGTCGTGACCCAGCTTGTCAGCTTAATGCAGTGTCTGCGAAGCCTGCAGCAGATTAGCTCTGCCTCCACATGCAGCTATCCTCCCAGCATGGATGTGTGAGCGCGATCTGGGGAAACCTTCCAAAATCACTGCAGCTCTGACAGTGCAATAGATGTGGATATCACATAAGAGGCAAGAAAATTGGCCCTAAATCAGTAATGCTCAGGGCTGTGAGAACTGTTGCTGCTACACTGCAGTGGTCTCTAAGCTTTCAAATGAAGGTTTTAAAATTGCAGCATCTGCTGTTTCCCCCCCCCTTTTTGGGGAAGGGAAAGTAGGAGGGGGGGCACTTCACAAAAGTTACTTTCTCAAGTGGCTGTTCCACCCTCTGTGGCTGAGGGGAGGATGCCTGGAAGGCACGGAGGGGGCAACCCACGCTGGAAATTCAGTCTTTTTGCATGTGAAGTTTGAAGGCGACTCAGCCTTCCCTCTCCCCTACCAGAAAGGGTTGTCCAGCCCCGTCGGTGCTCGCTCCCGTACCTGCCTCCCCTCAATATCCAAGTGGGGAAGGAACCTATAACCTCCCTGCTGTCATTGTTGTGTGGTCTGGATACTGCCTGCTCCTCCATCCTGCTCGTGAGGGTTGACAAATGCCTCTTGCTGCTGGGTGACCTGGACTTTTCGGCACGCCCACGTGGTGCGGGCTGCAGCAGGCGGCTGCTAGATGAGCTTGCCCTGGCTGGGTCTTCTAACCCAGCTACAGCTTAATTTAACAGGCTTTTTCCCTTTATTATATAAACTAATTTGACTTGAAAATTGGTCTGAATGCACAGCCTTTCAGGGGAAAAAGAAGATACCAATTAAAGCCCAGTATAACTATTTTTGGATCTTTTATTATGCTGTTTCCTTTTCTTATGTATGTGGCGATGCATTTGCATGGCTTGGAGGCATGTAAAAACTGTCCTGCTCCTCGGCAAGCCTCTTCCTGGGAAGTGCCGGGGAGATGCCATGTGGGTATCATTTCTTACTTGGGAATTTCCCAGTTGTGCAGCAGAATTAAATCGCAGGGTGTGGGGGGTGGCTGGTGACCAGCAGGACTTTCTTAAAACTGACTTTGTGGTGAAATATAAAGGGCTCTTTGTTTGCCTAAACGTTGGGAATCCAGCATTTGAAATGTTCCATTTCTGAATGGCTCCGTTAAGTTTGTTGCGAAGGCTGCTACTAAAGCAGTTTCCCAAAGAAGAATGTGGATATTGCCCTGCAGAGCAGCAGAACCGACTCGCTGCTCATGTCTTGCCCAGCCTGGGGCTGTAGGTGCAGCTGGGCCAGATCTACTCTCTGCTCCCTCTCCTTCAGCTCCAGAGCAACTTCTGCTGCCAGGAGTGAAAAGAAGAAAAGGGGATGCCAAGGGTGATGCCGGGCGGCTGCTTGGTCCTCCTTGTGCAGCAGCACGGAGCGTTCTTGCAGGGGGAAAGACAGAAACACCATGACGGAGCTTGTAGCAGAGAATGATTAGCTTTTGGGAAAGCCGTGGCAGCTCCCGCGGCCGGGAGGCTGGACTGGGTGCCAGATGGGAAGCCGGCTGACGTGGAAGTGCCGTCTCGCTGGGATTATGAATGGCCAGGCGAGACTGCTGCAGCAGTGCTCAGCCTTCCTCCTCCTCTGCCCCACATGCTCCTCACCAGGCCCTGCCCTGGCCCAGGTAAGCTCAGGGACGGACCTTCATTTTTTGTATCATAAAACGATTCAAAAGAGCAGCTGAAAACCTCGTCCCGGGAAGGTGAGGTGTCTTGTTGGTTGCCAGACTGGCTCCAGAGGCGCAGAAACTGGCTGTCATCAGTGCCAGTCCAGCCCTACTTGTCATAATTGGTCTGATCCTTGCTCTCCGTATTAAAATATCTCCTTTGATTGTAGAAAACCAGCATCATCTTGTACTGAGAAACTGAGCTAGTGCAGAATGGCCATGGGAAGGTATTTGTGAAAGGAGGAGGGGGGAGTCATGGAGAAAATGTGCATGTGCATCCGTCTTTGCTTTTTTGTTGAAGTTAGCTTCTCGGGTGTGCTCTGTAAATTCATTTTTTACTTGAAGTGCTCGATGCATCTGATATATCGTGGCTGCTTTATCAAACTGGAACGGTTGGGTTTGTGTCCTGTATTGGAAACTCTGGCCTGAGCAATGGCATTAGCAGTGAGTAAGGACACTGAAAACGCCACGGGGGGACGGCAGGGGTTCGTTGCTCCCCTCTCCCTTCTGGGGAGCGATGGGCTGGGGTGGCTGGCATGGGCTTGTCACCGAAGGGCTGCAATTAAAAGCCGACACAGACAGAGCTTTTGGCCGGCGCTCAGTGTTGCTCCTGATGAGCAGTAACCATATTGGTATCCTCTCGCAGGACAGCAGCGTGGCTTCCCTAAAAGGAAACGAGAGAAATCAATTATTTTAAGAAATGCGTTGCTCGCTGGGGTTTGCTCAAGGGCTTTCTTAGTGGCAGGGCAGCAGGATGTGAGCCGCCCCGGCGCTGGGGTCACTGGGAGGGAAGTGGCTGCGTCTCTGACCCCTCCCCAGCCTGCGGGAGCCCTCAGATTGCAGCCGCGCATGAAACAGGACTTCTTTTTTTTTCCCCTTTTTTTTTTTTTCTTGAAAAAGGAAGCTCTTCGCCTTAGTGCCTACAAGAGCTTGTAGAAGTTGCAGAGACGAGCTGAGCAATCACTGAGCAATCTGCCGAGGCTAGAAGTGCAGGTAGGAGCTTGCTGATGTGCTGTCTTGCTTTTTTCTTTTGGTTTATTCACTGGCTGCTGTTAAAGCCCCGCTGGGTGTCAGCGTGGAGGGGAGCTGGGTGTTGCTCGAGGCAGGCGCTGATGGAGCAGTCATGGGACTCCTGCAAGAGGGTTTCGGCTGTTCTGCCTCTGCGGGGAGGGCAGGACCAGGCCAGGATGCTGCTGGCAGCTGGAAAGCCTCTGGACAGCTGCATTTTCCAGGTGTTTCAGAAGAGGTGACAGTCTTTCCTTTTTTCGTGCCCTCTCTGAGCTGCGTGTAAAAGTAACCACAAGCCAGGGAAGCGATCGCCTGGGCTTCCTCTGCCCGGAGCCTGGTTTTAAAGTAAGGCAGCACTGCGCGATCTGCCGTTCCTGGCGAGGGAAGAGGAAGGACAGAGCCCTGCCCTGGATTGCCATCGGCAGAAATCGGCATTGGGATTAGAGCTGTGAAAGCGGGGAGAAAATGAGCTTTTGGGAAGGGAGGGCCAGGCCTTGACACCCTTGCTGGGCAGGCAGGTCGCACCGAGCCGCTCCTCTTGTGTCCTTGGGAGAAGCCGGAGGTTTGTTTGTGCTCGGGACAGCATCCCACGGCATGGGGCTTTCTGCAGCGGCCGTGTGATCTCGGAGGGGTGGCCAAGGTCCTCTCGGAGCACCGGTGACGTCTGCTGTAATCTTGGCTGGCTGGAAGGGAGCCGTAAACAAAATGTACTGTAGGTTTGTTTGAGGGGGATTTCCACCCCCACGCCCCCGCCTCATCTTTGAAGCTTGCAGATACTATCCAGGTACTTTGCGTGTGCCACATCCTAATTGTTCCTAACTTTGCCTTTCTCTTCTGTGCGAAAGTAGTGTCTTAGTACCGCCTGAGCTGTGACTCCTGCCTATGGAAGTAGGTGTTGTACATGTGATATCATCTTCAAGCAATGTCAGGGATGCTTTTGGTCTCCCTGCCTTTTTTTTTTTTTTTTTTTCCTAGAGCTAAATGTTTCTTTTAGCTCAGTTGGAGTCAAAGACCATAATTAAATGGGCTGCATTTGCTTGAAGTCTTAGCTACTCATTTGCTAATGCCTTCAGACAGATGCTGAATCGTCTGAGAGACGATTGCTGCTGTGTCAAGCTTCCCAGTTCTCATGAATGATGTCTCCATAGGAAGAAGAAGTAAGTTTGTAACACGGGCACTGCCTTGGTACCAAATAAGCCATATTAAAAGCCTCTTCACCCTGCCCAAGTGGCAATTTCTTCTGGAAAATGGTCAGTGTTTGCTTCTTGATGTGCGTGGCCAACCCCAGGGGATGTTTGGGGTATTTTCCCTGCAGTTTTGCCATGCCGTTTCATCCTGTCCTCTTCTCTGTGCTGGGCCCTGGGGCTGCAGCCTGACCCTTGCTCGAGAAACACATCCTTCTCCAGTGGAAGGGATGGTGCCGGGCTGCAGCCTTGGGCTGGCATGGATGCAAGTGTGGTCACAGCAATCGGTCAGATCCTACAGAAAATAAGTAGGAACAGAGTCATACCGCGACAAGGATGCTGCCAGTCCTCTGGGGAGCTGTTTGGAGGGCGATGCTCAGGCTTCTTTATGGCTTGTTTGTTTTAAAGGGCATTTCTTTCTCCATCTCCAGCATAAGGAAATCGTTGCATGCAAGTACTTCTCTGGGACTGATTTCCTGCTCAGCACCTGCTCTCCACATTGTTGGCGACTCGGAGGCCCGTCCTGCTGTTGCTCCGGAGGTGGCACTGTGGCAGGGTGGGCGCAGTCCCCTGCTGCTTCCGCCCCCCAGGTCACCTCGGCGTTCTGCTGCAGGATGTGGTGAGGCTGTGACACAGCTCTCGGTAACCAGAGCCTCTGCCTCTGCGCTCAGACGTCCCTCTGCGCCATTTGCTGCTTCCTGTAACCATGTCTGTGGTGTGATGAGACACCTCGTAAGGACACGTTCTCTGGGGGTTTTCTTATTTTTCTTCTTTTGACTCTCGCACTAGCTTACAAGGTCACAGCAACTGTGTGTGCAGTGAAAGCATGCATGCAGTGAGCTCGCCTCGCAGCCCGGGGTGAATCTTGCTGAACCACATCAAAATGCTTTTTCTGTTTCTCCCAACACGTGTCGTGGCCCCTGTTGCAACAGGAGTTTGGATCTCTCTGCTCCTGCACAGAAGAGGTTACTGAGCCCGTTCCCGCAGGAAAAGCAGTGATAGGAGATGTTGAGTCTATTCTTAGTGGGACAATCTGAAGTGGTTTGGGTTCTTTTCCTTGCTGTAATTAAATAAGAAAACAAGAGGCCTTGGTTTAAATCTTTTTAATCTTTCTCCAGAGAAGAAATGCTGATTAGCACTATGCAGCATCTGTTAGAGATGGGCTGAATTGCGGCAAAGGTAGTCTTGACCTTGAATTTGGGATTTTCTTGCCGACATTTGAGGATACTAGTTGCTTTTTTGAATAATTTTGTGGCTTCGTATAAATCTAAGATTTCTGCTTGGTTAAAGGGATTTATTTGCTTGCTTTCTTATAAAATTATGGAAGTTCTTATTTGCCAGATTGGGTAAGGCATCAACTTTAGTTAATTTCTGTTACTTTATTTCTCTGTCTGGCACATAAAAAAATATTTTTGGTACATACAGCTTTCAACCTTAAGCTTCCATCAAAGAGCAGCTTGACACAAATTATACGAGGAGATGGATGTGGGAACAAAGGAGGTATAATTAGCTACAGATAAACAGAGCTGTGTTTCTCATCAGCATCCTTTCAGATCTTAACTTGTGTCTTACTCTCTTGGAGCTAATTCTTTTCCCCAGACTGGAAGAGGAAGGCGAGCTTTCCCTGGACTTCCAGCTTTCAACCAGCCTTCAACTTGAAGTGAGCTAAACTGAAATGAAAAATATGTTTATGGTCTGTCTGCAGCTGCAGAAAAGGCTGTGGCTGCTCTTAGAGCTGGTGTTATTGCAGGATATTCTCTTTCCGGGTGCCTGAGCTGCGACTTCTTCTTCTTCTTGTTCCCCTCCGCCCTTTCACGTCCTGTCTTTAGCACTGTGGCAGCGTACGCAGCTCCTGCTCAAATGGTTGTTTTCTTGGAGTATGGCTGGCAACAGGTACAAACTTTATTGTAGGTTGTCATATCCTTACCTTTTTGGTAGGTTTGTTTCCAAAGAGGGGAGGGGAAGCATAGGTGAAAAATCTGGTCCAGGTAAAACCCAATTTGTCTTACCCTTCTTAAAGGGTAATTGGAGGGGAATAGGTGGTGGAGTTTCTGCGTGTTTCTGTGGGGTTTGGTGCTCTCAGAGTGGTGGTCTCCTGCTGAGGCCACGCTGGGGGGCACGGGGGGACTACTTCTTGACGTCTTGTTTTGCCCCTTCCCTGTGGGGCTGGTTCCTTCATCCCCACATTGAGCAAGAGAGACCTTGCGGGGGTGAGTCTTCATTCAGCCGAGCCGCCGCTCTGCTGGGAGCTGGGCTGCAAAGAGAAGGGGGAGGAAGGAAAGCTGGCGTTGGCTTCCCCCCCTTCTCAGATCTGGGGCGAGGGCCCAGATGGTATCCCAGATCTCTTCCTATGGGATTTAGACAAGGTTTCCTGTTGAGAGAGCTGCTCCTAATCGCTGCCCTTCTGTGCTGCATTGCAGATCAGGACCAGATGAGCAGAGGGAGGCTTCTGTGAAGATCAGAGTTGCGCCAGCCCTGCCCCAGGAAGTGTCCCAGCAGTGCTGCGTCTCCGGCTGTCATTGCTACGGACCTGGAAAAGACAGAAGAGGAGAAAAATGTCCCATGCTTTAAAGCAAGTGTTCAATAAAGACAAAACTTTCCGGCCCAAGCGCAAGTTTGAACCGGGGACTCAGCGGTTTGAGCTGCACAAGAAGGCTCAAGCCTCGCTCAATGCTGGCCTGGACTTGAAAGTTGCCGTCCAGCTGCCGCCGGGAGAGGAGCAGAACGATTGGGTGGCTGTGCACGTGGTGGACTTCTTCAACCGCATCAACCTGATCTACGGCACCATCAGTGACTATTGCACAGAACAGTCCTGCCCTGTCATGTCGGGGGGGCCCAAGTATGAATACCGATGGCAGGACGAGCACAAGTACCGGAAACCCACGGCCCTGTCTGCTCCCCAGTACATGAACCTCCTGATGGACTGGATTGAGGTACAGATCAACAATGAGGACATCTTTCCCACTAACGTTGGTGAGTTCAGTTCCAGTTGTGGCTACAGGGAGGGAGACTGATCCAGAGCCTTCTCCTTGGAGTCCTCAGGTCCCATTTCTGTTCTAGGAGATGCTGTAGCATGGGTCACCCTTGTAGCAGAGCTGTTTCCTTTTGTGCTGGCAGCGTAATAAAGCTTTTCTGAGCACCTGAGAAACTTCAGAGCTCTTCTGGAGTGCTAAAATACCCAGACCTGTGCTAGATCCCATTTGGAGTCATGGATACCTCAAAGAAAGCCAAGCTGAACCCAGGCAGTGAAAACAAGAGGCTGCTCTTAGAAAAGTCAGTCTCTGACATGACTCTTGAGTAGTTCATGCTGGACATGGTCTCCTGACGGACAGCTCTTTTACAGCTGATTGCTAGCTTGGGTTCAACGTGCGTGCTTTGCGTCGGCCTGGTGATGGTGGCCACGTTTCCATAATTAGCCTCTTTGTTGTTACAGGCTGGCGTTAGCTGACTCTGCCCTTTCTAGCTTAGTGCTTCCTGGCATGCACTCGGCTGTTTGTTGCAGCTGGGTGGGACGCTGACATGCACAGAGGGAGGACGGTGTTTTATCTATTGCCAGGGTGATGAAGATGAGAATTTGGCCTAGGACACCTAAATCTGCATATCCAAACGCAGCTTGTGTACTGGCTTTGGGACAAGGATTGTTGGGGTTTTTGTTTGGTTTGTGCTGAATAAGATGTGAGAATTCAGTATCCACAGCATTAGGTAAATGTGATTGATCCCATTCAGAGCTCCCATCTTCTGGGACGCAAAAGGCAAGATGCAGCAGAGCTCCCTCCCTCCTGCCCCGCTGTTCATCCCCTTGGAGCTCTGATGGGCTGCACTTGGCCTGTGTTTGGGGCACGTCTGCTGGCTCTGCCACACGAGCATCCACAGGGCCCCTCCACCAGTGCCAAAACGCTGCTTAAACCCAGTGTGAGCAGGCAGAGAGAGGGGAGCAGGGCCATAAACAGCCCGTTCTTCAGCTGGAACACTGAAATCCTCCCCACCCATCCCTCCTGTCGCCCAGACGCCTGCTGCCTTGCCTTGAGTTCAGACTCTTCTGCAAGACTCTCTGGGGACTATGAGCAGGGTGTTTGTTCTGTTCGGGGGGGGCAAACCAAGTTTCCAACAGCAGGAGGATTGTGAGGGTGTTTTGGTGTGGGTTTTTTTTTTTAATTGTTATTTTCAGCTCAGCTGTTACCAGATTCCTCACCCTTAACGCCGACTGAAATGCTGCAGTTCTTGCAGAGCACTGAAAGGGTTTAACTAATCCTCATTCCTCCAGAAACAACCTGTGTGAACTTTAAACTGTAGTATTCTACTGAGATGGCTGGTTGGCCGGACCGCTCTGCTGCAGGGCCCAGGCTAAACAAACCCCAAAGAACTGAGGCCTTTAAGAGGACCTTAACGTCTTTAATTTTTAACCAAAGGGCTAAAGACATACCAAAACAAGAGATTATTGTGGGGGGTTAAAGACTCTTTCTTTTGGGAAGCTGCTTGGTCATATCCAGTATTTTGCACTGTTTATGTAAATGTGCCAAATAGGAGTAGAAGAAAACTCTGTCAGACTGAAACAACTCCTGGGAATCTCTGAGGCTGGTCTCTTCCTTTCAGTCGCTAGCAGCCAGCGATGGCATGCAGCACTCTGTCACTTAAGAAATCTCTGCTTTGGAAAATCTGATCCAAAATGGAAAGGAAAAAGGAGAGGGGAAACTGGAAATTACCTGTGACAGAACACTTTTTCCCTTTTGTCTCAATCTATCCATTTTATCAATTTATTTTAGCCCCAAGGAACCAGTCTTAACTTTGCTGAAAGTTTCTGCTGGTCGTGTCTTCCCACCCAGGTACGCCCTTCCCCAAGAACTTCCTCCCGGTGGTGAAGAAGATTCTCTCCAGGCTCTTCCGGGTCTTTGTCCATGTCTACATCCACCATTTTGACAGGATCACCCAGATGGGGTCGGAAGCCCATGTGAACACCTGCTACAAGCACTTTTACTACTTTGTGAAAGAATTCAATCTCATAGACACCAAGGAGCTGGAACCACTGGTGAGTGTCTGGGTGGGCTCAGGGTAGACATTGGTCTGTCAGGGTCTGCAGCCAGCGCAGAATGGGTAGGCTGGGAGTGGAGTCACCACAGAGGTCTCTGGTACCTTCTCAAAACTGGTTGCCCAAATTCAGGACATCAGTTGGCCTTGCAGTTTGGCAGTCAGGATGTGCAGGCACAGCTGAGCAGGGTTGTTTGGGCATCTGCTGGGGGAATTTGACTTGATCTCCAGCAACCTCCTTGCATTTCTAGCAGCTGGCTTGCCTTGTTTGTGTGCACTGCACAAGCCTGGCCCTGTTAACAGTCGAGGATGTGGATCAGAGAATCATGGAATCACAGAACGGTTTGGGTGGGAAGGGACTTTAAGGCCCACCCAGTGCCACCCCCTGCCCTGGGCAGGGACACCTCCCACCAGCCCAGGCTGCTCCAAGCCCCGTCCAACCTGGCCTTGAACCCCTCCAGGGATGGGGCAGCCACAGCTTCTCTGGGCAACCTGGGCCAGGGGCTCACCCCCCTCACAGCAAACAATTTCTTCCTTATATCTAGTCTAAATCTTCCCTCTTTCAGGTTAAAGCCATTACCCCTTGTCCTATCGCAGCAGTCCTTGCTAAAAAGTTTGTCCCCATCTTTCCTGTAGGCCCTCTTTAAATACTGAAAGGCCGCAGCAAGGTCTCCTTGGAGCCTTCTCTTCTCCAGGCTGAACCCCCCCAGCTCTCTCAGCCTGTCCCCACAGCAGAGGGGCTCCAGCCCTCCCAGCATCTCAGGGGCCTCCTCTGGCCCTGCTCCAACAGGTCCATGTCCTTCTGGTGGGTGGCTAAAACCCCCTCCCTGTGCTTACTTCCCATGCTGAAAAGCAAGAACAACATCATGGCCTTCACAAGGAAGCTGGAGAATGTGACCTGTTAGACCTGGGCGGTGGCGTTGGTGTTTCTAAAGCTGTAGCAGCAGAGCAGACCTGCAGAGCTGTTGGGCAGTGGAAGGGTGTCTTGCGGTGCCTGGGAATGGGAGTGGTGGGGAGAACACAGACCTGCACAAGCTGAAGGTCTTAGAGTATCACCACATGCCTGAGGAAGGTATTTACAACTAAACAAAGGTGAGGTTTTGTCATCCACACCGTCCCCTGGCAATCTGGATCTTCATTCATGGTCCCTTGTCTTGTCTGTCCCTTTGACAGAAGGAAATGACCTCCCGGATGTGCCACTGAGATCAGACCTTCCTGCTCCCACCTTGGCCTCTCTTCCAAGGACTCCTAGTTCCACTCCTGCATTGGAGACGTGATTCAAGGGGAGAACAGAGACGTTTGGTTAAAGAAATCTCTATATTTTTAATGAGTTTCAGTGTAAAACTGTGATATTGCAGGAATATTTTTTTTTTTTAAAGATGCTCTAGATAAACTAGTTTTTTATAGTAATTTCTATAAAAAAAAAAAAAAGAAAATATTTTGGGCCACTTGGTGGAAGTGTTTGCTCATTGAGGAGGGAAGAGGCACCCTGTATGGTCTCTTCCCCGTCCCCTCACTGCAGCGGCACCAGGCAGGCTTAGCCAGATGCTTCAGATAGAGCTGCGTTGTGTAGCTGGTGCTGCCATGGAAGCGGTACTTCCCTCTGGACACCCATTCCCCACCCATGAAGGGAGGTTACATGGGGATTGGGGATGAAATGCAGGTGTACGCAGATCCCCTGGGGTGCTGTTTGGTTCCAGCACCTCTTCCACTGGCTGTGAGTCCAGTTTTTGGACAGAGCTGCTTTTGTGCTCACCCTCCGCTTGGCATCTGTCCCGAAGGCTTGGCCCTTCTTGCTTTCCCTTTGAAAGAAGTTGAACTTGGGGTTCTTTGATGGCCAGACCAGCTCTGCTCTGCTGTTGGAGCCTGTGCTGCTGCTGCCATTGTGAATCTGCTCTTGCCTCTTACAGCAGCTCTGAGCTGAGCTTCTCCCTGGCCATGGCCCAGCCGTGGCTCTGGGTGCGATGTCCCCATGGGCAGCGTTACACCAAGCTGTGCCTCATGGGGGTGAGCAGAGGGAAGGCAGTGGGAGAGGCATGGGGAAGTTTTCTTCTCAACCACCTGCGCTTCCCCGTCTCCTTGTGGTACGCTGACCGTCCCGAGAAGGAACTGGGCTGCTCATCCTCTAGCCTCACTTACTGGCTGCATGTGGACCACTTTCTGCTTCCCGTGAGGGTACAGAGCCTTCTCCCTCTTCCCGAGCAGCATGGCCCTGCTCAGCTGCTCGCATCTCATAACCAAAGTGTGCAGCCAGAGACCGCTGGCCTTGCCTGCTGCTTGCACAAGCAACTCAGCTGCATGACGAGAGCTTTGTAGTGCCCCTGAGGTAGGTAGATGAGGTCTACCTAGGATGTGGGGGGAGTGGGTGAGCAGGGTTTACAGTAAGAGAAAAGGTTTCTATGAACAGTGACCAAACTGTACCACTAACCACTTCTTCCTTACAAAGTTTTTCTGTGTCCTGGAATCTCTGTACATACGTGAGTCTAGTTTCTTGTACTATCGGTAGGACACTCATACAAATACCACTATCATTCTCTGAAATGGAACCAATAAATTATGTTGTATTTACATAGCACGCTCCGATTGCTAAATGTCTCGTGATTACGCGTTCGTCAGAGGTGTTCTATCAGCAAAACAAACATGATGTGTTTGGACTCCCTGGGAAGTGTGCTGGAGAGTTGTTTCCTATGGTTGCTAAAAGCTCTTGGGTGCGTGCTCCTGGCTCTGCTTCCGTACGCTTTGATTCCTCCTGCTCCCCAGGTGCTGGGGCCGGGCTGCTCTGAGCCCCATGCTTGTCTGCAGGGCTCTGGGGCAGAGCAGGCGGGCGCCAGAGCTCGACCAGTGGGATGGGGTTGTCCTGACTTGTCCCTGCACCCAGGGGCTGATTCTCCCAGCTCTCAAACTTGGGTGGATGCGGGCAGGGGAGGCGAATTCAAGCTTTTGCCAGCTTGCTGATGGGCTCTTGGCTGCCACTGAAAGGAGCCATGGGCATAGATAGCTGTAGAGGTGATGGACTGGACTGGCCAAAGCTCTGCGTTCAGGGTCCCCAGGCTCTTTTTGTGGCCAGGAAGGGGCTGCACTGCTGCCCCTCCTGTCCCTGTGGACCTGGCCCTGCCCTGCCTGCACCAGGCCTTGCCCGCTCCGGGTGCATAGTGGAGGTGCTGGGCCCTCCTAGACCCACTCCGGCCCCTCTCCTGGATTTCTGTGGGTGCAGCTCGGCTGGAACCATGTCTCCCCCTGGCTGGGTGCTGCTAGAGGGTGCAGTATTGGCCCCACAGTGCCGTGGCCAGAGGCCCCCATGGAGCTGAGACCCACCGCTGCCTGGGAGAGGGTGCAGAAATCCCCCCCCCCAGCCCCTGTGCCCATGCAGGGAAGGGCAGGGACCCCAGTGCCGGCTTGTGGTGAGGCTGGAGCAGGCACTGAGCTGGGCCAGGTCACCTCCTGTCGCTTTTCATCTGCTTTCCTTTTCACACCAACCTCGGATGCCGTCAGCGCCATGTCCAGGGGCGTGTGGCACCCATCGGCTGTCACTCACAGGGCTGCCTCCTGCTGCCCTCCCTTCCTTTAGTTTGGGGAAATGTCTGGCTGCTTCCACATGAGACCGGCTCAGCCAAGGAGGGCGGAGGAGAAGGAAAAGCACCTTTAGGGGAGAAGCAGCCACCGGGGTCCTCCGGCATGCGGCAGCACAGGATGTTGCCCAGACAGGTTTGCGGAGCAGCCCAGCTGGGGCTCGGCCTTTCCCCGCTTCTGCCTCCGCCTTTTCCTCTCCACCACCCGGGCAGCACCCAGCTTTCATCTCTCCGTGCCGGGGCCTGGTGTTTTACCGCCCCGTGAGCCGCAGCCGCCTCGTCACAAACGAGCCGAAGTCTGCAAGCGAGCGCCTGGGGCTGAGCCCAGCCTGGCTGAGCGGGTTTAGCCGGGACCAGGACCTGTCTGTAACGTTACCGCTCGTCTCCCTGGGTGCTGGTGGGCTCTGCAGAACGAGGTGTCATGAAAGCTTTTCTGAGAGCCCAAAGGAGAACAGATTTGCAGATCTGCATTCAAGCAGGTACCGCACCCGGGGCTCAGGCAGCCTCCCCTCTGCGGGGCTGACCCCCTCCCAAACACCACAGATGGCATCTGCACTGGAGCTGGAGCGGGCAGGGGCTTCCAGGCAGCAGGGTGCTCTGTCGTGGCCATATGTTCAAAGGGAAATATTTGTTTTCTCTGGTTCAGCATGATGTTGCCTGCTGCTCCCAAGGAAACAATCACTCGCCTTGTGCCCCTCCCTGCTGGGCTCCTCCAGCCCCCAAATGTCGAGTTGCTCGGGAGCTTCAGGACCTCAGTTCTCATTAGGGTTTGCTTAAAATTGGCTGTTGGTTTCTGAAGCTGGGGAGCAGAAACACAGAAACCAGCCCCAGGGAGCAGGATCTGGGGGTCTCCTACAGCATCTGCAGCCACGTGGCTTCAGCTGAGAGATGTCCCTGGAGTCTGTGTGGGACCCTCGTCCCCGCTGGGTGAGGACGGGGATGTCCCCGGCTGCCACTGCCTCCCAAGCAGCAGATCCTGCTCAGAGCATCGCTGGGCGTTGCAGTGGTGCTCCAGCCGGGGTGGATCATGGAGATGCTGTTTGCCGGTGCTCTGGGCAGTGTCCCCGAGCAGCTCTGCCATCGTGCTCAGCCCCCTCAGACCTTGGCAGCCCTGTGGCCGCCTGCTCCTCCGTCCCTTGTCCCTGAGTGGGCAGCCGGCAGCTTTCCAAGCACTCTGAAATGTGCTTTTTTTTTTTTCCCCCGGGACAGCTGATGCCTCTGGGGCCAGATCCTCCCCCGGGGTGGCCCTGGCAGCACTCCAGCCCTGACCCAGCACCCGCCTCCTCCCAAGCACAGAGTGTTGGGGTTGCCCCGCTCTGGTTTTGGGCTCTGGGGCTCCCTGGAGGAGGTGACAGCCATTCCTGGGCCAAGGGGACAGTCACCAGTGTGGCATGCGCTCCCCTCTCCCTCGTACAGTGTTGCCAGGCCAGCAGCCAGCAGCTCCCCGGCCCCATGCCGGGAACATGGGCAGGACCCAGCAGCCCTCCTGGGAAAGCACCAGAGCGGGGAGCGCGCCCTTTGCCAGCAGCGGCTTAAAGAAAGGGGCCTTGGGCTCATTTTTTGCTCCTGGTGAGCAACATCCCCTTCAGACCCAAGAGGCTGCTGGGACGTGGCCACCAGTACCGGGGGTGCACAGGCCCCCGCTGTGGTTTCAATGCCCTTTTCAAACCGTGATGGAGCAGGGGTAATTTTTTTGGTGGTTTGAGACTTTTTCTGCTCCTTCTAGGGAACAGTGCAGTGTGACAGCCTGCATCTCCCCTCCCTCCGCGTCCCCGACTCCCGCGGCCACCTCATGGTAACTGGGCGCCTGCGGGTTTCATCCCTTCCCGGGGAATTTGGAGGATAGAGGGGTTGAAAAGAACCCGGGGTGTTTAAAAGCCACTTGGAAATGCTTCGCCGTTTTCCTGCCGGTGACCAGCCGGGACCCCCACTGCAGCACAGCGTGAGCCCCCTCCCTGCCCTTCTCCCCAAACACCCTGAAACCGCAGCCCCCAGAGCTCCTGCCCCTGGTTTTGGGGGCTGCTGGGGTTCCCCTCCCTGCAGTGACTCCATCCATCTTCCCCGCAGATGCCTGTGCTGAGTCCTGGCCCAGCCCCACTGTCTCCATCTCCTCGTCCTCTGGGCTTTGGCCAGTGTGAGGTGGTGGAGCCAGTGCTGGCCACATCCCCATGGGGCTGCTGGGGGACAGGGGACGCTCCCTGCTGAACTGGCTTCTCCACTTGAAGGTTTTTTGGGGGAAACCACCCTGGTTTGTGTTTGTGCCCTCCCTCGGGGCCGCATGGCCCAGCTGCTCCAGCTGGGGGTTATGGCTGCTCCTGAACCCCACGGCACCTCCTCCAGCTGGGGAAACTGAGGCACGGCACCACCTTCCCTGCTCCCAGCATGGCCACCCCTCCTCACTTGGTGGCCGTGTCCCTCCACTGTCCACGAGACAGGCTGGGCTGGGCAGCTCTGCCGTGGGGGTCCCCGGGCAGCCCCAAAATACAGGTGCAAAGCAGGAGCTGAGAAACTCAAGTGGGGTTTGCCCCGGTCCCCTCCCCACAGCAGAGAGGGAGCGAGGGACTGGGGCCATGTCCCTGGGGAAAATCCCACAGTGGCAGTGGGGGGGTGACCGCTGGGACCTGGGGGTGCACTGGAGCCCTGGTGTCCCGTCCTCGCAGTGGGAATTGGGGTTGGAGAGTCAGACCCACCCAGGAACCACGGGAGCTGCCCAAATCCCCCCAGCTGTGCCAGGGCGAGGAGGGAGGCTGGGGACCGGCTGGCACATGAGCCGGCACAGACGGACACTGCGCGTGCCCTGGGCATGTGCGTGTCCCCCGTGTCCCTTGTCCCTGCCGTCCTGCCCCAGCAGCGGAACCAGCGCTGCAAGAGTCAAACCTCTGGGTTACTGCCTGGCAGGAAATTCCAGGTTTTTTGCAAGATTTTTCATTTGAAATGGCGCCAGGGCTCCAAGTCCTTCCACTCCCAGGGCAGGCAAGCTGGGCTCTCCTTGGGCCAGGGAAATAACACAAGGAAAAAGGATTTATTTTATTTTTTCCCTTTCAAACCGGAGCAGCGGGGCAGGAAGCCCCGCGTGTCCCACGAGCGGCCACCTTACCGCTGCTCCTGCTGGAACCGGGGCTGACCCACATCCTGCAGGGAATCAGGCAGCCGTGGGTGGCTTCGGAGCAGGCTGTGCCACCCGCCAGAGGGGTGGCAGGTAGGCAGGGTGGCCGCAATGGCCTCCAGCCCGACTCCAGCTCCCTCCACTCCCCGCACCAACAATAGCCACCTTCCGGCACAGCCCCGCTCGCTTTCCTGTTTTCTCTTGGCCGGTCTTGGCGCGGGGGGCTCCGCCAAGCCACAAGGGCCCCCCTCCCGGTGGCACCGAGGGGGTGGGAACAGGCGATGCCGCAGAGGCACAGCCACCCCAGGGGGGTGTCGCCACTCGTGGATGCCAGCGAGAAGTAGGGCACAGTGGGTTTGCTGCCACCAGGATGCTGGATGTGACCATCAGGCAGAGGGAGAAGGGTGGGGGAGGTCTCAGCACCCACGGAGCAGGTGGGTGGCATCAAATGCATCAAAATTCGTGTTTCTCTTTCTCAGGCCTTGAGCTGCCAAACCTCCTCTCCCCGGGCACCATCGCAGCCCCTTCCACCGCCTGTGGGTTTGCTGGGAACACATGTGTCCCCATGGCTAGAGCCACCACAGCGGGGACCTGCTGCAGCCCCAGATCTACAAGGGCTGCTGTGAGGGGGGGTGCAGCATGGGACCCCCTGCTCCAGCCCCCAAAATACACGCACAAGGGGGAGGCTGGGAGGGAAGCAGTGGGGTCAGGCTCCAGCGGGGCGTTTTGTCCGGATCCTGCATCCACCGAGCCGTGCAGGGCCAGGGAAACACAGCGAAGAACCAGGACAAACACCTGTGCAGGCAAAAAACACACATGGGATGACACTGGCATGATCATGTGTGCAGTGCATACGTGTGTGTGCGCGTGCGTGTGTACGTGTGGGAGCCAGCCCTCGGGCAATTGCATGCCTCCACATTGCTGTGCCTGGAGGGGCTGCACCTGTGTGTGTATGCACACACATATGCCGGGCACACACGTGGTGCTCTGCCTCCTCCTGCTTCGCCCTTGCACACACATGTGCTTTTGTGCATGCCCAGCTGCCAGGCAGCGTCCAGCCCCATGCGGGTGCCTGTCCCCCGGGTGCTGGTGGCCAAAGTCCCAGCGCACTGCGTCCACAGGATCCCCCCGGCCAAACGGCACTGTCCGCTCACTCCCTGCCCCTGGCAGCCTGAGACCCGATGCTCTCATCACGCCTGGCTGCAGACCTCGCCTGCGGCCCGCAGCTGGAGGAAGCTGCCCCTCACGCCCCTCTGCCTCTTGCCACCCCCGGTCCCAGTCTGAATGATGCCAGCATCACCCCGATACCTCCTGGGTCAGGGTCTTTCACGGATGGGGTACAGTGCGGGAGGCAGCGCACCGAGCGCGTGCAGTGACTGTGCAGTGAGCGTGGTGCGAGTGTGCAGGGAGGCGAGGAGTGTGCAGGGAGCGAACAGTGAGCACAGAATGTGAGTGGTGAGCACAGAGGGACCATGCAGGGAGCACACATTCAGCGTGCAGTGAGTGTGCAGACACACGGTGAGCATGCAGAGTGTTCAGGGAGTCAGGAGCGTGCAGGGAGCGGATAGTGAGTGTGCAGCACAGGCACTGAGTCAGGAGTGAGCATGCTGTGAGTGTGCAGGGAGCGCACAGACATGCAGGGAGCGTTCAGCGAGCGTGCAGCAAATGTGCAGACATGCAGTGAGCGCGCAGACACGCAGTGAGCATGCAGTGAGCATGCAGAGAGTATGCAGAGAGTGTGCAGCAAGCACAAAGAGCATGTGCCAGGCGTGCAGCAAACATGCACAGGTCATGCAAGGGCCCCCAGGCAAGCTCATAGTGGGCAGTGAGCATGCAGCAAGCATGAAGAGCATGCAGGTGACATGCAGGTGACATGCAGGTGACATGCAGGTGACATGACAGGCATCCAGCACACGAGAGCACGCAGTGCCTGTGCAGCAAGCTCGCAGCAAACAGGCAGCGCACATGCAGCGAGCGCATGGGCGGCGAGCATGGCTGCGGGCACTCCAGCACCCCGTGTGACACCAGGGACCCTGTGGGCTGGGTGAGTTCCCGGCTGGTCCCGGGTGTCCCCACCGTGCCGGGCACCCCTGGGTGGCCCCCCGGGCTGTGGGTGCTGGCGCTGCAGCCCTGTCATTACCGGCTCGGTGACCTACATGGCAGCGTGCACAATTTTGGAGGCATGTGACTCTGCTGCCGCAGCCTGAGTCGTCCGACGGGTGCCAGCAGCCAGCACGCCCCATGGCACCCTCCCTGTCCCCTGTCCCTCCTCTTACCCTGGGAATCAGAACCCTGCAAATCCCCCCTGTCCTGCAGCACCGCATCTGCCCGCCCCCGCCCCACGCCAGCCTGGGCTAATTGGGGAGCCCTAGTTAGCAGCGCTAACACAGAAAGGTCCCGGGTGCCTGGTTTTTCCAGGTTGAAAGCAGGAGCGGACACCAGGGCCTGGGAAAAAGCAGGAATTTTGGCAGATTTGAGGAGGCCTAAGGCAGATATGGGGTTGGCCAGGCCCCCACCATGGTGGCCTCACACCAGGATGGCAGTGGTGGCTTTGGGGGGCTGCAAATCCTGCAGCAAAATGCTCCCAAACAGCAGGGGGAAGAGGAGAAGGGGGGGGAGAAGGTGGCGGGGAGGCCAGGGGGCTGAGTGGTTGGGGGGGGTCTGACGTGGGGTGGCCCGGGGATGGTGGCTGCAGCCAAACGCGGCGGGGGGGGCACCGCTGGGTGCGCAATGGCGGCGGTGGCGAGCAGCCAATGCGCGGCGCGGCCGGTGAAGTCATCCAGCGCCGTGCCGCAGCCATTGGCCCCGGTGCTGCCGCTCGGCGCAACGAGCGCGTCTGTTCTCAGCCCAGGCTGGCGTCACGCGAGGCGGGGGAGGGGGGGAACAACGGACACCCACACGGTGACGACCTCCCATGGTGCCACCAAGCCTGGACTGGGGGTCTCGCTCCCCAATCCCCCTCCCCCACCCCCCAATACTGGCTGCATCCAGCAGGGCCTCGGTTGCCTGCAGGGACAGAGGGACGTGACCCTGTGCCCTGTCCCCCCGCCTTGGCGCAGGCCTGGCCGCGGGGCTGAGCACTGCCCTGCTTGTGGCATGTGTGGGCTGGGGGTGGGTCAGGGCCGGCCTCCACCCCCCCGCCCTGAGCCTTGGGGCCGCAGAAAGTGAAAATGGAGCTGGAGTGTGCGTGTCCCTGCATGCGGGGGGGGACAGCCAAAGGGGTGTCCCTGTCCCTGGGGGGGTGGCGGGACCCCAAGGGGTGTCCCTGTCCCCGGGTGCAGTGTAAGGTGCCCAGGGGTGTCCCTCTCCCTGTGCTTGGGGTGTGTCCTTGTCCCCTGGTGTGGTGCAGGGGGGTCCGAGGGGCGTCCCTGTCTCGGGGTGCAGTGCAGAGGGGTGTCCAGGGGGGTGTCCCTGTCCCTGACTGCAGCACAGAGGGATGCCTGGCAGCGGGCGTACAGGGAGCCCCACGGGGGGGGTGTCCCCGTCCACAGCTGCAGCGCAGGAGGGTGCCCAGGGGGGGTGGGGGGTGGTATGTGCATGTCCGGGTCCCCAGAGCAACAGAGAGGGGTGCCCCGGTGCAGCGGGGGGGTGCCCAGTGGGGGTTTGTGTCCCCGGGGGGAGGGGGGGGTGTTTTTGTCCCCGGGGGGGGTGTGTGTTCGTGTCCCCGGTGCAGCGGAGGGGTACCCGGAAGGGGTGTTCGTGTCCCGGTGGGTGCCGGGAGGGTGTTTGTGTCCCCGGTGCAGTATGGGGGGGTGCCCGGGGGGTGTGTTCGTGTCCCCGGTGGGGGTGTCGGTGTCTCCCATGGGCGCCGGGGGGATGTTTGTGTCCCCGGAGGGGGTCCGGGGGCGTGCGTTTATATCCCCAGTGCAGTAGGGGGGGTGTCCGGGGGGGGTGTGTTGATGTCCCCGGTGGGTGCAGGGGGTGTGTCTGTGCCCCCGGGGCGGGGGGGGGATGTCGGTGTCCCCGGGGGGTGCCGGGGGAGGGTGTCCCCGTCCCGGGGCGCAGGGCGGGGGGTGTCCGGGGCGGAGGCAGGCGGGGGCGGGGCGGGGCGGGCCGGTCCCGCCGCTATAAAGGCTCCGGGGGCGGCGGCAGCGCGTCCCCTCCCGGCGGTGGCGGCGCGGAGCGGAGCGGGCGGCGGTGCGGGCTGCGGTACCACCAGCAGCGGCGGCTCTGCGGGGCCGCGCCGGTGAGCGCCGCCGCGGCGGGGGGAGGAGGAGGCCGCGGACTCCGTGCGGGGCCGCAGCCGTCTGACACCACCCCCCCCTCCCCGCAGGTTTCGGCCACCCCCCGGACTCCCCTCCGGCTCTGCCCGTCCCTCCGCCTCCCTCTTCCCGCCTCCCCCCAACCCCGTTTGGTTTTTTTTACCCCCCCCCCCTCCTCCGCCTCCCATTTCTCCCAGCAACGCCGCCCCCCACTGCCGCCCCCCGCAGCAAGATGGTGCAGAAGAAATCAGAGATCCCGGGTTTCCACCGCTCCTTCAAGGTAAGGGGATGCTCCGGGGGAGGGACTCGGGGGATGCTTCGGGGGAATTCCGGGGGGGGGGGGGGCTGCAGGGCTGGGGTGCGGGCAGGGCCGGTGGGGGCCCGCGGCGACCGGATCCTGCGCTCTGCAGCGCTCAGCGCCACATCCCCTGCTCTGGGGGCGGAGAAAGGGGGGCGAACCGCTCCCGCCCGCCGCACCCCCACCCCCTCTCGACACCCCCCGAAGGAGGGAAGCACCGGGGCGGTGCCACCCAAAGCGGGCAGCGGGACCTCCCTCTTCTCCCCCCTACGGGGGTCGGGGTGCTCCCGGGGGTCGGGTCCACAGCCCCCCCCGCCCCCCCCCCCCCCCCAGCCCAGCCCTGGGTGGGCGCTGGGATGCTGCAGCCAGGCTCTGCTCACCCTGTGGCTCCCACGGGGGTTCTCCATGGGGTGGGGGGGGCTGCACCGTCCCCCCCGTACCCATTTGCCCCCAGTCTGTGAGCAGGGTGCTGGGCCGCAGCGGGGTGTGGGGGTGGGTGGGCTGCCTGCGGGGGGGGCCGGGGGGCTGCAGGGGCTCAGGACCTGCTGTGCAGACATCTTGTGTGAGGGCTGGATCCGGGCGCGCACGTTCTCAGGCGCCCAGGGGTGGCCAAGACACTGTCAGCCCTGTCACACCGCATCTGTCCTGGCCGCTGTCATGCTCTGGGGGGGTGGGGAGCTGTGGGAGGGGGCCCGATCCTGCCGGGTCCCGCTCCCCTCAATGCCAGCTCTTGTCCTGCCTGCGGCACAGTGGCTTCGTGGGATCTTTGTTTAGTTTGGCTCCCGGTGCTCCGAGGGATGCTGGGAGCTCACCCGAAACCTGCCCGGCTTATTTTAGCTGACACCTAATCCTGTTTTTAAGGCTTTTGGCTGGGATTTGGCGCCCTCCCTGCCCCCCCTCCCACCCTCCCCCCGGCTAGCTGGGGACTGGGGATGGGGACACCTCGGATGTGCTGATGGAGCCAGTGCGCAGCGTCTGCCCCGCACTTCCCATCCCCCAAAGCTTTTGTGTGTCGGTGCTGCGGCAGCTGGCAGGGCCCCCCGTATCCCCCCCCGGGAGGCCTCATCCTGCCCCCGGTGCAGGGACATGGGCCAGAGCCGCTCATCCCAGGAAAGCGGCTGCCCTGACACAGGGCCTTGGCCCCTGGCCCGGGGGGGGGGGGGGGGGGGGGGGGCAGGGGCCAGGCTGGCAGCTGGAGGGCAACGCTGCAAATTCAGGTTATTTTTTGCGGGGAGCAAGCTGGCAAAATGCTATGCAGGTCTGGCCCCAGAGGTCTAGAGTGGCGCTTGGGGGGGGCGGGGGGTGGGTGTGACCCTGGGGACCTCCCCCACCCCCCCCGACAAAGCTGCCCTGGCAGTAAGCAGGCATTTTCTGGCGGTGGTGGCTGGGGTTTGGTGTTCTTGCGCTGGGGCTGGCAGCCGGCCCGGGCACCAGGGCACTGGGGCGGGTTTGGGAATGCCGCTGGGAGCTGCCACCTCCACCCAAGCAGATTTCGTAACCCTGCAGAGGATGGGGCCCTTTCGCCTCCCTGGCCAGGCACCCTGACGCTGCTCTGTCCCACGGTGGGGGGCAGAGGGTTCCCGTGTCCCCTTTGGGATGCTGGGACCGGAGCCACCGGGGTTTGGGGTGGGGGTGGCAGCATTTCCCATGCCCTTCCCCAATCTGGGGCGCAGGGAAGATTTCAGGTAGGGCCTGATCCTGCCAGGTTGCAGGTGTCCCACAGCCCAGGGGGCACAATAGTCATCAGAGTGGGGCTAAGCAGGTTCTGGCCCACTGTGACCTTGTGGGGAGCCAGGAGGACGCTGCACTGTAACTCTGGAGCCCATCCTGCCCCGTGGCTTTTCTTCCTTCCCCCTCGCTGTAGCTCAGGTCTGGGTGGAGATTTGGGGTTGGGTTGGTGCGGGCGGCCTGAGCCCCTCTCATCATCCCTGGGGCTGCTGGCATGGAGGCATGACCCGGCAGCACTATCCCCATGAGGAGATGCAGTCAAACCCTTCTTCCTCTTCCCATGACTCTCCCTGGGACTTTGCCAGGTCCCTCCTGCAGCAGCACCATGTCCTGCACCGGTGGGGTGGGTGGGCAGAGCGTGTGCCAAGACCAGAGCCTGCCGGGCTCTGTGCTGGGCAGCTGGTGGCAGCTGATCTGGTGGCTGCCATCTCACTCTGGTTCTTGGCCCCTGCAGGGACAAAACCCTTTTGACCTGGAGTTCGACCAGTCCAACCACCTGGAGCCTGTCTTCAACTTCGAGTGCCCGTCCCGACCTGGTGAGCTGTGCGTGCTGCGGGTGCCTCCTGCAGGGCTGCATCCCAGGGGGTGTCCTCCCGTCCTCATCCCTGGGATGTCGGCCCTTTGCGCTCCCCCGGGGTGGCGATGCTGGGGGAGCATGGGGCAGACAGGGGTGATTCACCCTGGTGGCTTTGCTCCGACGCAGACATGCCTTCAAGTCAACCCATCGATATCCCTGATGCCAAGAAAAGGAACAAGAAGAAGAAGCGCTGCAGAGCCACCGACAGCTTCTCCGGCAGGTTTGAAGGTGAGCAGGGCTGCCCAGGGGTCCCCCCAACCTGGGGCAGGGCTGGGGCCCTCCTGACATCCCCAGGCTTGGGGACAGCCCAGGGAGAGGGACAGCTGTGGTGTCCCACGCTGTGGCGGGGCCAGCAGCTCAGTTGACCTCTCCCCTGCCAGATGTTTACCAGCTGCAGGAGGAGGTGCTGGGAGAAGGGGCCCATGCCAGAGTCCAGTCCTGCGTTAACCTCATCACCAACAAGGAGTACGCGGTGAAGGTAAAGCTCTGCTGCTCAGGGCTGCAGACCCGGCTCCCTTCACCTCCTGCCTCAGTTTCCCTTTCCACCCTCTGCATTTTGGGCTCTCCTGTGGCTGTGCGGTGCTGGTGCAGGATGACAGTTTCCTGTGCTGGAGGGGAAGGAGAGGGGACAGGAGTGTGGCAGGATGGGGCTGTGCAGGTGGCACACTGTCCTCTGCCACCACCCGTCTCCAGGGATCTTGGTCAACCCCCTTAGCCATGCTCCTCTGCCTGTAAATTAGAGCAGTTGGGAGATTAACACTTGCGACGTGTCCGGGGAGTCGGGGCAAGCAGGGACATGTGGTGCCAGCAGGGTGGCCAGTCGCGCTCGCCCCAGGGGGACCTCCATGCCCACGGGGGTGCTGGAGGGGGTTGGGGGGAGCCGGCTGCTTTTGGGGTCAGGGGTGGTGGTCCCACAGCCCCACACCCCGCAGGCTCCCAGCCACAGCACAAAGGAGCTGGGATGGGCCCCATGGCCAAATGCAAGGGGAAGTTGGCTTCCCCCATCAACCCAGGGGGGCTTTGGGGGGAAACGGAGGCAGGAGGGAGGCCTGCTTGGCAGTAGGGTGCTCTGTGTGCCCCAAAGGGCTGGGGGCAGCATCCTGCTATCCCCCCTGAGTGGGTACCCCCTGCGCACGCTGTGGCCCGTCTACCCATCACCCGCCGTGCCAGCACCCTTCTCTGCTGCCAGGGCTCCGGTGTCACATGGACCTCGCCTTGGCCGAGGCCCCGGGAGGGAGCGGCTTGGCACCGCCGCCAGGAACAGCCTGTTCTGTTGCCTTAACCCCTTCGGGCACCCCCTGCCTGCCTGTGCCCAGATCTGTGGGTCCCCAATGCCAGCGGGGTGGGGGTACAGCAGCTCCCAGCTGTGTTGTCGTGTGTGTCCTGTCCCCTCCCCCCCAACGCCCGACATTGGTGCCTCGCCCTGAGCCTCCCCCCATTTTCATTTCAGATCATTGAGAAGCGCCTGGGACACATCCGTAGCAGGGTCTTCCGTGAGGTGGAGATGCTGTATCAGTGCCAGGGACACAGGTACCACGGGGCAGCCATCATGTCCGTCCCCCCCAGTGACCGTGGGGAGTAGGCTGAGAACAGGCTGACGCTCGGGACACCCATGGGCTGCAGCCAGGCAGCCCTCCCGTGCGGCACTCCCTCCCCTTGGCCTCGCCCCGTTAAACGGTTTGTCATGACAACGGGGGCCGTGGCAGCCAAGTTGGAGTGGTGCCGAGGCGGGGGGCTGAGCCGTCGCGGCGGTGTTTGCTGTCAGCGCTGCGGAGCAGGGCCGTTTCTGGTGAGGGGCGAGCGAGCCAGGAGGAGGGTCTGCGAGCAATTAGGGAGCAGAGCCGGGCGCTGACAGTCCCGCTCCCCCCTGGAATGCAGCTGGGGGGCCCCCGGCCATGTGGTTTCAATCACTGGAAACCTAATTTTCCTGTCCCATATCTCCCCTGTGGGGACCCGGGGGTGTGGGGGGCTGCAGGGAGGGGGGGGACCTCAGGAGGTTTTTGGGGGGACGCTGGGCTGATGCTGGTGTCCCTGCAGGAATGTCCTGGAGCTGATTGAGTTCTTTGAGGAGGAGGAGAGGTTTTATCTGGTGTTCGAGAAGATGCGAGGGGGTGAGTGTGGTGCTGGGGCAGGGGGAGCCGTGGGGGTGGGAGCCCCCCATGAGCCCTGCATTCTCCTCTCACCCGGCCACAGGCTCCATCCTGACCCACATCCACCGGAGACGCCACTTCAATGAGCTGGAGGCCAGTGTGGTGGTGCAGGATATTGCCAGCGCCCTGCACTTTTTGCACAATAAAGGTGAGCTGGGACGCCCCGGGGTGCTGCTGTGCCCTCCCCGGTGGGGTGCTGCCTCCCCGCATCCTCCTGTCCCGGGGACAGTCCCGGCCCCGGCTGTGCAGGATCAGGCCCAGCCACATCGTGAGGTTTCTCGTGGTGCGGAGCCGGTTCCTCCAGTTTGGCTGGGACTTGGGGCCAGCAGCAATTTTTGCCCTTCGCCACGACGCAGGCGGTGATTTGGGGTGGGGAGGGAGGGGTCCCTGTGCCACCCCCAGACATCTCACTGTGGAGGGGGGCATTTTTTGCCCTTATTGTCTCTTCTCCTCCCCCTTCCCACCCCCCAGGAATTGCACACAGGGATCTAAAACCAGAAAATATTCTGTGCGAGAGCCCGGACCAGGTGAGCTGGGAGCAGCTGGGGTGGGCGTGTGGGGGGTGCTGCCCGGGGTGGGGGGTGCAGGGTGGGGGTGTTGCCCAGGGTGGGGGGGCACAGGCCCCCCCTACGGAGTGGTGTGAAGCATGATACAACCAGGCATTACAAGCAGCTGGGGTGTGAAAGCAAGGCTGCGGGTCCTCGGGCTGCTGGGGGGAGTCACCGACCACTCCTTTACACCACCACCCCCCCATGCCCCCAGGTCTCCCCAGTGAAGATCTGTGACTTTGACCTGGGAAGCGGCATCAAACTCAACGGCGATTGCTCCCCCATTTCCACCCCAGAGTTGCTCACCCCCGTAAGCACGGAAACCTTGGGGATGGGGGAGGGAACTGTTCTGGGGTGGGGCGGTGGGGGGGGGGGGGGGGGGGCTGACAATGCAGGGCCCTCCCTGCTGCCCTATAGTCTTTGGGGGCCGCGTGTGTGTGTGTGTCCCCGCGGCGGCGGGAGAGATGCGGTTACATAAGGTGGGGGGGGGCAGGGGGGCTGGCGTGGAGCCCGGGCTGCCTGAGCCTTAGCAACAGCCGGCCCCGGTGGAGGCGGCTGCGCGGAGGCTGGCGCTCACGGGGAGAAGTGGGTCAGGCGTTGGGGGGGGGGGGGGGGGCCCTGATTCCACACCCCCACCCAGCCCCAGTCGTGGGTGAGAGGGAGCTGCGGCCTCCCCACCGTGGGATGCTGCTTGCAGACCTTGCAGGGTGGACACCCTGAAATCTTCTGGGGTGACCCCCGTGTTGTGAGGAGCCATCCCACCTTCTGGGGGGGATGCTGAGTGTGCCCCCCACCCCCCCCCATCATGGAAAGCCCCACTCCACTTATCGCTAGCAACAGGGCCCCCCCCATGCAGGGTGTTGCCTTGCACCCCGGTGTTTTTGGGGTGCTCACGTGCAGGGAAGGACATAGCCCATCCCATGCAGGGCGCACAACAGCCGGGGGGGGGGGAGCAAAACACCCCAGCCCCCCTGTTCCTCTGCATTTACCTTTTTCCTGGGGCAGGGGCTGAATTTCTGAGGCATCCTCAGTTTCCCCAGTCTCAGCAATGAGGGTGGCTACCCTGGTCCCTGCAGAGTTAAAGGTGGTTGGGGTTTATTTTTTTGATTTTTTTTTTTTTTTTTTTTTTTTTTTTTTTTTTGTCCTGCTGTGGCATCAGCTGCTGGGGCTGACGAGGACTCTCGTTAGGAGGCCTCTCGTTATGTTACAGGGTGATTATCTGCTGGTTGCAGCTTTTTCTCTCCCCTGGTCACGAGGCCCATGTGGGCTGCGGGTCATGTGCGCTGGAAAGCCCCAGAGTCCTGGGAGCGATGGGGGAACAGCCCCAGCCTCGCCTTGCATCACTCTTAACTCCTCCGCAGCCGGATCCTGCGCCTGCTCCGGCAGCCCTGCCCGTGTCAGGCAGGGAACAGGCAGGGCAGGCTGGGCCCCACCGCCCGCCCGCAGCGCTCTGCGGCTGCTGCTGGGCGATGGCACGGAGGCTGAGCTGGTTGGGTGGTGGTGGCGGTGCTGCAGAGCGTGGGTCCGGCCTCCCCGGTGCTCTGCCCCGGGAGGGAGTTGCACCCCTTTAGGCTTTTTCCTTTTTCTTTTCTTTTTGGGGGGTGGCAGCCCACCCCCCCCCCCCCCCCCGAGTTTGGTGACCCCTGGAGCAGCAGGTCCATGGGATCCCCTGCGTGGTGGGGCTTGGTGAGAAACCCAGCAGGGGCAAACCTGGGGAGCAGCTGGGTCTGCACCCTCCTTCCTGTCTGCACCTGGGGGCCCCCAAAAGCAGAAGGACACGGAGCTGTTGGAGCGGGGCCAGAGGAGGCCCCGGAGCTGCTGGGAGGGCTGGAGCCCCTCTGCTGTGGGGACAGGCTGAGAGAGCTGGGGGGGTTCAGCCTGGAGAAGAGAAGGCTCCGGGGAGACCTTCCAGCCCCTGCCAGGCCCTAAAGGGGCTCCAGGAAAGCTGGGGAGGGACTCTGGCTCAGGGAGGGGAGCCATGGGACAAGGGGGGACGGTTTTAAACTGGAAGAGGGAGATTGAGATGAGATATTGGGAAGAAATTCTTTGCTGGGGGGGGGGGGGGGTGAGCCCCTGGCCCAGGTTGCCCAGAGAAGCTGTGGCTGCCCCATCCCTGGAGGGGTTCAAGGCCAGGTTGGACGGGGCTTGGAGCAACCTGGGCTGGTGGGAGGTGTCCCTGCCCAGGGCAGGGGGTGGCACGGGGTGGGCCTTAAAGTCCCTTCCCACCCAAACCAGTCTGTGACTTCAGGGGGTGCAGGGCCCCCCAGCCAGCACAGCTATGCCCCATTGGTCCCCCATCCCTTGGGCCCCCCCATGCCAGGGCTCACCCCCATCTCTCCTCACAGTGCGGCTCCGCCGAGTACATGGCCCCAGAGGTGGTGGAAGCCTTCAATGAGGAGGCATCCATCTACGACAAGCGCTGTGACCTGTGGAGCCTGGGCGTCATCCTGTACATCATGCTGAGCGGGTACCCCCCCTTCGTGGGCCACTGCGGCTCTGACTGCGGCTGGGACCGGGGCGAGGCGTGTCACACCTGCCAGGTGCGCGGGGGACCCTGGCGTCGCTTGAAACCTGCCGCCGATTTGGCAGCACCGCTCCTGGCTCAGCCCCTTTTTTTTCTTTCCCCCTCCTCCCACCCCAGAACATGCTCTTCGAGAGCATCCAGGAGGGGAAGTACGAGTTTCCTGACAAGGACTGGGCGCACATCTCCTTCGGAGCCAAAGACCTCATTTCCAAGCTGCTGGTGAGAGATGCCAAGAAGCGGCTCAGCGCAGCCCAGGTCCTGGAGCACCCCTGGGTGCAGGGGGTGAGTGCTGCACCCCCCCCCCCCCCACCCCGGCCCCTGCTCCCCAAAGCCAGGCTGGGCCAGGCTGGGGGACACCCCCCTGTGGGCTGCCCAGCTCTGACCGGCCGCGTTTCGTTGCAGTGCGCCCCGGATAACACCCTGCCGACCCCCATCATCCTGCAGAGGTGAGTGTAGGTGGCCCTGGGATGTGGAAGGGGGGGCGTCAACATGTCCCAGCCCCCCAAATCCTGGCCTCAGTGGGCTGCTCTCTGCTGCAGCTCTTGCTGTCTGGGCAGTGGTTGCAGCACATGATATGGGTTCAAGCCCTGGTTTGGTGCCGTGGCGTGCATGCAAGGAGGGACACCCTGATATTTGAACCCAACCTCCCTCCATCCCCGCCCTCACATCCCACCCTGAGCCTCTGCCTCCCCCGCAGGAACAGCAGTGCCAAAGAGCTCACCTCCTTCGCTGCCGAGGCCATCGCTGTCAACCGCCAGCTGACACGGCGTGATGAGGACGAGGAGGAGGAGGCGGAGGAGGAAGCACGACCCATCATCATCAAAGCTACCTCACGGGCCATGCAGCTCTCCCCCCCTTCCGAGTCCAAGCTGGCCAAGCGGCGGCAAAAGAGCAGCCTGGCCAAGGCGGTGGCTGCCGGGCAGCACCTGGTGGCCCCACTGGTCCTGGTGGCCGACCAAGCCTGAGCTGTGCCCCTTGGACCTGCTGTACCCCGTGTCCCTCTTCCTCCTTCTTTCTTTCTTTCTTCCCCTTCCCCCCCCCCCCCCCCCCCAAAACCCCACCGTTTCTGGATAGTGACAAGATCAGGACTCGTCCCTGTGGCTGGTTTCCAAGGCTTTGCTGATCTTGTAGATCTGGGGGTGGGAGGGTTTGTTTAAGATCTTTCTTTTTTTTTTTTTTTTTTAAGGTATTAAATCAAGCGTGAGGTTGCTTCACCCAGGGCACACTCAAGGACATCTGACAGACACATGGACTTTTGTTTCCCAACTCTTGGTTTCTCCTCTGACATTTTTTCCCCCCTCCCTGACACCAAAGGACTCTTTGTATCCGCGGCTGCTTTGGCGATTTCAGCTCATTTCATACTGTGAACAAAAGACCCTCGGTCGCGTTCTCAACAACGGGAGTCACGTTTTAACCTTGTCCCTCCCCTCGGAGCTGCAGGTCTTTCTCCGATATTGGGGTAGATCCCACAAAACCCCCCTCCCGGGGGTCCAAGAGGCACCTCCTGGGTGCGGGGAGCCCCTTTGTCCCATGCTCGGGGATGTCCCCGGCTGCGCTTTGGGGGGACGCAGTGGGCCTTGTGCAGGGAACCGCTCGGGCCGGGGAGAGATGGTGCCAGTGAGGGAGCAGTGCCCTGTCCCACCAAACCGCCCTCTCTCCTCAGCAGCCCGTTTCCAGAATAAGCTATTCACCCCCCTTTTTTTTTTTCTTTTTTTTTTTTAATTGTTTGTTTTAAACTGCTAGCTGTGCTTCTCTACAGGGCACGGAGAAATGTCTTCCTTTCCTCCCATGCTCCCGCCAGCGGCTCCCCGGGTGCAAGGTCAGAGCCGGAGGGGGGGGGGACATGGGGGGGGTACGGCACATGGATGTCTGGGGCTGTGCTCTTGTGCCAGGTTGGGTGTTGCACCCCTGTTTTCGGAGGGGCTGCTTGCCAGTGACTGCCCTCTCTTGGAGGCCGAAGAGGGGAGTGAGATCTCCAGGGTGGCTGGAGCAGCCAAAAAAACCCCACAAAACCCCTCTGGGAATAGCAGGGAAAGCAAAGGACACCCCCTTAAAGAGTGCTGGGACCTGGTGCAGGGCAGTGCGACCTGACATGGCCTCGGGCTGGCCCCGAGGCTGCTGTGGCAGAGGGTCTGGGGACACAGAGGGTGCCAAGTGCTGCAGGGATGCCAGCGGGGGAGCGGCCAGGCTGGCGGCAGCACCTGAGGGTCACGGTGCAGGAGAGCAGCCCGGGATGTGGGGCTGGAGGGTTTGGGGTCTGGGCAGCAGCGCCCGGGCAGTGCAGGGCTGATGGGGGAGAGCTGGGCGTGTGTGTTCACGCACGTGCCTCTGTGTTCATGCATGTGCATCTGTGTTCATGTGTGACATTGCCCTTTCCTCGGAGCTTGCTTCGGGGAAGGGAGAGAATGCATGTAGGGAAAGGACTTGGAATGCTGGATTGGGATGAGGCCCTTGTTTGGCTTCTGCCGCGCAGGGCTGCATCTCTCCGGGCGAGCAGTGCCTGTGCCGGGTCTCTGGCACCTCCAAACACCCCCTGTGCTGGGCAGCAAACCGCCACTCCCCACCGCAGGCACCACCGTTGGGTGCTGCTGAGCTGCGCCCACCACCCTCCCTGCGTCTCCCAGACCAGCGCCCTGGGAGGGAGGGTGCCCCCTCTGTTAGCCATCTCCTCTCCCTTCCAAAACTCAATGCTTTGAGCTTTATATTTCGGAAAAGCAGCCTCGGCCAGTCGCGTGTGCGGGGGAAGGGTTTGGGAACTTGCTTAGAGCTGGGGAAGAGACTTCCCCGGGTCTTCAGCTGAAGAGAGTCCCTGTCTCTGCAGGGGGTGGGGGGGCGGGGAGTTCTCATTTTTATTTTAAGACTGCTGACAGCAATACTATGCAATATATGTTGGTTTTTTTGTTTCAGGGAGGTGTGTGTGAGTTATCTCGGGAGATGATGATCTCGGGTGTTGATGGAGTTTGGGGCAGGGACTGTCTTTTCTTGCCCCCTTTCCAGGGAGGGCAGCTATCCTTCCCCCACCCCCCCCCAAAACCACCTTGCACTTGAGATCTTACCTCTCCCCCGGTGCCCCCAGTCCCACTGCACAGGGTGGGGAGGAGTGGGGCGGTGGTGAGGGGAGACACCCCACCCCCCCACCCCCCCCCAGCCCCACAGGCACCGGGACACCCTGGAGAGGCCTCCTTTAAAGGAAAAAAAAAAAACAAAACAAAACAAATCCATCTTGATTGTACATTGTTACTTTTTATAGCTTATTTTGTTTTATCAGTTGTAGGTAATTCCTTGTTGTCTTATATTAAGAAATACTTGAATGATGTACAGTACGCGATGCCTTGAGCTGGTATTGTGAAAGCTATTGTTAATGCTGCACACCGCAGCCTTTTCTTTTTTTTTTAAGAAAAAGAAAAAAAAAATGTGGGAAGGAAGGGGATGGTGGGGGGATGGCTCTGAAATTTTTTTGCCCCCCCCGCCCCGTGCTTTTATTGGCAAACTGAGTTTCCCCCCTCTTCCCACGCATAAGACCTATCTCATGTATGTGTACACACACACTCTTCTGATGGCTGGCGCCTGGCCTGGGCGACCTGCGCTGTGCGGGAGCTCGTCCCCATGGTTGGCCTTGGCCGGGGATGCCGGCGGGTGCTGCGGGTGTTTGCATGGAGGGGATGGACATGCCGGGGCAGGGGGGGTGTGTGTGTGTCATCCGAGCTCTTTGCAGGTTGCTTAGCCCGCGTTTGGCTTTGCATTTCGGGTTGGGGATGTGGGGGGGTTCGGTTTGACCATGAACCTGGCACTCGAGGGGGCGGGACCCGTGTCACTGGGGTGGTGAGCCCCCAGCAGCTGTGGTGTGTGCAGGGCAGGGGCTGTGTGTTTATGGAGCGTCCTTAAATGCCTTGAGAGCCAGGGGATCAACTGTGAAACACCTTTAGTCCTGACTCGTGGCGGTGTTGGGCACCCGTGGGTGCCTCGGCAGCGCAGGGCTCGCACTGCAGCGGGCCGGCTGGGGAGATGCTCGTGCCGTGGCTGGACGTCCCCTCCCCACTGCCAGCGCCTCTCCCGGGGTGGTTTCCAGACAGATGTTCCCCGACCTGGGCTCCAGCACCAGCGAACCCCTCTCGCCAACACCCTTCTGCCTCCTCTTCCTCTTTCAAAGCCTTTCCCCCACTATAGAGCATCTGTCTTGGAAACCAACTTCAAAAAGTTTTTTTTTTTTTATTTTAAGCTGGAAATCTTAAGCGTTTTGGCTTCCTCTCCTTCCCCCTTGCCCTTCCTTCAGCTGACTAACTCGACTTAGAACTGGTTAGAAACGTTTACTGTGAAGCTAACTCTTTTTTTATCAAAACAGGAGAAACTTTCTCCTCTTTACAATTGATGAAGACTGCCAAAGCTGGTTTGACAAGAGTCACGTTAACGCACTGTTGGTTTGTACAACGGCAGTCTCCACTTGGGGGCTGGCTGGAAAGTGAAAATGAAAATGGAGAGGGAAAAAAAAAAAAGGAAAAAAAAAAAAAACCACCACCACAAAAACAAGCACTTTACTGTATGTACCAGGTGAACTGATACAGCTGAATTGAAGTTTTCCTTTATAACAATTGTTGATGCCAGAATTTTGTATTCTGTTTTGTAAGAATTTAATAAAAATGCATTGAGACCTATGTGGCTGGCATGTGGCTGAGGGCAGGCCCTGAGGGAGGGAAGTGAATTCCCCCAGGGCTCAAGCCAAGGGATCTTCCGTGGTCGTCCTTCCCCGTCTCCACCAGCTCCTTCACAGCTCGGTGCTGGTCCCAAGGGCCCTGGGAGGGCGGCCAGGGCCCGGGCTGGAGCTGCAGGGTTGGGAGGCCAGGACTAGGGCCTGGCAGCAGCTCCGGCCCTGACTCACTTTTCCCAGTGGGATGGTGTGATCTGCCCAGTTCCCAAATGGGGAGGCAGGGTCACAGTGCAGCGCCGTGCACTCTGCCAGCTGCAGACAGCAGCACATTTTCCACCCCCCCCCCCCCATCTGTCAGCTTGTGGAGGGGTGTTGCAGATGGAAATACTATGATTTAGCAGCAATTCAAAATGTATTAATGATTTGAAGTAAATGAAGAGGTTGAATTTTACCACCACTGAATCATTAACGGATTTAAAGATTTACAGACTGATTTAACAAAATAATTGAACAGCGACTTAACTACAGATTTGAAGATGACAAGATTGGCACTAACTGACTATAACGTGTAGCCCAAATCAATACATACACCTGTGACCAAAACCATGTATCTCAAATTAATACATAGAAGCAAAAGCTTCTGAGCACGGGTCTCCAACTGCTGGGATCAAAGATCTTAGTAGTGGATACCTCTCAAGCCCTTTTGCCTCCTACAAACCGAAGAACATCCACATTTTGTAAAGCTAGTGTCTATATCAGAAGCATAAAAATGAAGATGTGGATGAAAGAAGCTAGCCTATAATTAAAAATTTCCCTTTTCCCTGAGTTTAGAGTAAATAAGTGCATTGGCATTCCTCAAGGGGCAGTAACTGAGACTGGAGAGGGGTTGACTTGCCCTGGTCTAACCCTGGGGTTGTCAGCCTGAGCGGCTCCCAGCTCAGGGAGGGTGCTGGCCACAGCCCCTGTGAGCCAGGAGAGCTCCAAGGGTCTCGCTAGAATTGCTCCTTATAGAATCTGAGATAACTGAATTTCAGCAGGTACTTTTGCACTCCGGCCCAGCTCAGACAATGCAATATTCTGGTACTTCCCACCAGTTACACAAACCTAGAACTTGCTAGATCTTGGGGTCCTGGTATCCCCCCTCTGTGGCCGCGATCCGTATATTGTCAGGAGTGATCAGTTATTGTTATTATTTTTAGACGGTGGGAGCCGGGCACGCTAAGGGCGTCCCACAGTGTTCTGGTCCGTTGCTCTCCACCTTTTCTTTCCTGTTAGACCATTACGTGATGTTCTGGCCCATTGTATTATTACGTTGCCCAGGTGGGGAGGAAACCACGCCTAGTACCGAGGGGCCTAAAGGGAGTGGGGGGAGTTTGCACCACTACAAGGGAGAAACTGAGGCACGAGGAGAGTGTGTGGTGGAGGGCTGGGGATATGGGCAGCAGCAGGGACTGGAGGCTGGTGATCAGGCTCTGGGAGAAGGGCTGCAGGAGCCCTGCTGGACTTTCTTCCATGGGCAGCGAAGACATTGTTGAATTTTTTTTTTTTTTTTAATATATTTTAATTTTTAAGGTATTTTCTGGACTGGTATAAGTAAGTTTTTCAGCCCTGCTGCCACGCTGGGAGACGGAGCTGTGAGCCCTCTGAATGCTGCTGCCATGGCTGGTGGGGACACCCCACCTGGCATTCCTGTCCCAGCAGACCCCCAGTTCTGAGGACAGGGCTGTGAGCGCTGCTGCGCACCAGTAGCTGCTGCTCCCAGCTCTACATGCTGGCGAGGGTGGCTACAAGCTCCGGCAACTCGCTGCCAAGAAGCCCATGCTCACGGCTTGATAAATGGCGCCGCTGCTCCCTGCAGCATCCGGATCCGGGCAGAGTCTCCCCTCCCAGGGTGCTCCAGGATGGCCTGTGGTGGGACCAGAGCTGAGGTTCCCTGAATGCAGAGGACAAGAAGAGCATGTCCCATCCCACTGCGCTGTTCCAGCCTCTCTTGAACAAAGCTATTGCTCCTTCCTGTGCCTGCGGCCACCATATGGTGCCCCTGGACATTTTAAGAGCATCCAGGTCTCAGTTCTCCTTTTCTCCCCACCTTGTGTACCCTGCTCTCCTTCCCCTCTTGCATGTTGTCTCACCTGACCTTGAGCCCTCAGCTGTCTTCTCCAGAAACCCTTCCTCTCCTGTCCATTGCTCATGGCCTGTCCTGCAGCCAATCAACCTTCCAAGATGCTGGGTGGATCCCAGCCAGGTGGTGTCAAAGAGCCCTTTGCTGTGGAGGCTGGTTTAAGTTTTAATCTATAAAATTTATTCACGTGGTCCGTCTTTCCCCCCCCTCCCCTGTCTCTGGCTTCACCACTCTCAGAAAGTGCCCCATGGTTAGAAACCATCTCAGAGCACGTGCAGAGAAGGGCAGCTCCAAAAATAAAGCAACACTGGGTTAAAATAACCTGTGCTGCTCTGGTGCTTGAGCATCAGCCCAAAATAGGCTCCCCCACTGGGATAAGGGTGCTATAAATAAGTCTGCAGTGATTTGCATTGGAGAAAAGCCCCGCAAGCAGGAGCAGCGATGATGCCACCCACGCTGGCCTGGTGGCACCGTGAGAGCAAGGGGGCCACTGCAGAGCCACTGGGGTGGCCCGGGTGACATAGCAGGTCATTTGGGCTTTGGGTGACACGGCGGTTTGTGTCAGCTCTCCAGTTCTTAGGATTTAATTGAGCCATCAGGTCATGATTGGAGACAAGCAGCCGTGGCACTTGGGTGGCTGGTGAGGTCACACTCAGCTTGAGCACAGGGCACCAAAGAAGGTGGGCGAGCAGGCAGATGAAGTGTCTTCAGCATTTTGAGTCTAAGCCTGGCGATACTGGTGACAGGAGACAATCTGGATGATTAACCAATGTTTTGATTCACTATCAGCTCAAAAAACCCCCTGAAGCGAGGAACATCCATTCCTTCAGCCCCAGACTGCTCTCCTAAAGGGTCAGTGAGCCCCGAATCCCACTGGGCATGCAGCGAGGAAGGCGTGAAGGGATCAAAAAAAGGTTTAATTTTTCCTTTTTGTGCTTTTAAAATGTTTCACAGGATGGGGCAAAACGCTGTGCATTTTGCAGTGAATCCCCACTCCTGTCCAGGCAACTAACACAAACCAATTTGGGCTGGTGTTTTTGGTAGAATGTGCCATTTTGGTGTCATTTTGTGATTGGTGTGCAGGTTCTCCCTCTGTGGCCATGCCAGGGAGGAATGTGCACCCTGGCAGACCCTGGGTCTGGCCCTGCCTGCGCTGCCTGCAGTCAGTCACTGTTCTGAACGCCCTGTGATGGGCCGGTCCCTCTGCACCAGGATGAGCCTTGGTGGCACCACACGGCATGGCCACCTCCACCACCGTCTGGAAAAGGCCTTGGTCAGCCCAGCGTTTGTGGGCTCAGATGGTGAAGTGTGGCTTTTGGAGAGCCACAGGTTCAGCTTTCCCACAGGATTTCAGCTCCAGGTGGAACTGCAGAGGTCCTGGGATCTGCAGTCAGTCGGTGGGAGTGGAGCACCTTTGGGTTTTCCCAAAGCCCAGGAAAGCATCTCCGGCTATGCCCCTCGGAGACTCTGCTGCTGCCCGTGGCTGGAGTGGGTCACGGGCCTCGTGATTCATTTTCTCAGCTGGCTGAAGGCTTAAATAAAGGCTTGTTGCTAAAGCATGGTGTTTGGCAAGTCCCACTATAGCCCTCTGGCTGACACCCAAGACATGTCTGTCTTTGCCACGTAGTCCTCCTTGGAGCTTTGTTTTGTCTTAACATAACTCCTTTGAGATGAGCTGCTCAGTCAGGTAAGAGCTACCTCCGCATTTCGAGCTTTTGCTTGGACTACATATTCCAAATGTGCGTGGTTTTTTTGCCTGTACGAGGTAAAGAAAGGCCATGTATCCTCTGCCATCAAATGCTGAGCACTCCAGTCCCACTGGTTTCATTCCAGCTGCTCATAGCTTGCCCTTGTGCAACCAAGACCCTTTATTTCCAGACCTGTATTTGGTCAGCCTTCGTCTAACACCACCTGGCTCACACTGATTCCCCCACCCAGAGTTATTGCTGTAGTTAGGCTTTTTATCATCTTGCAGTTACCCCATCTAAAATAGCGCTGCCTTTTGCCGAATGCCTAGTTTGTGAAGAAAGCTGTTGGCTATCAGATCCAGAAATAACGGTGCCGTGCCATATTTAGGAGCGTTTGTTCTCAGATTTATTTTGGGGATGTTAAAGTCTCCCATATGGCACTATTCTTTGGCTGTATTTCTTTTGTCTAATACACCGCTGATCGCTGCTGTATCAAACACCTATAGCTACATGTTTTGTATAGTAGAAAAGGAATAACTGCTGCTACCTAATGGCATTTTTTTATCTATTAGCAAGTGCAAAAATTCAGTACTGCACCTTCAAAGAGACCAGTCACTATCTAACAAGACAGCAGTCACAGCATGAAGGAATTCAGTGCGGAAAAGAAGAATGGGTGATTTTTAAGAGCATGCCGTCACATTGCACAGCACCTTCCAAGGCACACAGAACTCAGCGATTTCAGAGGATTTCAGTATTAGTCGAGAAGCACAGATGATTTGAATGCACTGCGCATTTTCCATTCTCGGGAATATCACGACCCATGGAGGCTCACATTCCCTTTGCAATAGGAAGAACTGAAGGCCAAAACCAACAATACTTGCTAATCTAACTTGGCACCAAGCACTTTGGTACCAACTTCCAAGAAGCTAGACAGACACTCCTCCTTTCCTTCCACCCTCCTGCAGAGTTCCATACTTTGGCTTACCTCGTTATCAGATTCCACCAGAACTTGGTCATATTCACTAAGTGCTACTAAAAACATGATGGAAGTCACATTTTCAAAGCAATGGATCCACTTCCTTCGTTCTGATCTTTGACCTCCAACATCCACCATTCTAAGGAAGAGAAATACATACAGTATCACAGAAGTAGCTGCCGGTCTCTATCTGAATGTAAAAGACTAGCGTACGATGAGAACGAATGCGGCTCTTTACCATCCAAGTTAGTCTGGCATGTAATAATACGTGCTTGCTGACAAAACCGTCAAGTTCACAAAATATCCTGTTCCAGAAATACACCAAACTGGAGATGACCATAGGCAAGTCGTACCAAATTCAAATCCCAAATATCAGCATTACCATTTTTAGTTGCATTCCGCTCTGGTTTGCTAAGTAGCAGTCCTGAGTCGGAAAAGACAAGTCCTTCAAAACTCTGCTCTGTCAAACGAGCAAACCATTTTTATTAAAGCATCTGCTTGCCTCAAAACTTATCTTGCACAGAGAGCTTTCTTAGTTACTAAATTCTTCTCAGAATGTGCTGTTTAACAGTTATGCACTTCACCTCCTCAGTTTTGAGTCCCACCTGTGTAGTACGCTAAAATTATTTTGTCACGCACCTAAAGTCCACCTTTGCTAAAACCCTATACCTATTTCACAGGTCAGCAAACCAGAACAGGGAGAGTAACTTTCTGTGTATCTGGAACTGAATGGCTTAAGAGAGAGGATGCAGGCTCCTTTATTCCTCTCTTGTAACGTCAACACTGTGGTAGAGAAGGGCAGGGAGCATGTAAGTACCAGAGAGCTAGGGAGAAAATTGCTTTGCAATAGACAGGTGTGTCACTGTGCCCTTTATGCCGTGCTCAGTTGATGGCTTAAGCCTCCAAATACCACCTATTGCTGCAGCAGCACAGGCAGCAAGTTTTGGTGTCATCCTGAGAGCACCAGGTAGTTACAGAAAACCATCTCTGAAGGCAGATACTAGGTATCACCGCACAAAAAGTGGCCATCCTTCCCGGGAAGGACGCCGGTTCCTGCAAGATGGTTAGCTGGGCTTTAAGTGTCACTGATTCAAAAGCATGTTCTGTTTTGTGACTGTCAATGCTGAAGCTTGGAGTTTTCCCTTAATCAGAATAAATGTTACACCAGCCCCATTACAGGAGCACCTGTCAACAGCTACTTCATAATACCACAGCACATGCAGCCAACTCTACCCTCTCAACTAAGCACCTGGACACTCTAAAGCAATCCAGAGCTCATCGTTCCTGAAACCATATAATTCCTTTCTCAGTTTAGCTGTAACATGAATACACCTTCAGTACCTGAAGATAATATTCTCTAGGTCAAAGGGGTACTCTATGATACCGGTTGTAGGAACTCTAACCCGTAGCACATCTCGCTGAGTTGGTAGATATCCTGGGGTAGTGATACGGTCCACGTCGCTAAGATAGCTACAAGAAGCACAATGGGAAAAAAAAAAACAAAAAAAAACCAAAAAAAAAAAAAAAACCCCAACAAAAAACTACTTTAGGTTGCAGCATATAAATATACAGATTTAAACACTGCTACATTTAGTCTTTCCCTAGTATAACAAGAAAGTCAGAAGTCACCCAAACCATTTAAAATATGATGGGGAACAATAACAGAATGCTTTTTTGGGGAATGGTAATTCACCAGCCATCCCCTTCGGAAGATAAACAGATACATTCAGAACTAACTCTGTGTAGTAGCACAGAAGATGATCTTTACTACAGAGACAGTTTAAGTACAGTGGATGCTTATGTTTCAGAATCAAGTCTCATCTGAGGTTTTCTATTTATAAGCAAACCTATGTCAGACTCAGATTTTGCTAATAATAAATCAACTAAGTTACACATCCATACACATCCACCTGTAGGCCAACGGACAAACCTGAAGAGAAAGAGCAGCACTGCTGCTGCCTAAGAGCCAGGACCACCGCAGATGGCAGAGACTCTAGCCTCAGGTATATACAGAAGCAGACACGTGAACAACTGTCTTTTATCACCCACCAGAACACCTCATACCCTCATGAAAAGTAGCAAATGGTAACAAATTTCCAGATCAAAATCTATCCCCAAATAAACATAGCTTCCCCCATCTCCAGCAAAGCTCTTTGCCTTGCTGGAGCCAGATTCCAAGAAGTTCCCTGCTCCCACTGATCTTTCATCTTAACTTTTCCTAAGGACACTTCTGGCTGATAGAGGCAAAGCGCCCCCTCTCATATGCCTATGATTTTTATCCCACCACACATAGCCAGCAGAGACCGTGCAGCTTGTCTAAAGCACTAGCAAGACTCATCTGCCCCAATGAAACAGATAAAAGGTACTTTAAGCAAACTATGGAGTGAAATCTGCAGCTGTGTTCCTGCCCTTTGAAACAAACTCTAGACTTCAATAAAAAAAAATAAAAATTGGACAGGCATTATTTGTCAGACCATCACTACCACGCATGCCAGCGATTAAATACTTACTATTTAGCCGAGTCAGATATTCTCCTGTCATAACACTCTTGTATTCCAGGGTCATTCCACAATGTTTTAATTGCACTTACATATGGCTGCTCAAACCTTTTCTGCATCCACTTCCCAGACCAGCACTGCATTGGCCTGGAGATGGAAAAGCAAAACCAAAAAAGGGGGAGGGGGAGAAAGGAGGGTCAGGAGCAAGGGGTACCAGTCACAGGCAGGCAAAAAAAACTCTCTGATGAACTAAATCTTTACATTATGACCTCAAGGATCCACAGGCTGGTTGTGGATCAGGTTGCTAAGACCAGAGGGACAACGGGTAAACTATTCACCTAAGACATAGCACAATTCCCCCAAAGCATCATATGCTCCTTCACAGAATAAGCTGTAAAACAGCAGCAGGTTTCACCTATCATTAGATCACTGGGTGTTTTGAAACACAGTGGTTCCCAAGGCAGAGCATTCACCTTGAAGAACCACGGGCTGCCCTGCTCCTGAGGAGGTTCAACTGCAGCTGGGTAACACATTGCTCCCTCAGTTTGTTACAAAAAAATAGGTTAAAATACATTTTTGAAGAGCAACAGAGACATTGTTTCAATGTACTTCAATCAAAATGCCCACCTACCATCTATAAGCAAAGGAAGGGCTACAGTTGTAACGCCACCCTGTGGCATCTGTAAAGTTATTATCCCAGAGTTGCTTTCTGAAATCTTTAGCACACCTGCCACAGGAAGGGGCTTTTGCCTATAGCACCTATACCAGGAAGATGAAAAACTAAAAAGCAAAGCCAAGCTCTGCACATGCTATCATAACTAAAGGTTGGCAGATTATACCTAGCAAAACACCTCCACCGTGCCCCAGGTGAAGCCCAGGCAAGGCAAGCTTCCTCACACCCTGCCCGTTCTCATCCCTGAGACTGCAGAACCGCTCTAAAGGCAAAAAAGGTGTTCGGACTCGAGAACTCCTGGTGCACCATCCACTGCCTAGCAACAGATATTAAAAATCGGCTCCAACTTACTGTGTGAGAGAACAGATAAAATACAATTTCACTTAAAAAATATTAAGATACTAAACATTAAAGAAGCAAAACAAACTAAAAAAAAAAAAACCAAACCACAAAACAAAACAAAAAATCCAATTTCCTCATCCTCCTCCCCCAAAAAAGCTAAAAAAAAAAAAAAAAAAAAAAAATTTAGACCAAATCCGGCCGAAAAATTTACTCCTGGACCCAAAATCAGGAAGCCAGACTTCTGTGGTTGAGACCAAAACCCTTGAAGAAAAGTTTGTACCTTTGGTCAGTACCTGTCAGAAAAACCGACAGACTGCAGTAATAGTGGTAACTACCAATAGAGGTGTCTTTTGGGTCCAGCAAGTATTTTGTTGGCTTCAAGTTCCGACGTGAATAATATCTCATGCAAAGAAAAGCCCAACACATTTAACAATACCGAATCCTTGAAATGAGTAAAGGAAACACCTCTCCTATATCCTACCCTGTATCGTATCCCAGTCCCTTGCTCCCACCGCTCACTACACATATCAGCGCATAAACCATCCTGAGAAAGTTGCTCTGTCCCTCAACACAACCAAGTAAATAGAGTCTGCTATGAGCAAAATGTCATAAAAACCAGTCCTTAAGCACCAAACATTTATGGGAAAGAGTTCAGGGAGGTTGAGATTGCAAGGCAGAAGGACACAAACAAACAGGAACTGAGGAATCAAATCCTAGAATCCCCATTGCCTAAAGACAAACGCAAAAATTGTGAGAAACTTACCTTGTTCTGTTCATATTTGTACAGAATCTTCAGGGTTTCCATGGCCCTGATCATAGACTGCATGGCAGTGAAGATGTTTTGGTACACCAGCTTGGTGAAGCCTTTTTTGTCCTCTTCAGAGTAGCCTGAGCCATGAATTATACGCATTTGCTTAATGAACGTGCTTTTTCCACTCTCCCCAGTGCCTACAGAATGCAAGAGAGGGAGTTAGGAGCCACCACAAGCAAGGTTTGCTCCAGAAGAAAGCAAGCTAACATCAATCCCATCATACCCCAAAGTTCCTAGTACTATTCCCAAGTACACACTACTTCCAGCCACTTTTTTAGTCACTTTCCAGAATATTAAAAGCCAGTCTGGGTGGTCCTGCTCATCCCCACGATGAACCTAACAGCATAGAGGGAAGACTTGTTGTCCTGTACGGCAGCCTTCAAAAGCAGCTCTGGTACTTACTCCAAATCTCACATTACAGCCACTCCCACACGTTCTGCGTCAAAAGGCCCTTGTCCGTCACACCTGACCTATTCCCAGATACTCCAGCGAGATGCTACAATCACCGCACCAGCCAGAGAGGGCCCAGATGCGCTCTCGAGTTGGTAAGTGCTGCAAACCGAGATGACAGCAAGTGGGCTGGGGGAAACCTATTTCCACAGGAAAGAGCGAATTTTCTTTCACTGGGATTTAGCACAAAATGCTCTTCACCTTATAGGCTACGTGCCTTTTCAGACAAAAGAACTGAACACAACAGAAAAAAAAATCAACTCTAAAGGAGAACGGAGCTCCTAAGCAAGAAACTACTCGCTTATCCATGAACAATCCAGTCAGTGCATCTGCCTAGTAGCCCAAAAATACTGTGCAAACATAACGTTTGCTCTTAAGGACTGAAATTCTAATCATCATTGTGGCAAGATACCTCTAATACCGCCTGCAGCCTTTGAATATTGTAGAGTTAAAAATAGCAACAGGAGGGAGAACAGAGCAGGATGCTGCTCGCAGCTGTCTGCAGCCCCGACAGGCTGCTCGGTGTGGCTACCGGTTCCTTACTGCAAGGCTACCGGTTCCTTATTGCCCAGGTTTACTGCCCAGAGGAGACGGGAGGGCAAGGCAGGCTGGCAGCAATGCCAGCGCATTAAACAGTCCAGCCCTTTCAACGCCTGCTTCCTGCTCAGTCACTCGGGCAGATCCTCCCGCTCCTACATTTACGGCCCCAGAAAAGTGTCATTTAACACATGAAGGCCAACAGATGATATAAAAAAAATGGGAGGAACTTTCTAACACAGTAAATACAAGAGAAAAAACACCATCAGATAAAGTAGCCGTGCCATTACACAGCCTCGTGTAACGATCCACTGGTGTTACGGAGAATACCCAGCAGCTTCCGTATAGACAGTACCTTCTGTGGAGGGGACATATGGGTCACGTCTTAGGTGTGATCAGCGTACCTCCACACCTCATCCCACAAGCCTAAGCGTATACCATTGACGCTTCTGTTCACTACTTTTGCTCAATCTTCTAAAATTTGGTATTGATGTGCAAAATATATATTATATTTTTTAAAAAAAGACAGCTTTTTTTAATCCCACCCAAATATCCAAGAGATCTTTGTGCCTGGTTGCACTGGAAAACAAGAGTGAAAGATGAGGCATTAGCTCATTGGCGACCCATAAAATCGGAGATGTTTCAGCCACAGGAGTGGCCAAATGCCCTGGTGACAATGATCCTCCTGTGCAAGGTTTTTTCGGACCTGGAAGTTTTGATCAATCCCGATTTCATGCCAACCAGCTCCTGTTCTTAAACCATTTGAAGCCTGTAGGTACACTTCAGTTTGCAGGTTATAACCAAAAAGTTTCCTGACTCTAGAAACACAATCTCCAAAATTTTTCAAAAAGCAGCAGTCAGATTCAAGGTTTTGTGTTAAAAGAAAACCGCTAGTGGGTTTTTATTTTTCAGAAGAATTACTTCTGGGGAGCGTTTGCCTTTCATTATGTTCACCTTTGCTTAAGGGTGACTTGTTAGAGCCCGTATAACACCTGCAGCGGCGCAGATATTACAAAACACCAGACCAAAGATTTTAAGATTCCAAGTACTTTCCAAACCTAGTGATTCAAAATGGCTTAAAGTCCCGTAGGCTCATCCACACGACTAAGAAAGATCTACAACTGAACGAAGTTATCAGCGATTTCGGCTGCGGATGATGCCGTTGCTCAAGGAGAGCCCGTTTGTGCCGTGGGTTCCCCATGCACACAGTGCCCTCTTTGGGTTAGCAACAGCAGGCGTTCTTCCAGGTTCAGTCTCTAAACAACTTCTGAATCGATCCAAAAAATTACTTACCTCTAAAAAAAAAACCTTTCCCAACAAAGCCTAAGGTTGCAGTTTTGGAAGTAGGTTCGTTGCTAAGATGAGAAAGGCGCCTCTTTCCCTTTAGGGTTCTTTGCAACGTTTAATCTGTGCCGAATTAAGCGTTGCAGAGCTGACGTTGAGCTGAGACTTCTTTTCTAATCAAGCCACCAATTCCTTTCCAGAAGAATTCCAAGGATGTTCTCATCCCAAATCACCTCTACAAGAGCTATTAGAGGCTGAAGGTCTGAGCCCCTGGGAGGGAGGACACGAACCAGCGCAGCGGGAGAGACCTGTCTTGCGGAGGTTTCGTACCATTTATTTCCATGGCCAGGAGCTACAGGCACACAGCTGGGATGAAGGGAGGAGCAGTGAGCAGGAGCGGCCAGTGACAACAGGGACGCAGGACAGTCCCTGAGCCGCATCCTCCCCCATCTTGGTTGCCGTTCTGGGATAGCCAGAAGCTTCCACAGCCCAAACGCGGAGCCTTGTCATACAGCCCAGCACGGGAGACACAAAAACTCTTCAGAAGCCAGGAGTTCTCAACCCAAGGTGATATGGGGTTGATGCTGAGGGGACTGGAACAGCTCTGTGATGAGGAAAGGCTGAGGGATTTGGGTCTCTTCAGGCTGGAAAAAAGACGACTGAGGGGGGACCTTATCAGCGCTTATAAATCCTGAAAGGGGGGTGTCAGGAGGATGGGGCCAGGCTCTTCTCAGTGGTGCCCAGCGACAGGACAAGGGGGAACGGGCATAAACTTGACCATGGGAAGTTCCATCTCAACATGAGGAGGAACTTCTTTGCTGTGAGGGTGGCAGAGCCCTGGCACAGGCTGCCCAGAGAGGTGGGGGAGTCTCCGTCTCTGGAGACATTCCAACCCCGCCTGGACGCGTTCCTGTGCCCCCTGCTGTGGGTGACCCTGCTGTGGCCGGGGGTTGGAGGAGATGATCTCCAGAGGTCCCTGCCAACCCCTACCAGTCTGTGATACCTTATATTTACCAAAACACACTTCGTTTCCATGCCTTAGAGTCCTGATTTCCTGAGCAGGGACAACATTGCGAGCTCGCAGGGCAGAGTGTGCTTCCACGGGACGCAGGTCCCACAGGGTACAGAGGTTGTTCAGCCGAGCAGGAGGAGGGGGAGAGGAGAGACAGGAGTGAAGAAACGCATGTGTGACCACCACGGCTTTTAGGAACAAAATTTATTCCAATTTCAAACAGAGAATTTATTTCAGGAGAAAGATACGAAAATCAATTTCCATCCAATATTTCTGTAATAAGGGTTTTTGCCCAGCAGTCAGAGTGGGATCATTCCAAGAAACAATCACACTCCTGGACTGGAATGAGACAGTTTGGAGCCTGAATAGATCCTGACACTGGGCATCTTATTCAGAAACTCCTTTACCCTACCCTCTTCCCTCCCCCCCACCCCAACACACACAACAATACATGCATTGCAAATGACAAGGTTTAGAAACAGCATTTTTACATAGTATCTTTTTAAATAGGATAATGTTTAACTGGTCTTAAATCAGGATCCTATAATATACAAGTATAACCAAGTAATTTCCACCACATTGGCACTTGTAAAGAGTCTCTGGCACTAGTAAAGAAGGGGCATTGGCACAAACCATACTCTTATAAAACTGGGTGCTGCGTAACACACTTTATCTCTGCTGGACTCTAACGACCCGGGCTCTGTACAGTACAATACAATGGTCAGCACACTCCCGAAGTGCTTTTTTTTTTGCTTAAAAAAAAAAAACCAACAAACCCAAAAACAACAACAAAAAAAAAACCCCAAAAACAAACGAAACAAACCAATAAAACACACGAAGAAAAAACATAGTTGAACGCAAGGCCAACATTGCTAGGGAGCAAGGACAAGAGACCAAAGAATCCAAGTCCGGGAGAAGAGGAGACAGGCAGGAAGGGCAGGAGCTACCTGACGCGCCGAAGCAGGAAGGGGCTGTTGCTCACCAGGTAGCCAGTCCACACGGAATGGTGCAAAGGAACGGGATGGTCCTCTCCTCACTGACTTCAAGTTTCAAATTGGTTCAAAGGAGGTTGGTTTCTTCAGTGGAACAAAGAGAAAAAGTGCACAAGGAGCAGAGGTGTCGTGGTTTGGCCTCAGATGGCAACAAAGAACCACGTGCTGCTCGCCCGGGTCTTCCCAGTACGGGAAGGATCAGAAGAAAAAAGGCAAAACTCTTGGGTTGAGACAAAGGCAGTTTAACAGAACAGCAGAGGGAACACGAAAAAAAAAACACGACAACAATAACACGGACAGAGGAATATACAAACGCGATTACGGAACCGCCGCTCCCCGACCGGACCCGCGATGCCCCAGCCCGCTCCAAACCCAACTGCCTGTCCCCTCCCCCTTCTTAATCTCAGGGTGGGCCTGGCTCACATGCCATGGAATACTTAACCCTGTCCCTGCCGGAACCAGGACAAGAGGTTAGCCAAGAGACCACTTCTGCAGACTCAGGAGTCTAGATTCTCTCCAAGAACCCAATTCCACCTCTTTTTCTGAAGGTCAATCTGTCGTCTCAACCTGCAGAAAATTCTGACTGGCCTCATTTTCTTAAAAGATGATATAGGCAAATTTGGTTTAAGGTTTGGCACTTTTGCTAGGGCAGGCGTTTGCCAAAGGGCCGGCCAACAGAGGCGTGAACCAGTTCTGCAGGAACGCTTCACTGGCCAAGCTGGAGGCACACAAGCTACCGCTTGCTAAGAAAAGCACGTGCTAACACTGGTATCTTCTCACATGTAACACAGTCCACAGACAACTCCGGATTACGTGTACAAGTCTGACCCGTTCCTCCCCTAATTCAGCAGGAGGTTTCAGGAACTCACGAGACAGCCATCCCACAATGTTCTCCCCTTCCCTCCGCAAGAATCATCGCACCAAGTCAGTTATCAGGCCAACAGCTACACCAAGCCGTAGCTCAGTAAGGTACAGCACATGCCCAAATCCTCGTGCCCGTAGCCTCCCACAGTTCCCCACGACAACGCAGATTCACTCGGCGAGAGACAGAAGCCAAGATTCCTCCTCCTGTGCCAGGGCAGCAGCTCTTAAAGAAGGGGAGGATACAAAACCCCCCCCAAAAAAAAAGTTTCTGAAGGGGTCCCTTCCCCACAAACCTCCACAACTTCCTCGCCACCTAAATCTTTCTGTGAGTCTGAACTACTGAGATCCCCTAAAAAAAGCCTTCTCTTACTCGCTCCTTTTCATCAGGGCCACATTTTGAGCCACATCCCAGGACCCAGCCAGACCCAAGGCCGAACTCTTATTCCCCCAAACGAAACCAGTGGAAATGTGAAGATGGGAATCTCCTCATCAATACTGAAAAATGCCACCCGTCCTTCTTCATAATCCAGAGAGACACGAATCCGCTTGGGAGTCTGGATTTCAGGAAGGAAAGTGCGATTAGGGGATGTGAGAGCTTGGAAGTGCCCTGCCCACTGCCCCACTGCCCAGATGCCCTCCTGCAGTTTAAACTCGATCTCGCCTTTCTTTTCACATCTTCTCTAGAGACCCCCACAGTCCATCCTCCTCCATCCACCGCCTCCACCTCCCAGTAGTATCTCCCCGAGGTGAAGCCTTCACGGCCCAGCACGCAGCGCCACGGGTTAAATCTCTCCGGGATGTCGGGGATGTCCTGCCGCGTGTCTTGTCGCTTCACACTTTTGCAGTCGTCAGACAGGACAAGATCACAGTGGGCTGTGTCCGGATCCAGAACAACCTTCACTGCAGGAGAGATGGAGTCAACACATCACGGCAGAGCTCACCCTGGGAGAGACCTTTGCTGGGGCTGCACAAGGAAGGAGAAAAAGGGTGCAAGCGATAGCTGGCAGACTGCGGCATGGCGAGCTGCACAAGGTAACAACATCAGTGCAAGGAACAGAAAATTAAGCAGAGAGATGACATCGAGCAGGGAGGGGAGAGGACTGTCAGCAGATACCTCCAGGCTGAAAAAGTCCCCATGTTTCTAAAATGTGCCCAGCACTGCTCACTGAGGAGCAGGACTCTCCAGATTTGCCTGAAACTGGGGCACTGGTGTTTTAGGGCACCAAATGAACAAGGAGCCTGAGTGTTAACGCTTCCTCCTGTAAAGTGAGGGCTGGCAGAAGCGCCCCCAGTCCCACCAGCAGCGCTGCAGGAGGGGAACTACCAGGAAGGGAGCTTAAAGCAGGGAAGATGATTGAGCACCCTGAAAGACCAAACTTTAATTACCTTCTCCTATCGGCACTGCGTATCTCCTCCATGCTTTAAAACAAAACAAACCAAACCAAAACAAAAACAAACCACAGATGAGATGTAACCTGAACACACTTGTACTGGATTAGCTGAGGATAAGGAGACGCCAGCCTAGTTGCACGTTTCCTGAATTGTTGCTGTATTTGGGAAAGTCTTGTCACAGCATGTAACTTCAAAACTGCAACATCGGGCTATGCGGAGCTGCCCCATCCATTTTCCACACATATAACCACGCTGCCTGTCCCAATTTGGACAGATATTTATGGTCTGTTTGTACTTTCTTCGAAAACTGAAAGCATTTTCTTCTGAATATAGAAGGATTACAGGGAATAGATCAAAAACACGCAGAGAGCAAAGGAGAAGAACATTTCTGAAATGAGTTCAGTATTTGCTACCTCTTCCTTTCCCAACAGGAAAACCAAAACTGGGGCAGACCTGCAAAACCCTGATGAAAGCATGGCCCAACCAAAAAGTCTCCCACGCAGGGAGGAGGATGATACTCACCGAGCTCCTCAGCTTGCTTTTCTGAAAAACAAGATAAATCAGCAAAAATGGGCTGTGGGACGTTGATCTGGACGTAACCTCTCCCATAACCACCCACCTGTGCAGGAGGGGGGGGGGTTCAGCCAGTGCCCTCGCCCACCCCAAGCCTGCAGCTCTGCTCCGCAGGGGATGGGGCAGGTTCTCCTGCTCAAATGCGGGGCGGGAAGAGGTCTCTGGGAGGTCCCTTGCCTCCAAGGGGACCTGTTACACGGCATTTCCACCAAATCACGGTGCCAGTAGCGAGGGTGTGCAGGGCACTCTCACCCCGCCTGCGCTGCCACTGCAGTCATCCAGCCCCAACCCCAGACAGCATCTTCAGTCTTCTTTAATTTTTTGATTCTCAACTTCACTGTCTCCTTTTACCCCTATCCCCCATCACTTTTCAATTCACTTCATGCTTTGAAAGTGAAAAAAGAAAGAAAAACGAAACAACCAAATCCCACCACCCTAAACAGACCCTACAAAAAAAAATCCTTTGCAAGGAAGAGAAGCAGACTCACCGATCTCTGCATCACGGTCCCCTGAACAACTGATGAAACACACACGAGTTACTCTTTGGCACGGTCCCTTCCCTGGGATGGCAGCTGAAGGACCCCGCAGGCCAGGGGAGGCTGTGATGGAGGGGGGGGGGCTGATTCGTACTCCGATTGCCAGGGTGCTCACGGTCCCCCCCGAGCTGACCTGCATTTATCTTCCCCGTCAATTTTCATTGGCACCAGTTTAGCAAGAGCTTGTTTTTAATAGTCAAATAACTATTTTGTGGCATTTTGCTACAAGCAAGCAAAAACCCAAACAAAAAACACCCTCTTCAGGTGTTGATTTATTGTTTGGTGGGTTTTTTTTTTTATATTTCCTGGTAATCAGGCAATCCAGATTTTTATAAGAAAATTTGCAACAGTTTAAGTTTCTGTAATCTTCCCCTAAAACACAGTAACTTTTCAGAGCAATTTCACTACTTAAATTAAAATGAGAGTGTTAAAAAACATTGACAGCCACTCAGGGAAAAAACGGTGATGACTTTTCAGAGTGAATTTTCATATTATTGGGCAGGAGTAAAGAATCTGCCTAAGAAGAACATTTGGAGGGGGGCGAGAGGATGAATAAAAAGGCCGGAACGTTTGCACAGGGGATGTCACCGGGAAGACGGGGGAGCGGGACTTACGCAGTGCTGCCTCTTGCATCGCTGAAAAGCAAAACCAGGAGAGAACATCACCACCAAGGCCAAGTCCTTTTTCAGCGGTACGATTGTTGGGGTGGGGAGGAGGCTAAAATTCCTCATGGTGGAAGAGCTTCAGCCCAGGAGCTCCTTAAGGCTTTTGGAGATCTTGGTCACCCTCCCTGGACCCACCTGGGGCAGTGGCCAGCGCTGCCTTGATGGAGACCTTGGCTCCGGCTCCGGCTCCAGCCCCGCGGCCGCGGCCAAGGGGCAGGTTTGCATTGACAAGGAGGGAGCGGGGACTAAACTTCACCTTCAGTGCTGCCCCACCAGCCCGCCCCTGGGGTTTGTCAGTACTGAGACAAAGCTGAACCCCCTGCAGCGCCAAACGTGCTACTCCAAATCTTCCTCCAGTTTTAGGAGGAACCATGAGAGCCCTTTGAAAAGCCAAGTTCACTTGCTTTGGTTCTGCAATGATTTTCCTTAAAGTTACAACATTTCATCATTTCACCATTTCACAATTTTCTATAGTTACCAGCCAAACCATTCCCCTGCCCCCCACCCCCAACATCCCCCAGAAACATGCTCCAGGAATTCTGCCATTTGACGGAATCCTCCAGCGTCTGGAAAACAGAAAGCAAAGCTTACCTATTTTTTTCTCCTGCTTTCCTATGAAAGAAAAGGTAAAAAAATCTAAATAATTTTTAAAAAAATCACCCCTTCCAAAGAGGACTGATTAAACCGCAGCGGGAGCTACAGCCGCTTGCAAGGCATAAAGCACTGCAGTGCCTGCACCATCACCGCCGCCTGGTACGAAACGCAGGATTTCTGTTTCCTTTAGTCCTCTGTCTCATTTATCCCCATTTATCCCCTGGGGGGGTTTCAGAGGGAGACCAAGCCCTGCCGGCGTGGCTTTGCAGGGCCGGGCAAAGGATTGCTCCATTTCTGCCGGCAGAGGAACGCCTGGCGCACGCCGCGTTAATGCCCGCTCCCTTCTTTGCTAGCCTTTTTGTCGGAGAAACATCCTTTCTTTTCTTGCCAGAAATGAAACGTCTGGCTCTTGAAGCTCCCTGGCACCACCTGTGTGTCCCAGACCCCAAGACAAGACCCTGACACATCCCAAACCCACCCGGCTCTCAAAACCAGGGGTGGCCAAACGCAGTGGCCACCCAGCCCCCTCCCCAAGGACGATACCTTTAATTTTAAACAGATAAATGGCAATAACAAGGAGCGCGAACACAGCAACCAGGACCATGCCCAGGGCGGTCATCCAAGGACGGGCGTTTTGGAAAAAGGGATCTGAAAAATAAGATGCCCAAAGGTGTTGGGTTACTCCGCAAGCAGCGGCAGGAGGTTGATTGTTTCTGTTTCATACAAGCTTATCCCAAGCACGTCTGAATCCCCTCAAGGGTGAAAACCAGCTCCTTAACACTACTCCACAAACTGACAAAAAATAATAATTAAAAAAAACCCCACATTTTGTCAAGTTAGCACTTGTTCCGGGCTGATGACATTCTGTCTGCATACATGGTGGGGGGCGGGCTTGAAGGGAAAAGGGACTTCTCACCAAATTATTTCTAGTTAAATCATGCTTTCTTCTCCTTTGGAAAAAAATTATTGTATTGCTTTCCAGGATACAGCTGGAAAGCACGGGATCCCGCAGTGCAGTTTTGCATATGGCTAGTCCAGTTCACCATTGCATCTCTGTTCTGACGTATTCCCCACCCCAAATCAATCTTCCAGTAAAAAAAAGGAGCTTTTCTGTTTGACAAGGAAAAAATAAGCTATTTTCAATATATGCAGATGCTAAAATGAGCCATGGCAGTTTATTTCTCATACCAAACCAGTAGGACAGGATTTCACAGCAGGTGAGACTAAAGGCATGGGTTGGTTTCTCCTTTTTTGTTTGGTTCCAGCATTATGAATGTTTGTATTAACCCAGGTGTCTGCAGAAATTCTGCTGCAATGGGGGTTGCCTTTCCCCCCCCACCAAACCCGCACTTCGAGACAGAACCAGTGAATTTTGGCAGCACACCCGCACAAACGCCGCTGCCAAATGCACTCGATGCACTGAACACACGGCCCGCGAAAGGCACCTGAGGTTTTCTGCCGGCAGCACTTTCCGAACGCAGCTCCATCGGGAACATTAACAGGGCAGCACCCGCGTCCTCTGCTCACCTGATATGTAGAAAGGGGATCCCCGTCCTTGGCCCTGCTGGGCATGTCGGGCCGCGCAGGAGAGGTTCTGGTACGCGCCCCTGGTGGGGATGATGCTGCTCTCCGCCGTGAAGAGGCCGCTCTCGTCCTGGGTAACGCTTTCCGAGTGGGATGGGAGATGCCGCCCGCGGGAATCTTGCCACAGCACCTGGGGCTGGGGGTACCAGCCGGCCGAGCGACAGGCCACCCGGATCCCCCCGCCCTGGTACCGCTCCAGCGCGATGAGCGGGGCAGAGCCACTGGCTGCGGGAAAACAGAGACCCCAGGTGATCCCGCGGGATGCCCGATAGCGGGGAAGAAGGTGGCCTGGCTGGTCCTCTCCCTGACAAGAAGGGATGAACTTCAACATAGACAAATCCCAGGTTTTTTTTAAAGAGAAGCGTCACCTGGAGTCAGGACATTTCTTACAGTCTTTTTCACATAATTCAAAGATCTGCTCCAGAGGCTTCTACTGCAGCAAAATAATCTGCAGGCCTGGATACTGAAATATAAAAGCACGAACCAAGACATTCTTACTTTGTTATGCAATGCCAAATTTTTTCTTACACCCATTTTATATAAAGAAAACAATATCAAGAACCCTTCTGAAGGAGGCAGCGTATCTCACGAGCTCCTTCTGGAGCCACTCAGTAGGCAATTTTACCTCTCTCAGATGTTCTTGGTATTTTCAACCACAGGACTTAATAAAACCCCTATTTCCAAAGCAACCACCTGAAATTGCTGCTGGGAAGAAGGACAGGGAAGAAGGACAAGGAAGAAGGACAGGGAAGAGGAGCGCTGGCTGTGACCAGGGAGCAGGGGGACACAATTAACTTTGTCACTGGCTGGCCCTGCAGGCAGGGGGTTCAGCAGCAGCCCCCACCGTGCCATGCCCACGCCACCATGCGACAGTGGTCCCTGATTGAACAGTCCCTGCCCCGCCAGTCTGTCCCCAGTCCTGCCATCCCGGGCCCCCTCTCCCAGCGCCAGGCAGCACAGCATCGGGCAGCGGGTCCCTTCGCACTCCGCTTTATTTTGCGCTCGACCGGTGGCTTCCAGAGTGATGTGACAAAGCAGAGTGGGTGCCACCTCCCAAGTTCCCTAAGGGCAGGAGTGAGGCCATCGCCCCTGGGCACGCTCCTGGAGAACAGAGAGGTGGGATGCAAAGCCCGGCACCTGCTGTCCCCCATTTACCAGTTGAGCAACGGAGGCAACACATGCCCTGCAAACATCTCCATCCTGAAACCCGTTGGCAGCATGACAAATCTGGGCAAGCAGTGCCTGTAAGGAGCCAGACCCCTTCCCTCATCGCGGTACACAGCCTGGACACCCAGAGCATGGCCACTGGTGTCCCCAGGTGACATCCCACTGGGCTGGAGGTGCACGTGGTGCCACTGATCCAGGGGGGCTCTGAGCATCCTGCCACAGGCAGATACAGCCTCTTCCAGCAGGGCAGCGGGTCCTTATCACCCACACACAGCTGGCCGAAGGGAGGGGAGATGCAGCAGATCCTGTGATGCAAACAGGACGGGGGCACTGCAGGAACGTCACCAGGGGACTCCCACATTCAAGTGTTAGATGCGGTCACACGCCCGCCGGCAAGCTCAGGGCATGGCAGGCGGTTGCCGAGGGGAGGTGGAAGCTCGGGTGGTGTGGTGCCCTACAGAGTGGCAAAGGTGCCCAACTCCCAGCTGTGTTCTCCAGGCCATCCAGCCCCTCTGGACTTAGATCTGCTCACTCGAACAAGCTGGGAATGCTGTGCAAGCCCAGTCCAGCCAGGAGCTGATGAGGAGGTCAGGGGCGTGGAGAGCAGACCGAAGACCTTCAGACCCATCCAAAACCTTCCCTAGCATAAGCCCGCAGGTGAGTGCTGGTTGTCTACAAAGCGCCTGAATGCCGTGACTTTTCCATCAGTCCTTCTGCTTCTTTACCATCTTTAGGCGGTCTATGAGTCTTGCAATTTCCACTTTCGACAGGGAATCCTGCCTCCCCTCCCGCTGATTTTCTGCAGACCTGCTGGTAACCAGGATGGAGAGAGAAGAGAGGGAGACCCTGGCCAATGAGGTGGAGGAGATGAGTGGAAGAGGTGAGTTTTTAGAAGAGAAGAGGAAGGGAAACTGTGCTCTGTTTAGCAGAAAAATGCATCCTGCTTCTGCTGTGGAAGAGCTATGGAGGGTCAAAGCACCTGGGGCTTGTCCCAGCCTGGGCTTGTCCCAGGGTTGAGTCTTAGTGGCTGCAACACCCCCAGCTGAATTCCTCCTGCTGTAGACCCACCACCAACACCAAAGACACCTGAGCTCCCTCCATTGCCCACAGAAAGAAAGAGGAATTTGGGGTCTTGGGGTAATGTCTGTCGCACCGGTTTGTGCCCAGATGTGCCTGTTCCGCTTTCGCAGCACTCGAGACAGCCGGGCTCAGGTGCAGGGCTCTGCACAGCAGGTGTGCACCCACCCACCCAGCTGCATCCTCCTCCAGGGAACTGGGGTCTCCGCGACCAGGGATCACACGTGAGCTCCTGGATCAGGAGCAGGGGCAGGATCAGGGCAGCACCGAGGCTGGGGCAGTCCAGCATGAGGGGTTTTCCCACCCCATGCTGGACATCTCTGGGCAGGGGAAAGGAAATCGCCCTGTTCCTTCTCTTGCTGGGGTGGATGCAGCCCCGACACAACCGTGGGGCTGCCAGTCCTGAGCAGCTTCTCCTCCTCTGTCCCCAGCTGACGTGACCCTGGACCCAGACACTGCCAACCCCTTCCTCGTCCTGGCTGGTGACCGGAGAGGTGTGGGACGGGGGGACGTGTGGACCTCACTGCCGGACAACCCCGAGCGGTTTGACACGGAGCCGTGCGTGCTGGGCAGCCAGGGCTTTGCCACGGGGAGGCACCGCTGGGAGGTGGAGGTGGCTGAGGGGGGAGACTGGTGGGCTGTGGGGGTGGCCCAGGAGTCTGTCAGGAGGAAGGGGGTCCTCAGTTTTACCCCCCAGGAGGGGATCTGGGCTGTGGGGCAGTGGTTTGGGCAATACCATGCTTTCACCGACCCTGACTGGACCCCCCTGTACCTTGCCTGCCTCCCCAGGGCCATCCAGGTCTGCCTGGACTTTACAGACCGGCAGGTGGCATTTGCTGATGCTGAAAACGAAGCCCCAATCTTTGCTTTCTTCCTGGCTTCATGTCCTGGGGAGAGGCTACGCCCCTGGCTCTGGGTGGGGACGGACTCGTGGCTCAAGCTGTGCCCCTGAGGTGGAGCGTGGGTGCAGGGGGGAGACGGAAAAAGCGAACACCAGCATCTTGGGTCTCGGCGCTGGGAACCGGGAGGGTCCCGCAGCTTCTCCTCGCATGGTTCCTCTGGCCACCAAGTGGGAGGACTGGCAGGCCTCGGGGATGGACGCCACCAAAGAGCCTCCTTCATCCCCTCCACCCCACAGCTGGGACGGCAAAGACAACGGGGAGCACAGAGATTCGGGGCATGGAGGAGCTTGGTGCCAAGTGGCCTCAGGGCAAAGAAGTGGCATCAAGCGCTGGGGCGCTGCAGAGCAGCTCTGTACAAGGCCATGAAAAATACAGCAGGTTCAAACCCATTAAAAGGTGCTGGAGTAGCGTCTCTGGCTTTTTTCAATTAATCTTAATGATTAAAAAAAAACCAACCCAAACACAGCTGGGTGCTGGAGCTCATGATAACGCTTATCTTCTCCGTACATCCAAAGCCTCTCCGCGCTGTATTTTCAGTTCTCAGTGACATGTGCATTAAGCACATTTCTTACAGCAAAGCACTAGTGAAAGCTCCAGGGACGGCCAAGGAAGGTAAGTGAGAAATGGTGTTTCCTAAGGAGGGGGACGACACACACACCCCCCAAACAAAACCCCACCACTTTTCCTGCAAAAGATGGTGCCTCATTTGCCTTCCTAGCATCGTGATCAGTACTTGGACCGGTCTTGTTTAACATCTTCGTCAGCGACATGGACAGTGGCATAGAGGGCACCCTCAGCAATTTTGCCGAAGACACCGAGCTGTGTGGGGCGGCTGACAGGCTGGAGGGAAGGGATGCCACCCAGAGGGACCCTGACAGGCTGGAGAGCTGGGCCCACCCAGGGTAGCGTTTACCCTTTGTTCTTTCCCTGGGGCCAACCTTGAATCCTTATCAGCCTGTTTGGAGTAAACAGGGGCTGGGGGCAGGAGGAAGGGTGTGGAGGATGCTTGGGGGATTTCTCCTTCTCTCCATCCCGCCGGCGGGAGGTGTTTACCCAAGCAGACCTGTTTTGTTTTGGAGTTGAGGTTTGGCTTTTTGGCTTTTTGTTTGTTTGTTTGTTTTTTTCCTGTGGCTGAAGTCCACAGGCAAGGCAAATCCCGCAGATCTGCCCTTCTCTGGTCCCCCCGTGAAGGTTCAGCAGACTCATGTCCTGCAGGGACTCATGTCCTGACAGCTGACACTCCTTCATCAGGCCATCCCGAGAAATAGTCTGCTTGGAGAATTTAGCAGCATTTTCACTCAATCTTGTTTTAATCTGCTTCTCCAGCTCTCCCAGCTGAGCTAGCACCAAGCACTCTTGTTCCTTCAGGCACTGTCGCTCTTGTTCCTCAGGCACAATCTTCTGCCTCTCCGCCTTCACTTTTTCCTTTACGAGCAGAAACAATCCTCTCAAGGGAGGCTGGGACCATGCAAAGGGACAGGAAGCAATTAAAAGCGTCCACGGCTTTTACTTTCTGGTGTGGAGCATGACCGTGATTCCCAGGGTGCAACCATTGCCTTATCGTGCACCAACAGCTGGACACGACAACTCAATCTCCCGACTCCCAGGAATCCACCTTTCTGTGCCCTCCCCAAATCTTCTTCCCGGTAGCACCATGTACCTACCAGCCAGTCCTGGCAGATCCGCCTCTCCTTCCCTTCCCATTTCTCCAGTTCTCCTTTCTCTCTCCTGAGGCTCTCCAGCTGCGGCTGTATTTGCTCCTGGAAGAAGAGACATCCTTTAGGAGCTCCCCACCACGCACACATACGCTTTGTGTCCATGTCTGTACCCTGGGTTGGACATAAGCAGCCTCTGGCACAGTCAGCCTCGGGACCTGCGGGTCCAAGATGCTCACAGGGGTCAGGATGATGGAAAAGCGATGAGGGAGCATGCAGGGGAAAGGGACTGGGGAGAAACCGAGGAGGAACGGGCAGAAAGGGGTATAAAAGGGACTGGTCATGGGTAAAACGGAGCTGGACACTGCTCTTGTCTGACCCAGCCCTGTGCCTGGTCACTGCAGTCTGTCCCACCTTCCCGCCGAATCCTTTCTTAACTGTCTTTTTGCACGATCTCTGTATCCTGTTGTCGTGGTTTTGGCCCAATTGGCCAACGGCCGGCGACAGGTGCTCTCCCCCCACCTCTCGTACAGGGAGAGGAGGAGGAAAGGTAAGGAGATTTGCGAGTTTAGAAGAAACTAAACTTCTTTAATTAAATATTAATAATAAAATAAAAAGGAAATAATTAAATAGATACAGTATATTCAAAACCGTACTAAGCTCCCAGGATGATGTCACCGGCAGGCACTGGGGAAGCCCCAGGCTGGACTCAGCGACGGGTGGGAACTGGATTCCAGAGCTGGAGTCAGGAACACACGGATCGGGATCAAAGGCAGACGAACAGACAGAGGGTCCTCCTCGGACATCAGCCACTGAAGGAAGAGAGCTGACCCTTTGATCCCTCAGCTTTTATACTGAGCATGGGGCAGATGGGATGGAATACCCTGTTGGTCAATTTTGGGTCACCCGTCCTGTCCGCTCCTCCCAAAGGTGGGACCCCTCTGCGCTTTTCTGCTTCCGACCCTCCAATGGGGCAAATAACGAAATTAGCTGACCTTGGTTGTGACAGTAATAAGTATAAGCAAGAGCCTCTCCGCGTACCATTCCTTGGCACAAACTGTAAACATCGGTCTTATCACTCTGAGGACGAACCGTTTTCGGCACAACACACCGTTAATTTCAGAGAGTGAGAAGAGGCCTCGCTAAGAAGTAAAATTACTGAACGGAAAGTTGGCTCTGTCTTACCTCCGACCAGGACACCTGTGGGTGCGAGCGCTGCAAGGACGAAGTGCCAGCTGCTGGGGGGGACGAGCGGCAGTGGATTTGGTGGCAGGTTCTGCGGCGCTGGGAGGCGTGGGCACCCCCGGGCTGTGGTCGCAGCTCCTGGAGCCAGGGGGGTCTCAGCGCGGCTGCTGGAGCAGGTGGGGGTCCTGAGTGCCGGCCGCTGTGTCTGGAAGGGGGTGCGTCCCCAAAACCAGCTGCTGGGGGGAGTGGGGTGAGCGATGTGAGGAGCTCGGGACCAGCCGCTGGAGTGGAACCACAACACACGTAGCTGGATAGAATCCCTATGGAGGCAGATGACGCAAATCAAAATAATATTAAGGACTGTTTACAATCACTATTGCCACCCTGGTCTGGCAGACAGCAACACGCCGAGGGACAGCGGAGGGGCCACCAGGGCAGGAAATCACGATGTTACATATGTAAACGGCACAACACAGTACTGAGGACAGACACCCACTGCCCTTAGGAACACTTGACAAATGTTATGTTAAGGCACAAAGCATGGAAAAGGGAAAATGCAGCAACAGGAAGACATTGGTTAAAAAACCAACCAAACAATCAATCAAAAGCACAGAGGGTGCAGTTACGGCATTGACTCCTTGTGGAGAGCGTAGGCTTTTGCAAACCACAGACGGGAAAGCTTTCCGACGGGCGTATAAAAACACGGCGTTTGCAAAGAATGCCTGAGGAAGCTGCGAGCAGACGTGTAGAGAGCGATGCAGCAGAGGGGCCGCACGCAGAGGGACCCCCAGCCCCGAACCTCAGGACAAAGCACCTCGGTAGAAGAGGTAATCAGCGCGGAGGAGGCAGCACCTTCCCTCCCCGACATGAAGAAACAGCCCAGAAAGGTGGCCGGAGGGGTCCCGCTGCCCCACCTCGTCCCTCCAGGGCTGGTGATGCTGCCATGGCCGGGGAAGGTGTCCTGGCCCGGGGGCCGGGAGGGGACAGTCCCCGTCCAGCACAGGGCGATGCCGCCTCCTCAGAAGCTGTGCCCGCAGCCCAGCACCACCAACGTGCAGAAAAGATCCAGGCAAACGGAGCAAATCGCCTCCTCCCGGAGCTCCTGGGCTGCCGCCGTGGCTGGGGGCGCTGGGCAGAGGCGCTCAGGCCACTTCGGTATCGGGAACGGGACAAGCGCAGCTGCTGGGACCGGCCATGGGAGCCCCGAGGAGTCCGGGAGCCCCAGGCGACTGTGGGTCCCCCGGGTGGCTCCAGGAGCCCAGGTGGCACAGCGTCTCCAGAGGAAGGGGAATACAGACCCCAGTTCTCCTTCCATCCTGCCCTTCTTTAAATTTAAGGGGGATTTGGTGTTTACAACTGGTTGACTTTTACCCAGAAGGAGCCCTGCTGTCCTTAGCAGGATTTCCCTCCATCGGTCGCCCAGCTAACGCTCTTCAAACCCCTTTTCCGCAGACCAGCTCCCTCTTTCCCGGTCCTCCTGCCTCTGCATTGCCCACGGCGTTTTTCCCCTCCGCATCTTTTCCTCCTTTGCAGACCATACAGTTGCAAAGATGAAATTTCTTTCATTTTTTTCTGCTTCACCACGTACCTCGTGCTGCCCCGTGCTCACGAGCCGGGGGCGGGGAGGACTCTCCACCCCAGTGCTCGCAGCTCGTTTCAGATCAGCTGCGTCTCTCAGCGGCGGTTCCCCTTGTGCTCCACCTTCCACCCAACGCGGTGGGTCGCGGTGCCAGGGAGCGACCGCTCTCAACCCAGACTAGGATTAGTGATTTTGGGTGTATCGTTCCACTCCCCCCACCCACCCACCCACCCACCCCCATTTATTTTGGGCTCAGGCTGCCGGTTGGATGCATTTGGCTATCAGCAGTGCTGAGAGCATTTGCATGAACCAGCGTGCACGGCCTTGATAGCCATTTTGTAGGGACTTAAAAGATAGGTAAACAGATTTCCTCGCCTCTTTAATCTGCTCCTTCCCCTGCCAGTCGGATGCACAGACAACTTGCCTGTACGCAGTGGTCTCCCAGCGGACCAGGCGGGTGAGTGAATTCCTGAGCCCACTGGAAGCGTTTCTCACCTCTCCGTTAAAGGCAGGGCAGGCACATGAGCTAAACTCTCCAACTGTCACCCCAAGCAAATATTTTCCGTGTAAGGGACGGAGCTGTTTGTATCAATCCATAGCGGTGCGGAGGTCAGAGTCCTGCTGTCCTCCCTGGACAACCACAAGGGAGCAAAACCCCACGGAGATGCTGCAGGCGGTGGCACAGGCTCCCTCAGCGAGGGACTTCACCGCAAGCCCCTCCTGAATCCATAGCGGCCGGTGCCTCCTTGCGAGGGTCTGGGCCCAGCCCTGCACCCTCCAACATCTCCTCTTCCTCCTCGTAGCTCACGGTTTGCACCGGCGAAAAGAAATTCCACGCACCTGCCCCCAGCCGTGTTGGGGGTTTGCTTCTAATTAAACATTTCTCTCTTCTCCTCTTCCGGGTTCGCAGCGCTGGGATCTGATCCCCCCGCTCCCCACTGGCAGAGGGGGGCTGCCCTGCTGCCCTTCCCCGGGGACGAGGGCTGGGCCTCGGAGGTGGCCTGGCTTCGGATGCCGCACTCATCACTCCGGGAGGGGAAGGAGGAGGAGGAGGATGAGGATAGGGATGGGGAGCAGCCAGCAGGGTGTCGAGGCGGGACGGAGCTGCTGAGATGCCACATCCACCAGGGCTGCGCCAATTCAAGACCTTCTTCCGCCGCCCAACCCTCTGATGGGGGATTTCACCTGCTCTGTTTGAAGCGGCATCAGAGACGAAGATGCCCAGCAGGAACTGGAGGCGACAGGTTTGTGGTCTGTGTCCGCCTACTTCAGAAGAGGAAGCTCTTAAAAACGAAGTATTGACACGTCGGATGGCAGGGGCTGCTCCTGAAAGTAAAGCTTCTTGCGACTTTTAGGGCAGAGAGTGTGTTTGGTGTCAGGACACCTCGGCTGGTTTGGTTTGGTTTTTTTACCCAAGAGGGTCCAGGGCAGAAGCACCCCAGAAATGAGCAGATTTGGGCATTTCTATGCTCTTTCTGTCAGTTATATGGAGGTGGTAGGTAACATTGCAGCTGGAGATTGTGCCCTATTTGAAGGGGTATCTTTTCCCTGTCACCTATCATCCTTCTCTGTTTAAGACAAGAAACTGAGAAGCCCATGTGATCCTGAAATATAAAGACTACCTCTTAGTTTGATACTGGCTTGGAATAAGATGGAAAAGCTTATTCTTCTTGTTCACCCTGCGCAAAATAATTGCAGTTCCTCATTGCTGTGGTTTCTGGAATCAGAGAGTAAATCGCAGATGTCGAAAACATGCATAGCTAAGCCCAGTTTTTCTTTTGCCATTTTTGCCATGGGGTCTGGTCTTCACATCCCTGTGCAGAACAGCCAAGGAGGCGTCCCAGTTCTGCCGATGGTTGGCTGGTGCCCCGAGGCCCTGTGGAGAGATCCCAGGCATCGGTTACATAGCTGCAGAGCCCCAAAACCAACCGAGCCCCGAGGGGCCTCTCTGAAGCACAGAGCACCCTCCTTCTCATGGGAAACACCCCAAAGGACTTGTCCAGTGTGGTGAGGAACGCCTACCTCAACCAAGAAAAGAAAACTGCTTTCTGAAAGCCGGCTCAGTCACCTTGACGCAGGTAGGGTGAGACCAAAGGAAAGCTGGGTTTCCCAACAGATTGGTGCCCTGGCTCCTCTTCACTGGAATTTTCATAGAATCATGGGATGGTTAGAGTTGGAAGGGACCTTAAAGCCCACCCAGTGCCACCCTCTGCCCTGGGCAGGGACACCTCCCACCAGCCCAGGTTGCTCCAAGCCCCGTCCAACCTGGCCTTGAACACCAGGGAGGTTGCTGTGCACCGACAAGAGAAACCTGCCCACAAATGACAAAAAGCCCTGGGTTTTGTCCAGCTTTGGCTCAAATATGAAACCTTCTGCCAGCTCTCCTGGGAGCAGGTCAGGAAAGCCGCCCACAGCGCGGTGGGAAGTCAGCACACAGGGCTCACTCTCAGGGAGGCAGCCTGGGCTCTTCAGGCCCTCCCATCTCCAGTAACAACGCAACAGCCCAAAGTTTGTCTCACTTTTATTTACATAATTGCACAGCCCATTTCCCCATGACACTGGAACGTGGCGGGTCAGAGACACCGATTCCCCACATCCACGAGCTGAAGACTCAGAGAGTCGCGATTGTGTTTTGCGGGGCCACATGCAACAACTCTGATTATTGGCAACTACGATAAAGACAATGAAGCTGAGAGTGAAGCCATGGCCACGCAGCAGCACAGGGCCAGGCCTCAGCTGCCCCCAGCCAGGGACTTCTGGCTTTCACAGTTGCATATTTGGATACACAGTGGGTTTCCTAACTGGAACACTGACTTTACTAGGGAAACGTGCTATGGGAGTGCGCGTCCTTCATTACCTGCCAGAACTAGATGCATCGCAAGACCCAGCTCCTGAGAGGTAGCCAGGGCTGGGAACATTAAACTGAACCCCCAAATGTTTCTTCCCGGGGAACGTCCTGGTGACAGGGGGTGTGCTGGGAGGGGCTGAAGGAAGGGGTAACCCGGACAAGGCGCAGCGCAGCGGTGCGGTGCTCACTGCCCCGGGGAGGGGTGCGCGGAGGGAGGCAGCGCCTGCGTGGGAGCTGCACTGCACAATCCCATGGAAGCAGGATGCTCCTGCTGCACGGGGACCACAATTCAGCTGGGCTGAAGAGGCCTCTCCGCACTACAAGCCTCCAGGAGCACTGGGGCTGGGTCATCCCTGCACGACAGGGAAAAGGGAAGGTGCCCACGGGTACCTGGCAGAAGGGAAGCGACAGGCAGGGAGCAGGGAGCAGAGATGCACGGCCTGGCTGTGGCAGAAGACGTTCACCCTGCGATCAATCAAGACCCTCGTGCGTAGAACAGAGATCGGCTCAGACGTGTCCACAGCTGGGCAGAGACAGGCTGTGGCAAGACATGCTGGGGTGTCACTGAGCTGCATGAGAACCCTAGGGCAGGAGAAGGAGGAGGAGAGCAGACACAGAGCAGGCCCCAGGGCTGGAGAAATCCTACTGGGAGAGGCAGGGCACCGGCCCCTGCTGCTCATGCCACCAGTGACTTCCAGCCTAGGGTCAGGGAACAGTAAGGAAAAGCATCCTGCTTTGCAGATAGAGAGAAGGAGGAATGGCACGTGGTGCTTTGAATTAAAGAAATTACAGGTCTCGATCTATCCAGGCATCGGATTGATCCACTTGGGTTCAGCAAAGGAGGGGAGGGACACAGTGTGTGACTCCCACCACCCACTTCCAGGACACGGGCACCTTGGAGCCTGCCTCCTCCCTGCTATCCACCCTCACCGCCACCGGAGTGAGCCAAGGCTCAGGCCAAGCAGCTGCACACAGCTCTGGAGCACTCAGCAGGGCAGTGCCAAGGGTGTCCTCATGGCCTGCTCCACTCACTGGGCCCAGCATCGCCTGGCAGGGTGGGAAGGCAGCAGAGAAGCACGGACTGAAGCCAAACTCAGGGAGACCCTTGGCAGATTGGACACCCTGAGACAGAGGGGTTTGTTAGCTGGGTGTGCTGGGAATGCAGGTAGATGAAGGAGGAGGAGGAGGAGGAGGAGGAACACCAGCCCCACAGGAGAAGGGACCCAGGGCCTGTTCTCTGGGAACCAGCGAACTTGGGGTGTTTCACTAGAGGACACGTAACAGGCAGGCAGCGCTTCCAGGGATGAACCAAACCACAGCAGCTCCTCCAGCTGCTGCCGAGGAATGTGCAAATCAAGCGCGTGGCGACAGCCAAGACCACCTGTGTCCTGCCGAGCGGCCGGCGAGCACGGCCTGTCCCACAGGGTACACGTGTAACCCACACGGCGAGAGGTCCAGCCTCAAGGCGGTGAATGGACATGAGGGAACAGGGACTCCAACTCACTCTCTTTGGGATCAGGAAAGCTCCTTTCTGAGTCTTTTAAAAGCAAAAGGCAATGGTGCGTTTAGCTGGTACGAGCCATCGCTTCCCATCCACAGATCCTCCATCTACCTTTGCCAGACACACAGAGCCGAGTGCATCCAAGCCCTGGGGATGAGCCAGGATCTCCAAGGAAAGCATTTTGTGAGATCACGTCTGCACAGGAAGAGATTTTCTCATTTTGAAACATATTTTGAAATTCTCAAAATTACAGTACTTTACAATACAAAATGTCTCCATTCGGTATTACGTCATTTTACTCCTTCCGGGATTATAATAATTATTAAAAACACACAACTTTCTAGAAAGGACAGAAACACCAAAAAAGAGACCAAAGAGTAATGGGAAAGGCTGCTGCAGTATTATCAAAACCAATTTAGTGCAAAGGAGAAGGGGACTTTGAAGAACGGTCGATGAAAAGTGTTCTTTATACGCTCATTTGCAGAAAAGGCATAGATTTAACCTCTGAATGAGATCAGGCTGCCAGCTTCTATACTGAAGCTTAGAACATCAACGCAAAAAGACTGAAACACAATATGCACAGCGATTAAAAAATAATATTATATATAGAGATATATATATATATATAGAGGGAGATATTTTCCATGTATGGTATTTAGTTATAGGAAAGTGTCCCTGCAGACAGGCATATTCTGCCATCTGGCTCTTTTGAGCCATTTCACATGACAGATGTTGATTATCTGTCTGTTTGCCATAGTATAAAGTACATGCTGACCGCAAAGTCCCTTCGGGTGGGATGACTGCTTTCTAGTGCCTCCATAGTTGCCGCGTTTCCTGCGCACGCAGGGGGACACCTGACCTCTTCGCTTCTGCCAGCCCCGAAGGGCTGCCCTCACCCCAGCAGCCACACGGCGCAGCGGCCGAGGGAGGGCTCAGACGGTAGTTTCATCCGCGGTCTTCTTCATGAGCTTGGCGGAGAGGAGGGAGTGGGGCATGGGGTGAGGGCTCCGCGAGGCTGGGATCATCAAGCGGACTTTCTGGTTGGTCCTTCGCCACTCCGAGTACAGCTGGCAGTGGTAGCGGAACGAAACCTGGTGGGCGATAACGCATTGGTCTGGTTACCAAACCCCCGTCACAAGTGCCCGAACCCGTGGAGGGCCGGTGAGAAGCAGTCACCCATCCACCCTCCGCGTGCTCTCTGCACTTTCCTTACCAATCCACCAGAAATCCTCGGCCAAGGGAGACAGCACTGACCCTGAAACCCTCTGGCGCACTCCATGTCCCAAGCCTTTGATGAGGAATCAATTAATTCCTGGTAACACCAGGCTGAGCATGGCACAGACAAAGGGTGGCACCAGGACAGAGGGACGGAATTTGCTCAGCTGCTTTGGGTACCAGGCCGGTGAGATGTGTCAGGGAGGGACCACAACTCACCTCTCCACCCCAGCGGTGCGCTGACGCGAGCACCTTCTCTGGGTGAAACATGGGGTTTTCAACAGGACCAGCCCCAAGGGGCTGAACCCAACCAGCCTCCTCCCATCTCACAGGTCCTGGGGCATCCTCCCTGCCCTTTGCAAAAGCCGTCTCTCCTTGGTCTGCAACAACAGGGCATCAGTTGGACTCATTTTTTCTGACAACGCCGATGCCTGGGAGAGTTGTCCAGCCGGAGGGAGAGAGGAGAGAATGCAAAAGCTGCAGGGGACCTGAACCAGCCTGGCCCCGAGGCGTGAGCCAGCCCTGCACTTTCGGAGCAGCCCTGCAAGGGGGAGCTTGGAGCCGTGCTTCCCCCGCGGGCCGGACTCCTTCCCCTGGCCTTTTGCAATCATTAACACCACTGCAGCTTTTTTCTTTTTTTTCCACTGTTCCTGCTGATTCTGTAGCTTTGAAACTAAGCTTTTCTAGAATTTCTTCAGGAAGGAATAAAACCAGCATGTATTTCCCTCCTATTTCTTCTCCTAGAAATTGCGAGCAAGAATATGAAATACTGAATCCAGTCAGCCACTCAACAAAACCAAGCTTTCATACTCTGTAAAGGTAGGAAGTACCAGGAAGTACGTCTGACAAGGAAAAGTCAGTATTCCTATTACTTTTGGATAGGTCTCAGACATCTGCTATGAGGAATGGAGCTGTGCCATGGCATTGAGGTAATTTAGCTCATTGATCTATGCACTTTTTCCTGTTGTAGAGGGATAACTGTGGGATAAGTTTTTTTGCCGATAAACAAGAAGGAAATGCATCTCACAGTCTTCAGAGACAGCATGTGAATGGGGAGCTAACGGTCTGTCTGGGAGAGCTGCAAGGAATGTCCTAAGCCCAGGGAAAGCTGGGACTCTGAGAGATCAGAGCATGAGATGGCAGGAAAACGGGCTGTGGCGTTTCCACCGCCAGCTTTTTGGGGTCCCGCTATTTCTCCTCCAGCAACTGCACTTTTTCCCTTCCCAAAATAGTGCTTCCCAGCAAGCCACCTGGAAAAGGGCATGAGCACAGCAAGGGCTTTGAATAAGAGAGCTGAAATGAAGATGCAAACCCAGAAACCCACCTAGCAACGGCACACGAAAGAACTGAAATAGAGGGAAGTGCCTGGCTGGGGAGCCCCTGCAGAGAGCGGGGCTGGGGCAGCCCCGAGGGCTCGGGAGCTGCTTCCCAGCCCGGCCGCTCCTGCGGGCTCCCAGTCGGCAGTGCTCACGGATGTGCTACACAGCAAGCTCACATTTGCCTTCCTGCTCTTCCGGACTCGCTCCAGCTGCAAGCTCCTGGCTGCCCAACGCAGTGTGTCCAAAAAGATGCCAAGCGAGACATCTGCAGGAAGGTCTTTCCCAGCATGGATCGCTTCAACGCCCAGTGTCAAGTGCAGGTTCCCACTAATCCCCAGCGCCTTCAACCCCAACAGCGCAGCTGCAAAGCCGCAGCGGTGGGCCAGGGCAGGCTGGCTACCCTTAGCTCGGGGGTTGAGTCCAAAAGCCCAGTATAAGAGAGAAGTCAGAGGTCTCCCCAGGGCCAGAGTGTTCCTTGCACACACCCTTCTGTGCTGCCAACATCTTAAAAATACTGTGTAGGAATTTATTTAGTTGTGAGAGACCCCCAGTGGCCAGTCTGCTCCTCCTTCGGGCATGGCCAACCTGTGCTGGGTGGCACAAAGCATGGAGGGACGTGATGGCAGATTATTTTGGGGTCAAACATTTTCTGAGTATTTTTTTTTCCCCTCAACCACCCGGGTACCAAGTTTGTGTTTCTTCTCGAAAATAGGAACAGGCACAACAGCTGGACCGCTGCCTGTCCCCAGCCCCGGACTTTGCCACCCAGCCCCAGCCACACTCGGGCACGTCTGCGCCCGGGTCCGTGGCACCCCGGGGAACACGGCTCCCACATCAATCTGGAAAGCAGATGATCAGGAAGTGGTTTCTCATTGTCAGCAACAACTTCAGCAGCTCCCATTTGAAGATAATTAAATGGGCATTCAAGAGAAAGAGCCCAAGGTTTTGCTCACAAGGGGAGTCAGAAACAGCTGGCTGCATCAACGTGGCGCAACCCAGTGTTTCGATCTCCCTTTTGAACAGAAAGAAGGCTCTGGGCAGCAGACACTTACCAGCGTCCAAAGGACGTAAATTGTGAAAAGTGCTATAGTTAGTGCTATGAGTCCAATGGCCTCCAGTCGGCTGTTGAACTGCAAATGATCCTGGGCTCCGCGCAGACACAGCCAGCCAGAGATCGCCGCCAGGGGAGTAATGAACAGGAAACACACCATGTCGCAGAAAAGGGTCCTCTTCTCATTGCGGGGACCAGGATCCTTCAGCCACTGCAGGAAGGAAGGGAGAAAGGGCATCGGTCAGCAGCACGCAGAGCGCACAGAGTGCTAGCAAAACAGGAATGCTGTGCTGGGAAGCTCTCACATGCTCTCTGCAGCCTGCACATACCTGGTGCATACACTTAACTCACGCAAACAGAGAGCATCAAGTATATTTTTAACAACCAAGAAGGGAAAAGGAAGAGACAACTGAAGAATACGTGCAGGGGAAGGCAGCCGTAAACACAGGAGTTGCCTGGGCTCTTCCATGGAGCAGTGAGGAGCAGGCAGCAGCTAGCAGAGAGATGGAGGTCGGTTCAGTAAAGCCTGGCTTAGTAAAGATCTGTCAGGTCTTGGACTGAGCTTCAATAGAAACATATCCAGGACTCTGCAAGTGGTGTAGGGGCTGTCGGAAACTGGGGCAGTAGAGTCTGTGGCCGGGCCAAGCCATAAGGGCAGCTGTCCCAAATCCAGCCCTCTGGTTCCTTGTGGAGAATCGTGGCGTTTTAGAGTTTCACTCCCCATTTAAATCAGATCTGAAACGCCCAGGTCCACCTGAGAGACTGTGTACAGCAGCCCTGCAGAAGGAGTGCTCGCGAGGGGACGGCACCGTCCTCAGGGCTTCAGCGAGCCGTGGCAGCGCTGCTCCCCGGGGAGCCCAGCGCCCAACCCGCGCCATCGGTGGGCAATGCAAACACCCGTGCACCCAGTGTTTTCACCAAGATGGTGACAGAGAAGAAAAAAAGCATACCACTTCAGCGACTAAGAAACCAAAAGACTGGAGAAAAAAAACCTGAAAGTGAATAACCAGCAGAAAGCTTTGCACCTGAGCAGACAAAGCAGGACAGCAGCCCAGGGGCCGCGGCGTTGGGCTGTCCCCAGCAGAGGAAGGTAACACAGACCCATCTTCTTTGACAGAACAACCTCTGCCCAAATCTGCATCTTTCTCACAGAGAAAGCCTCTGACCATTTCTAAAGAGAAAGCAGCATGACTGTCAGTTGAGGAGGGACACGGAGCTCGGCTGGCCGGGGGAAGATCCCCCCGGTGCTTTCTCCCAGATCTCAGTGGATCACAGTGACCACGAAGGGATGAGGCACAATCACACCAACACAGCTTCTGAAAACTCCACCTTCACGACTACAAAATCCCTAAGACCCTTCCCCCGCTAGTGGCCATCTGCTGGCCACCACCTTACAGGCAGGAGAGACCTGCCAGGACCAGGACAGAGCCGACTCTGGTGTATTCCTTCCCATTTTCAGGCTTGCTTCCTTGCCTCCCAGGCAGCAAGGGATCCATTGCAGTGGAGATAACTGCACGTTGCTCTGTCTTAGTAACAGGCTTCTCTCCTGCAGCTCTCAAAAATTAGCAGGTTGCAGAAGGAACCCAGCTCTGTTGCAGGCAGGTTTCCCTCAATAGGAGATCTCTAAACGTCCACTACCATTAGGAGTCCCAGCTCGCTGCTAGTTTGGGTTCATTTTAGATGCCTGACTTTGACAACAGCGATTGTTCTAGTTTTCCTGGCATTATGCTATTTTCAGCCTTTCCTTTCCTTTTTTTTTAGACTAGCAAGCAGCTATTCTGTGGTTCCTACCAACACTCAGAGTTGTTACAGCCCATTTTTACTGGGAGTTCCGTATGCTGGGCTGCCAGATCCTGCCTTCTTTCCTGCATGAGGATGACTGATCTCATTTAGAAATATTTTCGTCTCAAAAAAAGAAAAAAAATTTAAAAATTGGAGAACATGATCAAAAAGGCACAGTCAGAGCAGGGAAGGGAATATCCCTATGGCAGCCGGGGCCAGGCAGACACGTCCTACTGCCAGACTTGGAGTAGGGTGCCCACTTTTGAACTGGCAGCATGAAAAGGGACCTCTCTGAGAACTAAAGCTCCTTCCCTACAGGGGAAACCACAGTTTAAATAGCAATACAGAAGGGGTGGTGGCAGGCATGCAAGAAATTAATGAGACCCCACTGGTCAAACAGAGCACAGGTAACCGGAGGACACTGCTAGCCAGAAAGGCAAGTGTAAAGTGTTGGCCCAGAGGGTGCACACAAGTTAGTGCAGATTTAACTACAGAGCGGTCTAACATGAGGGATGTACAGTAGGACACAGCAGAGGGGTGAGGATGGGATGACAAGTGCAGACAACTTTTACTGAAATGGGAAAGAGAAGGGGGAGATGGCAAATCTGGGCAAGGAACAGCAACGTGGCTGGGGTGGCCAGAGCATGCTCTGCAGACACCTGCGATGGGACACCCAGCTGGCCAAGAACGGAGAGAGGATGCTGCAGCAACAGGTAAGAGCCTGGCCAGCAATTTCATCTGGGAGCACTGCTAAGTAAGGTATGTTAGAGATGTCACCTGAAGCATCTGAGAGACCCAAACAGAGCAAGAACAAGTAAAAATGGAGAGCAAGCTGGGAGCTAAAGAGCTCAGACAGATCCAGGGACCAAGTAACACTCCTGCAATAACAGAGGACAAGTTAAAAGTGTTTTTAAAACCATTCTGAGCGTGATTTGATGGCCAGGCAGCCAGAAGGAAATTTCAGAGCAGGCTCAACTGTGGTTTGGACAGGAGGAGTTGGGAGAAGGGAGGCAGACCTGCAAGTCACCCCTTGTGCGGCTCTGCAGAGGAGATTAGTGGTGATGAGCTGCATGGGGAAGATAAGGACCACACACGCAGTCCTGAGCCACCCTAACAGGAAGCGAGGGTGGATGGCAACTCACCTACACAGTAAAGCTGCTCCTGCAAAGAGTGCACTGGCAGCCCCATCATTTGAACCCCCAGCCGTGTGCCCGGCTGCCCCAGCTACACAGCACTCGGGTGGATGCTGAACGACCCCGACCAGACCAACATCCCTCTAGCAGCAATCCCAGAGCACCCTGTCTCCTGTACAATAAGAATCTCAGGGACCGAAGGCAGATAGGTATTTTACTGCCCTTTCTTCTATTTATATTCCTTGTGACCTTTGAAACTCCTTCTTCCTCCCTAAGATGGGAGCCAAACATGTAAAGGCAGGAAGCAAATTTATTTCCTTTTGAAGTAGTGCCAATATGCACTGACACAGTAAAAAAAGAATACAATAAGCCACCCTAAGGGCGCAGGGTTTCTGGCACAGCAGCACATTAGCGCATACAGGACTTAAAATAACCCTTGCAAACAATCCAAAAAGTGGTCAGTCAGATTAAACAATTTTTGTAGGGAAAACTATCAAGTAAACATGGGAAAGCAACAAAAGCACAACTTGGACTTCTTCCAGGCCAAATCCAAAACCAATTGCTTCCATGCTGCAATCATGTGTGAGACTAAAGGGAAAGAGGAAGAGCTGGCTGCTTGCTGCCCACTTCGGCTATAAACTGGGTCCCAGAGCACCCTGTTGGAAATCACCTCTCTCTGCTTGTGCGACAAGAAGTTATTCCAGGAGCAATCACATTCCTTTGTTCTCCAGCACAACCCTGAGGCTTTCCCAGATATTCTTTCTATTGGGATCAGCAGGGCTGTGGAAGGACCTGGACCCACGGCAGGGCTACGGGATGATAAGTATCATCACCATTGGGGTGCTGGTGGACGAGAAGCTCAACATGAGCCAACAATGTGCACTCGCAGCTCAGAAAGCCAATGGCATCCTGGGCTGCATCAATAGAAGCGTGGTCAGCAGGGCGAGGGAGGTGATTCTGCCTCTCTGCTCTGCTCTGGTGAGACCTCACCTGGAGTACTGCGTCCAGCTCTGGAACCCTCAGCAGAAGGACATGGACCTGTTGGAACAGGTCCAGCAGAGGGCCACAAAGATGATCAAAGGGCTGGAGCCCCTCTGCTGTGGGGACAGGCTGAGAGAGCTGGGGGGGTTCAGCCTGGAGAAGAGAAGGCTCCGGGGAGACCTTCCAGCCCCTGCCAGTCCCTAAAGGGGCTCCAGGAAAGCTGGGGAGGGACTCTGGATCAGGGAGTGTAATGGAAGGACAAGGGGTAACGGTTTTAAACTGAAGGAGGGGAGATTTAGATTGGATATCAGGAAGAAATTCTTTGCTGTGAGGGTGGTGAGCCCCTGGCCCAGGTTGCCCAGAGAAGCTGTGGCTGCCCCATCCCTGGAGGGGTTCAAGGCCAGGTTGGACGGGGCTTGGAGCAACCTGGGCTGGTGGGAGGTGTCCCTGCCCAGGGCAGGGGGGCTAGAACTGGGTGGGCTTTAAAAGTCTCTTTCCACACAAACCGTTCTATGATTCTATGATCTGATCTTTGGGTGTTGCAGTGCCGATGAAACAAGGGTGAGTCCCAGGTGACGGAATGTAGGAGGAAGGTATGCAGAAAAATTACCAGGACATCATCAGCTCCTCTGGAAACCAAAAGCAGAGCTCGAAGTGTAACAGAGCAGTCTCCCAGACAGTCCATCCCAGCACCCGCTACTCCGTAGGTCTCAGAGCTGGGCTGCATTCTGCCACTTGGGACCAAGGGGGATGGACTGATGAGGGACTGTCCCAGCAATGCTCAGCACCTTGCAGTCTTTCTGGGGGGTCATAAATGAGTGTTTAACAAGCTTTTATTTCTTTTTAGAGCTCGTTCACCTTGTGTTGCAAAAGGTACATGGCTGTGAGCTATTAGCCCCTGTTTCATAACACACATCGCACGCAGCATTCACACGCCAGCCAACGGCAGTCCCACACCACATGGGACCAGCACAGTGCGGTACCAGCACTGGTGGGACCGGCAGCCTCCAGCCAGCATGTGCCCAGGTCTCTGGTGAGCACCGTTCAGGACCAGTGCGACTTGCCAGTCCCAGCAGCTGACCCTGCCACACAGTTCCCCCTGTGCTTCACAGCTACAGCATGACACAAGCCGCAGCAACAGTTTTTGGCTGGGTAAAGCCAGCTGCATTACAAAACATCCCACGTCCTTTCCATCCACCAAACAGTTAGCCTGTTAGGCTCAGGCGCCTGTTGACTTTCCTTTCGTTGCTGACCTGTTGCCTGGCTATGTAAGCCAGAAAGAAAAACATGACCTTGATTCACAGCAGCATGATTAGCCCTGTCCCTGCCCTGAGAAATGTGTCGAATCAAAAACACAGCTTCAGAAGTGGGACCATCACGTCCCTTCTCTGGGCGTCCACCAAAACCTCCTTGCAGGCCACCGAGCTCCATAGGCAGCACCAGCAGGACGGTCCCGTTTCCTTTACCAAGGTGGGGAGGGATGTTTTCTGGCAGAGTACCCAGAGTTCAGGAAGCCAAGACCCAGAAACGCCCCTAGCCCTGCAAGCAGAGAAGTTAAACGCTGCAGAGCAAAGCTGCCCCTTCTCATCCTCCTTTCCCCATGGTGCAACCACTGGCTGTTGATGCTCCACAAACCTCAACAAGCTGAATCTCTCCTTGTACGGGCATGAGCGCCGTCCTTCACTCGAGTACCCAGCCCAGCTCCAGCCACTGTGAAGCACAGGGCACTGGGCTGACCCAAGGAGAGCAAGAGCTGCAGGAGAGCTAGAAATGGTGGACAGGAGAAAACCAACCCAAGCAGCACTGCAGGTCACCAGGACGCTTTCCTACACAGCAGCAGGTGCTTCTGTGGTTGGTGTCACCACGGGAAATGCCACGCCACAACGTGCACAAATAGATCACGGCACCTAGACAAACCCCATGGGTAGCAGGTCCCCATGATCCTCAGGGCACAAACAGGGCTGGACAAAGCAGTGAAGATGGACGTGTAAGGAAGAGACGCACTGGCAACTGCCAAGAGCGTGGAGATGAAGCATTTAGTTTTGGCCCCAAAGAGGCCATTTCCATGTTTGCAGAGCAGTGCCAGGGACTGCACTGAGAAATACCAAGAGGATCTAGGGTGGCATCTGAGAAAAGCATCTCCAGACAGCAAATGCAAGCAAAGAGAGAAAGGGAAAGACAAGAGAGGAATAGGACTCAGCTGGAGCCAAGAGTGATTTGTTTTTCACTAGATACAGGAGTCTAACGTAGGCTTGCACTGAGAAAGGAGAGAGGCAAACTGGGGAAGGGCCTACAGGAGCACAGACGAGACAGAGAATGGTACAGTGAGTTCAGCAGAAGAGTTCAAGAAAAGCAAAGAAAAAAAGTCTGCCTGTGAGGAAGATAAGGCTGGAGAAAGGGTGGGAGAGAGTTTACGTCACATCTCAGTTCTCTGAAGGGCAAGGGGGGGCAGCGATTGCTGCACAAGGCGCTGCACCCAGAGGCAAAATTCCTTTTCCAAATAGCATAAGCAGGAGTAATAAGAATATCACTATCGCTCCTTGCAAACCTCACTCTTCTTGTACTGGAGACACTCCAGCAGCACCTCCCACAGCTATGGAGCTACAGGAGAGTAATGAGACGGGGCAGAACGACCGCACGTGGCAGACGCACGGGAGGTGTCCCATACCGCAGCGTGACCCAAACAGCCAAGCAAACATCGCTGAGAATTTCAAACCCCCTTTGTTACAGGCAACAGTTGTGTTTGGAAGTCGTACTTTCCTTCTGAGACAATAAATAAATAAATAAATAAATAAATAAATAAATAAATAAATAAATAAATCCACTGACCTATATAAAATATCCAGCTTAAGTGAGGCAAAAGTATTAGCAGCCAGTGAAAAATAAGCATCATTTAAACAAAATCGCATAATAAAACACAAAGAAAAACAGTAGGAGCAAAAAATGGCAGTCTCCTGTACTGGATAACACCTTTGGAAGGAGCTGTTTTGCAGAGGCACAGGGACATGCAGTTATTACTAAAGCTGACATTTTAAAATAAAGCATGTTAACACACATACAGCAGGAAAGCACCAGCACTGCAGACACCAAAGCAGGGTTTTCTTGGGGCTCCATCATGAGACCTGCTTGCAAGGACAGAAATAGGGGAACAACGGGTGTGGCTAAACTGCACCGGTGGTGAATGATTCACCAGAGAAATCTTTTTTTGGAATTAGTGAGCTGTCTCAAATGAGGTTTGTTTTAGCAAAGGCATTAAACGCTGAGAGAAGCATTACGAACAAGTCATGCATAACACTTACTAGCTTTTACCACTAGGATATGTTGGCTTTCGACATCCTGGTAATTTTAGCCAAGCCAGAGCCTTGGCCTCAGCACCAGAAATTCAGGCCCACTCTCCGAGCTGAGTCCTGTAGCCCCTGGGTTCCTCTCCCGAGCATGTGTGCACAGAAATAAATCCTTCCTCTTTAATGTGGACTGACATTTTGCTGGGATTGAACAGCTGCTGCTCTGATGCCTGCCCAAGCTGCCAGCCCAGGACATGGACCTCTTGAAGCGGGGCCAGAGGAGGCCACGAAGATATCAAAGGGCTGGAGCCCCTCTGCTGTGGGGACAGGCTGAGAGAGCTGGGGGGGTTCAGCCTGGAGAAGAGAAGGCTCCAGGGAGAGCTTATAGCCCCTGCCAGTCCCAAAGGGGGCTCCAGGAAAGCCGGGGAGGGGCTGTTTGCAAGGGCATGGAGCGACAGGACAAGGGGCAATGGTTTAAACTAGAGCAGGGCAGGTTTAGATCAGACATTAGGAAGAAGTTCTTTACACTGAGGGTGGTGAGACACTGGCCCAGGTTGCCCAGAGAGGGGGTGGAGGCCCCATCCCTGGAGACATCCAAGGCCAGGCTGGATGAGGCTCTGAGCAACCTGATCTAGTTGGCGATGTCCCTGCTCACTGCAGGGGGGTGGGACTGGATGGGCTTTAGAGGTCCCTTCCGACCCAACACATTCTATGATTCCATAATTTCAGTGCAGAGTCCTCGGCTGCTCGGCACAGACCCGCAGCGCCCGTGGCCAAGACCGTGCCACGAGCCAGGCCGAGGAGGCGGCTCCTGAGGGAGACGGGAAACCAAAGCGGAGTCGCAGCACGGGCAGATGGCCTGAAACAGGAGTCTCTGGGGAGCAGAGGTGGTGTTTCTCTTAAGCCCATTTAAAAACACTCAGAGGGGACAAAAATCAACAAGAGGTTAAAGGTAAAACACTTTACAAGCAGTTAATTAATTGAAAAGAGAAATGAGAACATCAGTGCCACAGCAAAACGCACAAAACCAGGCAGCCGTGGAAAGGAAATACTTTTGCTAGTAATCTGGGAAAGCAGAGACGGGAAACAGGCAGGAATGGGCTCAGGCACCCAAAACACTGACCGAGCCATGCTCCCCCCCAACCCTGCGGGCAGCGGCAGCCGGGGAGAGCAGGAGCACACAGCAGGGCAGCGCTTGCTTGTGGCTGTAGAAACAAAGCCACAGCATCACCCCTGATACTGCTTTGCAGAAATACACGTCGCATCCAATACAGCACCAACTGTCTCAATCCATGCGGCTCTGCCTGACATTCTAAAGAGCAAAGCATCTTCAAGGGGGAGAGCGCTTTGTAGGAGAAAACAGGTTTGTGACGGATTTAGCCACCGTCTGAAGAAAGGAGTTTACGTGAAAGGGCGAACGCTAAGAGAGGGGGATATTTAGACTCATACAACGAGCTGCCTGTAACAGCCCTTGCCTTGGTTCTCCTAGAGCCAGAAGAAAGCAGGGACCTCCAGACAAGTTGACCCGTCCTACCTTAGGTTTCTAAGGAGGCAGGAATTAATTGATCACAAGAGGCATTTCCTTCTCTCCGTAAACTATAGCACTCTAAAGAAGAAGGTTTGGCTGAGGCAAATTTAAGGTGTAAAAATTTAGGGCAAATAAACCCAACCCTGGCTAGAGAACTGTGTGACCATCCGTGGCCTTGGAGAAAGAGCCGTGTAGACTAAAGCAACGCTCCATTTCCAAAGGCCTCCGCTCCTTCTTCTACAGTGCTCTGCACAGCAGATACACAGATTTTTCCTGAAGATGAATCCTAGGCAGTGACTGCCTTTTTTCTGTGCTTAATGTTATCAGAACAAAGAAACTACCTGTTCCAAGAAAGCTGCATGCACTGCAACTTATGGTTTGAACATTTCATCTAAATCTCTACTTCCAGGTAACAGAAACTTATTTTGCACTTTTTGACTCTGCCATGCTGGCTAGAGTCTCACGGATTCAGATCACTTCCCTGGATGCACATTTAACTAACACTGATGTAGGAAAGTCAAGTACTGGAAAACCATCCCTCTCCAAGGCTTGGCCATCTCGTTCTCTGCTGGGGTCACGCTCCTCCTCGAGAGCTCCAGTACACAACCCACTTGTGCTGGAGACCATTTCAGAGAGCCAAGCCAAAGCCACTCTGTCCTTTCACAGCACAGACACTGTGGTGGCAGCATCCTGCACCTCTGGCTACTGACCCTCCCCAGCTCAATTCTCCATCTTCAACATAAAATCACAGAATGTGTTGGGTCGGAAGGGACCTCTAAAGCCCATCTAGTCCAACCCCCCTGCAGTGAGCAGGGACATCGCCAACTGGATCAGGTTGCTCAGAGCCTCATCCAGCCTGGCCTTGGATGTCTCCAGGGATGGGGCCTCCACCCCCTCTCTGGGCAACCTGGGCCAGTGTCTCATCACCCTCAGCGTAAAGAACTTCTTCCTAATGTCTGATCTAAACCTGCCCTGCTCTAGTTTAAACCGTTGCCCCTTGTCCTGTCGCTCCATGCCCTTGCAAACAGCCCCTCCCCCAGCTTTCCTGTAGGCCCCCTTTGGGACTGGAAGGGGCTGGAAGGTCTCCCCGGAGCCTTCTCTTCTCCAGGCTGAACCCCCCCAGCTCTCTCAGCCTGTCCCCACAGCAGAGGGGCTCCAGCCCTTTGAACATCTTTGTGGCCTCCTCTGGCCCCGCTCCAACAGCTCCGTGTCCTTCTTGTGCTGAGGGCTCCAGAGCTGGACACAGGACTCCAGGTGGGGTCTCATGAGAGCAGAGTAGAGGGGCAGAATCCCCTCTCTGGATCTGCTGGCCACGCTTCTTTTGATGCGGCCCAGGATGCCATTGGCCTCTGGGCTGCGAGTGCACATTGTTGGCTCATGTCCAGCTTTTCACCCACCAGGACCCCCAGGTCCTTTTCCACAGGGCTCCTCTCCATCACCTCATCCCCCAGCCTGTATTGATAACGAGGGTTGTCCCGACCCAAGTGTAGGACCTTGCACTTGGCCTTGTTGAACTCCATAAGGTTTTCTCGGGCCCACCTCTCTAGCTCGTCCAGGTCCATCTGGATGACATCCCATCCCTCTGGCACATCGACCGCACCACTCAGCTTGGTGTCATCGGCAAACTTGCTGAGGGTACACTTGATCCCACTATGTCATTGATGAAGATATCAAACAGCACTGGTCCCAGTACGGATCCCTGAGGGACACCAGTTGTCACTCCTCTCCATCTGGACATCGAGCCATTGACCGCCACCCTGTGGATGCGACCATCCAGCCAGTTCCTTATCCACCCAACAGTCCACCCATCAAATCATCGCCCATCAAAAACATGCCCCCAGAAAAGCGCTCAGCCCACCAGTCTCAGTTTAACAGTTAACAAAAGCCTTTCGTGGTTTTTTGTGTTTTTTTTTTCCAGCATTCAACCAGCTGCTTAGTTAAAAAATAACTGAACTAGGCTGAACTGCAGGAGATATCCTCTCCGCACCCACGGGCCAGCTCGTGGCTGCCAGAGCTGGCTCCGGGCTCAGACGAGTCCCCCACTCCTGGTTCAGAGATCAGGCACGCTGGCAGCAAATGCTGGTACTATTTTTATATTGAACAGATCACAACAGAAATAAATGGCTGCTTAAAGAAAATAAAAATCCAATTCTACTAAAAAAACTCTCTTTAATCCATACTGAACAAGGTTGCTCTCTTTCCTCCCTACAGGAGGCTGCAAAATTAAATTTGTGCTGTTTGTGAGGTGCTGAGATATCACAGCAACATGTACCCGGAGAAGCCCCTGGGGAAATGAATGAACTTTGTCTTGTGAGCAGGGAAACAAGAGCAGAGCCACACAACACAGCACGATAAACAAAGTTATCCGGTGGGCATCTTTCACCCGTGCACTGATCCTGGAAAATGCAGCCTGTGACCATGAAAAGACCACACTGTAACGCAGATATACAAGAGGACCGGAGTAAAAGCTAAGGCAATTTTGGTTGTGGCATTTCCTGACTTGCAAGAACTTTCTGCAGCTTCCACAGAAGCATTTCAACTCGACCATAGAGCTTCTTCCCCACAGTGCTCACCAAAACGCCTCCTCCAGCCCCCAGTCAGCTCTCAGCCTCTCGCCTTCCAAAGGCTCTTCAGACACACAGACAGAGCTTGTTTTTCCCGGGGCCGATGGCCCATTCCCACGGAGATGAGCTGTGCTAGCCAGTGACCACCGCAGCCACTACGAGCAGCTCCAAGCCTCCCCAGGCTGGAAAGGCAGGACACAGCAGAGGAAACAGCAAGCGCTAGCTGCTTTCTCCTGCGAGGACCAACATCAGCAGGCAGCATGTCACCTAATCCTCTCGTGGGTTTCACAGTGGCCACATGTCAGCGGAAGAGAGCGAGGACGCCCGGAGAACCTTTCACACCTGGGACAGACCCTTTCATCAGCACCACTGCCATAAAGCATGCTCCCGCATCGTTCACAGTCCTACTCTCCATCCCGTTTATCCTCCTCTGCTCACTGATTTCCGTGTTTTGACTTCCCAGTTTAACTTGGTGAACAGCGGATTTTTATCACAGTTCCAAAACACAGGCTCGCCCATGAGCATCACTTCCCCAAAAGTTTCAGAACGCTCCCACCTCTCCCCGCAGCAAAGGGGCAGAGAATTTCTCAGAGAAGGTGGCTGAGGGAACTGTGTCATTTTTAAATGACTAAGCAGCCTCTTCCCCTAGCCCTCTTCTCAGAAACAGATGAACAACTTGGGGATGACACTTCCCAGCAGTATTTGGTAAAGAGTTTTGGCCCAATCTGCGTGGGGATGAGATTACACCAGAGTGCAGACAGAGGGTATTAACGGAAAGTGCCAGCAAGCTGGTGAAGTGGTTATCAGCTCTTTCAGAGGAAAAGAAGCGCAGATGTAGTGCAGAGCCTCTGCTAACAGCAGGCGTGCTTCTGCAAGTGGCCGTGTTCCCTCGCTTGGCCTCAAAGCGAACAAAAAGCCCCAGCAAACATGGCATGGCGGAGCACGCTCGTCGCCGCTGCTTCTGAGGAGCACAGATTGCGGTGGTGCAGAAGCTCAGAGCGGTTGTCCCAACTCCCAGGGAAAATGAGAAACTGAACTCCAGGACACCTTCCCCAAACTCCGGGCAGGGATCAGAGCGTTCTACAGCGTGGCGGAAGCAGTACAACAAAACCGGACAGTCATTCCAGCCCAGGTGAGCCCTTTCGCTCCAGCAGGAGCCCTTCCCTGGCGATGTGCCAGGCACGCAGCGCACACGCCAATGCCGAACCGCGTTGCACGGAGACCCAGCACACCCGCCTGCCTCGGCCTCCGCACATGCGCTGCTCGGCGCGGCTTATTGTGGGCTCGTGGTGCTCCATCGCGTGGTGGGGCAGCACTGCTGGCCCCTGGGAAAGAGCAAGAGCAGGCTGCTACCACGGGATTTATTAACCCAGGCTACAAGGCTGCTCCTCAAGCCAGGGAAAAAGCTCGCTGCCAATGCACTGCAGGCAAGGGAATTGCCCTCGGGCTGTAGGATGATGGCGAGCTGCACGTCAGACTCCGCTCCGTGGCAGGAATCACTCTCACCAGCTGACTGGCGACTTTCCATCGAGCGCTTAGCAGCCTTCAAACTCACAAGGCATTAACGGCACTGTATACAAGCTGCTCCCCTAGCAGACACAGGAGAGAGCAGAACAGGGCAGATCATCCCCTTCGCTGTGCTCACAGTCCCCAAACATGAGAAGTAAGAAATAATTCCCATTCCAAAGCCTTTGGCAGCTATCAGTAACAGCTTGAGGGGTCTATTCCTCTCTGAAAATGTAGTGGCATTTCTCTTGCATTTGAGGATCATTAAATGCTGCCCACCCAGCACCACTCAAAGCTCACAGATTGCTTGTTGGTCACCGTACCCTCACAGGCTCCAGTTCAGAGGGGCTCTTCAGAGATTTCAACAAGAAATTAAAATTTTATTGTCCTGGGCTGCTCACTCATCCACCTTGGAGTACAGACACGAAGGCACACAGAAGGACCCATGACTTCCCTGTCACACTGTCCCAGCAAGCTCCTCTTGCCTGCTGGAGGCACAGACACCAGTGTCAGAGGAGAAGCTCCTCCAAAATACACTCTTAGAGCTTTTATTCAAATATGTAGTTTTCTAAGCCCGTACTTGTTATGAGGTGCTACACCATCTGTGAATTACGGCTAAACACACTTCCACATGTTTGTTTCTGGCCATGAATACTTTACTAGCTCTTAAGCTAAAACACCTGAAACCTGCACTCAAAATTTTGGCCCGCGTAAGCCCCAGCAAGCTCCCTGTTACCGGGCTTGCCTGCTCTGTGTCCTCAAAGCCAAGATACGGCCCTTCCCAAATGCTCTGAAGCAGTGGTTTTCAGCTTCTGAAACAACCATTTGAGAGTTTTTGGTCAAAGAGCCATTTTATGTGTTTTAGCAGCTGGGAGAAAAGCAATAAGAGTCAGACAACACTGACGTAACAGTCTTTTACAAATTGCTTTGCTAAATACATGGTTTGGTTTAGTCTAAAGCCTCCTCCTGTCTGGGGCTGGCAAGTCAATGGCAGTCAGTTGTAAATTAATCACTAAAACTGAATATCAATTTTGCAAACTGAGGCCTGAATGCTTCCCCAGCTGGGGGGTCTTTACCCCTCCAAGGCTCGCCGGGCACCCAGAGGAGATGGGAGTGTGGGAAGGAGAGCTGGGGACTGCGGGAAGGAGGAGGGGGCAGGTATCCTTTCCAGAGGGAGGCGGGAAGGGAATGGAAATAACCTCTGCAATTGATGGGAATGGAAACAGAGATGGGAAAAGCAACTTCGAATTGCAACTGTGACTCAGTTTTAATCTAAGGATGGAGCAAGGGGAAGGAGAAAGCAGACAAGAGCAGGCGCAGTTACAAGCCAGAATTAACCCCCGCATCCCCACACAGACACTCCTGGTGGCCGGCACCCACAAGCCTCTCTTAAGCCACAAGCCTTAAGCTGGCAGGTAACAGGAGTCTGTTGTTAACGATCAGCTCACAGACCTCCTTCTGCAGCCCCGCAGACAGCAACGCAGCAGCAGCAGCACTGCTTTGCACTGGTTTGAAATGCTATAAACAGCAAAAGTAACTTTTGAAACAAAACCCAGAACTATGTGCCATAGTCCAAACACAGCCAGGGAGGCCCGTGATGAAGAACCCTGCAGGGACAGGGTGTGGGCAAAGACGTGGAGTATTTGCAGTGGCAACACCAGATGACGCTTTCTCACTCCTCTCATTGCTGGTGGCTGCAGGACTCGGGGTGCTCCCACAGTTGTTAGCTGTAAATCCCCACCTGCAGACTGATGCTTCCCTGCAGTTGCACACAGTGTTGAATGAACAGCCAAGCCCTAGCCGGCAGCAAGCAGATGCGGAAGAGCCTGCCTGCTGTTTCACAGGCAGCGAACGGGATCTGAATGGGGCGCAGGCAGCAAGGGCTGCAGGACCTTGCTTTGATCTTCCAGGCTGGACCTCAGGTGTGGCAGAAACCTCCTCCTGCAGCGCCATCAGAAGCTGTAGCCGTATCAACATTGCCTGCTCAGCTGCCAACCCAACTCACACATTTAGATAGATTAAACCCTCTTCTAAAACAAACCGTTACAGCCTTTTGTACTGTAACTCACTGATTTACTTATTCCTCTCTTTGTGGATGTACATTGAATTCTGAGGTCAGAAGACAGCCTCGTCCAAGCTGCCCTTGTTCCCCACATGCAAAGGGCTTCATTACAGGCAGCTGCTATAAACTTCAGGGGCCAAAGAAAGTCTGAGATGCGAGCACAGCAGACTGCCTCAACAGGGGAATGAGGAGAGCCTTATGATAAACAAAACCAAACCAACTCACTAACCAGAGCCTGGATTGTACCTTCCAACTCTGGGAGGCTGATGGACCCACCAGGAACCTGGTCTCCCTACGGTCAATGCAAAGACGACTGTAAGGACTGTCTGAGCCACGTCCTGCTTTCTCCTTCGACTGGGGGAAACACAGGGCAGGGGCAGGGCACTACAGTTCAGCAGGAAGGAGCAAGACCCAAACGCTCTGAAGCACAGATCAGTTTTAGCCAAGGGGTGGGACGGGTCTTTTATGAACTGAAGCAGCAATCGCGACATCTCACTTTTCAGAGCAGAACATGACACTGAAGTCACATGCAAGAGAGCTGCGCTAATGCAACACCGGGAGATAAGATTAAAACCAACAGGAAAAAAGAAAATTTCTGAGCGCTTCATGTTTCAGTCAGTTGCGTGGTGACCTTTGCGTTTCGATGCTCAGGCATTAAAATATATCTACAAGTGCAATGTTTTCTGTAGTCCCACAGCCTGCCATTGGTAGGTAGCGTGGGGGTGTTCACAGATAAGAATTGCCCCAAACATCGCTAGTGCATTTTTGCAACTATATCACTTGGTCTGATAAGACACTTCATCTCTCTAAACAACTTGTGAGTGCTAAGGTACTGCGAGGAGGAGGAGACAGCAAGAACCACAAGGACAGCAGGGAAAATCAGTCATTTTCTCTCAAATGGTAAGGAAATAAAAGTGAAGCAGGAAGAAAGTGGTACCTCTGTCAAAGGTCTCGGTCGTCTCTCTACAACAAATTCTGTGTGGCAGAGCTCACAGTAACTTGTGTTGGAGGAGGATAACCATTTTTCCAGGCAGCTCTTGTGCACGGTGCCCAGTGTTCCTGTGCAGTCACATGGGGAAAGCAGTCCCTCCCCATTTCCACCTTCGTGACAGATTCGACAGATGGGACCATCACTAAAGAGGCAGACAAACAGAATGAAATCACGGTCAGAGCAGGCAGAACGATACAGCCACATTGGAGAACGGGGTCCGATCCCACCAAGCCCCCAAAGGGTGCACGCACAGCGGGCAGCGCATAGTAGAGCATCCCTGGCACGCTGCCACTCTCCGAAGCAGCAAGAAGTCAGTCTCAGGGGAGTGTGGAGGTTCCCAGGACATTTTAGGTTGGTAAAATCTGGAAGCTGTGTTGATGGGCACCACAACATCCAAGAGAAGCTGGCACTCAGCCACAGAAGGAACCGCAGCGAGCGTGTCCCACAGTCTCCAGCTCCGCTCACAGCAGGCTGACACTGGACCTGAAACCAACCCTGAAGCACTGATGCAAATCTGGAAGCCCAAAGTGAAGCCAGACGATCCACGCTGGTCACAGCGTGCCCTCGGCCACCTGGAGCCACTCAAGAGGTCTGCAATCATAGTTGTATTTATCAGATCACCTACCCACTCTCACCCCGTCTCTGCTCTGCATCCTGAGTTTAGCAGTAACCACATAAGGAACAGCGATATCTAAAGACACAACTACACTTACCCTGGAAGCTCAGCTCTCCGAGGACACAACGTATTGCATGGCCAGCAGTCACCCAGACTAAGTTCTCAGCATACAAACCCTCTGCCCATCACAGCGCAGTAACTCACCCAGCATCCTACCTGCACACCGCCACACAGAAAGCCGTTCTGCAGCATTCGGGGCTTTAACTCGCCGCAGAAATGCCTTTGTTGAGGGAGATTAGTTGTTTGCTTGGGCAGAAGCTCCTCCTTTAACACCGTAGTGCTTCAACAACCACCATTTCTCACCCCCTCCTTAGCTAGAAGTTTCAAACACAGAATCAAATATCTCTGATCATGCTCAAGATCTGCTCTCTTGGGATCTCACAGAACTAGAGATCAGACCAAGAGAAGTATCAAACGCTTTCAGAGACACTTGCAACCTTGCCCACAGGAGGCCTGCACCGCTGATCGCACTCGAACCATCTGCTTGTTCCCAAGATGTTCCCTCACGTCTCTCACTGGCACCACTGACTGCGGACTGTTAGTGCTACTGCTCCAGCATCCAGCAACCCATAGCTCAGGTGGATCAGGTGACACTCATATGACAAATTTCCATCACAGACTGAAGTAAATTTTATGTGCCTGTGTATACTCAGACCATCCAGTGTCCTCCTGTAGCAAGGATTTTCTCTAGCTGCACAAACAACCAAGCCCTTTTCACTTGAAACCTCTCATTTGCTTGTTTTGTGTACTATCCCCTCATTCTTGTCCTGTAAAAGACAATGTTTTCCACACCTCCCAGATTTACAGACCTCCATCACAGGCTGCCCAGTCACCTCTTTCATGAGCAGAAGAGTCCTAGGCTATCCAGTCATGCCTTAGAAAGAAACACACCCACCTTTCTGAGCACCTTCACTACCCTTCCCTTTACCTCTTGCATTGCTAAAACACCCTTTCAGAGCTGCAGAGACCAGAGCTACAGTTTTCAAGATGCAGGCACGCCAGGGGTTTTTGCAGTGACTGGGTTCTGTTCTTCGCTGCTTTCCTAAATCTTAGCATCTTATTTGCCTTTTGGTTACTGCTGCATGTAACCGCCACAGGCCCAAGATCTCCTTCTTCCAAACCCACAAACACGGATGTAAATCCCGGACTACTGTTCTTCATCTGCATCACTGCACACTGGAGAGCACCCATTATTTTAGCCTGCATTTTAGGTCCAAGGGCATCCCAGCTGGCATCTGAAGGCACAGGTTTCCTAGAAGCCCTGTGCCACATCTGCCAGCCCCATAATGAGGATGTCTGGGGCTCCCTGGGAAACCTCAAATGGCTCCAGACACCAAAGTTCGCTATTCTCAACAATTCAGTGCATCTCTTCAGTGTTCGCCATTCATCAAGATCATTTAGGAGTAAAATGCTGGACAACAGAGGCCCGGAGCAGGGCTACCCTCCCTGGACTATGGAAACCAGCCACTCACTAGTATCTCACTTCTTTTACACCTTCCAACCAGCCACTTCTTTCACCCAACAGCCGTTCTCTTACATCCCTAGTTGCACAGATCTGGGGGTGGGAGGGAGGGTGAGAAAGGAACATCTTTATTTCAAACACCCTATTACATGCCCTCTTGAAATGCAGGCGAGCTGTATCAGCTGTCACCTTTTTCCACAGGTTGCTGAGAGTACAAAAGCCACACTGGTCCCGGCTCACAGTTCGCACTCCACTGCTATTCTGACTTTAAAAAAACCTCACCTGTCTGCAACAGAAGTTTGTGGGATTGCAACACAACAGTCAGGACGAGCAATCTGCAACCTTCAAAAGCGGTAGCGCTACTTCCATTAGTTTGCGCAACCAGACAAAACAGAAAGCAAGAGCAAGACACAGAGACACAGCGCAAGGAAAAGGAGCGCACTGGGGAAAAGCCTTGATGGGACACGAAGGGAAGAGAAGAGCCAGCAAGAACGCGCACGTCAGCTCACTAAAGGAGAAGCAAGACTCCTCTCCTGGTGCACCATAGGAGACCTCTACCACTGACAACTCAATGTTTAGTTGGTTTCATCTCATCCCAGTTGGACTTTATCATATTTAGGGCTGTGAAACAACATACACCCACTGCACCATCCCCTCCTCTCTGCTGCACATGACAGGTGAAACACTGACCCTTGTTCTTCCCTCATTTTCATGTGCCTTTTATTTACAGGACTTCTTCCTCCAGGACAATCCCTGCAACAGGAGTCTGGAGAGGCGGTGGGAACTCCATCCTCGGGGATACCGAGCGCTGCATCGGACGAGTCTCTGAGCAGTCTGATCCATCTTTGCAATTGGCTTTGCTGTGAAAGGAGGCTGGGCCAGATGTCCTCCAGAATTCCCTCCCAATCTGAGTTATTCGACAGTTCTGTTACCTTTACTGCCCTAAAGCTCAGTGCTGTATCAGAATGACAAAATTACAGCCTGCTCACAGAGCCTTAGTGACAGACCAAAAAACCTCCCAAGCCGCCAGTGCTCTCACGCATCTGTTATTTCCTAAGAAAAGCATTTGTAAGATATTTCATACATTCTCTTCCTGTTTCAGAAGTTTCATATTTCCAGTGCATTAATACAACATTGGCTACCAACAAACAGTCCAGAAGGAAAAAAATTTGCTGACAGTGCAAGAAAAAAAGTTCTTATCAAGACTCCATTTCCCTTCCTTCCTCTGCGCGTCCCGCCCCCCGCCCGGCCTGGTCGCCCTCCCACGCAAGACACCCTCAAACGCAGTTTCCCAGCAGGCTGTAGAGACCGTATCACTAATTCCACCCTCCAGTACAGTCACGCTGCTCCTGCCTTCGCTTTGCTGGTGACAAAAATACCGAAATCCACCACCACCAAAACAAACAAACTGGTGTCCCATGAAGACAGTCACATGAGGAATCCTGTTAGGTTTTTTTCTTTTTTAACCTGTAATCTCAGGTTTCCACACACAATTTTTTACACCTCCACAAGTTTTAGGGGGGTGCGCAACTTCTTGCCAAGCCTCTCCGTTGTCAGAGAGCAAGCTCTGCTCCCCTTGTGTTTTTATTGACCCGCTCCAGGTTTTCTAGATCCTGCAATTATGTTCACCTTAGTTCTCATCTAGCTTTCCTGCTTTCCTCCCCCATGTTTGCAGTCACCACTTTCACACCTCATCAACGTTTGGCCAAATTCACTGAAAAAAGTAACAGCTGTTCAGACAGGATTTGAACACAAAATGCGGCCGGTCTCACTAGCTGGACCTAACAACGCTGCCAAGTGTCCTCTGCTCTGGAAGCTGCTCAAAATACATGACGAGCAGTCATGTCAGGGAGAGTCTGAGCAAACGAAGCTGCCACATGTCCCCTCTAGCAACAGCTGGACACTGCCGTTCCTGCGACACGAACACCCTGGGGCTGCAAATCAACACCACGCCTTTACTCCACGACTGTCTTGGAACAGGGGCTGTGCTCCATTTTCAGCTCTTAAATCACCTCCATGAACACGGCCTTTGCTATCATGGCGTCCCACCTTCACTGCTGCTCAGCAAGGACTTGGCAGAGGCACATGGCGAGCAGCAGCCTGTGTTGGCCCATGCTGGAGCGGCCGCAGGCCAGGGGGTTCTGATGAACACACGAGTCCCAGTCCACCGGCACAGGCCACTGGCACGAGCTCCCGCAAAAAGAGCACAGGCCTGGCAACCATCTGGCTAACGAGGATTTGCACTCCATATTAGCACCCTGGCGAAATCCTTCACAAGACTTTGACGTCTGCCTCTACCCCTAGAGCCACAAAAAAAAAGTGGGGAAAAAAGCGCAGATGCGGTCATCCCAAGGTCCTTCCCGGAAGCAGCCTTACCTCTGGGCGCCCAGCGCCTTGATCACAGTGGAGAGGAGCCGTCCGTCCTTGGCGGTGACCTGCGTGACGTACTGCGGGCGACCGATGTCGTTGTCCTCCACCGACTTGGAGAGGGCCGCGCTGCCCGGGCAGTCGCAGAGGGAGCCGGGGAGGTGGCAGCAGTCGCCCGTCGTCATGGCAGCTCTGGGCCCCTCTGCCGTGGGACTGGCACCGGCGGCACGGAGACCTGTGGGAATGGCACCACGGTGAGAGCCCAGCACCCCTGGCCAGGCCACGGGCGTCCCTCGCCACCCTCCTCCAGCCCCGCTCAGGCCGGCAGCACCCCAGGGCCCCAACAACCACGGGTTTTCCTCTTCCTCTGTCCCTTTTAATAGGCTTTGTGAGGCTGCCTTGACATAAAATTAAGGCTCCAACCATCCTACTTACATAATTTAGGGTCAGAATTGCAAATTTGCCTTTCCCAGAGAGAATTCCTGTTACCCGCCCTTTAACCTGATGAAGCCTTTCAAACCAAACGTGCCGATGCAGAGATGGGGAAGGCAACCAGAAGCCCCGCAGGCCCGTGCTGTTCTGGCTGGAGCCATCCTGAAATCTTACTTTCATACCCTCCGTAAAAGTTGCAAAGTTTCACCTGAACACAGCACTTAACCCACTTTGCGTGCCTCCATTTGTGTAGTCCCTTCTCTCAGCTGCATTCAGGTGCTTTCTAAGCCCATTAAAGCCTGTCCACCAAACTCCAAAGGCTCCCTCCTCTGCCCAATCTTTGATTTTCCATTTTTTTATTTCTTCACAGAAACGCACACGCTTCTGTTTCCACATCCCATGTGGTATGTCACAACAGTGAACGTGCAGGTATTAACTACCCAAAAGCATTGAAAATCCTCCCAGAGCTCCACGGAAAGGGCAGCGGGACGGTTTTCCTCCTTTCCCTGCCAATGGTTCAGACCAATCAGGGTTTTTAGAACAGCCAGGTGCAAACAGCAAAGCACCCCATCACCTTTTGGGCAGCTCTGCAATTTACCCAGCAAGGAGAACACAAGGAACAAGCAGCAAATGCAAGAATCGGGGAGAAGATGGAGAGAAAAAGCCCAAGGTGACAAACCGGGAGCTTGCTTGGATGAGCCCTGTACAGACAGCAGAGTTCTCTGCCTTTCAGGGCAGGCAGCAGCTCGCCCAGCTGCCCGCAGCACAGACTCACAGAATGTTGGGGTTGGAAGGGACCTCTGGAGATCATCTCCTCCAACCCCCGGCCACAGCAGGGTCACCCACAGCAGGGGGCACAGGAACGCGTCCAGGCGGGTTGGGAATGTCTCCAGAGACGGAGACTCCCCCACCTCTCTGGGCAGCCTGTGCCAGGGCTCTGCCACCCTCACAGCAAAGAAGTTCCTCCTCATGTTGAGGTGGAACTTCCCATGGTCAAGTTTGTGCCCGTTCCCCCTTGTCCTGTCGCTGGGCACCACTGAGAAGAGCCTGGCCCCATCCTCCTGACAACCCCCTTTCAGTATTTATAAGCGTTGATAAGATCCCCCCTCAGTCGTCTTTTTTCCCTGACTAAAACCACCCACATCCCTCAGCCTTTCTCCATCACAGAGGTGTTCCATCCCCTCAGCATCTCGGCAGCCCTTTGCTGTCCCCTCTCCAGCAGTTCCCTGTCCTTCTGCAACTGGGGAGCCCAGAACTGGACACAGAACTCCAGATGCAGCCTAAAGCATCCTAGAGCAGCCGTGTTCCTCCCTGGCAGGGGTTATCTCAATCCCAAGGACAGACATGCTTTGCAGATTCAGAAAAATCCCATTTTCTCCAGTCTCCTTTAGCCTGGTCCCTAAGAGGCGGCTGTGCAGAAGCAAAGAGCTGGGGTTACAATTAGTCACAAGCTGAACACAAGCCAAGAGCATCGTACTGCTGGCAAAGACCAAAATCCTCCTGTCTGTAAACAGGAGTGCCTTATGTAAGGCACGGACAGTAATCCCTGTGCGCCAGCACTGCCGGGATCAGCGCTGGAATTCTGTCTCATCCTGGTGGCTGGATTTCAAGAGGGAAACGAACCCAAAAAGAAGTTTAAAAAAAGTAATGAAAAGGATAAAATGTGCGGGGTGAGGGGGAATCCCAAACAAACAAAAAAAAAAACCCAACTCCAAAACTTACCAAAGAAGAAGTATGAAAAGAATTAGGTTTGAGGTTTGTTTAATTGGGGGGGGGGGAGCAATCTTCAATCCCCATCTCCTGCAGGTAGAAGCAGACAAACAAACCTTCACCATCCCATCCAAGGAAACGCTTTTTTGTTTTGAGATCTCTGTGCACAACAGGAGTCAAACATTCCCATGAAAGTGCAGTTTCGTCAGGTTCAGCTAAGCCTAAATCAAACTAAAATAGCTAAAGAAAACAAGGGCTTCTTCCTGATTGGAGGCTTGGCTGGACTATAGAGGAAGAAAACAAAAAGCCAGAACAAGAACATGATCGTTGAAAGCCCTGAAAACACTGATCTGGGTAAGCACAAGTGTTCTTTCGTGTCTTGGAAATGAAGCAACTCTTGCACAACCAAGGACTTCATCTGTCAGGACGGCTCCTCTCCCGGGGAGCGCGTTCAAGCGGGGGAGCGCACTCCCTGCTGTCTCACCACCCGACACCAGCGTTCGTACCATCTCCTCAAGTTACAGGTTTTCTAATTTCTAGTAGAAGAAAAATTTCTAATCTCTTTATTAAAGCTGCTCTCGATAACCCTCTGTAATCCCTCCTCCAGATCTGATCAGGAACAGGCTTGAGCCTGTGGGCAGGCCAATCCCCATTGAAACAAATGGGAATCTTTCCATCAACTTAAAAATGAACTTAAAAAGGCTACAAGCTCTCCAACTTTAAGGAGCAAAAAGTAAGATGATAAATGCTATTGGAATGACTTAAGTCAGCTGTTCTGCAAGTAAAGGAGTTCTTTCAATTTTAAAAGCCTCTCACTGAACCAGGCATGAGAAGATATATGCTTTTAATAAAAAGGTCTGTTCCATTTGTTCAGCCAAAATGTTGTTTATTTTTAAGTCCAGAGGAAAAAGGTCCATTTTGCATATTGGAATGAAACTGCCCTCACTCCCTGTGTCCTGGGAGTCTTTATACTGAGGCTCTTTGTGCTCCACATCTGACAGAGACAGGCAGCACCGCGTCCTTGTCCTGGCAGCCCTACCCAGGCTGAAAGGGAACGGCCACCCTGCAGCCCATCCGGAAACGCAGGGTCTTCTCTTACAAGTTATTTGGCATTTCCTTGTCAGGGTCCATCCCAGGGCGGAACCTGAAGCCACTGCTTTAATATCTGACTCATGCCATTCAGCAATTACAAAGGAAAAGCAGTAAGATTTTCACGGATCTTAGTGAGGAAGTAACTGAAATCCAAAGATAACATCTGCAGTGTGCTCCAGCCCCCATTTCATACCCAGCTGAACATGAACCACAGTGTACAGCCAAGCCAGTCCCTTCCCTGGCTCCCTAAAGGCTCAGCTCATGAATGCACAGCGTTCTCTCACAACTGTCAACAGCTCACTGAACCCAAACCCAACCTTACAGCAGAAACACCAAAACCTCAGAGTCGGAATCAAGACCTAAACAGCTGTTTTGAACCACACACTGTTGTTTTCTGGGCAGCTGTGATTTCTGAGCCCATTCCTTGAGGATACATTTCTTGTTTCCTTTTTTTTTTTTTTTTTTTTATAAAGGGTCTCAGAGACATTGGGTTTATTATCAATATCCCCTCTGCTGCTGCAGTTAGACATGAGCAAATAAATCAGAAGTCTCTTCTCAGCACCATTTTGTATCCTCAGCTTCTGAGCACATCCAGGATATAAAGGGCTGCATTTGTAGAGATTACTCAAATTGAAGAAAAACAAACTCTGTTTGTGGAAAGTTGGCTGAGAAGAGCAAGTTATGCACTAGGACTCCAAACTCAAACACGTGCAGCAAGATGAGCCGGTTCACAGAATCCCAGACTGGTAGGGGTTGGAAGGGACATCTGCAGATCACCCACTCCAACCCCCGGCCACAGCAGGGTCACCCACAGCAGGGGGCACAGGAACGCGTCCAGGCGGGGTTGGGATGTCTCCAGAGACGGAGACTCCCCCACCTCTCTGGGCAGCCTGTGCCAGGGCTCTGCCACCCTCACAGCAAAGAAGTTCCTCCTCATGTTGAGATGGAACTTCCCATGGTCAAGTTTGTGCCCGTTACCCCTTGTCCTGTCGCTGGGCACCACTGAGAAGAGCCTGGCCCCGTCCTCCTGACACCCCCCTTTCAGTATTTATAAGCTGTTGATAAGATCCCCCCTCAGTCGTCTTGTTTCCAGCCTGAAGAGACCCAAATCCCTCAGCCTTTCTCCATCAGAGAGGTGTTCCATCCCCTCAGCATCTCGGCAGCCCTTTGCTGTCCCCTCTCCAGCAGTTCCCTGTCCTTCTGCAACCGGGGAGCCCAGAACTGGACACAGAACTCCAGATGCAGCCTCCCCAGGGCAGAGCAGAGCAGCTCGTTCTTCAGTGCTCCAAGGCAGAGCCCTCAGTGCTGGGGCAGGATCCTGCCTGCTACACGGCTTCTGTGACACATGCCAGCAAAACATCCCCCCCGTCAGTCTTCAGCCATTGCAACAAGATACGTGATGCAGTTTATATCACCCACAGGGCAACAGGGGTTTCCAAACTCTGCCAAAAAACTGAACAGCTCAAGACTGGACCACTACTCTCCATCCAGAAGACATTCCTGGCAGGAAGAAGCAGAAGACAAGGAGCTAAAGGGTCCCTCAGCTCTCTTCTGTTTATTTAGACTTTGCAGCCCACTAAGACAGTTATTTCTCCCAGAGAGGGAAACCGTAGCAGGCCCAGTGAATACCTGGATCGAAGCCACAAAGAGAAAAGCCACACTCAAGACAAGAAAGACAACAGAAAAGGCTGAGGCCAAACGACCACAGTAGAGGGGAATTGTTGGGTGCAGGTCATGGCTCCTCTGGGCTGCTCATGGCCTGCCTACATGATGAATATCTAACTGGTGGAAACCCTTGGAGCAATTCTGAGGCTTTGATGGGATCCAGAGCAAACTGGAAATAGAACCAGCTCCACCTTCTTTGGGTGCAGCTCATACACACCAGCTTCTGTGCAGATTAGTTTCCCTGGAACAGCTCCACCAGGAAAAAAAAAAACCACCTCCTGGCAAGGCTGCCAGCAGCTAAGTCTGATTCTCTCACTGAGCAACCCTGATCACCATCACCAAGACCCGGCACCTCGCTACAGTGCCGCTAGGAGATAACCAAGCTGTGCAGCCAACATAACCCACCCATCTGTACAGGAGTACCTTTTTTTTTTTTTTAAATTTAGCAAATAACCCACTCACTGTGTGCAGATCACTGAAGCTCCAGCTGCCGCTCACGCCAGCTGAGCTTTAACCGCCAGGAACAAGGCTACCCAGTCTGCTTTCCCAGTTTGCCTTCCCAATCCACTTTAGCCAACTTGGGTATGCAGACACGGTGTCTTCTAATCATATGATCCTGCAAACGGCATCAGTGAACTGAAGGTTTTCCATTGCTAGAGGGCATTTCCAAATACCAGTGTTTTCCTTTTCACCACGAAAACTGTATTTCCCCAATCCTGGGGCTCTAAGATCACGAACTTCTTGAGGGTGACAAGGACAAAGAATTGCTTCCTTCACTGCATTTTAAGCGCCTGCTCCCACATCCCCTGTCTCACCCAGCTAACTCGCCTCCTTCCACAGCCCAAATCCAGTCCCAGGGCTGCAACACGTCTTTCAGCGCCCAGCTCTGCCTGCCACAGGTGGCTGCCGTCTGCAACCAGTGTACCTGGACCCCCACGCTCTGGGTGACTGGCAGGGTCCCCCCTCTTACACAGCACGGAGGGCAAGCTCTGGCCTCCAGACACTCACCCCCACTGTGATTATCCACCCCGAGGTACTGCCACCAAAGATACGCGTAGGCAGGATGCCATGAGTGGCCTGAAGTGCTCCCTGCTACTGTTAAAAGGTTGCATAAGGGGTTTAATCTAAAGAAAAGGAAAAGAAAAAAACAAAACAACAACAACAAAAAAATCACCCCAAAGAACTGGTTCCAAACTGCTGCAGGGCTTTGTTTTTCAGTTTTTAAACATACTTTCTCCTGAGGGCTGAAGACTGCAGCATTATTTTGTTCTTTAAAAAAAGTACACAATTTTGTGTCTCAACCCTCTGACTCCCAAAAGTCACCCTGCGGGTCTGCTGCCTCACACTCTGATAGCAGCCAAAAAGCCACCCCAGATCTGCCCACACTCGATCCATCCGCTGCAGGCAGCTTTAAAGCGTCACAAGAGGTTCCCTCGGGCACCGAGGAGGGAATTCTGCTGAGACCCCCCCCCCCGCAACTCTCGCGTCGCCCAGGCCCTGTCCTGAGTAGTAGGCTCAAAGTCATCTGAATGCAACGGTCCGACAAGCCGGGGTTGCAAGGAGCTCAGCCCAGTGAGAAAAGTGACACAGCATTCTACGATATACATCCCAACACCCAAAATAAGATCTGACGGCACGTGACAGCCTTTAAACCATTTTAAAATTTGGTAGATAACACACAGGAAAGCATGTCACTCCCCAGACAGCTTCTCAGTTTCCTGCTTGCCTGTAACATTCAGCTGACAGTCACAGTTACAGGAGGTGCTGTAAAAACTTCAGCTCTTCAGACAGTGCCCGTGGAACAACACTGTGAATCAGTCATGGAACAGACCTGACCCTGGGCTCAAAACAAAACAAACCCCAAAAAGCCAGAAAAAACAAATAAAAATCAAGGGACAATGTTCTGGGAGCTTGTGAACCTTCTGTTAAACTTCTCACCAGGAACAACCTCCTCCTGCACCTTTAACAGCAAAACACAGGGGCTGAGGTACCTCAAGCATCACTGCTGTCCACAGAGGCTCACCTGCCTCTTCCCTAGGGCTGAATTTCAAACATTCGTAAGATTCTCCAAGTTTAACCACGTAACACCCAGGAGGAGGTCAGACGCTTCTAGGAGGCAGCCTTTTGGAGGTCCTGCCTTTGTCATATTTGTACATTATCTACCACTGCCAGGGACTGGGCCCAGCTGCCTCCCAACGATCCCACTAACACAACCCAGCAGCCATGGAACAGGAACACAAGCCTTCACTTACGGGGCTCCTGGTGGGGACAAGTGATCAAAACTTCCCTAAACCAAGCCACTATTTAGGCACATTCTAGAAGCTCTCTGATGTCTTCGTTACATCACGTAGACCATGGTTTGACGGCAAATGAGTTCGTTTTCCAAATACAGAGGAAGAGTCAGTCTTACACAGAATGGGAAAAAATGAGTAAATCGCAAACACACACATTGCCAGGATCTAACTTCTATTCCCCATTGGTAAAAAAGCATTGCAGTGAGACTTCGTAATCAATATATTATTGTTTTCCCAAAACCTGCAGCCACACACATCCCTCCTCTCCAATACTTTTCACCATATTTGATCAACCTATAGGACGAGGGGCAATGGTTTAAACCAGAGCAGGGAAGGGTTAGATCAGACATTGGGAAGAAGTTCTTTACCCTGAGGGTGGTGAGACACTGGCCCAGGTTGCCCAGAGAGGGGGTGGAGGTCCCATCCCTGGAGACATCCAAGGCCAGGCTGGATGAGGCTCTGAGCAACCTGATCTAGTTGGCGATGTCCCTGCTCACTGCAGGGGGGTGGGACTGGATGGGCTTTAGAGGTCCCTTCCAACCCAACACATTCTACGATTCTATGAACCTCTGCAGTAGCAGCCCTTCATCCCCCGTGTCTCACAGCCCTGGCAAACTAGCGACTGGCAAAGATGAAATCTAGGTGGAATGTACCCTGCGGTTCCCAGTGGGCTCCCACCGGAAGCAAACCCCGATGTTCAAACAAGACTGTAGGGATGAGCCTCTGAGCTGCGACAGAGCAGCTCCCGCTACCCCAGATTTCAGGGTACCCATCACGTTGTTCACCCCCTTGTTTTTCAATCACACATTATTTTAGAAGAGCGTTGCCTAATATATAACAAGAAGTTGCTCAATATTCAAAAAGAAGCAAAAGGTTCAAGTTTACATGCTGAGAAAGAGATCACTATAAAAATGAGAAGCCTAAAGGATGATTTTCTTCTTGCTGCAAGCTGTACTTGGGAAAGATCAGGCCATGCGTTACAGCTGGAGTGCCAAAATGAACAGAGTTGTCTCAGATCTTCTGAGACTTGTTATCTGCCACATAACCATATGAAAGGATAGTTTACTGCATTTTAATTACCAACATCTGGAAAAAGGAATTGCAACATTAGGAGAAAATTCTTTGCAGAGGGTTTCTCCAAACAAAAATCAGCCATTCAGCTATTTTAATAACAAGTTTCATAAGGAAACAACTGAAAACCAGCTGGGACATGAGAAACACCTGCTGCTCCTCTGAGTACTCAAAAGATGTCAGCTTTTAGAGGTGAAAAGCAGCACAAATCACTACTACATAACACAACTACATAGACCCTGTGCCCACCTCCCTCTGCATTTTATCACACTCTGCAGGGAAACAGAGATCACAGAATCACAGGATCCCAGACTGGCAGGGGTTGGCAGGGACCTCTGGAGATCATCTCCTCCAACCCCCGGCCACAGCAGGGTCACCCACAGCAGGGGGCACAGGAACGCGTCCAGGCGGGTTGGGAATGTCTCCAGAGACGGAGACTCCCCCACCTCTCTGGGCAGCCTGTGCCAGGGCTCTGCCACCCTCACAGCAAAGAAGTTCCTCCTCAGGTTGAGATGGAACTTCCCAAGGTCAAGTTTGTGCCCGTTACCCCTTGTCCTGTCCTTGGGCACCACTGAGAAGAGCCTGGCCCCGTCCTCCTGACACCCCCCTTTCAGTATTTATAAGCGTTGATAAGATCCCCCCTCTGTCGTCTTTTTTCCAGCCTGAAGAGACCCAAATCCCTCAGCCTTTCTTCATAAGAGAGATGCTCCAGCCCCTCAGCATCTCGGCAGCCCTTTGCTGTCCCCTCTCCAGCAGTTCCCTGTCCTTCTGGAACCCGGGAGCCCAGAACTGGACACAGAACTCCAGATGCAGCCTCCCCAGGGCAGAGCAGAGGGGGAGGATGACCTCCCTCGATCTGCTAGTCACGCTCTTCTTGATGCCCCCCAGGATGCCATTGGCCTTCTTGGCCACAGGATGTGTTAGTAAGACTTGAAAGTTTTATTGAAATCATGACTCAGGGTGAAAAATATCGGTTATCATGCCCACAAAGCGATGCTTGCAGAAGTGCTGCCCATCTGCAGGGAAAGCAACTGCACCACCTCCCGCCAGCACATCCCTGCCCCGCTCCCGCCCAGCCCTGCTGCCTCCCGAAGGCACCCGAGCCATGCGGCCTCGCCGTTCTCCATGTGTCCTCTGCCAAAATAACAGCAGCAACGACGCGAGAATTCTTCCGCTTCCTAGCCCGGCCGCTTCAGAGAGCTCCCCTGTGAAGAAAGGCAGCGCCTGCAGCAATGCCAAAGCTCGAGGGCTCCCCAGTCCCGCGCAGTCACGTGCCAGGCAGTTTCAGTTTATTCAGAACAAATGGATTTTCCAACTCTGGGTAATACATCAGAAACCCCCCAGTTTTAGTGTAGTAACGCGTGCACCGGATTAGCACAGAATCGCCCACACGACACTGGACTGGCCAGTCCCTCAAAGGGCATTACTCAGAACAGTGCAAAACATTATTTCAGGATTGGGAATCCTGTGCCAGGAAGAACGTGCAAGGAGCGTTCTCCTCCTTGGTTTGTAAAGCACCATTTACACTGTTGTACAAGTAACAACGCTCTGCTTGGTGGCAAACTGGAGCTGGAACAACCCACCTGCCGGCATGCCGCAGTCTTGCTCGCCCTGACGGCTCGGAGCAGCGCGTGGCCGGCACGCAACCACCGCGCGGCACCAGGCAGCACACTGATCTTCCAACTGATATTTAACACGGAATTTAACTTGCCTATTTATATTTTTCAACCTAGCTATTTCGCTGTACAAATCGCTTTAGCGCACTCAGTTTTCAAAGAGCTTTCCAGCAAAGGCACCACTGCAGCCTTCGACCCCACCGCCCATCTGCATCTGAAGAGCTCCAAAGCGGGCACCGACTGAGAGCGTCCTCCTTCTCCATGGTGAGATGAAGAAGAGGATTCGCTGATCCTAGCTGATTTCTCAAGTCTCCCTTCTGCCCACGCCTTGCTGCTACAAATTCCCGCCTCGATCCTGAGGTGAAACTTCACAACTGATAGCAGTGCTGCAAAATCCCAGTCTCTCTCTCTCTCCCAACTAAGTCTGCAATGTCTTGCTTAGACTGCACTTATAGTTCTTCTGGAGACATAGGTCTTGACTGATTTGTCTACAGGGAATTACAAGAAAAATTGGGAGGAAACAAAAGTTGAGAGAACTCCAGAATTGTAGTTTACCTTTTCCCTCCCACCCCTCTCGAATATAAACCCAAACAGCTTTCAGCTGAAACAGGACTAAAGCTCTCAAAGCTTCAAATAAAGAAACAGGCGTTAAAGCCAAGACTGCGAGAGCTTGGTGCGTTCCTCTATTTGCAGAGGAGTGCTTCAGAAACGGGGTTTGGTCTCTTTGTACTTATATTTGCCAAGCCAGTACTGCCCCTTGTTCCCTCTTTTTGGGAACAGCAGGAGAATGTTTCCTTCAGCCTATCACTGATTTCATGACAACCGATTAAAATTGCAAGAGCAGTTACAGCATGCTTGCCCGTGAGGTTAGCCACACGTCATCATCTTGTGTTAGATCAGGAATGGAAAAGTTTTGTTAGAATCGATACGTAAAATCTGGGAGAAAACTTACAGATGTCTATTGTCATTGAAAATGGGGACAAATCACAGACTCCAAGCTGTAAGACTGCTCGTCCTCAAGAGGTGTGGGGCGAGGAATATACATGCGCGGCTGACAGGTGGAAGAGCTGCAGATCAGCACAGCTCCTGTCAGGCTCTTCCCTTTATTAGAGGGTACAAAGGGTTCAGGCCCTGCCCCAAGACACGTTGTCAGTTCAGACCTTCAGGATTTTGCTATTCTGCAATTTACCATCAGTGCTTAGAGCTCTCACAGCTATGAAGAGATATATTCCACCACCAGGAAAGGTGGCCAAAACTGTAGGAAGCCCAGTAGCCATTTCCCTGCTTTTAGAGACCGGGATAAACAGCTGAGCGCTCTCCCAAATGCTCCACATGTGGGTGAGCACCTTTCCCAGCAGAGCTGCATTTGTTGCTGCGATGCTGAGTAGACAACCTGGTCTAACTACGGCAAACGCAACAGAGCGAGTGTGACAGCATTCTCCTCCCTTCCAGAGGAAGCCATGAAGATAATCCAAGGGCTGGAGCACCTCTCCTACAAAGACAGGCTGAGGGAGCTGGGGGGGTTCAGCCTGGAGAAGAGAAGGCTCCGGGGAGACCTTCCAGCCCCTGACAGTCCCAAAGGGGGCTCCAGGAAAGCCGGGGAGGGGCTGTTTGCAAGGGCACGTAGCGACAGGACGAGGGGCAATGGTTTAAACTAGAGCAGGGCAGGTTTAGATCAGACATTAGGAAGAAGTTCTTTCCACTGAGGGTGGTGAGACACTGGCCCAGGTTGCCCAGAGAGGGGGTGGAGGCCCCATCCCTGGAGACATCCAAGGCCAGGCTGGATGAGGCTCTGAGCAACCTGATCTAGTTGGCGATGTCCCTGCTCACTGCAGGGGGTTGGACTAGATGGGCTTTAGAGGTCCCTTCCGACCCAACACATTCTACGATTCTCCCCGGGGAACGGCACTGATGCAGTCAGAGCCGGGCAGGGAACGAGACCAGACCAGACCTGGAGAGGTGGAGAACCTGCTATTCACGTGCATGATGACATTAACTGTCTCGATAAGATATGAACTGTGCCTCAGCGCAGATTAATCCATCATTTTAGCAACAGAGAAAAACCTATTTTACATGAACTTCATGAAAAACGCTTGCCCGCCCTATACATTGATTTGGTGCTGTGCTCATTTCCTTCACATAAAAGCGACCCCCGGCTTTATTTTTCACATGGCTTGTCTTTTACAGCACAGAGACCGTGGCTGTCTCTTACTAACTCAGAAGCGGTTAGTGAGTTTTCAAGGGAACAAACGTAAGTAAACGGAGATCATTTCTCTCTCATGGGAAGGGTGTGAGCTAAGTGCATGCAGAAGCATAAGTTAACCAGAGTAAATAAGAGGGGGGAGGCAGAAAAGACACACCAGTTATGAACTTTAAGCTGGAGGGGAAAAAGAAAAGAAAAAAAAAAACAGTTTAGAAAACAGAAACTCTGAAATCTCCAAATATCCAAAGCTGAGTCAAAGTCAAGTGGGGGAAAAATAAACTCATCCTGTAGTTTATAGTTCAAGATTCCCGATTCTTCCCTCCATCTTTTAAGAAAAGGTTCTGTGTTTTTAAGTGTAAAAAGCCAAGGTACTTTAAACAATAGTGAAAAAAGCCCCTAAATGCACATTTTACTTTGTATCTCTGCCTGCAGAACAAAGTCACATCCTGAGGACCTGCAGCAGTCCCTCAGGACTAACAGTCTCAGAGCCCATATCCAGCCTCAACTTCCCCAGCTTGTGCTGGAGGAGTTTTTGGTTGATTTTGGTCTTGCTGTTTCAAGGAATCTATGCTAACTTCCTCCCAGGGGAACACTGTGTCCTGCACTTGCTTCATCTGGGCCAGCATCAATAACCTAGAATGGGAAAGCCCCTCTTCCAGCATCAATGAAGGCAAGAACGCTGTTGGAAGCTGTTTGCAATTAGTACATTTGTAATATGCCTCATCTGCATGGTCTCCTTGACATCCAGCGTGGGGTCACCTCGCTCTGCAGCCTCAGAGCAGTTCCATAGCAAAAAAAAAAAAAAAAAAAAAAAAAAAAAAAAAAGGCAGTCAAACACATCAGAAACCAGAAACCATTCGTTCCAATGCTTTTTTTTCCTGTTTCCACTGGAAGAGTGCCAGTGGTGTTAATTAGCTAACCACAGACAGACAACCCTGGCTTTACAGGTGGTATTTAATGCCCATGGCACACACAGTAAGCTCACTCTTGGCTGCCACCTGGTCCACTCCTGGCAAAGTTAAGACTTCCTTACTGATGCCTGTAACGCTCCACTGTGCATGCTTGGGGGTAATTAAACCTCGCATCCTCAACTAGAGTTATTAAATTCACTCTTACAGTGCATGCGACAAAGAGATTTTCCAGTCCCAGCTCCTTTCCCTTCAAGCCTCTGTTTCCGAAGGCTGACATACCATCACAGTTTCAAATGCACCTGGAAAATCAGGGCTCTTCTGGCTCTCCAAACACTCCCCTGCAGCTGTCTCCACAATCCTTTGGAAATGCAAAAAAGTATTCAACCTCTTAATCCCTGGAAAGACAAGGCTAACATCCAGCTGTTAAAAGGATTATTCTGTGCATGTGTGAGCTTGGCAACCGAGCAGGGTTGAGCAGGGCTGTACATCCCCAAGAGCAGGGTGGATCAAGGGGACTGGCCACGGCCATCAGGGCTGACCTACCTCAGCAGCATCACAGGCATTCTTGACGAGGACCCGGAAAAAGGTCGAGAAAGTGCTAGAAACTGTATCAGAAGGGAAAGACACAGAGATAAATGCTTCCTGGAAGGAGGGCGGATCAAGACAATGAGAGTCTCAAGGAAAACGAGGGCTGGTCACAGCGAGGGTTGAGAGGGGGATGTGAATGGTCCCTTGAGCATGAGGAAATAAAGGGCAGAGGGTGGGATGCGGAGCATGAACCCACTGACCGATCACACACACACCAGGGCAGGACAGCCTTGTCTCTGGGCACTGCAAGGCCGGCGCGCTGAACACAAACAAGCCTGATGAAAAGCCAGAGGTGCTCTGGCTAAGCCTGGTATTTCCAGCTGGTCATCACGGACGTGAGAGACACCCCACCTCTCTGCTGGTGAGATCTGAGCTCTGCACAGCTTCCTCCAAGAGGACAAGTCACACAGCAGCCTGGACTCTTACTGGGGCAGCAGCATCGCAGCACAGATGCTTCTTCCCACATTTAGGGGAGCACCATTTTTGTGGGTACTCACAGCGCAGGCAATCTCGCCAGGGAAGCGAGAAGTCTCAGTCAAAGGCCATCGTGTGGCTTTTTGGTTTTTAATCTTGGTCTCTCCATCAGATAGAGAACATGCTCATATGACAAAAGCTAATGTTTGAGACCGTGAGAAAAGTACCTCCAATGTCACAATCCTCTTCCTGTACATAAGCCAGAGGCTCGTCCCTCAGACAAATCCCACCAACTCTGGCCTCTGTTGCCAGCGGTTAAGTTGTCTCAAGACAACTGGTTTAAGTGAGATAGAGAGATTTATAGGGCCCAGTTTAAGAAAAGTCAATCACAAACTCTAAGCTTATGCCACGGAGGAACGCAGCTGGTGCTCCAACACACAACTGTAGCAACTGCTTCAGTTTTGCCGTGACACCAAACTCGTTCTCTTGGGAAATCTCTGTAACATGCACTACGAGACAGCACGCTCCCTGTCGCGGCACACAGTGCTCAACAGGTCAAAAACACACGTTAGAACAAGAGCCAGCAGCGCTCCAAGAGAGGAGAAAAAAACAGGCACGGCGCTCCACCTGCGAAGAAATCTCTCCCTAAGAACTACTTCTACCCGTGGAAATAAAGCCTGATAAAAAACCGCCGCTCCGAACCTCCAGGCCTACACCGTTCTTCTCCCGGGTGAAGCTCCGACACAAGAGCCCAGCTGCCGCCCGCCGGGGGGGCTGCCCGCCCGGCCGGGGAGGGGGTGCCCGCCCCCCGGGGAGCGCCGCAGGCCCGCAGCAAGGGGCCCGCCTCCGCCCGCGGCCGGCACGGAGGCACCGCCCGGGACACCGCGCTGGAGGCCAGCGCTCGGTGGAAGAGCCCGGCGGTGCGGGGGCGGCCGGTTCGCACGGTGGCCGGGGCCGGTGGGAGAGGCCACGCCGCTCGCGGGGAGGCGGCTGCGGAGAGCGCGGCCGGGTCAGCCCTCCTCCCCGCGGCGCGGCCCCGGCCCCCCAGCGCGCTGCCAGGCACCGGACAACGCCCGCGGCGGGGCTGGGGCACCGGGAGCGCTTGTCATGGCTCTCAGGCCCCCGGGGCGGCGAGACCGCGGCCCGGCCGCCTCGGCCCGCCTGAAACGCCGCTCCTGCCGCCGCAGCCCCGCACCGGAGGGCGGCCCGGCCCCGCCGGCGGCGAGCAGGCCTCGGCCCCCAGCCGGGAGCAGGGCCGGGCCCAGCCCTGCCCCTGGTGCCGCCCCTCCCCGGTACCTGCGGTCCCGCCGCCCGCGGCCCCTCAGCGCCGCGCGCGCCGCCCCATCGCCGGCTCCTGCGGCCGCCGGGCACCGCCCACCCGCCACCGCCCGCCCTCACCGCGGCGTCGCCGCCACCCGCCAATCCCCGCGCCGCACTGCTCTGACGCCAGCACCGGCTCACCCAATGGGCTGCGCGGGACCCGGCCGGCGTCGCAACGCGGCGCCGCTGGCAACAGCCCCTGGCCAATCGTCACCCGGCAGGGCAGCCGCGCCCCGCCCCCCCCCGGCCAAGGGACACGCGCGCCCCGCCCCACGCCAGCCGGCGCCCCGGCCCCGCCCCCCGGCGTCTCCCTTCCCGGCAGCGCGGCCCGGCCCCACCCCGCGCCCCCCCCGCCGGTGGGAAGAGCCTTCCGGAGCCCCCCGCTGCCCCCAGGGCGCCCGGTACCTGGGCGCCGGGGTCGCGAGGTGCGTGTGGAACAGACGGTGACACACAGGTGTGGTTTGGCAATCTTTATATCCACAGTACAGCGTAACCATGCACAGAAACCCAGCGGGGGGGGTATTTACAGAGTGAATTGCACTTAACACGGGAACCGGGAATAAAAGTAAACGGAAGGAACCTCTCTTCTGGGTTGCATAAAGGTCCGGGGCTAGTTCTAGCCTGCGAAGCCTGACAGACAACACTACCACGCACTATCTGACCAGTTTAAAATAAGAATTGCTGTTATTTATTGAAAGGGGCAGCCCTGGAGACAGGCGTTTCATGGCAACATCCCATTACTCACCATTCAAATTGTGTTATCTATTAAGACCCTCCTGAGAGCCTGCAAGTCAAGAGAACCCAGCCTCAGCCCCGACGCTATTTCACTTGAGGGACAGTTACTCTTCGCCTTTAATTGCCTGATTTTTCTTTTCTTGTTTGAAATTCAGGCTCCTACCTTTAAAACTAGTTTATTTTATGATGGAAAAAGGCCTCCCTAAGTGACAGAGTCACTTCATTAGGATCTTTTTTTCCTCCTGCAGAGTCCAGACCTCTCAGCAAGTTCTTCCTTCATGCTTGGAAGGGGAACGATCACCAGCACAGGTACAACTCCACCGTTAACTGCCCACAAACTGATCACGTCCACAACCCCTGCAGCAGCACAGCACACGGGAACCAAAGCGTGGGGAAGTGAAAATACCTACTGTACAGTTTTTTTTCCAAGCAGCTTTTGGAAAGCGATCTGCTCAAACGAGAGACACAGACCAACCCCGGCCATCCCAGCGCGTCCAGCCGAGTGCGCTCGCCCCTGTTCGCACAAGGATCCCCCGTTTCCAGCCTTCCCCACACACTGCGGGGTCATTACAACCCACCCAAGAGAACAGCCCCCAAAGAGATCTCCGGGATGCAGCAGGTCCTTCTGCTGCTTCTACCTGCTGGAAGTGCCGGGAAGCAGCCGCAGGGGGAAGAAGGGATGGCAGTGCCTTTTCCTTCTACCAAATTTCAATGTTCTGCGCAGCACATGCAAAAACCTTTTTAACCATGGGTCAAGCTGGCACTCATCAACTGAATTTTTACATTTATACAAGTACAGAGGTTTAAAACTTTCCTATGAACCAAACTTTCCCATCCTGTGCTGGCTACAGACAAACTCTCTGTGGAGATCCCAGCACTTCACCCACCGAGCCTTGTCAGCACCTGACTCAATAGGAAGAAAAGACGCTAGATGGAGGCAGTCTACTCAATGAATTTATTTTACCGATTACCTGTTTGCGTGCTCACCACCAAATCACTTTTATGTGTGAATTTTGGCCTTCACTCTCCCCATCACTAACAGGGGAGTTGGCAGAAAAGCCTCCTGTCTAATTCTGCATTGGAGAACGTGTTCTGAACATCAGCAGGAGCCTTCAGCTGAGGTTTATAGCACTGACACTGGGTGGTAAGCACCCAGTGCTTTTTAGTGTTATTTTTCAAGAGTTAAATGAAAGTCATCCTCAACACCCAAGTAAAGCAAGTATAGCACGTTCCTTCTTTCACAGGCAGCTTTCCTGTCATCAGGAGTTTTACATAAGCCAAATTCTGCCCTCACACCTCTTACGGCAGATGGAAGAGAGTTGGAACCTTCTCTGTTTTCCTGACAGTAACACCGAGAGACACAGAGCCAGCGAAGTTGCAGTAGGAAGCGATGAAGCAGTCCAGGTGAGGTTACATTTAACTGCTATTTTCACATCAGGAAAGCGTGGAAAGGAGTCTGGCCCATTGGAGAGCTGCTTTGCACATCAGACAGCTCTGGCACAGCTCAAGCTTCCTCAGGATTCCTCCAAATCTTCCCCTCTGCAATTTCAGTAGCCCCCACCAACAGTGAGTTGGGCACGTACAGTTCCGAGGAGTGGACAATGCCTTCAGGGGGACACCGGGGTACTCGAGATCAAAAGCGTCTTCCCCTCCCTATGCACAGGAAGATGGTTTTACCAGGCAGAACTGGTCCACTGTACTGTTTCTACTGGCACTAACGGCCCTGTGCTCAGTCTAGGTGAGCGCATCTCAAACCCACAGAAGGGCTGCAGCTCCAGCTGCCTGGAGAGCAGTGCAGCAACCCGGGCAGGAGTCAACACGAGATCATCTCGTAAATGGAGTGACTACAGCAGATAAAACCACCACGTAGCTTACCGTGCTCAGATAAGCTATGTGTGAGCGCGTGTGCGTGCACATCTCGAAGGTACCAAACAGTCCTGCAGCAAAAAGCCCTTTCACATCACGACACATCTCCAAACCAACCCAACTGCCGTGGGACGAACAGTAGGGGTCTGAGGTCCACCTACTCTGAGGGGGCTTCGGTCAACACACAATGAAGTTGTACAAGGTCTCTTCGACACCTGTAGAACTTACCAGCACTTAAGCCCTAGACACGAACCTTTCGCTGGGACTCTGAGGCAAAGTTTAGAGCCTTCCGCAAAGTCAAAGACTAAAGAAAATCTCTTTTCCATGACAAGGAAATGACTAAACTGCTTCTCAGCTTCTTATACCAGGCCAGATTGATTCTAGAAGCTTCATGTTAAGAACAGGATTTGCAGAGTAAACATGTTAATACACTGCCCTGAACTACTAAGTCTTCTTAACAGCATGATTCTTCCTCGCGCTATTCAACTCACTTCTTTATAAAAAGTTTTGTTCAAAGATTAAGGAGCCCAGCTCCGCCAGTGTCCACCTGTTCTTGAATGAAATACTGAAAATATCTCCGAATTTTCCACTCTTTCTGACGGTGTGCTCATCTGCCAGCCTTCTAAATAGTGACTGCACATCACATTCTGCTCTACGACCACCAGAACGGAGACGTCTCCAGTTCCCACTGGCTGCACCTTCTCTCAACAGGATGCCGGTAAAGTACACACCAAGTGTTGCAAGAGCTTCCCAAACTGGGACAACCCTTAGGACAAAAGGCCACGATACCGAACGAGGAATTCTGATCCTCACTCAATGGGATTAGGCTGCAAGCATGCACACCTTCACCTTGAATGGAGCCTCTTAACTGAGTTGAGAAGTGGAAGTCCTAGGCACCTCCTGCAGCCTTTGCCATGAACTATAGCCCTCTAGGTGCATACAGTACTAAATTAAAGGCATTGGTCTGGGAATCTTATAAAAGAAAAGCCATCAGAGTTAACCGCCCTTAATTTTATTACATAACCAGACAGAACAGTTGAGACTGGAATGTCAGATTTCCCCTTCAAGAATAATTCGCAGATTCATATTTGCTTTGTATCAGAAAAGAAAAACCAACTCACTAATATGCAGGCAGGATTCACCAAGTGAGGAACAGTCTCAAAATACAGAGCAAAAATTCACTGCAAACTGCTTCACTAGCCTTCCGAAAGCAGCAGATGGTCTCCAACTCTTCCTTTAGATTGTTTCACCCCGTATTTGCCTTATCATAACATTCAGCGCATACCGGAGGGGATGCAAGTGTGTAAGAGCTAGTGAACGATGAGAAGCCGCCATCATAGAAGGATTTCACAAGCTAGCAAGAGACTGGCTACACGAAGTGGTGATAACATTCTTCCCATTCCGCAAAACAAAGTAGTATAGTAGTTAGCCCTGCTGATGACAAATCTGTTACATCAGGTGAAGTACAATCATTTGAGAATTACAGTCTGCAATTCAGTAAAACAGAATAAGAGGAAAACAACAGGTTAGTAGTTAGTATGTGAAATCTTAATATTACGCACTTTAGTAGAGGTCAAGAAGATTATGCACAAGGTCAATAGTGAAAGATCATGAAGAGAAAGTTCAAGATGCTATGGTCTGCAGAAGTTTTACAAAATGTATAAAGTATTGTGTTTCTCTACAACAACCAAAACTCTTACAAGTGCAGGTATATACATGACATGAAAATATTGCTTCACTCACTCAAACAGGGATAGGAGAGATCTAGAGAAAAAGCAGCATGCAAAAAAATCCTGGAACTAGAGAAGATCCTGCTTTCAGACACTGATCTACAGTACAAAATAAGCCTACTTGTACAGGTTGCAAAAGGTTTCTGAAATCAATATGCTGGCACTTACTGTACAATAATGTTAACCGATTAACATAAGCCATGAATAAATATTAAGCCACTTCATAAAGCCTGCACAAGCAGCGCAGGCGTTCATGGTGGCAGAAAAAGCAATGCAGACATAATTCATTGTTCCCAAATAAAACAAGAATAGAGAAAGATTTCCCAAGCAGGAAACAGTAACCTACACGGGCAGCCTAGCTGTATTAGGGGTAATTACATCATAAGTAATGTTATTTTCAACAGCTTTCTTACGTGTGTGCAGCCACTAAAAACCTCACTGTGAGAGACTTTATCAGGACAGAAAAAAGAGCATTTGGTAGGATAGCGATTTTCTTTTAATTTCTCCCCCATGTTTACAAAAAAAAAAAAAAAAAAAAAAAAAAACAAAACAAAGAAAAAAAAAAGTATCTGACTATGGGAGGGAAAAAAACTTGTCACCTAAATGTAGCTATTTCTTCAACAGTTATAGTCAAATCCCCATGGTTTCTCTCCCAGGAAAAAAAAAAAAAACAAACCAAAACCATGAGGAGAGTGTTTCATGGGATAATATCCAGCAGCAGATGTTCGAACACAACCACGTCTATCAGATCAGTGCCTACATTTCAAGCCCAAAAGTCACCACATTGAAGGGGATTTCGGAGGCAGGGGAATGTTAGCCCTACGATTAAAGCTCTAAGATGAAAGGAGGGACTTGGGAATGGGGTAAAGGAGGGAAGAGGGAGTCACTGAATCACAGGAGATAAGAAGTGCACACAAGTTTCTAAATGAAGCACAGACGAAGTGAAGGGCACAAGAGTCATCTACAGGAGGTCACAGGTTCTGACAGCACTGGAGTTTGTTGGATTTCTGTCCATCGGTGGTTGGTGGGACACTGATGTCGACTACGTTGTTGCCAGGAGACTCATCGTGTGCAGACCGATCTGCAATCTGCTTCTGCGAAACAATGCGGTAGATTTCTGAAATGAGAACAGACTTGTTAGAGTCCAGAAGGACACTGCCTCCAACGGAGCACATGCACGTGGCAGAGCAATCTGTCAAAGAAGATGTTAGGATGAGAAGGATGAGGAGAAGACTTTAACTTGAGAGCTGTGAAACGGAATCCAGTCTGACCAGCTGTGGCATGTAACATCTGGCTGGCTTTCCAACTCTAATGGATACGCCAGCTCAAATGGTAATGTCTGGAAAAGTTACTAAGACAAGATTCCTTACTGTCTTCCACAACAGCACTTCCCACCACCTTCTTTTTCATGAACAGGGGTATTATTAAAAGGCTTTTTAAATGAGAAAGGAGGAGGAACGTTCATTTCTAAAATAGGGAATCATCTTATTTTTGATAACAGCAAAAAAAAAAAAGGGGCAACATAATCTAGAAACGCCAATCAACAGGAAACTTGCAAAACCTCATTGCGCAGCAGCAATGACGGTATCTATTTCACACTTCAGCTTCTGGCAAGCTGCTACTACTGAATGACAGAAATGCCTGCTCCTCCCTGCAACAAATCAGTCTTCCCACCTATGGCAGTAAAAAGCCACATGGTTCCATAAAGCCCCATATTGATCCGAAAATGCTTTTCCTCAGAGAATTAATTTATTTGATTCAAATTAATTTAACGCCTGAAAGCACCCAGCTCCATAAAGCTGTAACTGCTGAAGAGAGACTGCCAGGTTAAAAGCTTTCAGAAACAAACCATTCCAGCTGCATTGTTAGCAGAAATAATTTAAGTTGAAAGGTTTTTAAATTACTTATTTCACTGACTTTAAGTCCTTGTTCCAACTTCCCTGCATTGTGAGACAGGAAAAGGACAAGTACCTCCCTGGAAATCTGCAGTAAATACTATGGCCACGCTCACACAGCCACAGCCTCAAAACAGCAACACCCGAAGCCTTTAGTAAGGATTAGTAAATCACAGGGGACTACGTGGGTTTTCTTTATGTGTTGTGGGGGTTTTTTGGGGTTTTTTTGGGTTTGTTTTTTTTTTTTTTTTTTTTTTTTTTTAAAAGAAGCTTCACATTTACATTGTTTGGAATGTAATACATGGAAGCCTTTAACCCAAGACTGATCTCGTTGCCATTGGCTACCTTCAGCTCTTGTTGCTGAAAGGCATGAGGAGAGCTGCACAGAGATTGTCACATCCACCTTCTCGCGTGCTCGGGAGTGTGTTTTAATGCTAGCTCTTCAGAGGCATTGCCAAGGCCTTATTTCTTTGGGGTAGCATCTGTTTGGGGGGAGGGGGGGGGTTTGTTGGTTTTTTTTCGGTTGTTCGTTTTTCCCCAGTCTTTAGTGATCCCTCAAACTGGTGGCCAGTAAGGAAGCTCCTGTTCTGCTGCTCCGCCCTCTTCCCTCCTCCAAGTCCCCGCAGCTGCTCCCAACTCACTGCTCTACATGTTTTCTTCTTCTCTCTTGGAAGGAAGACTCTCCCCCAGGTAATCACTTTAGGAACAGCTTTTTCAGGACTTACTAGCCACATCCCCACTGTGCCTGAACTGGACAATTTCAACACTTGTGGGAGCCCAGGATGCTGCTAAGAGATAGTGTTTTGAGTTCAGTTTGCCCAGGTCTGACCTCAGCTCGAGTTCTCGCTCCTTAAGTATCTTATCTGTCACAGCAGGCCGTACTGGGGCTCTCTCCTACAGCAACGTTAGGCCACCTTCTCGACCCAGGGACAGTCTCAGGGCAAGACAGGATGGACGGCAACTGCTGAACTATGCTCAGAGCACTAAAACCATGGATACCATCCCACAGCGCCAGGCAGGCCACCTCAGATCCAGCCAGGCATCACAGATAAGCAGTGAATCTGCTAGAAGCTGCCCTGCACAAGAGAGAGACCCAGCTCAGGCACCAGGCGGTCTTCTCAACGGCTTTGTCTCAACAGGCTATATTCTCCAGTTTCTTCACCAGTAGCTCTAACAACACAAATCTTACTGGGCAGCAAATATAACCCATTCCTAGTCTGTCAGGTTTTTTACTTCTCAGAGCAGCTTGGCTATCCTTCTTCTCCTGCCTGCCTCTTCTTGATCATCTTCCTCTAATTGCAACACATTTCTGGTACCAACAGAATTGGTTGGCACCAGACCTAGTGATGCCAACACTTCTTACTGCTTCCCTGCACACCTCTGCAAAAGAAATCTAAAAGAGCCTGCCTTACAGAATTCACCATATAAAAACTCAGCTTTTTTCCTCTTCATAAGCTCTCATTCATACATAAATCAAGACACAATAATACAAAGCCAATTCTTTGGTCAGCATCCAATAAGCAACATACACCAGACACTTCCTGATAATCAAGTAGAACCAGAACAAAGGCTCATTCCTCATTTAACTGAAATCAGTATCTGGTAACAATAAAGCTCTGCAAATGCTTATCTTGAGATGTTGTGGGACATGTAAATCAGGCACAACTTCACAAAACAGTGTACCGGGTTGAGACTATAGAGACGGTTTGTTTATTGGTGTAGAATTCAGGTATGGTAATCAATAGTTGGGAATAGGGTCTTGCCAAACCCTTCACGTTCACAGTAAGGATCTTAAAGAGCTTTTCAAAAGATATAACAAACTCTGAATCTTTAGATAAGAGTCAGATCTCGTGAAGCAGCCAGAGGCAGAACAGTAATCCAACACCTGTTTGATAGCCTTCTGCCTATTTAGATATGATTTAAGGGTTTTCTGCCAATTACCAATTGCTTCATTTTAGGAGTGGAAGACTGTGCTTTGAAACATCAACTTCCCTGTCACCTCCAACAGTATTTTGAGATACGACTACTGCAGAACAGAGTGGAAGGCAGAGTCTCTGAAAGCAGAGATGCTCAAGTTGATCAGGGTTTGTTAGCTCCAGTTCAGCAGTGCTGCAGGCCCACGCTGGTTTCCTGGGGTGTGGCAGTGCCGTGCTTCCCGGGACTCTGCCTCCAGGGATTAGCTCAGGCAGAGAGCTATCCAACTGCAGAGTCACCTCAGACTGGTACCAGAATAATACATCCTCTGGAACACCAAGTACTAAAGTATACAGTGCTGACACACTCGTACGAACTAAAGTCTAACTAAAATTGGAGTAAGATCAGGCCAAACTCCAAGTTCAGGAAAAGTTACCCACCTCAACTGAAGTAACACCACCGAGATGAGCAGCGCTCTGTGTACTTCCCACTTCTACTGCCTGCAGGCTATGTATCGCCCAGCACATATCCTCACCACTGTAACCCTGCCCTTCCTCCTTCTCCTACCTGATGATCATACAACTCACACTGCTTGGCCAGCCTCACTTGGAAAGAAACCAGCCAGCTCCCCACGTGCTGCATTCAGCCTAGAACAGAGCTGCCCTCTTCCAGAGGCCAAACAAGCGCTCAGCTCCAATTTGCAAAACACCAGCTGGAAATCCCTGTGCGCTTACTCACAAAAGTGCTTCGGTCATGGCTCAGCACAGTACGGAGGACTTGCTTGTGTACCTACAGTAACATAGCTTTACTGGCGAATCCTAGGCCTCGTGGGCAGTAGAGTGCTCCCTGACTCCAGGGCCAAGAAAATACATGCGGGCAACAGCTCCATCTGAAGGAATGGAAATTCTAAGCCCCAGTCTGAAAGAGGGAAAAAAGCAAGTAGTAGAGAACTGCTACCTGGAATACCTCTGGCACTACATGCAGTGGATCTGCTGCACGAGCCACGTAGCATTCCCACACACAGAGCAAGTCTGAAGCTGCCACTGGACACTGTGCACTCAGTAGCCACATCTACAGCAGTTATACATTCTTGGGCAGTGGAAATCATAAGCCCTGGCCTCATTTTGGCCTATGACCGCTATCACATTCTTAGACAATTCCTGGGACTCTTCAAGGACATTCCCAGAGGGTAGCCTGCATGCAGGTATGCTGTTAGTGCACAGTCACCTACAACCCTTGCCATCAGCAGGGAAACAAGAGCTTGGTAGTATGGACACAAATATTATGTACCAGTCTGCTTTGACACAAGAGAACACGCTGAAACATTTAACTTCCTAGCAGGGCTGTGGCTTCACTGTCTAAATTTTGTGCAGGCACAGAACTACCAGCACCTTTACAACAGCGCTATTGCAGTATCTTGAATTTATGGAACATCAGGAGACTAGAAACCTCCAGATTCTTGGGCAGAAAAGGTATGTGTGGGGTGGGAGGCAGAACATGAATGTAAGATTAGAAGACTTGCAAACTAACCATCATTCCCAGCATCCATTTCCAAAACATTAGAGATAACTGCAAGAAGTGCCCAGGAAGAAGATCCACTACCTCAGGAGCAGACCTCTGAATCCATAACAGCCATACCTGTAAGGATGTTCTTGAAGGCTTCTTCTACATTTGTTGAATCCAGAGCAGAAGTTTCAATAAAAGATAAGTTATTTTTTTCTGTAATAAATAACAAGCGGTTCAGTTAGAAACTTTAATATCACTTCATTTCACCTTTACTTTCAGGTTTTCACTTTTATTTTTAGGCCAAACCATCTGGGGCCTTTTTTTTTTTTCTTTTTTTTATTTTTTTTCACCTGTTACACTAGGAACAACTTGGTGCACCATTTATTTAGCTGCTGGCGTTCCAGCAGCATCACCTTTGCCTTTCCATAGCACGAGAAACATTTCCCTCACTGCCACCCTTGTTCAGTCAAGTAATACAATATTATCCTCATCTGGGTACGGCTCACCCCTGGAAGCACCCTGAGCAAGGGCACAGGCTAAAGCATGTTGGCTGCCACAGGAATCAAAATTCTCCACTGCAACCCCAAAAAGATAAACAGACCTACACTTTCCTAATCAGATCCCACCTCCAAATTACAATAAACCCCCTAGCAATACAGTCTGTTTTCTCATTTCCCCTCACAATGCAAAAGATCACCAAACATCACACCTTGAATGGTACTGTACCACCTGCCCAGAAGTAGGCACATTTCAGTCACAGAGCAACACCGGTACCATCACTAGCTATTTAAAACAGTCTTAGTAGGAAGTCAGGGGCAAAAAATAAGATGTTGAACCAAGTGACCAAAGTAATACACTATCTAGGGTGCCTACTAACTTGTTTTGCTTCTCTTATAGACTTCACTTCTCAGTCGTCTGAAAGTTTAAAGTGGTTTTACTAACCACGGGGTACTTGCTTACTCACAAACTTCAGAAGACACGTTTAAGCAAGTCCTGGTGATATTCCTAGAAGGATCTTAAAGGCTACACACTTAAATTCCAACTCCAAGCTTGACAGGCACACAAAAGTAAGCAGAATGTGAAGGTGACACGGACGACAGCCCAGCTGAAGTGCCTCTACACCAACACACGCAGCATGGGCAACAAACAGGAGGAGCTGGAAGCCATCGTGCTGCTAGAAAGCTACGACCTGGTTGCCATTACTGGCACATGGCTGGAGTGCGGCTGTCGATGGCTACAGGCTCTTCAGAAGGGGCAGGCGAGGAAGGAGGGCTGGAGGCTTTGTCCTCTACATCAAGAAATGGACAGAGCGTGAAGAGCCATCTCTGAAGAACAGCCACGAGCACGGTGAAAGCTTATGGGCAAGAATTAAGAGACTGAGGCAACAAAGGGAACCTTGTGGTTGGGGTCTACTACAGGCCGCCTGATCGAGGGGAGCCTGTTAACGAAGCCTCCTTACTCCAGCTCCAGGAGGCATCACGCTCGCAGGCTCTCGTCCTGCTGGGGGACTTCAACCACCCCAGCACCTGCTGGAGAAGCAGCACGGCGAGCTGTAGGCAATGCAGGGGACTCCTGGAGGGCATCGAGGGTAACTTCTTAAGCCCGGTAATAGGCAGCCCTACCAGAGGGGATGCGATACCGGACCTGTTGGTCACCAATGGAAGTGAGCTAATTGGTGACATCAAGATTGGAGGCAGCCCCGGCAGCAGTGATCGCACACTGGTGGAGTTCACAGCACAGAGGGATACGGGTACAGTGGAGAGTAAAGTCAGGACTCTGAATTTTAGGAAAGCGAAAATCCAGCTGTTCAAGGAGTTAGTCAATAGGACTCCCTGGGAAACTGCCCTCGGGGACAAGGGAGCAGAGCAGAGCTGGCAGATCTTTAAGGACATTTTCCATAGAGCACAAGAACTCTTGATCCCCAGGTGTTAGAAATCAGGAAAGGAAGGCAAGAGACTGGCATGGCTGAGTTGAGACCTGCTGGTCAAACTAAAGGGCAAGAAGGAACTGCACAGGCCATGGAAGCAGGGACAGGTATCCTGGGAAGAGTACAGGGACACTGCCTGGTTGTGTACGAATGGGGTCAGGAAGGCCAAGGCACAGCTGGAGCTGAACTTGGCAAGGGACACAAAGAATAGTAAGAAGGGCTTCTATAGGTACGTCAGCCGGAAAAGGAAGGCCAAAGAAAGTGTACTCTCTGATAAGCAAGACTGGCAAACTGGTAACAACGGACAAGGCGAAGGCTGAGGTACTCAACAACCTTTTTGCCTCCGTTTTCACTGCCAGCCTCTCTCCTCACACCTCTCAAGTGAATGGGCCACAAGACAGGGACTGGGGGAGCAAAGCCCCTCCCACTGTAAGAGAAGATCAGGTTTGTGACCACCTGAGGAACCTGAACATAGACAAGTCTATGGGACCTGACGAGATGCATCCCAGAGTCCTGAGGGAATTGGCTGATGCAGTTGCTAGGCCACTCTCCATGATATCTGAAGAGTCATGGACATCAGGTGAATTCCCCAGGGACTGGAAAAAGGGAAATGTTGCACCTGTTTTTAAAAAGGGTAGAAAGGAGGACCCTGAGAACTACCGACCTGTCAGCCTCGCCTCTGTGTCTAGGAAGATCTCGGAACAGATCCTCCTAGAAGCAATGCTAAGGCACATGAAGGACAGGGAGGTGATTCAAGACACCAGCATGGCTTTACCAAGGGTAAGTCCTGCCTGACCAACTTAGTGGCCTTCTATGATGGAGTGACTGCATCAGTGGACAAGGGAAGAGCTATGGATGTCGTCTATCTGGACGCCTATCCTTCTCTCTAAATTGGAGAGATATGGGTTTGATGGATGGACTGTTCATTGGATGTGGATGAGGAATTGGTTAGATGGTTGCATCCAGAGGGTAGTGATCAATGGCTCAATGTCCAGATAGAGATCTGTGATGAGTGTTGTCCTTCAGGAGTCCATACTGGAACCAGTACTGTTCAATATTTTCATCAATGACACAGTGACATCAAGTGCACCCTCAGCAAGTTTGAGGATGACAGCAAGCTGACTGGTGCAGTTGACAAGTCTGAGGGATGGGATGCCATCCAGGGGGAGCTGGACGGGCTTGAGAAGTGGGCCCATGTGAACCTCATGAGGTTCAACAAGGCCAAGTGCAAGGTCCTGCACCCTGGTCAGGGCAATCCCAAGCACAGACCCAGGCTGGGCAGAGAATGGCTGTAGAGCAGCTCTGAGGAGAAGGACTTGGGGCTGCTGGTGGGTGAGAAGCTCCACATGCACCAGCAACGTGCACTGGCAGCCCAGAAACCCCCCGCAGCCTGGGCTGCATCCCCAGCAGCGTGGGCAGCAGGGCCAGGGGGGGATTCTGCCCCTCTGCTCCGCTCTGGGAGACCCCCCTGCAGCGCTGCCCCCAGCTCTGGGGCACCAACAGCAGAAGGACACGGAGCTGTTGGAGCGGGGCCAGAGGAGGCCCCGGAGCTGCTGGGAGGGCTGGAGCCCCTCTGCTGTGGGGACAGGCTGAGAGAGCTGGGGGGGTTCAGCCTGGAGAAGAGAAGGCTCCAAGGAGACCTTGCTGCGGCCTTTCAGTATTTAAAGAGGGCCTACAGGAAAGACGGGGACAAACTTTTTAGCAAGGACTGCTGCGATAGGACAAGGGGTAATGGCTTTAACCTGAAAGAGGGAAGATTTAGACTAGATATAAGGAAGAAATTGTTTGCTGTGAGGGTGGTGAGCCCCTGGCCCCGGTTGCCCAGAGAAGCTGTGGATGCCCCATCCCTGGAAACATTCCAGGCAAGCTTCGACGGGGCTTTCAGCAACCTGATCTAGTTGAAGTTGTCCCTGCCTACGGCACAGGGGTGGGACAAATGGCCTTTAAAGATCCCTTCCAACCCAAACCACTCTATGATTCTATGAATGTCCCTAGGCCTATAAGGGAAAAAGAGCATTCGCCCAGGGCTCTGCAAGATAAGGAAGACAGAGAAGTAATGCAGTGGCAGCAGCTCACAAAACCCACTTGATTTCTCCCAACAATTGATAATCTCCAAGTCTGACGATCACTGCATTGAAATTAAACTAGATGACACTGCTATATGCATCGGTGCTCTGGAGCAGAAACTACATCATCTAAAATAAGGTTCAAGTATTCACTCGCAGCTGTCCACATTGATATATACTCAGTAGAACCAGGCCTCTAGGAAGGAAGGAAAGACATTTTGTGTTGTGATATTTTGTATTTATATTGTGACATCTTCTCTTCTAGATGTTGCTTACTGTTTCTAGCCTTGCTAGAGGAAGCGTTTAATCGTCAGCTATCAGGCAGCTCAAGGACAGTGTTTCAAAAACATGTACTACCACTAGATTAAAAAACAGCCCAAAGCAACTACCACACACGCTATTTAATAAGCCAAGATATTTTCATTTTAAAAAAATCTTAAATGCTTTTCTTAAGGGTCAAAAATAAAACTTGAGGTGAAAGTTCAGCCCTTGACACAATCACGTGATTACAGCTTGCACCAACATCATCAAGTTGAGAAAGCACCAACCCAGAACACGCTGTCTACAAACCTGCAAAAGCCCGGGCCTCATCAGTGGGCACAGCTCGCAGATGGCGGAGGTCACTCTTGTTACCCACCAGCATGATGACAATATTGTTGTCTGCATGATCTCTAAGCTCCTTTAGCCAGCGCTCCACATTCTCATAGGTGAGATGTTTGGCAATGTCATAGACAAGAAGAGCCCCAACAGCACCACGGTAATATCTGAAACCATAAGGCACATTCCCTTACAGAGAGCTCTGCCCGAGTTACTCCAACACACCTGGTTTCTGGCTCTTCCGTGCTGGCTACCACTAAAAAGTTAAAAACATTCCCCCCTGCTTTGGAGAAAGTTGTGCTGGTGCAAATACTGTTGTTGGGGGTTTTTTTTAAGCCTAAGCCCAAGTTCCAAATGCTGGTTTTTTTTAATGGCATTCCTAAAAAATTCCAGTGTATGTAATAAAATGCTGAAGAGACTGCAGAAGCCATGACATTTTTAGCCTGCTAGCACAGCGTGCAAGACAACTCACAACGCATTTCAGAATTGGTACTGATAGAAGGTTTTAGGGAAGGTATAACTTACCTTTCTATTAGTTAAGTAGTCCCTAGTAAAATGTCAGTATTTGTTGCTAATCTTTCAAATACCTCCTGTCCCTCTTAAAAATTAAAGCGGGGGGGGACGACTCTGGGTTATATTAACACTTATCCACAAGGCCATAATCTGAGAACAGAGTTCACCCCCTGAGTGCAGGTTTGGGCCCATTTACACTCAAGCCAATGGCTCAGGAAAGCACAAGCCAATCCGTATCAGCAATCCTGTAACATCCATATTTCTCTTCCACATAATCCTACCATTTCTCCTGTGCTCTGCCAGCACCTGTCCGACACATCACTGAACCAATTCAGGGCACCAAGTCAGCAGAAAACATTCACTTTTTGCTGCTGGTCAGTGTTCTGCTGGCTTAGCAAGCTGAACTGGCCTGGCGACGTTGAAGCGGTGGAGCTCGTGCCAGCACAAAGGAGAGGCAGGATCACAGGGCTACAGAGGCACCGATTCTCAGCAGCCAAGTCTGTAGCTGAAACAGACTCAGCCAGCAATTTTTCTGCTAAGCTTTTACAGCAGTAGGAACAATTTAAGGGTCACCAAAAAAAAAATTCTGAAAAACATGCTAACAGTTATGGAAAAGACGCAATTTGAAATCACCACTTACACCTCCTCCTGCATTACTTTGTTTTTGCATTCCTTCCCTATACATTATTCCCTTTGGCTCTATGCTCTTCTGTTTTTCTCCTGTCTATTCTGCATTACCCTATCTCACCTCAATGAAAAAAGTTCCCCTTACCTTGAGTTTAATACAAATGGCTCAATCTGTGCATGATTCACAAACAAGTTTGTACCTTTAAAAGCTGACACACATCTGTAACACTATAAACTTCAACTTGCTGATCAGCATATGAACTGGATAACTAGGCCTGCCAATAGGGTTGTGGGTTTTTTTCCCCTCTAAAAGATACTTTTTGGCCTACTACCTAAAGATGAACAGATACAACCAGAGGTTACATCTTAAAACAATGTCTGGATTAACAAGGTGCTGTATGTGAAAGCTTCTCAACACCACTGTTCTAAATAGGGATGTGCCTAATGCTGCAGAGTCAGCATTATCACAGTTGCCTTCCTACTTACTGGTTATTCACCACGCACTCTTGGCCCTAGTCTTCAGGGCTGTGACTAATTCAAAGTCACTGAGATTTCAAGGGAGTTCGTGGCTGCAGACTGGCCTAAAAATACCCTCAGTCTCAAGAATGAAGACCAGAAGCCACTGGCACTATGGTAAACTACCATGCCTACACCAAAACTTGATGCCAAACAGTAGCCAGCTTCCATCAGAAATTACACTCATTCCATGGGATGAAGATAGCACATCCAGGGCAGGTAAAAACCCCAGATCACAAGACTCAACCGGATTTCCCACACTTTTGACTTAAACTGTCATTTTTTTCTATAATAGCATCATTAGAATCTAAAAATTAATTTCATTGTATTAATCAAGGAACACAAAAGTATTTGTTATCTTATGACTTGGATCTACATTGACGTCTGTCGTAATGATTTGGTCATGTGTCCCAAAGATGTTTCATTCATTAATTCTCTACCCATAAATTTACCTGTACCATCTCTGCTCAGATTCTGCTGTTAGCCTGAGCAAAGACATAGTACTCACGCTGAGGTAATGGCACGGTATCGCTCCTGTCCTGCAGTATCCCAGATCTGTGCTTTTATTGTCTTCCCATCCACCTGGATGCTCCTGGTGGCAAATTCCACCCCAATGGTGCTCTTACTCTCCAGGTTGAACTCATTGCGTGTGAAACGTGACAGAAGATTACTCTTCCCAACTCCAGAGTCTCCAATCAACACAACTGAAAGAAAAGACATTGTTTTTGAAATTAATTCTTCATACCGGCATTTACCTAGTGCTGTGGTGCTACCTGGCTGCTACGCTGTTTTGTGGGCAGGATCCAGAGGAGCTGCAGAGCCAGATAAACACAGGAGAAAGTTATGCTGACACCACCTCTGATTTTACTCCTCACAGCTTGCTTCCCTGGCCCCAAAACAGTCCCAAGCAGCTGCTCAGTTCCTCAGAGATGGATATGAGAAATTGCTACGGTGACTGTCAGCACCCCCAAGCCACCATCAGTAATTAGAGGTAAGGAGATGTCCCTTGCATACTCAACCTTTTGCAGAGGAAGGCTGCAAGCCACATTTTAGGAAACGCTACACTCAAGAACATGGCAACAGGCTACCTGTCTGCCTGACAAAAGCCTGAGTACATTATAAGCCTACTCTATTTTTATTTAAAAAAAAAAACCAAAACACACCACCACAGTAAGTAAACAATTATTTGCAGTCCCTGTTGGGGTCATACAGGTGTTTTATTTCAATAATTTGCTTCATAAATATGTTCACCACAAAAAGGGGAAAGTAGCAGACATTTGATACTACAGACAAGATACAAAGCAAAGCAGAACTTCATCCAGCAAAACAAGTTCTAGTAGATTACATGGGAAGTAAAAGATGAGTTAAAAATCTCTGCTTCCACACAAGGTGTTGCCATGTTAACAGAAAAATGTTCGTGAAGAGAGATCTTTAGCACACAAAACCCATCTTTACCGAAAGGAATTGTGAAAATAAAAAGGTCCATCTTGTAGTAGGAGTTTCCCCCCGCTTTGGGGCTGAAGCTCTGCAGCGACCCCGAGGAACACCTCTGCCACCCCTGCTGCTGCCTCACGCCCAGCCAGGCCGAGCTCTCCACAAGACCTTCTCAGCAACGGGTCCAACAGCAACGTTTGTCACACCAGGTTCTTCACCACGCAGCCAGTGCAACTACACACATTGTCTTAAATCCCTGTATTACTGGCTAGAGCAAGAAATAACTAAAGGAAAATGAGACTAAAAGCAATTAAGCCATCCTCCCTTTGTCTCAGCAAATACCCAATCACACAGGACTTTGGTACTCAAGCTAACAGTATCCTGGCTTGAGCAGAAGGCAGGCAGGCAGGCTCAGCAAGGTCTCTTCAACCCTGGGAATATTTCCTACTTCAGTTCAAAGCACAGCTTTGTTGATCTTCCTCATTCATATGATCTGTTTTTCCTATAGGAAAGCAGACACGGGCAGAAAACATTCCTGATCCCTCCACAGCAAATTACAGAAGACTCTCCTCATCGCACACTTCCAGAATGAGCTCACCAGCATTCTCCCAGGGCTAAGGATCGTGCTTGTTTTTTTAAAGTTATCGCAGCTTTTTTCTGCTCAGGCCATTGTTTGGGGATCCGGCTCTGGCAGCACACTGCTCCAGCTCGCATACCTGCCCACCCCCGCCAGCACATCCCCAAACCTCTGCTCTGCCCCCCGTTACCCTCCTGCAATAGCTCCCGAGCTGCTCGGGGAGATGGCTGAAATGCGCCCGACTCCCCCCAGCATTTTGTCCGGCTGACAGCACAGACAGACAGCCAATTGTGCTAGCACAGCTGAACAGTCCTAATACAAGAGGCAGGAATGGGCAGGCAGCAGGTCGTGGCAAGGTGCCACAACTCCCCACCCGGGACAGCTTAAATCAGCTCCTCACAGCACTCTGCCTTCCCTGGCAAACAGCCTGAACCATTTTTTAGGGTATGAGAACAGATATATAAAAAAGATTTTCTTACGCGTTCTAGCTCTAGGATTTTGTTAGCTTTATTTTCCAGACAAACAGTTTTTCATCAGTAATTCCACGGGGTGTTCCAAGAACGAGCCGAAGGTCACTCATCTTGCACAGTGATCTCCTGGCTTGGAGGCTGTACCCTATGGCAAAGCCCTGGCCGGGTGCAGGGGAGGTAAGAACATCCACCACACCATCTAGACCAGCTTGGAAAAAGCCCGAAGCTTGCAACTGTTTTCGAATGGAGTTACCTTCTGAATCTGCAGCTGGAGCAAGCACAGCCATCTCTCCAGGTTCTAGCTACCTCCTGTCCTCTGGCATTTGAAAATTACCAGCTTTGTGCATAAATTGTGCAAATGGCTCTCAGATCACCAACTCTGTCTCTCACAGGAAGAAAATTCAAAGGGTCCTGCACTACTTTAGCTGGCTGCTCTGCAATCTGGCAGCAAAGCACCAGGCTCCCCTTTACCAGGCCATGCTCCACGTTCTAGCAGACTTACGAGAGAGCACTTTTGAGAAGCTACTGGATTCAGAAGTTACAAAGGAAGGCAACCAAATCCAAACTCAGTAAATAACGTTCTCTCTACCTTACAGTCTCCAAGTACTTCTTGATAATACTCAACCTTAAGCATTAAATGAGCATTTTCACTTTCCAGAGAAAGACACAAAACACTGGATGCCCACACGTAGACAGAACCCACAAACTTATTATTTTCTATGGGAACTGAGCAAGAAGACACCTTCAAGATTCTGGACTAAGTGATTAGATCTTAGGAAAGTTTCCTAAACTTGGGAGCAGTCCACCAGACAGCTTTGCCTATTCAAATGTCTCGACAGAGTAAAAAAGAAAGTTCCAGATCAGATCTAAGAGCCTGAATACTCCCTAAACACATCTCACCAGAATCAAACTCGTATACTCCCCAAACGACCTTCAGGGCCACACTGTAATGAAAAGATGCACTGGTTTTAACTTGGAAGTGACCTGAACTGGTAACCAGCACCAGTCACCATCAGTGGCTCTAAGCACACCAGCAAGGCTTGCTGCCCTGTTTACATCCTAAATCGTGGCTCTGCTCCTTCAGTCTTTCCTGGTTTTCCCTCTCCTCCACCACATCGTGCCAGGCCGCGTGTCACCATGTCACACATCCCTCAACAGCAGAGCATCCAGGTCTCAGTCCCCATCACCCCTCCACTTCCTGAGCTTTGTCAGCCCTCCCAACACCTCGACCTACGGCTGCCCCAGCAGAGCAGCATCCCACCTCGCTTCCCACTTCCCAGCTCCCGCTGCACACCGCCAGATCCTGCAGCAAAGCAAGCAAAAGACAGAAATAAAAATCCGGGGCAATACATTGCTGGTAAGAAAAAAAAAAAGATCAAGTTTATGACAGAACTTTTAAAACACTAGTCTAATAATCTAGCAAAAAGAATATATTCTTTCGAACAATCAAGAAGGTTAAAACTCTCTCTAGCAGAGACCACATAAGCAGAGTTCATTATAAATATTAAGTACTTAAGGTTGCCAGATATTGATGGCTAATATGACATGCATTTGTTTTTAATAAGCACAACCTTTGTTAGGCTTAAGCACTAATCAGAGCAGCCTAAATTCCCACAAAGGTAAAAGAAAGCTTTTTTTTTCCTACGGGCGCTTTTTCCTTCCTTTTTCATGAGCCAGCATACATCTGCACAACCTCAAATTTAATTTTTAAAATAAACACTGATAATAGCTGATCTTCTTGAGAGAAAAACTAATGTGCAGATCGTACAAGGCTTCCAATATTTTAACACATATTAAAAGGTCATTAATTCAATTCCAGATCCAACCCATTCAAAACTCATGATGTTCCTGCTTTTTAACCATCCCAGCTACAAAACTAATTGGGAACAGAGCCCTGAACCGCTGGCTTTGCTTGGGTTACATCACCGAAATGCATCTACAACAAGATCCTCACAGCCTCATTATTCTGCACAGCTCTGCATACAAAATCCAGCTTGTTCTCCCAAAGGTTGGCTCAGTCATTTTGTTAACAAACAACATTTTGTTGTGATCAATAAAATAAGCAGTTCTGACTGCCAGGATGCACACAGAAGAAAGGGAAATTGGGAATAAAGATAAAGAGGTGCTAGTTTAGCAGAGCAGCTTTGACTATACCCATACTCACCTCCCCAGAGTGCCACCAAACCTTAAATTAGTTTTCGCCCACCGTGTGCTAGACCCAATAAGCCAACAACGTTCGTCTGTCCTGCTGCCCTGTTGAAATGGCCGGTCCCGAAGCACGAGCTGGTGGACGGCGTGAAGGGGGAAACACAAGGAACTGCCAGGCAGCTACGCACAGAAACTGTTCCTACAAACTCCCTGGCCATTTTCACCCCTGAACCACTGTTTTACAGGCAGTATTTCACATGAAGAAGACTAACAATAAATGGGGCTCTTTGCCTTTTAAACTTTTCATAAAGCTGATTAAAATAATCTATGCTAAATGACAGAAATTCCTGTACAAGCAGTTCCAGATTGGCTGCTATATAAAAAAGTAAAAATTGTGACTTTAAAGCAACACTGCATTCAACTGGAGTCATCCTAAATAATATTACAATGCAAGGATGCAAATTTCTTAAACAAGCATAACAGTAAAAGCTAAAATCAGAGTCCAACCAAATTTCCTTTGGAAATGGGTGGTACGGGAAATGGTCAAACCTTAAATTTAATAAAAATAATCCTACCCAGACTGCAAGCCTCCTTCACCATTCTTTCTACCTCTGGCCACTAAATGTGCCTGATAAAAGAGAGTTCAAAAGCCACCTATGTAGCTAAGAAGGTGCTAAACCAGAAGTCAATCTAACCCTATACATTATTTTTTTCATTATGTCAATTCCCCTTGATATTTAATTCCATTTTTGGAGGGGGCTGAAGGGAAAGGAAGGGGAGTTGATCCTACAGTGGAGATCTCATCCCACTTGGTCCCATTTATATTCATTATTTCTTGCCTATCCCCAAAAAGCCTAGAAGAAAGGAAGGAAAAGATTAACAGATACGGAAGGGGTTTTTTGTGGGTTGGTTTGTTTATTTAAAAAACACCATCCACACAATGACCCCTACTCAAAGGATGCAAAGAAAAGCACAATTCTCTCCCCCATTTTTCATTAATTTAAGTGCTACAAAGTATGCCAAGTTACTTTGCAGTATCAACAAAACAGCATGGTTCCTGACCAAATAGCTTTAGGTTAACTTTCACTCCAGATAAAATTAAAATCACATCTCAATGCAGCGTATTTTTTTAAATATGAATGCAGTTTTGCCTACCTAATTGACTTGTCACAGAAAGAAAAAAATAAATAAAGTTTTTAGGCTTTCAAGTTCCCGGCTGTTAAACCACTTGGGAAATAGACAGTGGAATGACTTCAGAAGGAAACTAGTTTAGACCCACACAGTTTAGCATATTTTTGGAGGCTAGTTTTCTGCTTTATAGGCACAGGAGAAATAAGGGGGTTTCCCTCTGCTGTCTCGAAGACTGGAAAACAAGTACACCAAACGGGCAAATACATCCATAAAACATTTCCAACAGATGAGTAATTGCTCTTTCATCAACAAGCAAGCGTGGAATCGCTGCTGCCCATGTCAGGGGCCAGGTACGGGCCACGGCATTGAAATCCTGGGACTTCTGATGGCAGCAAGTGCAGAGCCACCCTGTCCCAGAGCCCCGAGCACGCAGAGGGACCAGCCACCCCGCCTCTTGGGAGAGCCAACCCTTTGGATGAACCTAAGGGTTTCAGCCACGCGACCACAGGAGACCAAGCATAAAACAGGTTGGTAAACATGAAGGTGAATATTTTACGCCCATCCACTCTACTCCTTCGGCCTCCAAGGCAGAGTTGTGGGTCGCTCCAGGGAAGAGATCGGCCTGAGCATCCTCACACGCGCAGGACACTGACGACGACAAAACCCACCCGAACCAGCGCAAGCAGAGCAGCACCGAACCCACCCAGCAGCTCGTTATTTTCTCACACAATCCCTGCTCGCAGCTGCCGGACGACCCAAAACGTCATCAGTATGGGGACAGAGTATTAAAATCAGCCCAAATTCACACCATTAAGCCTCCTGGCGAAGTTACACCTGGTCCGGCAGCAGCTTGTCAAGGAGTTCTCCATTGAAGCCGAAGTTTTTTCAGACCCGGCCCGATGCCGAGGGCCATCTCTCGGGAGACCCACACCAGGGCCCCGCCTCCGGGCACGGCCCGGCTCGCAGCCCCCCGCCCCTCCGGCCGGGGCCCCGGCCCCAGCCCCAGCCCCCCGGGCCCCCGCACCCCCAGCGCGACCGCCGGCGATCCCAGCCGCCCGGCTCCCGGCGGCAGCCCCAGCCGCGCGGGGCGGGGCGGGACGGGACGGACCGGCGGGGCTCCCCCGCCGCAGCCCGGCGCCAGGCCCAGCCGGGCCCCGCCGCGGCGGGCGCTGCCCGCAAGGCCGCCCCGCGCACAAAGGCCGCGGCGGCCGCCCCGGGCCCGGGCCAGTGTGGCCTGCCGGGCCGGGCCGGACCGGGCCGCGCTGGGGGCAGCGGGCGGCGCGGCGCGCCCCGCGGCGACCGTACCTTTGAAGAGGTAGTCGTACTCGTCGTCGCGGGTGCCCATGGCGATGGCGGCGCCGACTCTCTGGCTGCCAGGCACCGACCGCGGCCCAGCCGGGGGGGGGGGGGGGGGGGAGAGGAGGGGGGACGCTCCCACCGCCGCCTATCAGCAGCCGCCAGAGGCCGCAGGAGGCGGGCGCCGCGCCAGACCCATCAACGGCGCCCAATCGGCGGCGGGCGCGCCTCTGAGTGGCGGAGGGCGCTGTCCAATCGAAGGAGGGCAGCTGGGGAGGGGCGGTGCTTGGGTGCCTGAGCCGGGACCCTGACAGACGAGGCGGGGCCGGGGCCGGGGCCGGGGGTTGGGCGGGGCCTGCGGCGGGAGGGGCGGGGCTCGACGGGGTCCGAGCGCCGCCGGCAGCGGGGGTCGGGGGGGTGGCACCGCCGGTGGCGGGGCTGCGGGATCCAGCGCGGCGCAGACAGTCCGGGGTAGAGGACACGGAGGGCAGAAGGGTCCCCTAAAACCACCCCAGCGGTTCGAGGCTGCTGCGCCCCGGCGCCCGGGGTTTGTTCTGCTCCTCGGGCCGCTCCCGGGCCGGCATATCCTGCTCCGCACAGCACGCGAGGCTTCACCTTCCTGCGCTAAATGCCAGCTGAAAAAGCTGTTCTGGCGAAAAAAAAACCCCGCACGGTGACACAACTTGTTCTAGGAAAACATTCCCTTCCCCCCCCCCCCCCCTTTTTTTTTTTTTCCCTGGCATGGCTTGAGACAATTTCCTGAACGAATAACAGCAAAAGGCTGTTCGGCCCCTCGGGGAGCGCCGGCCTGGGCTCCCAGCAGGCTGCCCTTCGCCTTCCAGTCCTCTTCAATATATTCATCAATGACCTGGATGAGGGGATAGAGCGCACCCTCAGCAAGTTTGCTGATGACACAAAGCTGGGGGGGGCGGCTGACACACCGGAGGGCTGTGCTGCCATACAGAGAGACCTGGACAGGTTGGAGATCTGGGCAGAGAGAAACCTTATGAAATTCAACAAGGGCAAGTGCAGGGTGCTGCACCTGGGGAGGAACAACCCCATGCACCAGTACAGGTTGGGGGCTGACCCGCTGGAGAGCAGCTCTGTGGAAAGAGATCTGGGAGTCCTGGTGGACAGCAGGATGACCATGAGCCAGCGATGGGCCCTGGTGGCCAAGAAGGCCAATGGCATCCTGGGGGGCATCAAAAAGAGTGTGGCCAGCAGGTGGAGGGAGGTCATCCTCCCCCTCTGCTCTGCATTGGTGAGGCCACACCTGGAGTGCTGTGTCCAGTTCTGGGCTCCCCGGTTCCAGAAGGACAGGGAACTGCTGGAAAGGGTGCAGCAGAGGGCTACCAAGATGATTAGGGGACTGGAACACCTCTCTTATGAGGAAAGGCTGAGGGATTTGGGTCTCTTCAGTCTGGAAAAAAGACGACTGAGGGGGGATCTTATCAACGCTTATAAATACTGAAAGGGGGGTGTCAGGAGGATGGGACCAGGCTCTTTTCAGTAGTGCCCGGGGACAGGACAAGAGGCAATGGGCACAAACTTGAGCATAAGAAGTTCCACCTAAACATGAGGAGGAACTTCTTTGCCCTGAGGGTGGCAGAGCACTGGCACAGGCTGCCCAGAGAGGTGGGGGAGTCTCTGTCTCTGGAGACATTCCAAACCCGCCTGGATGTGTTCCTGTGTAACCTGCTCTAGGTGACCCTGCTCTGGCAGGGGGGTTGGACTAGATGATCTCCAGAGGTCCCTGCCAACCCTATGGTTCTATGATTCTATGATTCCCGATGGCACAGCTGCAGTGATTCATCCTGCGATTTGTCCTGCAAGCGCAGCCTGTGCGGCAGGGCCAGCTGTGGGGGCGCGCGGGGCCCAGCGTGTCCCTGGGGCTCGGTGACCTCCCTGCATGCCGGGCCCCGCGGCCACGGGGGTCGCATTTGATTTCTGGCTGCGACAAACCCTTGCAGGGAAGGGGACGGCTCCCTCCATTCTCTCTGTGGGATGTGCAGGGAAACTCGCGCTGCTCATCAAAAGGATTTCTCGCCTTCCTGAGCTGCGTTCATCATGGCTCAGCTGCCCTACTTTCCCCAGAGGAGTCTTTAGCCGCCTAAAGGATTAGAGTCATAAAATCATGGAATGGTTTGGTTTGGAAGGGACCTTAAAGCCCACCCAGTGCCACCCCCTGCCCTGGGCAGGGACACCCCCCACCAGCCCAGGCTGCTCCAAGCCCCGTCCAACCTGGCCTTGAACCCCTCCAGGGATGGGGCAGCCACAGCTTCTCTGGGCAACCTGGGCCAGGGGCTCACCCCCCTCACAGCAAACAATTTCTGCCTCACATCTCATCTCAATCTCCCCTCTTGCAGTGGAAAACCCTTCCCCCTCGTCCCATGGCTCCCCTCCCTGAGCCAGAGTCCCTCCCCAGCTTTCCTGGAGCCCCTTTAGGGACTGGCAGGGGCTGGAAGGTCTCCCCGGAGCCTTCTCTTCTCCAGGCTGAACCCCCCCAGCTCTCTCAGCCTGTCCCCACAGCAGAGGGGCTCCAGCCCTCCCAGCAGCTCCGGGGCCTCCTCCGGCCCCGCTCCAACAGCTCCGTGTCCTTCTGCTGTTGGTGCCCCAGAGCTGGAGGCAGCGCTGCAGGGGGGTCTCCCAGAGCGGAGCAGAGGGGCAGAATCCCCCCCTGGCCCTGCTGCCCACGCTGCTGGGGATGCAGCCCAGGCTGCGAGTGGTCTTCACACAATTAGTGGGAGCAAGGCTGAGACAGTGGGGAGGAAAAAGATGGGTTTGGACTTACTTTTGCCAGCCTTGGGGGATGTTCAGTGCGTGAACAGGGTTGGGGCAGGGGGAGGTGGTAGTTCAGACCCCCCGAGCTGTGTGGCGCTGAGCTGCCCTCGACTTCCCCCAGACACCTGAACACCCTGGGCAGGTGGAATCGTGGTTTCTAAGGGGTCCCATTTCCCAAATGTAAGTGCTAATAAATGCGTGGAAGCGTGCAAAGGGACAGCACCCAGACCCACAGCTGTCCATCCATGGGGGCACCCAGCTCCTGCTCAGTGAAAATCATTCTTTTTATGAACCAGGCTCTGAAAATGGGGTGACAAACAGAGCATGCTGCAAACACGTTGCAATCCCACTGATGTGCTGGGAAGCCATCTAGGCATCCATCCCCATCCTATATCAGGCAATGGAAGCAGCTGAGAAGGAAAGCCAAAAATTCATAGAACCGGTGGCCTAGGGAGGATGCCAATTCCAATCTAGCAATGGATCAGGCCAGGTGCTGTTCTCTGACAGACAATGACTGCTGAACAAGCGGGGAGAAAATCTTTCTTTTTACCTTTTCTTTGCAGTTTTGCCGCTCAGCAAACCTTGCCATGCCAGAGGGAGCTTTATAGCGAGGATGTGTGGGAAGGCGTCATCACTTTCTCCCATTGATGCTGTTCCCATCCCTGCAGGACCACAGCAAACAGCCCTCTTGAGTAATGACTAGAGCACGCCCAGGGATATCGAGCATCCATCCCATGAATAGTTAAATAGCACCAGGAGGAGCAAAAGTGGAACATGTTGGATGCAGAATCTCCCGGGAAGGGGAATTATCCCATGCTGAGTTTCCCACACCTGATAATGTTGCATCCAGTGCGTGGCTGGGTGAAAGGAGGGAGAGGAAGGTGGCTTCTTGCTGGTCTTGCAAACGAGGCCTTCACTACCATCGCTTTATTCTGGTTAAAAAGGGCACAGCAGAAGTAAAACACCTTATTTTCATTATCACAAGTACCTTTATTGGTTCTTAACTGAATAATGGGTGTGTGTGGCGGGGTGTAGGGGGGTGAACCAAAGCTATTGTTTATCAGTTTGGATGGAAATCACTTTCTTTGTGTCTTCTTCCAATGCCTGGGAATTCTTGCCATAAGTTTTAAAGAGCAATATATGATAGAGGTGTCCTCCCAAGTGCCGTCCAGCTCCGAAATCCCCTGGGGCAGAATTTTGCCAGGTTGCAGGGAGTGGAGCTGGTGCCTTAGTGCTAGTAAGGTGGGGGGTGCTGCCCCGGGGCGATGCGAAGCGGAGCAAAGCGTGAGCCCGGCATCTCTGCCATCTTCGCCCTCAGGAGTCCCCCAGGCTCACGGTATGTTTGGCATTGGAGAATCGGTGTTGTGTCACCAAAACCGGACACGTGTCACCGGTTGCTGATGGGGCAATGTGTTTGCAGACCCTTTCTGGAGATCCCACATGCGTCCTCAAATTGGTCACAGGCCACCAAGCCTCAGGCAGCCGAGGTCCTCCAAGCCCCAAATATTTTCTTAAACTATGCTGGGGCAAACACCCTCAAAAGCAGACAGGCCTGTGCCATCTGCTTCTTGTTTTACATGATAAAAACTTGCTCAAAACGATCACCCAAGATGCTGCCACTTGTCCTGGGTGCCTCAGCCCCTGCAGTACCCGGGGGCAGTTCCCCTTCCCACGCTCTGAGTGGGATCTGTCCCCTGGGTGTCTGTGAGGACCCTCAGGGGAGCCACCCCAGAATACGTTGCTTTGGGACCTGACCTGGTGAGGGTGCGGGTGCTCGCAAAGCCGCGCCAGACACATCCACGGGAAACTCAATTTGTGCTTGATGCTGCTGAGCTCCAGCAGAAGAGCTGAAGTTACTGGGAGGCCTGGGAGAGTCCCGACACCCCAGTGTGTCCGCTGGGCACCCCGAGGCATTTGGAGCAAGTGATGGTTTTGAAAGCGTGACTCTTGCTGGCGCTGGCAAGGCGGGGGCCGGGCCGGGGGGTGCCTGGGGAGTGTTGGTGGGTGGAGAACTCATCTCTTGTTATTAATTTGCTGGTTCTTGGCTTTGCACCAGGTTTCAGATTCAAGCGGGGGTTTGCCTTTTTTGTTTCCTTGCGATGTGGCGACAGCGGCACTGGTGGCGGGGGCTCAGGGCAATGTCTCCGGTTCTCCCCCTCCAGCGTCCCAGTGCCACTGCTGCAAGGGCTCAGCCCATCTACCCGAGCTGGTGCAGCTCTGTGTGTGCACAAACACCTTCCCTCTTTGCCAAACTTTGCAGAAAAGAGTGATCTGGATTCCGCTGTTGTACAAGAAAGGGCTGGGGCCCCACTGTTGGATCTGCCGGCAGTTGTTCCTGCCATTCACGGGTTGGATTTGGAGGGGGGGCTCCGTGCAGCGGGTTGGGGCTCTCCTCGCTTCCTGGGGCCACTAAACGCATCTGGGTTGGGATGTGCAACATCATCTTGATCTAACGATGCTCTGGGAGAACGCCCAGGTCCAAAGCAGCTGCGGTTCAATCCGCTTCCGCTGATGAGTCCGAGCTCCACGTTGAGGCACGTGCCAGCCCTGTGTCACCCGCTGGACTGCAGCCCCAGCCTGTCCCCCAGCACTTCTGGCCCCGAAAAGCCCTGTCCCACCATGTGCAGACTTCAGCCGCCCGGCATATGCTGGGCTCCAACCCCATCACTGCCTTCGGCACAGCCCCTCCAGCACTCGGCATGAGGAGCAGCCCTTCTTGCCAGCTGCTGGGTGAGGCTTTGCTGGGAGGACTGGAAGCCCTGGGTGGACCATCATGTCAGGAGCTGCTGTGGGGCCGCAGGCTGGCATGGCAGAGCCGGCTGAAGGGCAGCCACGGCCTGTTTCAGGGAGCAGTGGCACGCTGTGACCCAAAGGATGCACTGGTGAGGCCCCACCTCGAGGGCTGTGTCCAGTTTTAGCCCTTCACTACAGGAGGGACATTGAGGGGCTGGAGCGTGTCCAGAGACGGGCAACGGAGCTGGTGAGGGGTCTGGAGCACAAGTGCTGTGAGGAGCGGCTGAGGGAGCTGGGGGTGTTCAGCCTGGAGACAAGGGGGCTGAGGGGAGACCTTCTCGCCCTCTAAACTCCCTGAAAGGAGGGGGCAGCCGGGGGGGGGGGGGGGGGGGGGGTCCGGCTCTTCTCCCAAGGAACAGGTGATGGGACAAGAGGAAACGGCCTCAAGTTGCCCCAGGGGAGGTTTAGGATGGATATGAGGAAAAATTTCTTCCCCCAAAGGGTTGTCAAGCATTGGAAGAGGCTGCCCAGGGCAGTGGTGGAGTCGCCATCCCTGGAGGGATTGAAAAGCCGGGCAGACGTGGCGCTGAGGGACGTGGGTCAGCGGTGGGTTTGGCGGTGTTGGGGTGATGGTTGGACTCGATGATCTGAAAGGTCCCTTCCAACCCAGACCACCCCACGACTCCGGGGTTCCACGCTGGCGCTCCCGGCAGCGCACGGCGCCGTTCGCTCCTGCTGTCGCTGGAGGGAGCTGCCCCGTCCTGCATCAGCCTCCCAGGTGTTACGGCAAGCTGCAGCTCAGTAAAAATGAAGGAGCTGGAGGATTCCAGAGGGATTTCCCATGAAAACAGAGACCTAGGACTGGCTTCTTTTGCAGAGGGACTCGGAAGGGCCCCGGGATGCGACGCGCTCCAGCGTGGGACTTGTGGTCTGGGAGCGTGGGCGGCACTGGCATTGATGGGACGTGGAGAGTTGCGCTGCAGAACAGGGCGAGACAGAGTGCAGAAGAAAGCAGCAGCCGTAGGTAGCTCCTGGGCTCCTGGGGCATTGAGCCTTCCCCCGGCTGGTGCTCGGTGCTGGCTGGCATTGGCCTCTGGGCACCTCCTGTAGAGGGTGAAGGTCAAATGCACCACTGGGGACCAAACCCCAGATCTGCCAAAAAAACCAAAACCCCGGCAATGAATAAATACAGCATAGCTCCTTCACTGGTTTCTAGTTGATGCATAAAAACCACCCCAGCATCCAGACTAAAACATGGCACTTCCGTATCTGACGGTGCACCCAGGGACTAAACAAGCTTTGAATTAAGCAAATGAAACATTAAAAATGTATTTCTGAATGCAAGAGGGAGCAGATAGATAGCACAAAGCCATGTATAATGGGCTGTTTGTGCAATTGAGCTTGGGGCTGTAATTAACCCCAGGTTTTTCCCCAGGGAAGGAGGACAGGCAGGAGCTGGGGCCACGTTTAGGTACATCAGGTATTTATACAGCTGCTCCAGCAGACTGCCACATTTATTCTTGTTTCTTCCTTCTGCAGTGAGCAATTTTTTCCCCCCTTCCTCAACCAGCTGAAGAAGCGCTTGCTGTTTTCTTCAGCTCCAGTATCAGGCCACAGATCACACTGGACTTCACCCCCATCATCTTCAAGGCTCCCGCTCCATCCCCAGCTCATTTCATTCCCATATATGTAATCATTCCCTGGAAATCACAATAAATGCTTTGGGAAGATGACTATGCTACTGCTTACTAGGGCTTGTCCTGATCAGCTCCGATTTTAATCTGTCCGGATAATTCAGATCTCAGGCTCTGCTCTTGGTCAAGGAGCTGGCACAGGGTTTTCCAGCCAGCTCCAAGGACTGTCTCCCTGGTGCAAAGGTCTACCATCAGGGAATAAGGAAAGCCAGCTCATCATCTCTTGTAAACTTGCTGCCCCAGGGTCTGATTTCCAGAGGGAAAAGAAATTTAGAAGTTTATAAACTTCAAATAGACTAAAAACTACTTCTGGGGGCTACAGCAGGGATTTATCTCGGAGCTCCATAAGGCAACAGCTGAAACTCAAGGCCAGGCAGAAGCACAGTGCTCAGCTCAAACAAGTGAAGTTTCCAAATCCAGAGTCCTCACGACGCTCCGACGTCTACTGGTAAAGCACCGGGCAAATCACGCAGGCAGGACAGTTACAGGCTTGTTTTTATTAAAAGACATCTTCAGAAAAGATATTTTAGTACAAAAAAACCCCAAACATTTAAAATACACAAACTACAGTTGCTTACCCTCCCCCCCGAGCATCAACACTTATAAATTACACCACATTGTTATTAACACTGCATTTAAATATGGAAACAAATTAAAACAGGAAATTCATCGACAAGATCCAACAATCCTACAAATGGCTATTTACAGTATTTAGCAGCTAGGAGCTCTAGCATGGTAGTCAATATGACTTCAATAGGGGGGGATGCTTGGGAAGCCCCAAGACGGCAGCTTGGCCCCTAAACAGTTTTTGGGGACCTGTTTTGCCCACCTCTCCCCAGCCGCCCACGCCAGAGGCAATGCTGTACGTCAGCACCAACCCACGCACCCAAACAAGGTGGTGCGGCTCTTGCAGAGAAACCCTTGCTGCCCCTTGGCCATTTAGAGCAAGTTTTGGGGCATGCACGCAGGAGGGTGCTGTTCACTCTGCAAAGTACATGGAGCCTTCTGGGAGAAGGCAGCCCTCCAGGGAGATTTACAGCTGGCAGCAGGGCTGGTCCTGCCCAGGGACAGTCACTGCTCCGTACCTGTGCTGTCCTAGCGCTCATCCTGACCATCCCCAGCAGCACTGGTGGGCTTCAGGCAGAGCTTAAGATTCAGCCCTCCAAGATCTGGCCCTCGTGCAAGGGGCTGCAGTGAGCCTGAAGTCCCCTTCTGCACAGGGTCTCCTTCAGCCTTCCCCCCAAAACTCCTATTCTCAGCGGGTTGAAGTCACAGGAGCGGGGGCTGCACAGGTGAAGTTGCCTAAGGCTCGCTGCTCCACAGCACTGGGGGGAAGGAGGGTCTGGGAGCTTTCACAGGAGGGCACATCGGACATCATTTGGGACCAACAGTGAGACATAGGCTACAGCAAGGCTCCGTACCCAACATTTGGGTCCAGGGTAGTGAAACACCTCACGTGCTCCCCTTCCCCCCAGCCCCAGCTCATCAAAACCAGCACAGAAGTGTTCAGACAGGACAGAAAGCACCAAACAACTTGAACTTGCCACAGCAGCACATGGCAGGTTGGAAGAGCTTTGTGCATGCTCTGGAGGTGGGTGTCCCTGCGGGTGGCTCCTCTTCTGGTTTGGGAGCTCCCACCCAGGGGCTTCAGCAACATGGAGCTGTTTTTACTTCTAGTGAGGAGCTGCATCATGCCACTAAAGGGCTGCTAACCAAGAGAAATGCTCCTTGTGGGGACTTCCTGGGGAGGGTGGGTTTGTTTTCTGTAAACACCAAGTGATGGAGCTCAGGTCTGTGCTCCGCCGAGAAGGTCAAGTCTCAAGTGGCAGCTTTAGGGCTCTGCTTCCAGTGCTGCCGGTTGGATCTTCATGGTGGTTGACTTCAGTGGGTAATACCTGCCTTTCCATGTCTTCCAGAAGATGCCCTGCTTGCGCTCGTGCCTCTGGCGAGGGATGGAGCGGAAGTACCTCCCATTGAGGTTGGCATGGCCACAGGTACTGAACCACCAGCCACCTACCAAGGCAACGCAGAGGCAGGTTTAACCAACAGCACTTCCAGACAGAAAACAAACCTGGGTTCAAGGCAGCTCCTGCCCCCATTTTCCCCACTTTCCCAGGGCTTCAAGACCTTGCAAGACCACCTTATATACACTTGAGGAGTCCCACGCACTGGGAAACCTTTGCACAAATCCTGTATGACTTCAGGATGCACCTGCAAGTCCCTGCTGCTCTTTCTTGCGTGCAAAACCCCCTCAAACCCTTCAGCAGCCCCATCTCAAGACTAGGGACTGGCCTCCGCCTCACTTGAAAGGTTTCCAGCCAAGGTGGGAGCCAGCAAAGCTGTTACGAAGACAGATGCTTGGGCCAAGACCTGAATCATGAACCCCTCCCGGTTTCAGCTTCCCTCACAGTTCCCTGCATGGCTCCTCCCAAGGATGTGGCTTTCCAGGGAAGCAGGGGACAAACTCGGCTCAACACCAAAGGGCTCTAGTCCCACAGGGTCACTGTCTCACTCATGGCCACCACCAGACAGTTGAAAGGAAAGCACGTGCCACTGGGAAGGAAGGGCTCCTACTGACCTGAGAGATGCTTGGCACAGTTTGTGTCAGCTTTGAGGTCGTGGTCACGATCCCGAGTGGAGAAGGGCAGCTGCCTGAAGTCCCCGATGGCATTTTCCAGCTCTCCAGACAGAGGCCCCAGCAGGTTAAGCGTGTAGGCTGTGCTCTCACCACCAAGGCTGAAGACAAACTGAACTACCTGGGAATTTCCCTCCCAGTCTTCCAGCTCAATCAGGAGATCATATCTTCCCTCTTGGACAAGGTGATGTATCTTCTCCAGGCCTAGCCAGAAATCACCTGAAACAAAACACGTTGCATTAGCCACAGGGACACGAACATGCTGTGCAAAGCAGAAACATAGACAGGCTCCAGAAACAAAAAGGGACAACCCAGGACACTGCAGCATTTGAATTGCCATCTGGCATGTGCAGGACAAGTCAGGAAGACCAAGGACTCTTGGTCTGCAAGCAGTGTCCCCCCCCCCTCCACAGCTCAACACTGTGCTCCAGCACAGAGAGACCTCCAGGGGCCAGCAAGGGGAAATAATGTGCTAAGATAACACTTATCCCACAATAAGAAGATAGACACCATCATCCACCTACCATGAAGGTCTCCAAAGCCATTCTTGTAGGCATCCCAAAGCTGGTCAAAGTCCACAGAGCCATCTGTGCGCCTCTGGATCACTGTCCAGCCACCTTCTGCAGGCAGGGAAACCACAGTCATTTGGGGTTACCGTTTGCAAGACTACCGTGCAAAGCACTGCAGGACATGTCCACCACTTTACCTGAAGTCATGTCACAGTAGACTTTGAAGGGCTGAGACCCTGCGGGCTGCACCTGGAAAATGCCGCTGCTTTGCTGCCCGGCCAGGAAGAGCTGCTGGCAATCCTCCGGGAGCTCTGCAGGGGAAGGAAACAGCGATTGAGAAGGTGGCGCCGAATCCCACTTCCTCAGCAGGTTGCTCCTACCATGGCCCTGGCACTTGCAGCCCTGGCCACGAGCCTGGCCAGCTGTGCACAGCGGTGGCTGCAGCCCTGGACACGTGCCAGAGGCAACAACCCCTGGCTCATGTCTTTAAACACTGCGAGCCCATATCTTCCCATTTATCCAAATGCAGCTCCTTGGGCTTCCGTCCAAGGCAGAAGCCAGGCATCAGGCCAGGCTGGGGTGACCTAGGCTGGAAAGCACGGCTCCCCAGCGAGGAGAGACACGAGGAGCTTCCCAGCTCCCTCTGCACCAGGCAGGAACGGCCCATTTGGGGTGAGGTAACACCAGGGACACAGCAGGGCCAGGCATCCCTATCCCACCCCACAGCTCAAGCAGCCTCAAAGGGCCTCAAGAGCACAAAGAAACCCCAGGTTCTGGTGTCAGGAAGGCACCCGAGCATCCAGCACACGACCTCTCACTCTCTGTGACCGTGGTGGCCCCGGCCAGACATCTTGCTGGGCAACCTGCCACCAGCAGGCAAGGGGCCAGGCTGGGCTGACCCTTTGGCCCGAGACACACTGACCAGGGCAGGGAAGGGGTGGGTGGACTGCAGGGAGTCTCAGCTCATTGCATGAGTGGATTGCTTGGGGTGAGGCCATCCCCATGCCGGCCAGGCTCCCACCTCTCCTTCCGCCCCTGCGGGGACTTTGCCCGGCGCTGCCAGCAAAGCACCGTTTCAACAGCGCTGATAAAAGTCCATCCAGGAACCACCACCTGCAGCACCCGGGGAGAGACGGGGGGGAGGAAACCTGTTACAAAACCCGAGTCGAAAGGCTGCAGAAGATGTGCAGGGACGTCGCCCTGGGCTGTCGATGCAGTCAAGGGGCTCTTTGTCAGCCAGGACAGGTGCCCCCGTCACCCCCAGACAAAGGGGGTCTGTTCTCCCCACGCGAGGGTGGGATGGATTTTGGTGGCTCACAGCTGCTGCCGGCACAACCCCAAGACAGACGGGTGAAGAAGCCTAAAGACAAGCCCCGGGCTGTGCCGGGGTGGTGGCCATCCCCCCCAGCCCGGCTCTGGGGTCCCCCTTGCCCCCGGGGTCAGGACTAGCATCATGATCTGGGGCAGCAGCAGGAGAGGGGCCTCTCCCACAGCCCCGGGGCTTCACGTGGGGCAGGAGGGGGGATAATGGGGGCTTTGAGCTGCTGAGAGCAAGAGCAGCCCCTGCGGGGCATCGTCCCATCCTCATCAGGTAGCCGGGGAGCCCTGACACAGCATCGGGGTGAAGAGCAGAGCCACCACTGGAGGAGAGGTCAGCACAGGGGACAGCAATGTGACACCTGCCACTACCTTTCACCCATCCCCCCCCCCCACTTTCCCCAGGCCCCCCAGTGAACCTTCCCCTCCTTGGCACAGGCAGCCCCTCTCCCACCACCAGCACGGCTGGACCCGCGCAGCCACCAGCACCCCTCGGGACTGGGGTCAGCATGGGACTGGTGCCACCAGTGCACCCACGGGACAAGCCTTCCCCCGAGCCCGTGCATACGTGGATCCAAGGCGAGCATTTTGCACGAAGGATGAAAACCACAGAAGGCCACCAGGCAGGCGGGGGAGGCCACGGGCACCCCCAATACCTCTGCTCTCCAGGCAAATGCAGCCAGGGAAGCCAAACAAGGCTTGGGGGAAGGAAAACACAGGACCTGACGCCACAGCGACACCAGCACAGCAGCAGAGGTGCCAGAGGCTGCTGGGCTCACACAGCTCCTCTCCCACTGTGTCTCCCAGCATCAGCAGGACCGTGCCCAGGTGGATGCTCGGCGTCCCCAGCTTGCAGAAGTCAACCCTGTCCCTGTCTGGTTCTTTTCCTGGGCCCCGGCCACGCTCGCTGCACTCAGATCTCTTCTGTTTTCCTGGTGCAACAGGGACTTTCAAGCAGCTGAATGAGATGCAGCTGCTCAAACAGCCTCAGCTCAATCTTTTTGTTTGAGGAACACCCTCCTTAGTTCCAGTTCATGTTGCACATCCGTATGGCACCAGCAGAACAACAAGACCTCCTGGCTGCTCTGGATGTTTTTCTTTCCCTCCCCCTTTATTTAGCCAAACAAGACAGGAGAATCAACAAGGCTGGCTGGAGCTGCCCCAGGCATGGCACTGTATTTACCCAACAGGATCTCCAGGCATGACGGGAGGTCACCAACCTGGGATAAACACCCTTTCTTGCAGATGGCAGGGCATGCCTGGAGCTGCTTCCATCGCCTCCCTCCCTCTCTCCACCCCAACCCAATTATTTTGGAGTCCCAGCGCCACAGGGAGAGCAAGCAGGGCTCTACCTTTCCCCTACTGGGCCAGCTGCCAGAGAGCACAGGCTCTGCCTAAAGACGTGATCCTCTTTCTGCAAGCGATTAAACCTTTCACTCTCCAGGCTGCTTCAAGCCTTCAACTTTCACATGCTTGGCCCTGTGCCATCCCCGGCCTGAAAAAAAAAAACCACCCTTGTGTTCACTGGATGCAAATAAAAGGGTCTTTCTGAAAGGGCTGCTTGGTGGAGTTCATCACTGTTCCCAGGGGGCCCATGCTGGCACCGCAGCTCTGCCCGACAATAGGCAGGGAGCCGCCGGCACAAGCCTTCCCCGGCACAAGCCTTCCTGGCACTCGCCTGCTCGGAAAGCGGCCACAAGCCTCCACAGGCAGAGGGCACGGGGCTGGCCCGCCAGATATTGCGTGCTTTAAGATTTGCCAGAACACTCACTCGACTTGCTAATGAGAGGAAGCCAATTTGTTTGCTGTCAGCGATACCAACATCAGGGATTAGGGAAGAGAAGGAAGGGGGAGCTCGCAGCTCAGCTGGGTGGGAGGGAGTCGGGATGCCCAGGGTCTCCCCGGTAGGGACAGTGCGGCATGAGAAGGCGCTGAGCTCTCACACCGTCCCTGGGGGCTGTGGGCCCTCCCTGCCTCCCCCCACGCTTCACAGGGGCTGCTGCACACACAGCACCCATCAGGCAGCACAGAGCAGACAGCACAGCCTACACCTGCCACCAGCAAGCAGCAAACACCCAAACCTGTCTCCCTGCACCCCACTTTCAGCACAACCTGAGAGTGGAACAAGGAGGGGGTTGCACCAGATGATCTTTAAAGGTCCCTTCCAACCCAAATGATTCCAGGGTTCTGTGACACACTACTGAGGGCAGATCATAAAGCACAGCTGGGAAAAAAATAGGGGCGGGAAAAAGGTTTTGAGACAGTTTTCTGGCTCGCTAGTACTGCTCTGACCAAGGGAGACCTCACATAGCCCTCCTGCAGGCTGGTCAGCCCACCCAGCCGAGCACCAAGAGGAGTTTGGAGCCACACGTCCCATCTCTCTCCTTCTCCACATCAGTTCTGCAGCTCTTTGTTCTGCCCACCCAGCTTTCAGGCTCCAGGTGACAGCTCCACGCTCCACATACAAATTACCATGTGTTTTCCCATAGCTATCCCCACGTTAAGCCCTGGGCAGGATTTCCCCACGCATCCTCACCCTGCCCAATTTCTGTTTGGCTCACACTGGACATCCCCGGACAGCTGCGCAGACACAGCCAGCACCGTGATTTAGCTGACATAACATGAGAGCAGCTGCTCCCAGGCAGCAAACCCTGCGGGGACACCAGTTCCTGTCCAGGAGGCAGGCTGCAGGACACAGCGCACCTGGGGACACCCACGCCACTGCCCTTCGCTCTGCGGGAGCTCCTCCAACCTCCGTGCCAGCAGAGAGGATGCTCCAGGCAGAGCCAGGAGCTCCAGATGCAGCATCCCCTTGCCTGCTCTGGTGAGCATTTCCCAGGGCTGCGAGCGTACCGTGCCTTCGCTGCCCAGGTGTTCGCTGCAGCTCAGCACCTTCCACTAAGGATAGTGTGAGCTGAGACACTTTGTCTTTCATGTATGAGCCCTAAACATGAGCCAAGGGAGACAGATGCAACAAGGATCTAACTCTCCTCTCACGGTCCAGGGCTCCCTAACAGCCCCTGTCTCCGCCAGCAGGCAGAGCGAGCAGCAGACTCTGCCCAGGAAAGTGAGAGCAGCTGAACAAGAGTTAACTCCAAGGAGCAGAGATCCTCCTTTCCTGCCTGCATTCACCCCCCCCACCTGCCAATCCTCTTTGGCAAATACCTGCTAGCAGCATTTCTCCACTCTCCACTGCATTCTTAATATCAGGCAGAAAAATTCCTCTTAAATCCTTGAATTCCTGCTGGACTCATGCTGATCCAGAAGGCTAGGATCCTGCCCGCGCTCCAGATCCCCCTGGTCTGGCCAAATTCCCAAGCTCTGGTTTTGCGAGCAAATATCACATCCTGACTCAGGACAACTGAACCTTTTGTTTGCAGACGGTTGCAAGTGCGGCAGGTTTGCTCTGGCGCAGAGGAACGGGGCAGCGTGGGCAGATACTCACTCTGTGTTGGCACAGGCTCCACACTGGCGTTCTGGCTCTGGTTGGTGAGGCTGAGGCTCTTCTTCAGGTTTATCTTCCACTTCGGAGACTGTGTTTTGTTGTCCTTCAGGTGTAAGGGGATCAGTAGATTGACCTAAAAACAAAGCACAAGTCAGAAAGGGTTTTATCTCAGCTCATTTTCAACACTGGTACTCACGGGAGTTCATCAGCCAAGGCACCGGCCGCTCCCCCGTGACCAGAGCTGGGGCTGAACTTGCCCAGAAAGCTCAAGGAACAGGAGGTACCCAAGGCTGGCAAAGCCAGAAATGACTGTGGCTTTCCACACCCGTGCTAACGAGTTTATTCTGCAGATGAACTCAAAGTAAGAGCACAGAGAGGCTCTGTTGCCACACTCCGATTCCTCTGCGCAAATACTTGGGAAACTCAGAGTTTGCGACATCACATCAACGCTGCGGCACAAGGACCAGGGCCACCACCTTCCTAGGGTCCCTGAAGCCAAGGAGCAGCAGCGCAGACAGAACTGTCACCCGAGCCCTGTGCCAGCTGGGCTGCCAGGGTGGTCCATGCTGCGGTCCCCCAGCCGATGGGCAGGGCAGGAGCTCACCTTGCTCTGCAGGCTTTTAATCTGCAGATTCTGCTTGTCCAGCTTGTACTGTTGTTGCTTGATCTTCTGCAAGAGCTCCTCAATTCGCAAGTTCTGCGCATCCATCAGCGACTGCGGGGAGAAGAGCCAGGTGAACCCCACAGCTCCGGGGAGATCTGGCTGTGCGGCAGGTACCACGCCGAGCCGGGCGGGCCAGCCCCCCCTTCGGCAGGTCCCCACGGGTGCCCCCGGGGTCATCAGCTCTCCCCACGACTCCCCTGAGGCCGATCCCCACCCGCTGCCCCCCCGCACCCCGGGAGGGCCGGGTCCCACCGCACCCCTCCTGGCTGCCCCCCCGCACCCCGGGAGGGCCGGGTCCCACCGCACCCCTCCTGGCTGCCCCCCCGCACCCCGGGAGGGCCGGGTCCCACCGCACCCCTCCTGGCTGCCCCCCCGCACCCCGGGAGGGCCGCGTCCCACCGCACCCCTCCTGGCTGCCCCCCCCGCACCCCGGGAAGGCCGGGTCCCACCGCACCCCTCCTGGCTGCCCCCCCCGCATCCCGGGAGGGCCGGGTCCCCCCGCACCCCTCCTGGCTGCCCCCCCGCATCCCGGGAGGGCCGGGTCCCCCCGCACCCCTCCTGGCTGCCCCCCCGCACCCCGGGAGGGCCGGGTCCCACCGCACCCCTCCTGGCTGCCCCCCCGCACCCCGGGAGGGCCGGGTCCCACCGCACCCCTCCTGGCTGCCCCCCCGCACCCCGGGAGGGCCGGGTCCCACCGCACCCCTCCTGGCTGCCCCCCCGCACCCCGGGAGGGCCGGGTCCCACCGCACCCCTCCTGGCTGCCCCCCCGCACCCCGGGAGGGCCGGGTCCCCACGGCTGCCCCCCTCCCGCTGCCCCAGGAGCGTCGGGTCCCCCATGGCTCTTCCCGCGGCCGCTCCCGGGAAGGCAAGGACCTCTCCCCGCTTCACCCCGATACACCGTGCGGATTCGGTTCCCCCTCTCATCCCTCGGGTCGCTCCCGGTGCCCGGGTCTCCCCCTCCTCCCCGGACCGCTTCCGCTGCCCCCGCACAGGTCGGGTCCCCCCGGGGCGGCTCCCCGCTGTTGCTGCCGATACCGGCCCCCGGTGCGGCGGGCGCTGCTCACCTGCAGCGCTCCCAGGTCCTTGGCGCTCTGGTTCCCGGCCGGCCGCGCCTGCAGCGCCTGCCGGACGCGGCCCTCCAGCTGCTCCAGCCGCCCCTGGATCTCGGCTTTGTCGGCCGCCACCTCCTCCAGGCGCTGCCGCAGGGCCTCGGAGAGGTTGAGGAGCTGCCGGCCGCGGCCCTCCAGCTCCCGCACGCTGGCCCGCAGCCGCTCGCCCCGCTCCTGCGCCTCCCGCGCCTGCCGCAGCAGCCGCCCCATGGAGCTGTTGTGGGCGCTCAGCCGGCTGCCCAGCTCCCGCATCTGCCCCTTGGTGCGATCCACATGCTCCTTCAGGCCGTGCCCGAGCTGCAGCAGCCCGTGGGCGATCACATTCACCTCGTCCCAAGAGGCGAACTGCGCCCGCCGCTCTTTGCCGGCCGCCGCCCGCCGCTCGGCCCCGGACCGCCCCGCTGCGGGTGCGGGTCGCGGTGCGGGTCCCAGGGCCGCCGCGGCGGCGGCGCACAGCAGCAGCGCTGCCCCGACAAGCTGCATGGCTACCCGGCCGCCCGGCAGTGCTCGCCCCGCTGCCGCGCCCCCGCTTTTATCGCCGCCCGCGCACGGCGGCGGGGAGGGCCCCGGCCCCGGCCCCTCCCCGCCCGCCCGGCCCCGCCGCTTTGTTCGCCCTCCCCCGCCGGCCCCGGGCTCCGGCCGCCCCGCACCCGCCGCCCGCGGTAGCCCCGGCTCCGAGACCGGCCCCGCCCCCCCCCGCCCGGGGCGGCCTCGGTCCCTCGCTGCTGAGCCAAGCCCGCGCCCGTCCTCGCACCCCGTCCCCATCCCTGTCCCCATTCCCACCCCCATTCCCATCCCCGTCCCCATTCCCATCCTCATCCCTGTCCTATCCCCATCCCATCCCCGCTGACCACCCTGCCTCTCACCCTGCCCTGGGGAGCCCCATTCCCACTAAGCCCTGCTGCTTGGTCCACCCCCGTGGAGCCCCCACCCACGGGTGCTGCCCCACCACGTGCCTGCACCCGTGTCCTCATCCCAGGCAGTGCCCTGCTGGAGCTGCTGGCCTCGGGGTGGCTGTGTGCCGCAGGCACAGGGCGCCCAGGCATAATGGGTGCCAGGGCCCTGGAGTGGGTGCCCGCTGTGGGTGCAGGGCTCTGCTGGGTGGCCCTGGCCCAGGCACAGTGCGCTCTGCAGGCGCAGGGCTCCCGGGTGATGCCCCACAGGATGCTGCCAGCCTTGGGGAGGCTGCGCCCTTTGGGTCAGCTCCTCTGTGTGCCTGGGGGCTGCAGGACATTCACTCCTCTAAATGTTCCGTTCACTCCTCTAAATGCTGCCGACCTCCGAGAGTGCCTTCCTCCTTTAAGGCTTCAATCATCTCCCTGTGAAAAATGTGCGTCTTATTTCATTTGCAAGTGTCTTTGACTCCGCTTACAAGCTCTTCCCTCTTGTCCTGCCTTTTTCCACTAGCTTAAAGAGATTTTCAGTCTCTGTTTTTTCTCCCCATTAAAGGAATTCACACACTGTGATGGAGCCACTCTTGGCTCTTTTGGTTAAGAGCAGATGAAGCCCCTCCGCTCCCTCGCCGCTGGGTGTTTCCTCCGGCCGCCCCAGTGCTCAGTCCCTCATCTACAAAGCACATCCTAGAGCAGGGGGCTAAATCTCTTCTTCCCACCACTTGCCGGGCCCTGCCCGCAGGTCTGGCTCACGGGGAGCCCCCGAGGCACCAGGGCTGCACTGGGGGCTCATGCTGAGCTCGCCCCCACTCAGCCCCACATAAACCCATTGAAATTCTGCCTCCACCCCACTGCTGCCACTGCCAGCCCTGCAGCTCGGGGCACAGCCCATCCATCTCGGGGGTCAAGCCTTTTCACCTTGTCCAAAAACGTTTGGCAGCGGGATTTACCCTCCCAGGAGTCCCCGTGCTACCTGGGAGCGGTGGCACGGGAGCTTCCCAAGGGCAGTGGCCATTGGGAGCCACCTTTCCAGCCTGGCACTGCTCTCCCCTGAGGATTTCTGCAAGACTCAGACACTCTGTATTTAACTGCGGTCTTGCAGAGCTGATGTTTAAGCCCAGCCTCTCCCGTGGCACCCAGCCGTGCAAAGCGATGATGTGCACCCAGTACTTCCACCAGCCAAACTTATTTTACTGTGCCCGAGTAGGCAACTAATATTAAGGGGTTCCCATCTTTTTCCTTTGCGTGGATAAATTCCCTGTTGTCGGGAGCAAAGCACCTATTTGGCGTGAGTATGTTTATGTACAGAGGTGTAGGGGGCTCCTGCAGGAATAAATTCCAGCCGCCGGTTTCTCATCAGGGCCATCTCCAAGTGCTTCCCAGGCCGCTGCTGGTGGAAAGGGTGCAGGAGAGGCCTCGGGGCGAGCACCCAGCAGCGGCGGCACAGGGAGGACTCACCGAGGTAGGAGCTGAGGAAGGAGGAATTTGGGAAATTTCAACAGGCGCAGAGTCTGGAGAGCCCCCAGCCCCTCCGCTGGTGGGTGCTTTCTCATTTATTTCATTGTCAGAAGGAATTTTTCAAATGAGGAAAAAGGAAAAGAAGGAAAAAAAAAAAACAAACGAAACCAACCACAGATAGGAAACACCGCAGGGGAAAAATGAGCAGCGAATTGTGGTCGTTGCTTTTTCCAAATCTTTGAGCGTTGGGGGGCCCCTCTGCACTCACCCTGCTGTGGGGGGCGGGGGTAGCAATGGGGAGGGGTCACCCCCCGGCAGGGTGAGAGCGTCAGGGGGGCCGGGGATCCCTGCGTGGCACCTTGGGGTGTGCCTGGCTGGCCTGCACCCCCTGCACCCCCAGGTCATGCCAGAGGTTGTACATCTGCACACACACCCCCCCCTCCTGCAAAGGGACAGATCTGTCACCGCTCCCACCATCACCCCTGAGTGCTGGAGGGGCAGCCACAGCTCTGCCAAAAATTCCCAGGTGGGGTCGTCCCCCCCCCAAAAAATGAAAATTCTTCTTTTTGTCTTGTTCCCGTTGGTTTTTGGCATCCCAGGCAAGAGAGAGCTGGCAGGAGCCGTGCCCGCGGAGCCCAAGGTTGGAGCACCCAGCATCACGAGCATCCAAACTGGGAAACACCAACCCCCCGAGCCACTGGGATAAACAGGGAAGCACAGTTTCATGTGTTGACTATTGCTCGGGGTTAACGACGTCAGGCGAAATGAATGCTGTGTGCAGCTCCGCTCCCTGCCCTGCTGTTACCCAATGCTGGAGCTTGTCCTGGGAAATGACGGGGTTATGCTGGGTGCCGAGGCAAACGTGTTCCCACTGGTTATTTTCTGCATTTGCAGTATTTGTGCTGGGGCAGGAGAGACGTAATGTAAGAAGCCGAGGCCTGTTGAGAAGCCACATGATTTATGCATTTTCCTTTGGCTGTGTTTTCCTACTGGGACATCTCCAATTTGCCCTGAGAAATATGAGTTTTTAACGTACACAAGTGAAAAGTCCCCTGAGGCCCTGGGCTATCCCGGGCTGTGGGTGACCATGGGTCAATGGGCAGAGCTGGCTGCACTCGAGTTTAAATAGAGCTTAAAACGGCCTGACCAGCAGGGATTGATCTCTCCAGGCGTTTCTCCATGCCAAGGGGGAGCCCTGGTCTGTTCGTCGTGGAATAGGGCTGTGGCCGAAATCCCCGTGGGGTCCCGACCGCCCGGCTCGGCTGAGGCTGGGGAAGGGCCGAGGTTTGTTCCCAGGGCGATGAAGGACCTTCTGCCCCACACAGCAGAGGGCACCCCCAGGAGGGACCCTACAAGGACCCTCAGCCTTTGGGACCCCGGAGCAGCCCCGGGAGCAGCAGGGCATGGTGGCCCTCGGGGCTGCCCCGGGGGTCTCTGTGTGCTTCGGGATCCCCCCAGCTGGGGTCATCCCCTGTGTGGGGTCATGCCCTGGTGAGGGAACAGCAGGCTCCAGAGGAAGTCTTTTTTTGTGGGGATCTCTCTGCAGGAACAGTGTTCGCTCCCATCCCCATCCCTATCCTTATCCCCATCCCTATCCTTATCCCCATCACCACACCCATTCCCGTCGCCAACCCCATCCCCATCCCCATCCCCTCTTCCGTGCAATTCCCCCAGCCCAGACCATTGGGAAAGGCAGTATCCCTGGCACGCACCACAAGCAGCTCCTCCAAACAGCCCCCACCTGCTTGGTGGCACATCTCCATCCCCATCCCCATCCCCATCCCCATCCCCGTCCCGCCGTCCCGCACACGGCAGGCTGCAAGCGGGGAGACTGCAATGCGTGTCTTTGTTCTCTGCCTTTCTCCATCCCACTCCTTCCCACGCTGACCCGGCGGGTCACTGTGCGAAAGTTCAGCCCAGTCTGAACTCACATAAATTCCTGCAGCTGCTCAGCCCCGGGCTCACGTCACCGGGAGGGGTGGGAGAGGTGCCGATTTACAGGAAGGTTGCTCACAGCTTTGCTTTATTGTTGGAAATGGCAAACGTAAGGGAGACTCCAACGAGAGGGGAATAGGGCATATGTGAATTATGCCATCACCGCTTCGGGAATAAATTTAGGTTTTCCAGAGGAACGGTTATTCTGATTCAGCGGAGGTCGGGAGACATCCAGCAGGGATTTCCTACTGGCCCCTGGCTGAGCGCGGCAGCACGTCTCACCCAGACAGGCACTGGCAGCATTCCCGGCCAGAGTGGGCAACCCATCCGCCTTGGTCTCTGCTCAGACCTGGCCTGAAGTTTGTGTGTGTCTGTAGTTCTGGGGTGTGAAACAGTTCTGCCAGCTAAAACCCCACATGCTGGGGTCACTTACTGCCGCTCTTCCCAAGCACAAGCTGTTCTGGACCAGAAACCCTGTCGCTCCCTGCTCCGGAGAGATGCTGTGCGACTCCTGGCCTCGGCACGTGGCAGTGGGGGGCCAGCCTGCCCGGACCCCTGCGGTGGCCAGGTTGGTTGCACCAGCCCCGAGGGGACCGGTGACAGAGGGCAGCAAGGGCTGCCAGGGCACCAGCCTCCTCCTTCCCTGGCACCGGGGACACCCCCTCATCCCACCCCCTCATCCCACCCCGTCATCCCACCCCGTCATCCCCGCCAGCGAGTTCGCAAAAGCTTCTGCTCTTGGTGGTGCTGCTTCTTGAGCAGAGAGGAATTTCCAAGCAGGGTGAGTCAGAAACATGGAAAATTGGTTGCAGCCGTCCAGCAGCTGCATCGGGAGCTCAGCTATGTTGCCTGGGCTCCATTCCCGGCCTCTCTCCTCCAGCTTTCCCTGCTGGCACAGGGCAGCCCTGGGCAAACCGCTGGCAGCCCAAGCAAGGGGAGAAGATGTTGGTACCCAGGATGTTGGTACCCAGGCTGCAATGTCCCCTGTGGGCTCTGGAGGACGGGAGCCACCCTGGGGTTCCTCTGACCCAGGGAGCATCCCAGGCACCCTCAGCCCGAAGCAGGGAAGTCCATTTTCCTGCTTGAAAAGCTGACATAAAAGGCCCGTAACACTCCCTAGTCCAAGCAGCCTCCTTATTTTCCTGGCGGGGCTGGATGAAGGTTATGCAAGTTTTCACTACCCTTTATTCTTCCTGCCACACCGGGGCTCCTCGGGGAGCGCAGGGGTTACTGTGCGGAAGGTCACACATGCTAGAAGGCAGGAAACCGGAGGGCTTGGGTTAACGTGGGAGGCTTGGCAGCCGGAGAAATCTGACCCTGATTTTTACAGTCATCTCTCGATTTAAACAACATGAGTTTTGAATTAGGGGCTCTCGCTGGCTGGGCTCGCAGCGCATCGGCACAGGGAGCTCCAGCTCCCCAGGGGATGAGGCTGCCCCTTGGCTCGCTCCGTTTGCTCCCAAGCACCGACACCAGGGCTGTGCTCTGCTTTCCCCATGAGACAACCATAGCTTCCCTGTTAATAGCCACCTTTGCCTAGTGACAGAGACAGTGGCTTTGGAAGAGCCTTTGGAGGACATGGGGGTGGCAGGGGCTTTCTCCAGATGTTTTCTGAACGTCCTTCCTTTCTTTTCCCTCACTGTTTCTGGAAGGAGATGCCCACAGCCTCTGGAAGGAGAGAGCCGCAGTGAGTGCCTCTGTGGTCCCTTTGTCACTCCTGGCCACCCGTCCCCTCCTCTGCCACGGGGATGGAGGCGGTTCTGGCACTGCTCAGCACCTCTCCGTCAGCATCCACTGGTGGCCGTGACCCCTCCATCCTGCTGGCACAAACCCTGCAGGCTGGATCTCCTGATGCAGCACAAATGGCTTTTTTTTAGCTGTGCCGTGTGATAAACCTCAGGGTCACTTCTGCTGCCCAGGAAGGTTTTTAGCCGCTCCAGGACGTGCAGGACGGGTGGCCGCGCTGGCCCTGGGGCCATGCCCTCCTGTCCAACACCTTGCAGGGTTCCCGCTAGGTAAGCGCTGCTTGGCCTCCCGAGCTCTGCCACACGCCGCATCCATCTCTCACTTTGCTCAGGAGCTGGTTTCCCACCGTCCCCTTCTCCCCTGGCACTGGGCAGGTCCCCATCCCACCAGCACGCTCCCGCAGGGAGGCACAGCGTCAGCTGCTCGCAGCCGCGCTGGCAGCACTCGGAGCCAGGGCCGGGGCGATGCTGCCACCAAGTTTGTCTCTGCTGCACCCACGGCCAGCGGCAGCCACGTCTGTCAAGGGCTCCGCTGGGTCCCTGTCCCTGCATCCCCATGGGGTCACGGCTGCTTTTCCCCCTGGGAAGGGACCTGCTGGCTCCAGACACCCACGGGGGAGGGCTGCAGAGCTTTTGATGGGGGAATGCCAGGGGAGACACTCTTCATCCAGACTGTAGAATTCCATAAGAAAAAAGAAGTAATTTATTTTTTACTGTAGATTAAAATAATCTAATCCCTTAACCAGAATGTATATTTGTTGCTTTATGCCATTGTTTAATACTTCTGTCTATTTGTAGTTCTTTTAACTCATGGCTGCACTGAAATTGCAATGATAACTTTGGTTCCATCAACTTGTAGTGTACTTCACCGATGTTATTGATTATTATATTGATTTGCAATTCTAACATACAGTTCCATCTGAAAATATTCATAGAATGATGGAGGGAAGTAAAACTCACACTGAATTGTTAACTTCTGCTAAAATGTTGAACCTGAATTTTTTCTGCTTAAGATCTAGTGCTGAATCTCTGTCTCACAAATTCCGGAGAAGCCCACGGGCTTTTGGGCACAGTCCTCAAAACCCAGCTGGGAATCAAACCTCTCCCCAGCGCCTTCCTGCTTGGTTCACAACTTGGGCGACGTGACACTCAGGCTCCCCGTCCAGCTCCGGTGGCCAAGGCACAGCCTCAATAGCCCAGGCGGTGACGTTTCTCAGCCCACCCGGCCAGCTGCATCCCAACTGCATACCCAGGTGCGTAACAGAGTGTCCAGGAAGAACAGCCTCGGGATGCATCTGGGAAGTCGGGATATTTCCTGCTGCTCCAGAAAGTCACACTGAAAAGGTAAGGGGAAGAGACGGCAAAGGCTCTGCGGGGTGGGGGCCAAAAAGAAGTGACGAAAACAAGGCTTTCTCTGTTGTGAACATTTCCCAGTAAGGTATATAAATATATCTTCATCTTTAGCTGAGGTTCTTCTGGATTTCCATGCTCAGATTCTGAATTTGTGCAGATTTTCATGTCCCACCCCACAGGACGTGCAGGCACTAGGTGACGAAGAAAAGAAATGGATGAAAACGCACCAAAGCACCAAAAGCCCCAGTAGCCCTTTTCCCAGTTGCTTCACTGGTGAAATGGGAGCTTGGTGGGTGGAGGGGGGGGCTCCAGATCCCCAGGGGAGCCAGGGGGCTTGGAGGTGGGAGCTGGCCCCGTTTCCAGCCACTTTTCCCTGCTGTGACAGTGACCTCGGCTGCTTCCTGCGCTGTGAAGGGAGCGTTTCACTGCCTGCAGGGTGGGTGTGAGCTCTCCCGCGCGCACAGTGGCCCCGTCCCTGCTGCACAGTGGCCCCGTCCCTGCTGCGGGGCTTGGCGTCCCGAGGGCGAGCTGCCCGGCACGCGGCACCCGCGGGTACCACACCCAGCTTCGTCTCCTGTTCTCTTGCACAGCCCGGAGAAGGAGCATGTGGGCACCAAGTGGTTCTGCTTGGGCAGGGCTGGGGTGGACCGATCTCTGTTTTGTTGGAATTTCTTCGAAAAACAAACGCTGTGGGGCTTTCACCTGACGTAGACGGGGGGTTCAATTCATGGGACTTTGCTCCACAGACGGTAACAAAGCTGGAGCGGGTCCAAGGCTGCTGGGATGCTCGCTTCGGACCACCTCACCCCCCCGGCGCTGAGTCCGGGACGTGGAGCTGCCTGGGTTCGGCACCTGGGGATCCTCCCACTGCAAGGAAAACCAGACACCTCGAGAAAAACAATCCCGATGCCAAGAACACACCGACGTGGCTCACGGGTGCCTGGAAATTGCTTCCCCATTGCCAAGTGCAGAGAAAAAGTAAATCCTGAGCACAGTCCAAGAAAATCCCCCCCCCACCCCAAAGAAACGAATCCAAAATGGGCCGTTTCCTGTCAAACATAGCAGCTGAGGATGCCACGTTCATGTGGCTAGTGGTGACCCCCCCGAGACCATGGAGCTCCTCCATTTCAGCCAAAACTAGGGTTTGTGTTGGGAAGTGTCACTTTAAAAGGGCACCTTTGGGGTTTGCTTCTCCCAAGTGGCCATTTCTAAAATCACCCAAATCGATACCCTCTGACAGGCAATATTGGGAGAGACCGTCCGGGGAGGGCAAGGACAGGACGGTGGGGGGTCCCAGCCTTGCAGAGCACCCTTGGGCAAGGACAGAGCTGGCGATGGCCCCGAGCGAGTCCCCAGCCTCCAGGTGACTTTCCCTGTGTTACATATTTGGGAGGATTTTTGTTTAATGCTGCAAGAAGGAACGGCAGGCAGCACAGACGGTCGGGGCAGGGAAAACCTCATCAGTACACTTTGCTGGGGAGCTCTGCTCGCATCGGAATTTTCTTTGGATCAACAAGTGAAAGCCCACCAGCAGTTTCTGGTGCATATTCCTGCTCCTGGTGCGTGGCTCCTGGGGGACACCCCGTCACCAGCCTCACCTGGGACTCTGCAGAAAATGGGAATATCATCAGGAACCAGTCTTGCAGCAGGGCCGGATGCTTGTGTGGGGCTCGGGGACGCCTCAAGCACCGTTGTGCTAAGGGAGAGGGTTTGCCCTTGTGTCAGGGCAGCTCATGGGTTGTGCCAGGCAGCTGCTGCACCACCAACACCAGGCTCAGCCCTCCCGGAGGTTTCCTCCACCTCTGTGACCATCCCGGGAGGTCCCCGGCCACATCTGGGTGCATCCTGCGGCTGTTTGCAGCCCCTGGCGACACACGGGCAGTCCCGTAGGGCTGGGAGCTGCAGGCACTGACTTGCTGCTTTGCAGACGATGCCGAGTCTCACTGAGGTGCCGACGGCTGCGCCCTGCGCTTTATGGGGAAGACCATCACCGCAGCCTCAGGGCTTTGGCAAAACCTGGCCGTGCTGCTGCCTCGCAGGTGCGGCTCATTTGCACAGCCCCTAAGTGACCGCATCCTGTACGTGTTTGCAGCCCCTGCTTGGAGCACGTTGGATGATTTTGGGGGACATCAGTGGGAAAACCAGGCTGTAGGGACCCTGTTCTCCTGGCTCCTGCCCCCGGGTGGTTTCTTCCTCTCTCCCAAATCCCTCTAATAGCCTGAGCTGGTGCAGGGACAGAGACGTCCTTTACCCTTGGACTTCAGAACGTGGTGCAAAAATAGCTGTCAAAAAGATGACCTTTGTAATTTGAATAACTGTTTGCTTTGTCAGCACAAGCGCGGCGTGTTTGGGGATTTTGTGGAAGGTTCCAGGGGCTCTGAGCCAGGACCAAACTATTTCTACTCTCTCTGGTGGCAGCCGTGAACCACACCAGGAATGCAGCCTCCTAATCCCTGCTCAGGGAGGCGTTTGGGAGAGGAGAGCGTGAGTGGAGACTCTCAGCTTCCCTGTGTGTCTCCATGCCAGAAACGTTCCGCTGCTCAGTTGCCTGACCGTGGGATGGGAAAGGGGAGGCTGCAAGGATGGGATGGGATGGGATGGGATGGGATGGGATGGGATGGGAAGGGGTATGCTGCAGGGTTGTGAAAGGGGAGGCTGCAGGGAAGGGAAGGGAAGGGAAGGGAAGGGAAGGGAAGGGAAGGGAAGGGAAGGGAAGGGAAGGGAAGGGAAGGGAAGGGAAGGGAAGGGAAGGGAAGGGAAGGGAAGGGAAGGGAAGGGAAGGGAAGGGTTGAGATGAGATGAGATGAGATGAGATGAGATGAGATGAGATGAGATGAGATGAGATGAGATGAGATGAGATAGGGGAGGCTGCAGGGTGGAACGGGATGGGATGGGAAAAGGGAGGCTGCAGGGGTGGGAAAGGACTCAGGAATGCCACGAGCTGCTTGGGATTTAGCTGCAAATCCTCACATCACACTGGCCTTTTGAAAAAGCAAAAGCTGGAAAATGGGCCCCCTGCCTTCAGGGGCTGGAGCAAGGTGCTCAATCCCTTCTGCCACAGGAGGGACAAATGGGGCTCCTGGGGACGCCGAGAGCCCAGCCAGGGGCCCAGAGAGCAGGGGACGACGTGGCCAGCTGTGGTGGGACACCCCCGGCTGCGGCAGGGACACTGAGCCCAACAGGCACAGTGCCGGGACAGGCTGGAGCGTTGCCCGCGGGTAACCGAGCCCCCACCTGCCACCGCCTTGGCAAACCCAGCCCCGGGAATGAAAGTAGAAGCAATTAAAAATTAAGCTTGGCTCAGGCTCAGATCAAACTTTCTACTAATTTTAGCTGCTTGTTGCTTTGGAGACAGCAGGCACCAGAGTTCAACTAGTGATGCAACATGGAGAGGGGGTTTCTGCCGGCACGGGGCTCTGTGGGACAGGAATAGACACGGGGGTGGCCGGTGGCCTGAGCGGAACGAGTGCGGGTTGGAACGAAAGAACACGCTTAGAGCAGAAAGCAATGGGCAGGTCCTGAAGTGCTTAACACCCCATTTGAGAATTGTCAGCTTTGTTTTCTGCTTCTCAATTAGTTCTTTGCTCGATTAATTCTTTTTGTCTTCCTGAGGAAAAAAAAAAGGAGCTTTGGGCGCCAAGGAGAGAATCGAGACACAGCTTAAATCTTCCAGCAAAGACCCCCAGGACCCACCGGCTAAGGAGGGACGTCTGGAGCCCCCGCAGAGCCCCCAGGACACAAGGCAGGGACTGGGGGCTGGTGTGAGGGATGGGTTTGCTGGCCCGGGTGTCACCGGCGGCACCCAGAGAGCTTCCACCGCCTCTTTGGCCACGGCAGACGCTGACCAACGGGCGGCACGGCTCGGCGCAGAGCAAACAGCCCTGCGGTCGGGAGCAAGGACAGCAGCGGGCAGCAATGCTGAGCCATTGCACCGCCCACCCCTCGCCTCCCTCGGGAGGGCAAGCCAGTGGCAACAGGCCCCTCGGCAGCACCCACGGGTGCCAGCCGGACGCAGCCCCAAAGAAATCTCCCCCTGAAACTCATTTCCCAGCCAAGGGGTGTTTGCATCCCAGGACGGGACCAGACGATGCCACAGAGGCTCTGCCACCATCCTGCGAACTGGCCCTGACTGACCTCAGGGCAACCCGGTCGCCTCTGGCAGATGCAGGGAGACCCTGTCCTGGAGCCAGGCCATGGCCCTGGCAGGGCAGGTGCGCGAGCCAGCGAGCCACCAGGCCATCTGTCACCCAAGGGATACTACAGCTGAAAAGAAATGAAGTCCCCAGCCGCTCATGCCAGCAGAAAAGTGAGAAATTTCAGGCTTTGCGAAGCCCGTGAAGGTTTCACTGTCCTCTCTGATCTCACGTGGAAGGGGCTTGGAGAAGACAAGATGCCACTGTGATGGGCAGCCATCTAAAAGCCATCGGGCTCGGGGCAGACAGCCTGGCTGGGACACAGCCCTTTGCCTTCGGCTGCCGGCGGTGGAGATGGGTGCAAGCAGCCATCGTGCTCAGCGCATGTCTGAGCCACCATTCCTCAGGCCAAATGACTACGTGGGGCTGAGCCGAGTGGCGTCCTTGCCTGCGGTGCCTGCACCAACCAAGTTGCCCTGATGTGCAGCGAGTGCCTCGGGTCTCAGACACGGCTCCAGCACTCCAGACGGCTCCTGGGGAGGCAAATGCCACCCCTTATTTACATTACCCTGACAACATCCCCCATAACTGACCAAACAAATCATGCAGGGCTGGGAGAGCTCCCTAATTAACACAGTTATTATTAGCCACGTCAGGACAGGTTTGCAAAAGGCAAGTTCAGAGTCCCTGTGACTGATGGCAGGGTGGTGAGTGGGACAGTGGGACCACCCCACACAACTGGGATGTCCCCTGTGTCACTCAGGGGTCCTGCCTGCATCTGGACCGTGGGAGCAGGGACATCCCTGGGTACCAGATGGGTTGGATGGGCCGGACAGGCGCCGGTGCTGGCATGGGAGCCGTTGCACAGGGATGAGTGGCGCCACGTTGTCCCCATTCTTCACCCATGAGCCAAGAAGCCACCCAGGCAAATCCCAAGGGATTTGGGGCCTTTGTCATTCGGGCCAAGACTCCTGGTGATCCCAACATTTGGATGTTCAGGGGGAGAAGGGCGAGAAGGTCCTGCTGTGTCGAGGAAAGCGTTGCCGGCCATCCTGCAGCGCTGCCCCTTTCCCAGCCCCCAGGTTGCCCCAGCTCCTGCTCCGGCTCCTCCTGAGCTTTGCCGTATGTAGGGCATCCCCGGGGCACCCACGGCAGCTTGTGCAGCACCAGAGCTGCCGCCGCTTCTGCTCCCCATTGAGCGCTTGGAGAGGCGCCTAATTCATCCTTTCAGAGTGGAGATAAGACGGATTAAAGCCTGCTGAACGCTTGCCAAAAGAATTGCCATTAGGCCCTGGAGAGCTTAATCTCCACCAGACTAAAAGCAGACAGGCTGCACCACAGCTAGTCCTGTCTGCCAGGGGATAAACACCCAGTGCAGGATTTTGGGGAAACCTTTGGAGGCTACAAAAGCCTACAAGCGTACGTGCTGTCCAGAGCACTCAAGGCTGGGTGCTGAGCCCCGTGCTCCCCCCGGCACCCGGGGGTGACGTAGCCAAGCGTGATGCAAAGGGCTGTGTTGGCCGTGAGAGATTCAGACACCTCCATGCCTTGATTCTCCCACTCCATGAGCTTGTCTCTGAGGCTCCTCCATCCCGGCAGTGTTATCTCCTGCAGATTAGCTCTCCGAAGCTGTCCTTGCCCGCATGCTTCTCAGTTGACTCACATTTGTTATTTCCTGCCCGTATCTCTGATTTCCTTTGCTGTCCTCACACTACCCCTCCCCAAGGTCCAGCTCCTCTCCAGGTATCCCTGACCCCACTGCTGCCCAGGGACCGGCTCGTTCCCCAACCTCCAGGTTGATTTCAGAGGATGGTGATGTCCCTTCCCATGGAGCTGGAGCATTGGGAGGGGACAGAGATCCTTCTCCCCGCCGGTGGTGATGGACAACCCCAAATTCGCCCCAGGCACTGCCTGTGGACACCCCCATGGCCACACGCGGTGCCAGAGTCCATGTGGTGCCCAGTGTCACTGCTGGCCTGGGGAAGGCAGCGCCGGGCCAGTGACTCGCCCTTGCCCGGGAAGAGGTGGTGAGACTGGCCTGAGGTTTTGGACGTCTTTGAGACACCAGGTCAGGCAAACCGGCGTTTGCATTTCAGTGAAATCTTGGTGGTGGGCAGCAGGCTGTGTGCTGGGTGCTGGCCATCATGGGGGAACCGGCCCCACTGGCTTCACGCCACAGCCTCCACCTGTTGGGATCCAGGAGAGACGGAACGGTCCCCGTTAACCTCATCCCCCTGGAGACCTCCCTCTGTCCGGTCATCCCATGAAGGGAATTTTTGACTTCATTTTTCTGCCAGACCCTGGGAAAAAGCAGGGCACTGGCAGCATCCTGGAGCAGCCCAGGAGGGATGGGGCTCATCGGACAACACTGGAAGACGCTGACACCCCTGATGCCATTTCCTCTGGGCTTTTGTGGCTGGCAGGGGTCTCACCGGCATCCCTCTCCCCCCAGCGGTGTGTGGCTTAGCCAAGCTGTATTCATAAACAGCTAATAAAACCTCCAGCCCCCAGCCCTGAGCCTTTCCCTCCAATGTCTCAGGGCGTTCCTCACCCCCAGCTTCTTTCCTGCAAGCAACGAACCCTCCATCTTCATCGCTGTCTCCCCGCAGCCCTCCCGCTGCTGTCCTCTCCCCCTCCTCACCCTTGCGTCCTGCCAAGCCGGCGGCTCCCTCTGGCCAGGGGACGGAGGGAGGCTGGGCACCGCTCTCCCCTCTCCACCAGCATGACGCAACCTGGGCTCCCTCGGCGGTGACACGTTGTCCCAGCCAAGCAAACACAGCTCGGGGACTCGTGTTGTGTTGCGACAGCCTGCATGGCCCCGGCACTGACAGCCACCAACAGCCCGTGCCCACATCCGGCACCAGCCAGGGCTCCAGCAGCAGCAGCTCTGCTGATGCAAGAGCCATCCCGGCATCCCCTCGGGGCCGCTTTCTGGCAGGGCTGGGACCAACCGCCCAGATGGCTGAGGTGGGGCTGAACTCTCCCAGTTATCCCACCGCAGCCCGGGATGCAATGGATCTGTGTCCCAAACTGTCCCCATCCCCACCGGTGTGGGTCCCCCAGGGTCCTGTGGTGTCTCTGCATCCTTGCCCGGCTCCGTGCCTGCTTTGCCCTGTCCTCTCCTCTGACCCCCATGGCAGAGCAGGGCTGTCAGGGACACAGTGGGGCATTAGCTGATCCCCCAGGGGCATTTCAATGCTGCCACTGCACTCCCCGGGGACACAGCAGGCAAGTGAGGAGTGGCCGAGGCTGAAGTGAAGCCACTGGGGCCCGTGTGGCACCAGGCGCTGGGACTCTCCTGGCTCACAGGGTGAGTCAAGGCACCAGCACGATTTGGAGGAGGAGCCGAGGGCACCAGCTGCCCCGGGAGTGGTGACACAGGGACCAGCATGGCCAGAGCCACCACTGCTGAGCCAAGCTGGAGATGGCAGCAGCACGGCTGGGGGACCATGGTGGGCACAGGAGGAGGTGGCGAGCAGCCATGGGCAGATGTAGGTGAGAGTTAAGCCGTGCTGGGGAAGCTGAGCCTTCCCCACGCTCTCTTGATGTAATATTTGCAGGAGCAGTATGTTCCAGCAGCTCCATAAACATGGGGAAGGAATAAACTCGCCTGTATCTGCCTGTGGGGCCTTGGGAGCATCTAAATTAGGAAAGGAAATAATAAAAAAAAAAAAACCAACCCAAAAGTGTGTGTTTTCTGGCTGAGCCAAAAACAGAGCAAAAGCCGGGAAGGGGAAGTTCAGCCCAGACAGGGGCAGGTGGGAGACAAGGCACCTCGCCTGGCCCCGGTGCCACCTCACGCCCGCTGGGGACCCTCTCCCTGCCCTAGAGCCAGTCTATGCCTGGGGGCGCACGCCCAGGGAAGTGTCCCTGGTCACAGGGGGTGACGGCAGGTCTGGCATCACCCTCCTTCCAAGGGCAGCAAAGGATGCTTAACCGGGCTGGAGGGCTCCGGTGTGGAAATGATGGGGCTGCCTGTATGCCAACACCTCGACTGAACCCCTAACCTGCCTTTTTGGGCAATCTGCCTGGAGCTGTGTCTCCTCTCCTGGACCCCTCGCAGCCCCTCACCATCCCAGTCCTTCAGGAGTCCCAATCCCGGCTGTAAGTCACTGATCTGGCTCAGTGCTGTCTCTCGCACAGGCACAAGCAGGTCCCCAAACCTCTGAACCTCCACCCAGCCCCTGGCATCTCCTGGACATGGACTTAGCATCAGCTCACTCAAAATTAACTATTCTGGGTCATTTTCCTTGCAGAAGAGGCTGGTGTTGCAGAACCTGGGGTTCTCACCCAGGGATGATTATGAAAAGAAGTTTTCACTCAGATTTACCCAACCCCCCGGCAAGCTATCACCCCTCCTCTCACGCCTTCGGCCCCAAGCCTGGGAAGTTTCATGATACCATCACCACCCATCACCAACCTATTGCTACCCATCACCAACCCCTTGCCACCAATTGCCAGCCATCCCCAACCCATCTGCCAACCCATCACCACCCGCCGCCACCATCACCAACCATCACCACCCATCACGAACTCATCACCACCATCGCCACCATCACCACCCATCACGAACTCATCACCACCATTGCCACCCATCACCACCCATCACCAACCATCGCCATCCATCACCACCCATCACCAACCATCGCCATCCATCACCACCTGTCACTAACTCATCACCGACCACCAACCCATCACTAAGCCACGACCACCCATTACCAGCCAATGCCACCCATGCTCCCTGGGGACCAGACCCAGCTCCTGGCAGTGATGGCAAGCTGTGGCCAGATCCTGTGGAGTGCTGTGTGGGTGGCCATGGGGACAGTGCCTGTTGTCGAGGGTGAAGCGCTGGTTGAAGTGTGCAGTGGGGGAGCCCTGCCAGCCCTCGGGGCATTTTGGGCTCCCAGATCACAGCTTGTGTTATGAAAATCATAAATTATTAACTGCAGCTGGGAAATGAAAGGCTGCGTGCTGCTGCCTGCGCAGACTCGCCGTTCATCTCCGGGCTCTGCCCGCTTAAAGCAGGTTTCTCATTTATATTTCATGAGCGTGTCCCTCAGAAGCATGGCTTTAAGCAAAAAGAAGAAATAACTCACGGTCCGCGCACAGAGCCCACGCGGATGGCACGTGGCCCCAAGCGTCCTCCTGCATCCCAGGCAGAACCCCGTGCTGCTGCACAAGAAAACCCTGCCCAGATGCTGGATCCTGCCTTCTCCTAAAATTTACAACAATCCTTTAGGGCTTGTCCTAAACTTTGGAGGTGGGTGTGCCAACGGGTGGGTTGGCACAAGCCAGCTCTGTCCAGGCAGATGCTGGAAGCCTGGCACGCAGAAAGCTGTCCCCCGTGGAGGCTGGCTCAGCCTGGAAAGCTCATCTGGTCCTGAGCTCCAGCCACTGGCCCGTCAGAACAAATGCACATCATGCCTTGTTAAAAATCTGGGGCTCAGCCCAGGCACCCACCCCTGACACGGTGCAGCAGGGGTGGGAGGCACCCGCACAACACCCCAAGGCCAAGGGACACCCTGTGAAGACCCATCCTGAAGAAACACCTCCCTGGCTCAGTGGTTTGGGCACCTGCTGGATCCTGGGCTGGCCTGGGACCTTTTCCTCCCCACTGTGAGGTGGTTTGGGGTCTCAGGGTGATGCTCTGGGTACCCGCATAGGACAAGTTGGGTTTGTGCCCCACACAGCTGCGAGCAGAGCATCCCCCCTTCAGCACCCAGGGATCGGCCGCCTCCCGCAGGCGGTTGTCAGCTCGGGTTCAGATCTCCTATCGGCTGCTTTGGGGAGCCTGTCTGCTTGTTTATTCTTGCCTGAACCCTTTAATTAACCTGAATTAAGACAACATTCAAACTGACAGTGGCTGGCTCCCTCCGCTCTCCCTCGTGGCGAGGATGTTCGTTACGATTACTGCCTGTGCAGGAAATTACAGCAAAACTTCTGCGCTGCCAAGATCCAGGGATGCTCTGCCAGCTGGAGCCATGGCCCCGGGATGGGGCTGGGATAGCAGCAAAGAGCCCGTTCCCTTGCAGCTTGCTGGAAACAGGGACAGATGCAGAAACCCCTTGAGCCTCTGGGATCATGGGGCCGTGCCACTGGGGTTCAGTCCCCATACAGCCTAGCAATGATGGGGACAAACTCCCGTCCAGGATGCAGCGTGGGGCAGTGGCTGCTGTTCATGGGATTTGGGTGGGACTCACTAAAAATCTCCTTCCCTGGAGAAGACAGAGCCCTGGGATGAGTCGCCAGAGTCATGGGCTGTCTCCGTGCTTGCCTGGGTCTTCCAAACCTGGTTGCACAGGGCTGTAGCCATCCTGACCTGGTCGTGCTCTGATGAGCAGGGTCATCCCATGGCCATCGGGCTTGTGGGGTTGTGACAAACCCTTCCCTCTCTCACCTGCCATCCCCTGCCCAAGATGCAGCTTTTCCTAGAGGTGAGTGGAAATGCACAGAAATCCTGATGACATGAAGGGATACAACGAGCACGGCAGGATCAAGGACGATTGCTTTGAGCTTTTTGCCCCTATTAGTGACCAAACAGTGCAGGGCACTGCGTCGTGCAAAGGTCTTGCAGCTCCGTCCTCCTCCAGCCCTGCAACCCCCCCAGCCCAGGGCCAGCCTTAGCGGGGGTGTCAATGTGAGTCCCCGTGCCCCATGTCAGGGGATCCCATCAGAGGTGGAGGGAGTAAAACACAAAGCACAGCCCAAATCCGGCCCCATCTGCCCAGGGTTTGTCCCAGCGCTGCTCAGCCTGCAGCCCGGTGCTCCCTGTCCCATGTCCGGGACACTCCACCACATGGATGAAACGCTGCTGCTGAAGTTTTCAAGGGGAAAACGCCAGGGAAAGTCCAGCCAGAGCCAGATTTTAAAACTAATTTATACCTCGACTTTTTCACTGGCTTTAGCACAATCTGTGATCCCTGTCAATGACCCTCAGGGTGGCTGGATATATCCAGGCATAGCTGCATGGGGAGAAACCCCACTTTTCAATGCATTTCTGTAGCCCTTTTCCAATGCCTTGGGTGTACAATAGTTTCTGTGCTGTGTGTTCTCACTTGGTCAACGAATAATCAATTTAACTGCCACATGCACTGCTCATCCAGAAACTGCTTCTTGTTAAAGGTGTGAAAGTCAGTCATGTGTAAAATTAGCTTAGCCCTTTGCTAAATCAGATGGGAATTGCTTTCAAAGTGACACAACCCGCTTGGATTCCTGAGAGCTCGGCCATTTTCCACACCAGCTACTGCTTTGCAGAAGAGGAAAATATTTTCCCAAAATATGGGAGGAGGTGCCAGGGCCTTGCTAAGGACTGGGTGAGGGAGAGGAGAGAGCGGTCACCAGGATGAGATCCCAAGCAGCATCCCTGAGCTTTGAAACACTTGGCCAGCTTGGGAGGAAATGCCCCAATGTTTGGGTGAAATGAGGGTGGCCGTCCCCAAACGTTGCCCGTGGGTGCCCCATGGCGATGGCCTGGGGCTGTGGGTGACCCTGGCCAGCCCCACTCCTGGGATGATGGTCCAGCATGCTGCAGCTTGTGTTTCTTTTTGTTTCGAAGAAAAATGAACTTCTGGGGTGGGATTTGCCACCACTCCAGGGATTTGAACATTAATTTCTAATGGGGATTAAGAATTCAAATCCCTTAAGCAGCTTTCGCATCCCCATCCTTCACTCCCCTCACTGCAGAGACCCCCAGCTGGCCCTGCTCCAGCAGGGCTGTGGGCACGGTGGCATTGTCATCGCATCTCCCAGGACCCGCTTGGCCTGGGGGTGATGGAGACACGGCTCTGCCCACCCCCGGGGCAAAAGCAGCCTGGCCAGAGCGTCCATCCTCCTCCAAGCACAGAGCATTTGCTGGGGCTGTGGCCAGAGCAGGATGAAGGGCTTTTACAAGACCATCCAAGATCAACACGGGCTTTGGTACAAGCCCTGACACCCCTTAAAACATCTTGGGTTCAGACATACTCCTGGAGTCACCCGCCCCTAACCTGCCTCTGCCCCGCTCAGGTGTAAGAGGCCCTTCAGAAATGGAGGTTTAAGGCTGTTTCACCCAGCACCAGACAATCCCGCCAGGGTGGAGGAGCAAGTACAATGCCTCTGCTACAAGAAGCTCCTATAAATAGGTTGACACCATTTCCTTGCTTAATTTCCAGGGACTTGTCGGCTATTTCCCACTGTATTTCGGGTTCTGCTCGTCGCTTTACTTTCAACTTCACCCTGGGCATACATCTTGGTGTCACAGTTTAACGTGAGTGGAGCTTGCTGGAAGGCAAGGGACAGCTTCAAGAGCCGAACTTCAAGAGCAATAAACCCAAGAAGAAAGGTTGGCTTCCCAATTTGACAGGAGGCAAAGACTTTGGGTGTGCTGTTTCCACCCAAGGGCTGCCAGCAGCATGCAGGATGCTTTGCAGCTACCTGGGATGCCACGGCAGGCAGCAGAAATCTGGCAGGGGGCAGCTGGTGTGGCTTGTTATCTGTCAGGACGCTCAGCCCTGGGGCTTGGTCTCGGCAGGGGGCTGGGGGTGAGCGTGGCTCCCAGGCAAGGGGAGCTGGGTCCTGGGGCATCCCCCCCTGCAGCGCTGCCTCCAGCTCTGGGGCACCAACAGCAGAAGGACACGGAGCTGTTGGAGCGGGGCCAGAGGAGGCCCCGGAGCTGCTGGGAGGGCTGGAGCCCCTCTGCTGTGGGGACAGGCTGAGAGAGCTGGGGGGGTTCAGCCTGGAGAAGAGAAGGCTCCGGGGAGACCTTCCAGCCCCTGCCAGGCCCTCAAGGGGCTCCAGGAAAGCTGGGGAGGGACTCTGGCTCAGGGAGGGGAGCCATGGGACGAGGGGGAAGGGTTTTCCACTGCAAGAGGGAAGATTGAGATGAGATGTGAGGCAGAAATTGTTTGCTGTGAGGGGGGTGAGCCCCTGGCCCAGGTTGCCCAGAGAAGCTGTGGCTGCCCCATCCCTGGAGGGGTTCAAGGCCAGGTTGGACGGGGCTTGGAGCAACCTGGGCTGGTGGGGGGTGTCCCTGCCCAGGGCAGGGGGTGGCACTGGGTGGGCTTTAGGGTCCCTTCCAACCCAAACTGTTCTGTGCTTCTGTGATCCCTCCCCCCTCTGCACCATGGATGCATGGGGACCCCCTCCAGGATCCCCCGTGCCAGATCCTCTCTCTCCCCCGCCACGAGATTTGGAGGAGAAAGGTGCAAATTTGAGGCTGTGGCCCTGGTAATGTGGTAGGTTGAGCCTGGGGGGGGGGGGGGGGGGGGGCGCTATGTGGTGCCCCTCCCTCCCCTGGTGTGACAACGCTCCTTGTGCCGTCAGCATCACCCCCTCAGCGCCCCCAGCCAGGCAGAGAGGAGGAGGATGGCCTCAGTTTGTGCAAACCCAGGGGCTCCTGTCCCCAAGGGCTCTGGGACATGGGGAGAGGCAGGGGCAGCCCCCAGCCCACTGCCAGCTGCACCATGACCTCGCCACCCGCTTACGGTGGCAGGAGGGTGAGCAAGCACCCAGGAACCTCGTTAGCCAGCCACCCCATTACTAACCATCTCCGTGGTGATGGAGCTGGGAAAGCCATGTTACGGAGGGGCTGAGCAGCCCCCACAGCCAGGCTCGGGCATGCCGGGGCCACGAGGCCAAAGGCTGAGCTCCTGGTGGTGCAGCGCGGGGGGTCCCCCCGGCCCAGCAGAGCTCCCCGTCACGCTGCGGGTAGCCACGGGGCTTGGGGAAAACCAGGATGTCTTCATGCCACAGCCCATCGCTAATCCCACCGCCCACTCCCCTCCTCCTCCTCGCATTCCCAGTCCCAGCAGAGATCCCCCTTTAGCCCAGAGTTTGCTGCTGGTCCCTGAAAGACCCCTGGCAGCTTGGTACCGCTCACACATCTCTGCATCGTCCTGGGCCAGGAGCTCCCATCCCTCCCAGCCACCCCCACATCTTACGGCATCTCGCCGCTCCCCACAGCGTGAAGTTCTTGCTGCCTCAAGCCCCCCCCCCCAGCCACCCATGAAGCAGAGCCGGGCTTGGGCAGGGAGAGGAAAAAGGGCTGCACACCGCGCCGTCTGGCTGCTTTTTTGCTGTATCTGCGTCCCCCACGACCGCCAACAGCCCGTCTGCAGGCTCTGCCGTGCCTCTCCTGCAGAAACTCCATGGGATTTTGTAACCGTAGCAGCAACTAAATGATTTGACAGGTCTTTCGCATGATGTGGGGCGGCCAGTGACCGAGCAAGATGATGATGGGCTGGTGCAGAGCAGAGCCCAGCGAGTGGAGAGAGAGCACGCACCCACCGCGGTGGGGGATTTTCTGTGCCAGTGGCCATGGTGAAGCATGCCAGACTTCACATTAACACCGCAATAAATGTCTGCAGGCACCTCAACTGGGCAAAAACCCTCCTCTGCCCACTGGGAAAGAAAGGCAGCAGTGTACTTGGATTTCCTCTGAAAAAAAGCAACTCCAGACAAGCACACGCTTCAAAAGCCTGCGTTACCCAAAGGCATTTATTGAGCATTTAGGGCCCAAGACAGCACAGTTAAAGCCACACACAGGCACCAGCGTTTCGGAGAACAGCTATTACTCACTCACTTCACATCAAGCACGTGTGTAAATGCAGTGAGACTGGGACCGGCCGCAGCGCGCTTGGAGCAGCGTCTGCTGAGCCCCGGCGACACGTGCTGGAGACGATCAGCAGAGAGACCAGGGGCAACCGCATCGGCCGTTCGCTGGCACGGCATCCCATGGCGATGCTGGGAATGGAAATCCCTCAGGAACTGAAGCCTGGGCTCACCAACGAGTTAGCAGCCAAAGGACGCCAGGCACATTAGGGTTTTTTTTATCTAAAAAATGTTCCAGATGTTCATGCTCTACTTCGTGCTGTGCTGTGCCGTACAAGTCCCCCCCAACACGGGGAATACACGGAAAGGGGAAATACAAGCGAGATCAGCTCTGTGTGGTTTGCACACAGAGCTCCTACCCCTGTTTCTGAGCAAGGAAAGCAGCAAACTTGGGGAATTTTGTCAACACTGCCCAGAGAAGTTCTCAGCTTGGTTGGAGGCAGTGAAAATCAGCAGCAAAACTGTACGCAACTGGAGAGTTAGCAACAGGCTGTGCTCAAAGAGGCATCCTTGAGCTCCCCAGTATCCTCCAGGGAGCATCCCCACCTCCCACCCATGGCAGGAGTCAGCATCACTCACCCCTCCTTCCCACTGCTGTCTGCTGGTGAATCGCTCCTGGTTCCTTAGGTGACGCTTCTAGAAGTCCTGGGCTGAGCACTGGCGTTTCTGCAGCATTTCCCCACTGCTACGGAGGCCTCACATCAGAAAACTCAGGGTAGGGCCAGTTCCTTCGGTCTTGGGAGAGACCCTTCCCTTGGGGTGTCAGGAAGGGGGGTCACAGTGGGGCAGGTGCCCACTTCCCACCTGGGATGGAATGAGCCGCTCACACCAGGACACCAGGGATGCACCGGAGGTGGACAATGCACCCTGTTCTTGGCAATACGGTAATGGAAAGTCCAAGGTGGACCCAGTTGAAAGGAAGTGTGATCTCCCGAGAAACAGGCCCGACTCCCACAGAATCACAGAATCACAGAATCACAGAATCACAGAATGGTTTGGGTTGGAAGGGACCTTAAAGCCCACCCAGTTCTAGCCCCCCTGCCCTGGGCAGGGACACCTCCCACCAGACCAGGTTGCTCCAAGCCCCATCCAACCTGGCCTTGAACCCCTCCAGGGATGGGGCAGCCACAGCTTCTCTGGGCAACCTGGGACAGGGGCTCACCACCCTCACAGCAAACAATTTCTTCCTGATATCCAATCTAAATCTCCCCTCTTCCAGTTTGAAACCGTTACCCCTTGTCCTTCCATTACACTCCCTGATCCAGAGTCCCTCCCCAGCTTTCCTGGAGCCCCTTTAGGGACTGGCAGGGGCTGGAAGGTCTCCCCGGAGCCTTCTCTTCTCCAGGCTGAACCCCCCCAGCTCTCTCAGCCTGTCCCCACAGCAGAGGGGCTCCAGCCCTCCCAGCAGCTCCGGGGCCTCCTCTGGCCCCGCTCCAACAGCTCCGTGTCCTTCTTGTGCTGAAGACTCCAGTGCTGGACGCAGTGCTCCAGGTGGGGTCTCATGAGAGCAGAGTAGAGGGGCAGAAGCTCCCCAGAAGCTGCATCTGCCTGTGTGGGACCCAGGGCTCGGGGGCTGCACAGGGGGACGGTGCCCCCCACCCAGCGCAGCCGTGCCTGGCCCAGAGGAGAGCAGGACGGTGCCGAGGGTCTGCAAGCACAAGCCACCGGAGCAGCGTTGGATGTACAGACCTGGGAAACCAAAGGCAAGTACCATGATCAAGCCCCAGTACAGGCATCACACACCCAGTACAAGGACAACACTAAATGCTCATCTCCAGTACCAGGACCAAGACTTAGGATCAATACCCAGTCCCACTCCTCAGTGCCAGTACCAATGCCCAATGCTGACCCCCAGCATCGATGCACTGATGCCCAACACCATCCCCAGCACAAATACCCCATACCAGTACCAGTGCATGAGGCACCAATGTCCCAGCTGTGGGCCCACCAAAAATGTTCAGGGTTTGACCCGTTCCTGCACAGACTTTCCCAGCTCCTCATCCCTGGTGAAGGAAAAGGAAGGAAAAGGAATAAATAAACTCCATGAAGCAGGGAAAGGTGCTGGGGGAGGGCACAAGCCCCCCGATGGCCGGGGACTGGGCTGGATTGAGGCGTCCTCCTGCATGTGGCACTGTTAGCAAAGAGCCAGGAGAACCGCTGCCCCCTAAACACCCCGAGCACCCCGGGGGTGGCCACCTCCTCCCACCCTGCGCTGGCCACCCGGCCGGGGTCTCCGGAGGAGACAAGCTCACGCAATAACCCTTCTTCCAGGCACTCGTGCAGTCGCCTTCGGAGCTTTATGAATATTGTAGCAAGGCCGTTCCTTTCATCTCTGCTTCCTTCCAGGGAGCCCCAAACCTTCTGCACATTCGTTTCCACCTCACTATTCCTCTTAATTATTTAAACTCGCCTTCCCGAAAGCGGAGCCCTTCCATTATCACTCCTTCCTCTGCAGCGCATGTGGAATTTGGGGACTTGCACATCCACTTGATTTCTTTGCGTTCGTGCGGAGTGGCAGGTTTCCGCGGGCTCCCCTGCCCGCTGCCCCCCAGCCTGACCCCGGGCCACGTTTGCAGGGGCCTTGGCCACGAAAACCTCAGAGCCAAAGCAGAGCATCGGTGCTTTATACTGAGGCGTTTGCCGTGGTGTTTCCCAATGTGACTTCAATTATTGCCATCACTCTTCTTGCTGCCGGTCCCCCCCCAACAAAAGCCAGGCGTGCGGCCGGCTGTTCCTGTGCCATGGTTGTACCAACGCGGTTCACAAGCGGTGTGTAAGACATGGGAAAATGCCTCGCTGTTCCGTTGCCAGCACCCATAAAAGCTAAAAATACCCGCGAGGGCTTCCTGCAGGGTAGACTCCATCCCTGCCCCTCAAATGAGACATCACTATTTAATTGCGTTTTAACTAGAAAGTAGGAATGCCAAGCCCAGCTCCCCAAATACTTGAAGCTGAATCCTGGAAAAGGCTCGAAAAGCTGTTGAAGAAGCACAGTTTTCCATAACATAGATATGTAACAGTACCTTCTCCATCAACTTCTGAAAGGTTTCAGCTGCATTTGAGCATCGCCACGTGTGCCCTTCCACCAGCGCAGCTCCCCGGGGACACCCCTGTGCTGCCAGGATGCGGCCACGGCCGAAAAGGGAGGGTTTTGGTGGAGCTCTGGGGGACGCAGGCAGGACGCGGGAGCCGAGGGAGGGGGTGACTCAGACAGCTTTGATGCACTCTGATCTTCTCCCATTGTGCCTGGACCTGCCGGGTGCTCGACAGCCGGGGTGTGCAGCCAGTTTCTGACGGCTGCAACGCCCTGCCCTTGCGCTGTGCCGTGGCCGGGGGTAGGCAGTGTGGCCGGGCTGTTTGCTGGAGCAAAACAACCTCAGTCAATGCTTTTTCTCCCCCTCCTCCTGCTATTTATGGGTCATTCCCTAGTTATCTCGTACCTTCCTAAGGATCTCTTGATTTGGCTCATCTTCTCTGAGGCCATCATGGGAGGGTTGGGGTCTTCTCACCCCAGCGGGGGGTACAAGGAGGGCGAGGAGGCGCAGTGTGTGCAGGGAGACCAGCCACCTCCACCAGCAGCATGTTATTCCTGAGACTATCATTCTTTTGTGCGGTTCCTGCCACCCAGCTGCAGGCTGGAAATGGGGTGGGGGTTGTGAGAGGAGGCCAGCACAGAGGGGCTGCCGGAGCCCTCAGCCTCTGGCACCAACAGCGGCACCACCAGAGCATGGAGACCCTCCTCTGAGCAGCTCCCAGCCTCAAAACTCCCCAAAACACTTCAACAGGGGCATATGCGGCACCTCCGGGGCTGCAGCAGGAGAATCCACCAGTCCTGGCATGGACACCGGTGGGTGCCCCTGCAGCATCGCTGACCCATGACACCAGTCCCGTGGGAGGTCCATCCCTTCCCAGCCTCCTTGCTTGCTTCATGGCCAGTCCCCAGCAGCAGGACCCCCCACACGCTGCGGCTGGGCCCGGCGCTCGCCTCTGTGCGTCACTCCCTGAATTAATCATCAGCCTCGCTCTGCGCCAGGCTCCTTACTTAAAGATTTTTACACATTAAAAATTAACAACGCTAAATGATTGATGGCCAGGCACCCCCGCACCCTGCGCTCTGCAGCAGTGCTCAGACAGCTCCAGCTTTTGCTTTCCCCAAGGGCTGCCACAGATCCTTGTCCCCAGACATCTGCTCCACGGCTTTGGGCATCATCTGGGGGAGAAACCCAGCATGGCAGAAACCTCCCCCAGAAGTGACCATTAGCTGTATAGAGCTGCCGTTCGTCTGCTGGAGATGTTTTAGGTGATGGAGCATCCTCAAGGCCCTGGGATGGCTGTCAGCCCCGGGGAAGGGATGCTCGGCCCCGGCATGGACATCAGGGGCTGTTCGCCAGCCCCATGTGCGCACGGCAAAACGCATAGTGCAGAACAGCGTTGCAGGCTCTGGAGTGGGAGATGCAATTTAGGGCCTTCTGCTTCCCTCTTCCTCCTGTCTCCATCTCTGTGTGTCAACCCATGCTGTGGCCAGGCATTTGGGAGCAGCCGCTGAGGGGCTGGGTGGGGGGGACAAAAAGCTTCCCTGCTCCAACCTAGACTGTGTGGCCTGTTGTCCCTCCTGTCACTGTCCCACCAGCTGTGAAGAGCTCTCACCCTCATCTCCCGGCCGGGCCTGGCTGCCTCCTGCCCCCACGCACCCGCCTGCAGCACCCACCCTGTGCACTCACTTACAGCACCCACCCCCCCTCGCCAACTCCAGCACCCACCATAAGCACCCAACCCCAGCATCAACCCCATGCACCCACCCCATGCACACGTAACGCAGCCCATGCACTCAGCACCCACCCCATGCACCCAGCACCCACCCCATGCACTCAGCACCCACCCCATGCACCCAGCACCCACCCCGCACACTCACTTCCAGCACCCAACCCTCTCACCCCCCTCCAGCACCCATCTCAGGCTCACATTCTATGCATGTCCCCCCTCACCACCCATCTATGCACCCACCCCAAGCACCCAACCCCAGCATCAACCCCATGCACCCAGCGCCCACCCCACGCACCCGTAATGCAGTAACACAGCCCATGCGCTCAGCACCCACCCCGTGCATCTACTCCATGCACCCAGCACCCCCTCCAACACCCACCCATCCACCCACCCCATGCCTTCACTTCCAGCACCCGCCCCACGCACCCAGCACCCACCTATTCCCCCCGACCCCCCGCAGCCCCGCGCTCCCCCCCCGGCCCCCGGCGGCGCGGCGGTTCCCGAGGCGGCACCGCCCCCTCCCGGCCGCCCCCCGCCGGTGCCGCGGCCGCCGCCGCCTGCGCGGAGCCCGGAGCCCTGCGGGGACACCAGCCACCGCCCCCCGGCAGCGGGGAAGGGGCTGGGGACGGGGCTGGGGACGCGGCTTCGGGATTGCACCGCCGGAGCTGCGAGCACGGGGTCACCGCAACCCGCCGAGTGCCGGGTCCTGCGCTTGGGCCACAACAGCCCCGTGCATCGCTACGGGCCTGGGGCAGCGTGGCCGGAGAGCTGCCGGGCAGAAAAGGACCTGGGGGTTCTCATTGACAAGCGGCTGAACATGAGCCAACGGTGTGCCCAGGTGGCCAAGGAAGCCAATGGCGTCCTGGCTTGTGTTAGAAATAGTGTGACCAGCAGGAGGAGGGAGGTGATTGTCCCCCTGTGCTCAGCACTGGTGAGGCCACACCTCAAGTATTGTGTCCGGTTTTGGGCACCCCAATACGAGAGAGATCTCGAGGTGCTGGAGCAAGGGCAGAGGAGGGCAACGAAGCTGGGGAAGGGCCTGGAGAATAAATCTGATGAGGAGCCATTGAAGGAGCTGGGACTGTTCAGTTTGAGGAAGAGGAGGCTGAGGGGAGACCTCATCACTCCCTACAACTACTTGAAAGGACATTGTAGAGAGGTTGGTGCTGGTCTCTTCTCCCAGGTAATTAGCGATAGAACAAGAGGGAATGGCTTCAAGCTGCAGCAGGGGAGGTTTAGGCTGGACATCAGGAAAAAAATCTTCCCAGAAAGAGTGGTCAGACACTGGCATAGGCTGCCCAGGGAGGGGGTGGAGTCTCCATCCCTGAATGTGTTTGAGAGTCGTTTAGGTGTGGTGTTGGGGGATGTGGTGTGGGGGAGAGCTCTGTAGAGTGGGGCTGATGGTTGGACTCAGTGATCCCAAGGGTCTTTTCCAACCTGAATGATTCTATGATTCTATGATCACCCCGCCACCCCCTCACCCCACCACACCATCACCCCCTCACCCCACCATGGCTCCCCCCGGCCCCAGCCCCAGGGGTTCACACTGGGCAGGACCCCGTTGTGTCACCCTCCTGACCACCCAGCCCGACACCTCTTCCTGTAACCCCCAGCCCCGGCTCCCTACCCCCGCTCCCCCGCCTCTGCTCCCCTCTGCCCGGGCCCAAGCACAGTGACCTGTGGGGCTCGGGGTCCTTCAGCTGCCCCACGGCGTTGCCGTCCTGCTCCGAACGGGTCTGCACCAGCCGCTGCTCCAGCCCTTGGCAAGGCTTCTGCTCCCCGTCTCCTGGAAGCCAGGTCAATTCAGGGGATCCTTTCCCAGCTTCGTGCTCTCCCCAGCTCACCCGGCTTCGGCGCAGGTGGCACGCAGAGCACATTCATCGTTAACGAATGCCCCTTGTTTCGGGTATTTACCCTTACTAGGTGCCAGCGCTGCCGGCCGTCCTGCACTGAGAGGGAGATGTGTCTGGAGGGCACCCATGGGGACTGCTCCCCCCTGGAGCGGTGCTGGCAGGGCCCGGCAGCCCCTGGGTGCCAGCAGTGCTGCAGGGGCTCCCCTGCCCCACGTGCCATGGCTGTGGAGTGGGGCCCTGCTGTCCTTCTTGTCCTGCTCCTCCAGGGAGGAGAGACGAAGGTCTTGCACGTCCAGCTGCTCCCCGTGTCCCCACAGAGCTGTCCCTGTCCCTGACAGGTGGACTTGGACCAACGAGTTAGGAGGCCCCAGCTTCATTATGCATCATCTGCAGAAAAACCTGCTGTAAATCGGCCACCTTCTAGCTCCTCCCTGCTTGCCAGCGAAGAATCACAGAATGGTTTGGGTTGGAAGGGACCTTAAAGCCCACCAGCCCAGGTAGCTCCAAGCCCCGTCCAACCTGGCCTTGAACCCCTCCAGGGATGGGGCAGCCACAGCTTCTCTGGGCTGCCTGGGCCAGGGGCTCACCCCCCTCACAGCAAACAATTTCTGCCTCAGATCTCATCTCAATCTCCCCTCTTCCAGCTTAAAACCATTCCCCCTCGTCCCATGGCTCCCCTCCCTGATCCAGAGTCCCTCCCCAGCTTTCCTGGAGCCCCTTTAGGGACTGGCAGGGGCTGGAAGGTCTCCCCGGAGCCTTCTCTTCTCCAGGCTGAACCCCCCCAGCTCTCTCAGCCTGTCCCCACAGCAGAGGGGCTCCAGCCCTCCCAGCAGCTCCGGGGCCTCCTCTGGCCCCGCTCCAACAGCTCCGTGTCCTTCTGCTGTTGGTGCCCCAGAGCTGGAGGCAGCGCTGCAGGGGGGTCTCCCAGAGCGGAGCAGAGGGGCAGAATCCCCCCCTGGCCCTGCTGCCCACGCTGCTGGGGATGCAGCCCAGGCTGCGGGGGGTTTCTGGGCTGCCAGCGCACGTTGCCAGGGCGTGTGGAGCTTCTCACCCACCAACACCCCCAAGTCCTTCTCCTCAGAGCTGCTCTCCAGCCATCCTCTGCCCAGCCTGGGTTTGTGCTGGGGATTGCCATGACCAGGGTGCAGGACCTTGCACTTGGCCTGGTTGAACTTCACGAGGTCTGCACAGGCCCCACCTCTGCAGCCTGTTCACGTCTCTCTGGATGGCATAAGAAAAGAAAAGAGCAGCTGGGTGCCCGCAGCAGGGCTGTTTCCTTCGCCAGGATGCCTGGCCTCCCCCAGGAGGCAGCTCTCGGAGGTGATGGGGAATACTCGGGGAACCTGTTTCTGTCCAGCAGATGGGGTGGGAAGTTCCCGGCAGAGATTCCAGAGCAGAAAGCAACAGCCGGGAGGAGGATTCAGGCTCCAAACCAGCCCGCGGAAGGGAAGGAGTGAGAAAGCTCATCTCCTTGGCCCCGCTCCGCTGTCACTGACTCAATGGCCCGATTGTACGCTGGGACCAGATGTACCACTTCGGGCAGCGGCACAGAAAGGCTTTTCTGCTCCCTTTCAATGGCAGATCTATGCCGTTCCTGCCAGGAGGTCTCACTGCACCGCCCCGGCCCTCGCCAGATCCCCGGCGGCCGGGAACCTGCCGCTGCGGGCGCCGGGCGGAGAAGGGCGCTCTGTGTGCCCAGACACACGCGGCCTTTCTCGGCTCAGCTGGAAATGTCAAAAGGGAGTCGGAAGCCGCCAGCCCGAGGGCTCTGCAGTGGGGGGCGGGAAGTGGAGAGCTGGAAACACTGGAAATAACTCCCCGTGGAGAGACTGAGAGGTTGGCTTGCCAGTGGCTGTGGCAGGGCAGAAGGGCACCCGCTGGGCAGGACATCCCCTCTTTGTCCTAAGGACTTGGCTGGCATCTCTGCTGGGTGCCCAGGGAGCCCAGAAGAAGAAGAAGGTATTTCGGGGCTGGTTTGTCCCCCTGGTGCACATCCATCCCTGTCCTGTTGGGCAGGGTGAAGGGGCGGGCTGGAAATTGGTGGGTGAAGCTGAGCCCACGCCACCCACCAGGTGGTGGGGACATTCCTGTCCCCTCGCTGAGAGCTGGGGATCCTGGAGCTGCGCCAGGGCTGCTGCTCCTGTGCCAGAGCATTTCCCACAGGGACGGGCTGGCAGCCTGGAGTCCATCCTGCTGCAGGACCAACCCCGAGGTCGCACAGACCCACGGGAGCGGATGTCCTCCCTAACTGCCCCCTTCCAGGAGTGACCCCATTCCGGGACAATCAGTGTGGGCACTTGTTTTCAAAACACACTTTGCAGCCCGCTGGCTACAGATGGGCATAGGGATACAGCCCTGAGGCCCCAAAAGAAAAATGTCCATTTTGAAGGAGTGCTGAGTTTAAGCCAAGGTCACAGTGTTTCAAGTCACCCCAGGCCGCAAACCCTCCGTGTGCGGTGTGACCCAGGTACCTGGAAAATCCCAGACCTGGGAGCATCCCACTGGCGGCTCCCACCGACCGTTGGGGAGTGTTTATGGCCATGTAACGGCAGGAAGGCACCGGCCGGTGGGGCAGGTCCCCCCTGGTGCTGCTGGAGGGGCTGGCTGCTGGCCGAAGCAAATCCCGGCTGCGGAAAGCCCCCATGGCATTTTCCTCAGCCCTGATAAGGCTGACCTGCAAACCCAACCACACCAAAAAAAAAGCCATCCTGGCCTTCCCCGGGCTGCTTGGGTGCTGTGCCAAGCGCGCGAAATATTGCCCGAGATAAAAGCCTGCACCCACTGTGCCACACAGGCACCAAATGTCACCTGTGGCCGGTGAGATCAGAGGGGGCGCGGGGAGAGGGGATGGGGGACAAGGGCACCCCACACCTGGGCGAGGCCTGGTCTTGTAGGGCCATGCTGGGGACGAGTGGGTGCATCAGGGGGACATAGGAGGGGGTGGCATGGAGCAGGAGGTCCCCAGGGAGCAGGTGACATTGCAGGGGTTCTGTATTTGATGCAGCTGCCACAGCACAGCCCTAAATCAAGTTTGAGGGAGTCCCCGGGAGGTGACAGGGTGGTGGCAGGTGGCAAGGGGGGAGGCTGTAGGTGAGGACTCTGTGGGGCGGCTGTCCCGCTGTCGGGGTTCAGCTTCCCCCAACGTCTTCAGTCTCTGCCGTCAGCCCCTTCCCTGCCAGCCCAGGGTGAGCCTGAGCCCAGTGCTGGCGTCCTGCAGCCCCCCGAGGACCCTTCCCCGGGTCCCACAGACCCACACTCCCCTGGAGACCTGGGGAAGTTGCTCCTGCTCTGCTCTCAGATCCTTTGTTTTGCTGCAGCATCCCGGGGAGGAAGGATGCGAGCAGAGAGGCGAGGAGAGGAAACGAGCTTCCTGCCCGCTCCCAAACCTGCAGGCAGAAAAACAAGGACATCCTGCCACGGCAGCTGGGCAGGGAGAGCCGATCCGGCAGGGAGAGCTGATCCCGCCGGGAGCGAGGCGGGATGGTTCATCTCTGCAGCGCAGAGGCGTTAACACCACAGGGACCACGCCAGGCAGAGCCCGGCCAGTCTTTCCCCATGGGTCCCACGCTGTGCCCGTTCGTGACACCGTGGAGGGGACTATGGAGTCGGGAACCGGGAGCCGGGCTTGGGCAGGGGCGGCGCAGCTGGAGCAAGCGGAGATGAACTCAGGCAGCCAGGAAACGTCTGGAACACACCCCACCGGCTGCTTTTCCAGGTGCACCCTGAGCATGCACAGCTTCTCCCAGCCTGCCCGGGACACCCAGGGCTTCAGGAGCTGCTGCCCCAGAGAGGATCGAAACGCTCAGGGCTTTGGGAGCCTCCTGCCCCGGGAGCAAACAGAGTCACCCAGAGCTGCAGCGAGCGGGGCAGCAGACAGGGCTGCAGCCCTTCCCCACCGGCATCTCTGGTGGGGAAAGGCAGGTCCTGCCTGACAAACCTGATCTCCTTCTATGCCAAGATGACCCGATTATTGGATGAGGGAAAGGCTGTGGACATTGTCTACCTAGACTTTTGAAAAGCATTTGACACTGTCCCCCATAGAATTCTCATGGAAAAACTGGCAGCTCATGGTCTGGATGAGCACACGATCTCCTGGATCAAGCACTGGCTGGCTGGGCGGTCCCAAAGAGTGGTGGTCAATGGAGTTAACTCCAGCTGGTGGCCAGTCACAAGCGGTGTCCCTCAGGGCTCAGTGTTGGGACCATTTCTGTTTAACATCTTTATTGATGATCTTGATGAGGACACAGAGTGTATCATCAGTAAGTTCGCAGATGACACCAAGTTAAGCGGAAGTGTTGATCTGCATGAGGCCAGGGAGGCTCTCCAGAGAGACTTGGATAGATTGGATTGATGGGCCAACGCCAACGGTATGAGCTTCGACAAGGCCAAGTGCCAGGTCCTGCGCTTGGGCCACAACAGCCCCGTGCATCGCTACAGGCCTGGGGCAGCGTGGCCGGAGAGCTGCCGGGCAGAAAAGGACCTGGGGGTTCTCATTGACAAGCAGCTGAACATGAGCCAACGGTGTGCCCAGGTGGCCAAGGAAGCCAATGGCGTCCTGGCTTGTGTTAGAAATAGTGTGACCAGCAGGAGGAGGGAGGTGATTGTCCCCCTGTGCTCAGCACTGGTGAGGCCACACCTGGAGTATTGTGTCCGGTTTTGGGCACCCCAATACGAGAGAGATCTCGAGGTGCTGGAGCGAGGGCAGAGGAGGGCAACGAAGCTGGGGAAGGGCCTGGAGAATAAATCTGATGAGGAGCGACTGAAGGAGCTGGGACTGTTTAGTTTGAGGAAGAGGAGGCTGAGGGGAGACCTCATCCCTTTCCACAACTACTTGAAATGACATTGTAGAGAGGTTGGTGCTGGTCTCTTCTCCCAGGTAATTAGCGATAGAACAAGAGGGAATGGCTTCAAGCTGCAGCAGGGTAGGTTTAGGCTGGACATCAGGAAAAAAAATCTTCCCAGAAAGAGTGGTCAGACACTGGCATAGGCTGCCCAGGGAGGGGGTGGAGTCTCCATCCCTGAATGTGTTTGAGAGTCGTTTAGATGTGGTGTTGGGGGATGTGGTGTGGGGGAGAGCTCTGTAGAGTGGGGCTGATGGTTGGACTCAATGATCCCAAGGGTCTTTTCCAACCTGAATGATTCTATGATTCTATGATTCTACCTCCAGCAGCTTTTCCCAGGCTCTCTCCATCCAAGGGCCACCTGAATGAGGCAGGGTGACAGCAGAAGCTTCCTCGCAGCCAGCTGAAGGCCTGCCCAAGCTTTGTGTGTTTTCTTGGGTGCCGACACCCCTCCGTTTCTGTGCTGCGTGCAGAGGGACATGGATGCAGCCTGTTCTGTCAGTCTGCGGCCACTTCCAGCTCCTGGGGCTCCGTTCCCCGGCACGATGCGGAGGAGCACCCTGCCACACTGGTGCACATCATAACACATACACACACGTACTCCCTTTCCAACTGCCCTGGTGGGGAAACTGAGGCACGATCACATGCACAGCCCCAGTCAACGCTGGCAGAGGCAAAGGATTAGGATTCACAGGGAAAGCCATTTTTTGAGACCCGATCCTGGACCAAAAAAAAAAGCTTTTTAATGTTTCTGATGAAATGAAAACTCATCAGGTCCCAGAGCTTTTTGTTCAGGTGGATACTCTCAGGAGGGTCAGGGCCGGTTTCCCTGGCCAGCGCGAGGCCCAGGACAAGGGACAGCTGTGCCAGGCCCTGCCATGATGCCATGTAAGCCTGCAGAGCCCCAGACAGCTGAATTACAACACTCCAGCACCAGAAAACCATTGGGTTTTGGGCAAAACTGCCCCTACAACAGTGAGAAAAGCCTGGCTAGCCCTCCTCACCCCTTGATGCAGGGTGATAAGAGAGATGCTGATTACAAGAGCTCAGTCCCAGGCTGTGGCAGCCCCTGATCCTTGCTGGGACTGAGCGTTTGGGCGTCTTTCGCCCACGCAGGCACCCACCTGAACATCCGCAGCCTCAGGGTTGCACCTTTACTGACTTGAAGCTCGGCACAGACACCAGTGCAGCAGGAAAGCTGCCGGCAGGCGCTGCCATTTGCCTCCAAGCCTGGGTTGGGCTGCGGCTGCTGGGGGCTGCTGGCCCGGGCGGGTGCCACAGCTCGGACTGGTCCTGGGTCAGCGTCCCGGGCCCGGGATGCAGCCGCCACACCGGCCAACAGCCAAGACTTGGGAAGCACTTTTCTCCATGCTGCCTCCCGGGTGCAGTCGTGATTTACACGGGTTTAAACCACCGACCGGCCCTTGTGACTTCTCTTGCCATGTATTTGAGATTTGCAGAGTTTTCGCAGAAAATGGTGAGTGTTAGAAATAAGGGCTGTGCCTTGGGTTTAATTCTTCTTGGTCACCAAAGCTTAAAGCCAGAGGAGTCTGATTTGTGCAGGGACCAACCCTCACACCTCTTGTTCAAAGGCTGCTGTTGAGTTTTTAGCCTGGAAACACCTCTCAGCTGCCACAGTTCTGTGCTCCAGCACCAAATTTAGGCACCCCCAGGCCTGTATTTCCACTGGGTGGTTCAAGCCCACCCCCACCCCCCCTGTTACCCAGCCCTGCCCCACTGCCAGGGCGGCAGCAGTTCCATGGGCAAGGTCTGGCACCTGCAGAGCTGGGGTGACATCACTTTCCCAAGCTCATTTCTCCTCAGTTCCCCCTTTACGTGTTTTTTTCCCTACCTTCGCAAGGAGGAAACAGGAATTGCTGTTTGGCAATGGGCGACATTTTTGTCAGATGTCCAAGAGGGGGAGACCAGGATGTGGGTCCTTCATGGAGCCCTCAGCCGGGCCGTGGGGCACAAGCTCTGCAGCGTGGCCGGTGAGCAGGCACCAGTGGGACCTCACTCATCGTGCCAGACTTTAGGACCTTTCCAGATGTGGATGGAGAAGGCAAACCACATGGCTACAGAGGACCCAACCAATTTCTTTGCCAAATAGTCAGTGACTCGAGAGGAGCGTGCTGTTCTAGACCTGCTTTGGAGACAGAACGAGGGCATGAAGTCACCAAGTTCACTACCACAGGATGCCAGAGAGGCCAAGTATGTAAATGGGTTGGAGAGGGACGAGGTCTGCCGGTGGAGGTAGATCCATTAGGGCTATTAAGGTACTTCCATCCGGATGCAAACCCTTTCTCAGGAAGTCCCCAAGCTGCCAGCCGGCAGCTGGGAGGGACGCTGGGAAGCACATCTTGTTTCTCCTGCTCTTCCCGTGAGTAGCATTACAGAAGAGTATCTGTGGAAAAATATCTGGGGGGTTCAGCAGCTGAAAAGGAAAGAAAAAGAAGCAAAACTCCTTGCTGAGGGTGTCAGCATTGAGAGAAGGGTTGGAGCAGTGAGTGAGGGTGAGCTTTAAGGTGTGAAAGTGCCAGGGATCCCTGCGGGATGGAGGACAGCCCAGACCTCGGCAGCCGAGCGCCGGGCGCGCGAAGCAGGCAGGGAAGAAAGCTGGCAAGAAAAGGAGACAAACAGCCTGCTGCTGGGACAAGGGAGGGCTGCCAAAAACCCAGCGGGGCCAGGCCCAGGGAGCTCAACCGGAGCCAGCAGAACGGGCTGGGACACGGGCAGGCGGTGGGACATGGTTGGGACAAGGGCAGGTGGCATGCGAGGCCATGGGGGCCGGGCAGGCTGGGGGGCCTGTGCAGGGGGGAGGACGGTGGGGCACAGAGCTGGACCCCAGCCACCCGCAGGCCCCCCGCCAGCAGCGGAGTTGAGCTCAGGGCAGGGGATACGCCACAGCCAAGGTGACACAGGAAGGGGATCCCCCTTTCTCCAGGGTGACCATCCCCGAGGAGAGCAGGGCAGGGACCGTCCCCATCCCCAGGGTGACTGGAGTGGGGGCACCACATCCCCAGGGGTAACCAGGACAGGGGATTCCCCATCCCCAGGGTGATCGGGGCAGGGGACACCCCCCTTCCCGGGCTCACCGGGACGCTCCTTTCCCCAGGTGACCGGGAGGGGGGATATCTCACCCCGGGGGTCCGCGGGGACAGGGACTCCCCCGAGGAGAGGGGGGCGGCGGGACCTCCGTGCCAGGGGGGAGCGGGGACCCCGCCGAGGGTGAGCGGCCCGGGGGCGGTGCCCGTCCTGGCTCGGACCCGGGGGCGATCCCCGCCCGCCCCCGCCCCGCCCCGGCCCGCTCCCGCCCGGCCCCGCTGCCGGCCCGCCCTCGGCCCGGGGCTGCGGCGGGCAGCGCTGCCCGGCGCCGCGGTGCAGCCCAGAGCCGCCGGGGCCGGGACGGGGCCCCGCGCTGGGGCCCGGCTGCAGCCCAGACGCCCGGCCGGCGAGGTGAGGGGCGGCGGGGACGGGACGAGGCGGCGGGGACCGGCCGGCAGCGGCGGCTCCGGCTCCGGGAGCGGCTCCGGCGGCGGGGCGGGGGCCCGTCCCGGCGGCGCCCCGCGGGGCCCCTGGAGCCGCCGCCGCCCGGGGCCCGCCGAAGGGACGCTCCGGAGTCCCGGGGACCGCGGCGGGGTGGGGCGGCCCCGGCATCCCCCTCCTCGGGGGCTCCGCCCGGGCGGCAGAGGGAGCGGGAGCGGGGCTTCTGCCCGCAGCCAGGAGGGGCCGGTACCGTCGGGGCCGGGCCGGGCCGCCCACCGCGGCTGGCGGGGAGACCCCGGGGGGTCTTCTGGGCTGGGGGCGGGCGCCCCGACGTGCGGGGTACGCACGGTGCTGCGAGCACCCCTGGGTGCTGTGGGGCTCCCCAGGGCGCTGGGGACCCGCAGCGCTGGGGCTGTGGCAGGGCACCCCAGGCTGCTGCAGGCCCCTCTGGGGTGCTGGAGGGCACTTGGGGTGCTGCGGGGCTCGGGGTGCTCCCTGCGTGCGCATGGAGAACCCACCGTGGGGCTGTGCCCAGCACTGTGCGTGTACCCCGACTGTGCCTGTGCGCCCTGGGTGTAAATTTAACCATTTCATCCCTGAGCACTTCCTTGCAGCAGGGTGATCCCAGGCCCATGGGGCTCGTTGCCGACCCCAGGTGTCACCAGCTGTGGGGGAATGAGGGAGGTGTTGGTGGAAAATGCTGGTGGGCACCTCTGACAAGGGTGCAGGACAAGTGGTAGATGTTTTCTAGTGGAGATACAGGAGGCTATGGAGCTCTAGGTGCCTCGTAGAGCTGATCCCCGTGTGAGTACATCTGTATACGGACTGTGCGCCTGTTGTCCAGGTGTTGTGTGAGCTCAGGGAGGTCCCCGAGGTGCTGGAGTGGGTGCAGAGCCCGAGCAGCCACCGCAGCCTCCTGACCAACCGGGCCGACGATGACGACAACTCCAGAAATAACAGCCCAACCCTGAAATTAGGCTGTTGAGAAGATTGAAGCATTTCCCTTTCCCTTTCCCGCCTTGGGTCAGCGCTGGTGCACCCACCCGCACGGGATCTGGCTCCTCCATGAGCAGCCCCAGCCTGGACAGCGTGGCCAAGGTGGCCTGGGCAAGCGGGTGCAGGGACAGCGCGTGGCACAGAGCACGGGCCACCCGGTGCAGCCCCGGGGCAGGAGATGGGGCCGTGATGGTGTGATGAGCCTTGCATACCTCCTGTCCACACCCAGCCTGCAGCGCCAGCGGGTGACGCTGCAGGTGATGGGCACGCGTGACGGCTGGTCCATGTGAGGAGCCCAAATCCCAGCAGGTCGCTGGCAGTGGAGGAAGCCGTGTGCTTGCTCAGTGGTTTCCCTTTAACTTTGGAACAGCCTCAGCCCCAAGCTTCGGCACTTATCGCCTGTGTGCAGCTTCGAGGGAAGCGTGCCTGGCTGAGATAAATCAAGCTGCACTGGCCACGGCTGCTCTGGACTCTGTTCTTCTCACATTCCTCATGACCTCAGTATTTTGGCTCCGGAGGAGAGCTGGGGAGGGCCTCCCTGTGTCCAGCCCCGCCGGCGGAGTGGCTTGGGCTGCACGTTGGTGTGTGGCCGAGCCAGGACGGGGGCTGCCCACTTGTGCCCCCAGCAAGGGAAAGGGATGAAAAGAGTCTGGAGCTTTAAAAATAGCTCCCCCAGGCCTGTCCTCTGCCAGCCCGGGGCCTGGGGACCCAGAGGGAGGTTCACCCCATGGACCTCGAGGCTGGCGCTCCCTGGGGGCTGGTTGGGGCTGGGGGCTGGGTACCAGATGGTGCCCGAGTTGTGCGAGGTGCCCAGGCTGACCCTTCCCTGACATGGATTTTTATTGTAATTGAGCGGAGCGGCTCCAGTTTTGGCCCCGAGTTTCCTGCGTTGGCGTCGGTACAACGGCAAGAGGGGGAAACGGAGACGCGAGCCCAGAGTGAAGCATAACCCTGCCTCCGTGGGGACGATCGGGTCCCTGCGCATCCTCCTCCTCATCCTCCCCTCGCTGCTGAGCCTCCCCAGCGACGCTTCACTTGGTACCATCCCGCTTTTCTGCAGAATCACCAGGGTTAGAACCAACGCTTTCATTTCTCCCGAGGGAAGCTGGGATGGTGCAGGGTGCCCAGCCCCAGCCGCACCAAGCCCCGGTGCCCAGGGGAGAGGCCAAAGCTGCCAAAAATCAGCCTTTGGCATCAAAGTGGCCGACATGGTCTTCCCCGTTGGGACTTCAGCCCAGGTGGAGAGCGGCTTCTCTTTGAACTGGTGCTGCGGTGATGGCGGCTGGCCGGGGACAAGGCCGGCTTTGTGTGGCCGGGCGGGCAGGTGCCGGCGGTGGCAGGGCTGTGGGTGTGGGGACTTAACCCTCTTGCCGCTGCTGCACGCCAGGGCTGCCTGCCTCCATTGCTCATCCTCGCCAGCTCAAATCCAGCCCACCGCTCGCTGCCCAGCCCAGCCCACCGGCAGCCATGGGGCAGTTTGCACATCACAGGGAGCCCCATCGGGGTCTGCACATGGTGGGGACCCCGGGGCAATTTGCACATGGTTGGGAGCCTGCAGGTCCCATTTCCTGGGCCGGCCCTTTGTTTTGGAGCTGAGTGAAGGTAGAAGCTGCTGTCCTGTGTCCAGCTCATCCATTGGACCAAACATACTGGGGGCTGAGAGCCGGGGGGAGCTGCGGGAGGATCTCCCCTGGCTTTGGGGACAGGCAGCGCAGCCACACAGTTGACAGCGGCTGCTGGCGTTGGCTGAAGGGGCAGGAGGAGGTGGCAGGGGGGATGAGCAGCGCGTCCCTGGGTCAGCGGAGGGGACAGCGGGGCAGCACTTGCACCTTTGCTGCGAGTGGGATTGCGGTGTGGGAGGGCTCCTGGCCGAGGCGGCTTTTCCTGGCGCGGCCCCAGGCAGGACAATACCCGGCCGGGCGGCGGAAGGGAGCTGCCGGCCGCTTCCCCCGAGGAAACACACCCGCTGGCTCTGGCCCCTGTTGCTCTCCCTCTTCCTCCCGTTTGATTTATGGCGTGCGCGGAGCCCGGTGGGAAGTTTGTCCTGGCCCTGGTGCTGTTTAACTACCTGCAGCGAGGACCGTGCGGAGGAGGAAGCCGGCTGCTTCCTGGGGCGGGAGGGATTAGATGAGGTGGGGGATGCGCAGACACTTTTGAGCACAAAGCCAATGGTGCAGGAATGGTGGGGTGCTAGCACGGACCCGGGATGTTCCCGAGGGAGGTGGGAGTTGGGATGTGCATCAGCTGTGGATGTGTTGGTAGAAGAGTGGGAGGGGCCCAGGATCCCCGCGACTGATGGGAAGCACCTCATCCCTGCCTGGCTGGACACAGCCCCTCGACTCCGTGCGCTGGGGCTGGCAGTGGGAGGCTGCCACCTCTCCGGGGTGCCCAGCCTGAGCCTGGCCCGGCGCTGCCTGTGCCATGGCTGCTCCTCCGGCTTCTGGTAGTCGAGTGCCATGGACTGGCAACCGCAGCAGCACGGCTGGGGCTCGGGAGTGGCAGGCAGCATTGTCATGGGCAGTGGGTGCAAGCGAGGGGCCAGCGCATCGTCCCCAAGCGGGGCCGTGTGATGGGGGAGGCCACAGCATCTCTGCTAGAAACGCCTGGATCCTCCAGTTGTCCTGGGCAGGGGCTGTGGGGACGGATGCAGGTGTTTTTCTGATCCTGTGCCCTTCTCTGGGCAGCGCTGAGGCCTGGCTTCCCTTAGGGCTGTGTCTGAGCTGCCTTTCCTCTGTGGCGTGCCTCCTCCCCTGCTTTCTTCCAAAAATAGCCCGGTGCCAAATGTTTTGCCCACGACCACCTGTGCCCATGGGCAGGGCCACTGCGTCCCCACCACACAGGGACCCCACAGGTCCCCGGAGGGTGACACCATGCACAGAGGCAGTGGGTGCTCTTGGGGTGCTGTTTGTCCCCATTCCGCTCCCGCCAGGAGCGCTTCCCACCTGGGCCCTGGCACCCAGATTTTGCCAGATGTTGTGGCAGGGCCCAGCTGAGCGCTCACAGCTGGCATTTCCCCCTTCTCCTCCCCCTGCCATGAACTCACCCCTGGATCGCAGCCGCATCCCGCTGGCTCTCCTCCAGCGCCTGGCTCCTGGGAAAAGCAGGCTCCCATTTCATTCCCCCCCGGCCTCTCGCTGTGCCTTACCCTGCGTTATCAACGGGGACAAGCAGGCAGGTCCCTCCTGGGGATCCCTGGCCCCGAGGCGGGGGTGGCCAGGGCAGGGCACCCTGCCCTTTTCAAGCCTGGGCGGCGAGGATGGGCATCACACCCAGTGACCAACAGGTGCTGGCAGCTGCCTGCGGTCACGTGGCTTTGCCAAAGCATCGATTCCCTTTATCCAAAGCAAACTTCACTCAGAATCGCACCCGTAAAGGCTGCAGCCTCTTTTTTTTTTGTTTTGGTTTTTTATTTTTTCTTTTTTTTCCCCAGCCCGCTCCTCCAGCGCAGCCGAGCTCTGACTCATGACTCTGCACCCTCGCAGCTGGCAGCGCGACCGCCGCGGCTCTCCCAGCCTGGGCTGCGAAGCATTCCTTAAATGTACAAACCCTGCCCAGCCCCACCAGCAGCGCCGTGCTCGCCCACCCGCAGCCGCCTCCGGCGTCAGCCCCACGGCCCCGGGACTGGGGCAGGCGAGGGGGCCCGGCGGATGGCGAGGGGTGGCTGCGGGGATCTCCCTGGGCTGGGGGCAGTGGTTTGCGGCCGCATGGGGCTCACCGGCCCCCCATTTGCACGGTTTCACCAGATGTGGCCCCGTTGTTGTTGCAGGTGGATGGTCCTCCGGTCAGCAGCATCCCGAGGAGAAGATGGCTCAGCCTGCGCCCCTGAACCAGAACCTCCCAGGTAAAAGGACCGGGGTCGTCACCAGGCAGGGACAGCAGGACTGTGAGGGGAGTGGCAGGGCTGAGCTGTCCCGTTGCGTCCCGATGGGTTTCCTCACCCCAGCACCGACCCCCTGACGCTCGGCAGCACCGAGGGTGCCGAAGACAGGCCACCTGCTGGGCGCACTGCCAGCAGCGTCACGGTGGGGAGGGGGGCTGCAGGCTGCAAATCCCAGTATAACCCAGTTGGAACAGCCTTCCTGTCTCCACCAGGTCCCTGCCTAACCATCCCTGCTCCTCTTGCAGATCTCGGGGGCCCGTTCTTGTACCGGGACCAGGCTGATGGGGAGAAGAGCTCATATTCAGTGGAAACCCCCTATGGCTTCCTCCTGGACCTGGATTTCCTGAAATATGTTGATGACATCGAAAGCGGCCAAACACTCAAGAAAGTCCCGCTGCCTCGCAGGGCAAAAGGTGCCCGGCAGCCGCCCAGTGCCCTGCGCAGCCCCAGCAGCCATACCAGCGCCTGGACCTCCACCGAGTCCCTCGCCTCCACGGCCAGTGAGGAGGGCAGGACCGCGCTGCTGCTGTCCCCGCACGGCCGGGCACCCCTCGAGCCCTCGAACAAGCCAACCTCCCACCCCGCCTCGCCACCGCCGCCGGTGCAGCTGCTCCCACCTCCCACCCGCAAGTGCCTAGTGCGAAACCCACGGGTGGAGAAGACCTTGCTGGAGACGAGCAGGAGGCTGGAGCAGGAGCAGGGCCATTTGCAGGGTACTGGTGGTCCCTCCCATGGTGGCCCACCAGGTGCCCCGAGTCAGCCACCCCCCTGGGTGCTAGTGGGTGCTGAGGGCCAGGCGGGCTGGGGACGGGCGAGCCCCAGCAGCTCAGGGCGCAGCACGCCAGCGGCGGGGCTCAGCGCTGCCCCACTGCAGCACGTGCGGGAGCAGATGGCCGCGGCCCTACAGCAGCTCCGGGACCTGGAGGAGCAGGTGAAAACCATCCCCCTCCTGGAGACACAAATCTGCGAGCTGAAGAGGGAGAAGGCGAAGCTGATGGAGAAGCTGTCGGCAGAGCCCAGCGAGGCTCTTGGTCACTCCTCTGGCTCTGAGGCAGTGGCAGGAGGCGAGGAGCTGCCTCGAGTGGGGCCGGAGAGCGAAGCAGAACCAGCAAAGGGGCGAGCGAGCAAGATCGCAGAGCTGAGGAAGCTGACGGAGAAGCTGACTGTGGCAGAGCGGGGCAGCAGGGCTTTGCCGAGCAGGAGCCCCAGGGCTGTCGAGAGGCCGTGCCGCTCCGTGGCGGTGGGCGAGGACCGGGCCATGACTGATGCCGTCTTCTACTACCGGTCGCAGCAGGAGGGCAGCGATGTGCCGGATGGCGGGGCGAGGGAGTGCAGGGATGCGGCCGTCTGGGTGCTGGAGTCCTCGCTGGGGCTGGCCAGCGAGGCGGAGCGGGAGCTGGAGCTGCTGCAGCAGACGGTGGGGCACCAGAAGGAGGTGATCGCCCTGATGGAGGGGCACCTGCGGGAGGCCACGCGGGAGCTGGAGGAGCTGCGGCTGGAGGTGTGCGCCCGCCGGCCCTGCGGGCGGGCAGACAAGGAGGTGACAGCCAAGCCGCAGGTGGCCGAGGCGCTGGTGGAGGCAGCGGTGATGACACAGAGCCGGGCAGCCGGTGACCCCCCGGAGACGGCAGAGGCAGGCGTGGAGTGCTGCCCGCCGACCGCCTGCGTCGGGGTGGGCTGCCGCCCCGACAGGCAGGATGTGGCAGTCGGCCCCAGTTCGGCCGCCAGGTGCGAAGACAAGGGCAGCCAGACCGAGGTGGGCAGCGCTGGCCCGGCAGGCGAGGAGACAGAGCCTGGCGCGGGCGATGCCCCAAGCAGCCCCTCGGCACAGGGCGCGGGAGCAATGGGGGGGTCGTGCCAGGGCAACCCAGCCCCCAGGGCAGCCACGCCAGAGACGACACACCACGGCCAGGACCCGTTCCCGGTGCGGGATGGTGGAGCTGCCCCGAACCCTGCGGCCGGTGAGTCAGCTCCAGGGATGACACCAGGGTCTGGGTTGGGACATTCCTGCAGGAAGGGAGAGGGTGGCCCTGTTGGGGACAGCACCTGCAAGGCTAACACTACCTGTGTCACAGCAGCTGCCTGCACGCTGCCCATGTCCCTCCTGTGCCCACCCTGGGGTCTGGTGGGTTTGAGGTAACCGGGCAGCCGTACAGGGAGGTTCCTTCTTGCTGGCCCCTGACACCCATCTCTCTGCCCCCAGGAGCCCTGAAGTCCATCATGAAGAAGCGGGACGGTCCCCCCCGGAGTGAGGCCGAGGGCAGCAAGAAGAGCCTGCAGTTTGTGGGCGTGCTGAACGGGGAGTACGTGCTGAGGGGCTTCTGCCACCCCCCTGGGCCAGTCCCAGCCCCCGGCATCCCTGGCCTGGGCTGGGGGCAGTGGCAGTGGGGGGTCTGGAGGGGACCAGCTGGGTGCCATGTTGCCACTGGGCAACACGTACCTCGTACCCTCCGTGCAGGTACGAGAGCACATCCAGCGAGGAGGAGGAGGAAGGAGACAGCTCCTCCGAGAAGGCTTCGGCCAACAGCTCCGATAGCGAGGAGCAGGGGGACACCGAAACCTCGGATGAAGAGGTTGGGGAAGGCGAGAGCGAGCCAGGACGGGAACACGAGGGGGACAGTGTGGCTCTGCCAGAGCCCCCCGAGGTGAAGGAGAAGTAAGTGCTGCTGGGGAAGGCTCTGTCGCCCTGCACAGCTGGGAGCCACGGGCTGGCACCGGCCCTGCTGACTCGGGGCGTCTGCCCTGGTTTCGGTGCAGCCAATGGGAAAAACATTCAGCTCCTGCAGAAACCATTTGGCAGGAAAAAGTCCTTCCAGCTTCTTGGGTCTGCTAAGGAAAGGATGAGGCTGAGGCCCCAGATGCCTCTCTGCTGGAGAAGAGAGTTTGGAGGGAAAAAAAAAAGAAACCCAACAGCCCTTAATGGCATTTTTCAACAAAAGGAAAAAAATTGGCCTAAAAATGGGTAAATCATGCCTGAGCACATCCCTATAAGGCTCGGTTCAGCAGGGGTTTGCAGAGGCTGAAGCTGCCAGGGTGCAACCACCAGGCTGGACGTTGCACCGCGGGGAGCTCCTGGAGGCTCGCAGGCATCGGGGAAAGGAGCGGAATCCCCACGGGGGACTCGGGGTGCCCCCCGCCAGCGCGGCGTTGGTGGGGCGACGCAGCCCCGCGCCGCAGACGCCCTCGTGCTCTCCCCAGGTTCGAGCTGAGCCCCAGGATGCGGGAGGCCTGCCTCATCGTCAAGACCCACCTGGGCCACCCCGGTGCCACCAAGAGCAAAGAGGCGGTGAGTGGGGTGCTGCGGGTGGGACTGCTCGCCCGGCCCCTGCCAGGGTCCCCCCCTGGGGCTGGCCCTCCCCAGAGATGGGCCAGCAAAGCCTGGCTCAGCGCCTTCCCCCAAAGGACAGCATTTTGCTCCAGGATTTGTCCCAGATACCTCAAAGCCCGTGTGGACTCAGCTCGGGCCATCCCAGCATGGTTTTGGGGTTTCAGGGGCCTCCCTTCACCCAGTCCCCTCTGGAGCAGGGAGGGGTGTGGGGGGTGTGGGGCTGTGCAGAGGGTCGGGGGAGCCGCAGCCCCCAGCGCAGCCCCCAGCTCAGCCCCGCTTGCTGCCCGCAGCTCGCCAGCAGCAGCCTGGTCCTGCAGGAGTGGTTCCGTCTGTCCAGCCAGAAGTCGTCTGTCCCCGACACAGTTGCCAACCACCTCCTGGCCTTCGCCGAGGTCTCGCCGGCTCTCCTGGCCCACGTGGTGAACCTGGCAGACGGGAACGGCAACACGGCCCTGCACTACAGCGTCTCCCACTCCAACTTCCACATCGTGCGGCTGCTGCTGGACACGGGTCAGTGTTCCCCAGCCCCAGGAACGTCTCCCTGCCACCATCCCACTGTGCTCCAGGTCACATCTTGGCCATGACAAATGTGTGGGGAAGGCGCTGGCAGCTGCCCTGGGCTGGGGGTGGTGGTGGTTTGAGCAGCCACCCCAGCCCTTTGGGAGCCCAGATTTGATGGCGGGGGGTGACCCATCAGCAGGTCTGTGCCCATGGGGCTGTGGGACAGCTCGCAGCACCCTGCGCAGGGTGGGCGCCAGGCATGCGGCTGGGTCTGTGCCCCCCACAGCATCCTGAGCCCCCCCCGCTCTGCCCATCCCCACAGGGGTCTGTAATGTGGACCACCAGAACAAAGCCGGCTACACAGCTCTCATGCTGGCAGCGCTGGCGGCTGTTGAGCAGGAAGACGACATGAACGTGGTCAGGAGGCTCTTCAGCATGGGCAATGTCAATGCCAAGGCCAGCCAGGTTGGTGTGGGCTGGGGGCCACCATGTCCTGACCCTGCCCCCCACCCTCAAGGAGCTGCCAGGGCTACGCTTGGCTCCTTCAAGGGCAGGACTGTGTCTCCAAAACATGGAAGGGCTGGTACATGGGGAGGGCATCACATTAGGAGCTGCTTCTGCCTGGCATCAGGGCTCTCAAGGTCTCACCCACCCCTCATCTCCATCCAGAGAGGTGCTTAGAGACCCTGTGGGCACTGGGGATGGTAGTGGTCCCTCCCTGGGGCAGCAGGAAGAGCAGGTAGCACAGCCGGAGCAGGAGCAGCCTGGCAGTGTCCCTTGCCTCACAGGCTGGCCAGACGGCGCTGATGCTGGCCGTCAGCCACGGCCGGCAGGAGATGGTGGAAGCCCTGCTTGCCTGTGGAGCTGACGTGAACCTGCAGGACGAGGAGGGCTCGACTGCGCTGATGTGCGCCTGCGAGCACGGTCGCGTGGAAACAGTGAAGCTGCTGCTGGCTCAGCCCAGCTGCAACGTCTCCATCGTGGACAGCGTAAGCCTCTGCCGCTGGGGCCTGGGCACACTCACCCACCCCATGCCCTGTCCCCAGACCCCTTCCCAGCTGCTCTCCCTTCCTTTTTTAGGACGGTAACAATGCCATCACCATCGCACTGGAGGCCGGCCACAGCAACATCGCCGTGCTCCTCTATGCCCACCTCAATGGCACGAAGGCGCAGCTGCCCGTGAGTACCGCAGCCCCCCCCCAGCTCTGCCACCCACCCTGTCCCACACAAGGGCCATGGAGGTGGCACCATGGCACTGGCTCAGCTGCACGGTGGGCAGGTGGCCCCATAGGAGAGGACAGGGCTGTGACACAGATGATGCTCCCCAGGAACGGGGATCTTCTGGGGGAGCTTCTGCAGGGGCAAGAGCAGAGCGTCCCAGGTGCCACATGCTTGGTGCATCCTCAGCAGCAGGGACCCAGCCTGCTTGGCCCTGACCAGGAGTCACTGGAGGTGCGTCTCTGGTGACATTTTGTGACTGTGCTCTCTCTGCAGCAGGGAACATCACCGACAGCCACCAAGGGCCCTGGGAGCCCAAAGAAACCAAATTAAAGTGACTTTTGGATCCAGCTAGGGGCCAGCTGTGTGACACCATCACCACTAGGCTGGGATTTATGTCCCCTTTCCTGCCACTCCTTTGTGTGCTGAATCACTCTCTGTGGCTGCAGATGCTTTAACCCTCCTGTCACTAGAGCAGGTGCCATCCCCAGCCCTCACTCGCCATCTCCGCTGCTGGAAGCCCACGCACGGCCACCTTGCTCCACCACAAGTGACAGAAGAGTCAAGCATCAAGTGACCTTGGGGTGGGAAATGCAGCGTGTGGAAGGCGGCCCCATCCCCTCTGCTCCCCCCCACAACCTGGGAGCCTTCCGCAAGTCACTGACTCGCTGGAACAGCGGAAAACAAACCCAGCCCCTGGTTTCTGCTCTGAGCAGGGCTGCGGGAGAGCAAGCAGCAGCTCCTGGACCCTGCTGTGCGGTGCCAGCAGGGAAACAGCGCTCAGCGATGGGAGAGGGGACACAAACCAGCTGGTTAACACTGCCTCAGGCTGGGAGCAGTTCCAGACTGAAGTACTTGCCCTTCTTTTGTGGCATTTCCTTTCCTGGCTGAAATCTGAATCGTTTCTAGCACATGCACACAAAGCAAAAAAAAAAAATTATATTGCTTATTCAAAGGATGGAGTTCCAACACGAAATCACTTGGTAATTTGATTTGCTAAATGGGAACAAAACTTCTGGGCACTCGGGGCTGCAGCCACGCTGAGAGCCTTGAACACATTTAGGGACCGAGACTGCCACGCTGAAACCCCAGAGGAGGAGCAGGGACCTTTTCCCACAGGAAAGATAGCAATCGCCTTCTAAACTTTCCCCATTTTGAACAGCCTGACAGCCACTGACTGTGAAGGTAACGAGAGCCCACAACAACATCCCTCTCTGCCCGCTTCCCTTCCCAAAAGGGGGGAAGAGCGGCTGAGGATAGCTCCAAGAAAAAAGACCAGCAGGAAGAGCTGAGAGAGCGCTGGGGCCTGTGGAGATGGCCATGTATGTCAGAGGACGTATGCGCACCTGTGCGAGTGTGTGTGCAGCAGGCAGGGTGGGACAGACACCGTAAGGACTAAGGACCAGGAGGAAGAAGAGGCTTTTGCATGTGAAGCCGGCTCCGCTCTCTGAATCCTTCACAAAGGTATTGCGTGTCGCAGCCCCCGTATCTGCTCCTTGGCCCAGCCTCCCCCAGAATCACTCCTGCCCACGCAGGTCTGGTCTGAGCCACGCTGTCAGCTGGGGAGTGCTCCCCAAGGAACTTGTTCTGGGCAACACGCTGCTGTCCTCGCAGCGTTTCAGCTTTGCACTGAAGTTAACATACGATGCTCACAGCCACTCTAGTACACTGCTCTGTATGTATTCTGTACTCACTGCTTTGGTTTCACAGGTTTGTTTACTGATATTTTAATACTGATGTTTATTTTTAAGATATAAATAAAATTTTAAGTAAAATTATTTTGAAATATTACAGTGACCATCAGCATTCTCCTGCCTCTTTGTCTGGCTCAAGCTAAAAACCTCAGAACAGCTTCAGCCAAGGGACAGCCTGGCACAGCCCTCGCCTTGAGCAGTTGCCCGCATGTTTCAATTCATTCCCTGCAAGTTTATTAACCGGCTGCATGCATCAGTCTGGTTTTCTTCCAAGCTGAACTGTCCCAGTCAGGAGCCTGACTCGGGTACCATGGTGTCTTCTGGCCTGTTTCACTCCACAAGACCAAGAGCGACCGCTGGGACCAGACATAGCCCTTCGCTGATACCAAGCTGCATTACTAAAGGACAACCATCAGATTGAGAGTGGCAATGCAAAGCCACCTCCCCCTCCTCATGTGGCCAAGGGCCACACTGACCCCACAGGGGTGTTCGGGAAGGGCTACAGCTGCTCTGAGCCGCCTCCACCACAAGTTTACTTGCCTGGCCACCAGCTGACAGCTGATGCCTCCTTGTCTCAGTCACTCAGCACAGTCAGGGCTGGCAGCTGCCAGAGCAAGAGTTTACTTGATCTGGCAGCTGAAATAAACTCCAAGGTGGACTTCTTGCACTCATAGCTAGTTCCCGAAAGCTCTGCTACGTCACAGGAGTCAGGGGAATGCGGACTTGCCCAATGCTCCAATACTGAGCCACCACCAAAGAAGAATCAAGAACCAGATCAAGCAACAGCACGAGCACATACTGACAAGGGCTTTCTCTAGGGAGCACGAAATGCACCTCAGGCCACCCACAAGCTGACCAGGGCACAACTAACACCTGCAGGAAGGGAAAAAAAGCCCAAGCACTCTTCCAACGCCAGTCCTAACAGCAATCCTCACTATCTGCCCAAGTTCAGTGATTTGAACATCCATTCCAGAAGTGCGCTCCTCAGCTTTAGGATACTCAAACCCTCAGTTCCACCTGCCACTGAAGTGCCTTTATCAAGGGTAGGACATTGAAGAATCAACACTCCCAACCAGATCAGGAGTCACAGACCGAGTATCACTCTATTACCAGATGGAAAATACCAGTACTTAAAAACCAGCCCTGGAACTGTGACCGTTTTCAGGCTCTTTCCCAATCCTTTCCGCCTCACTTTTACTTTCTAATAACCTAAAACAATAAATCTAGTGAATCGCATGGTGGAAGGGAACCTTGAGGAAGAAAATAAGTGAGATTGATTTGCTAACTCTTTTAAAAGAGAGAGAGACAAGCACTGACTCTCTGTGGGTGACTGCCAGGAAAGTAGGTGTATTTATAGCAGCATTTATAGAATAGCTTACTGAGGACAGAAAGGCAGAAACAGCAGGCTGTTGCTTTGCGAGCTGGTACAAAGCTTGACTTTCAACTTGTAGTTACATTCCACAAAATTTTAGCAGTGCTGCCTTACTGGTTACATATAGAAAGACACTTACCAGAAAGGTCGGAATTAAGGCTGCTGTAATCAAAACAGAGCTCTTTCTGTTGTGACAGATTAATAAAAATGCAAGAACACAGTAACATTTCAATGAATGTTGAAATGCAGCCTCAGTAAGAAGCAGGGTGTGCTTCTGTCCCTCTGCTGAACCCAACAAGAGACAGGTGCTATGGGCTGCAACAGACTCACGCGTTCAATGAGAGAGGCCCAGGCAAGGAACTACTGAAAAAACCCTTTATTGCAGCAAGGCCGCGGCCACACTCCTCTCCATCCATGCCCTGTGCCTGGCCAGGCAGGAGCCAGCTGGCTGTGGGGCTCCATCACCCGAAGGACAGCAGCAGAAGCCGGGGCTCAGCGCAGTCGCCGGGCCTCCCGCTCCGACTCCAGCAGGGTGAGGACATCGCCTTCACGCACCGGCCCCTTCACATTGCGGATGATGGAGCGGCTGGTGTCATCCATGAATTCCACACGCACCTGTAGGGCGAGACAGCATCAGCCCAGCCCAGCTGTTGTCCCAAATCCAGGTTCTTTTATCCCAGTGTGCAAGAAGATGATATACACACAGAAGCGAGATATTTGTTTATCTCATTTTGGTGCAGAGAATAGTGCTAGGTGGTTCATCCACATGGCTCATGCGCCTCAGGCTAGCACACAGTAAGCATTTAGACCTTTTAAGTAACAGTTAATCAAGAGTTATCAGTATTTCCTAGTTACACGCTCAGCCGTCCGACCAGCTCTGACAGGGGGCTGGAACCTCCGAAGGTCCCTTCCAACCCCTGCCATTCTGCGACTACCAGTGGTTCTTACTATGCCTCACCTCTATTTAAAGTTGCAGCATCATCTCTTTTCACTACACTCTCCGTGAGGAGATGGCTTTTGTTAGCAGGGGGCTCTTCCTACCCGAGGGCGGGTGTTTTACTGTGTTAATTAGGACGGCTCACTCATAGCTCAAATAACTTCGTCTACAGCCTCATTAGCAGTTCCATCCCCCTTGAGCTTATCTTGGTATTCCCTTATTTTGACGGTATCCCTCTGTTCGTTCTCCAGGGCCCCACCTCGCTAACTAATGACAGCAATTAAACGTACCCTTTGCTTCTAGTACTCCTCCAACATGGCGGCCTCCTCCCACCCGCCCCGCTCACCTGCGTGCACTGCCCCTGCGATCCGGTCCGGCCGAGCACCTTAGTCACCTGCAGGGACAGAGAAGGGGATTAGAGCGGTCCCGGTCCCGGTGTCCCCCCGCCCAGGCCCCACTGTCCCCCCCCGGTCCCTACCCTGGCCAGCTTGATCGGCTGCACGCGGCTGGTGTCCATGGCGGCCACAGGGAGAAAGGCGCATGGCTTCCCCTCCCCGTCTTAAACAACGCCAAATCTCGCGAGAACCACCCCGCGCCCCGCCGCCCCTCCCCCGGTGTAGGCCCAAATCTCACGAGAACCACCCCGCGCCCCGCCGCCCCGCCCCGCCCCCCCCCCCCCAGTGTAGGCCCAAATCTCGCGAGAACCACCCCGCGCCCCGCCGCCCCTCCCCCGGTGTAGGCCCAAATCTCGCGAGAACCAGTCTGCTCCCGGCATCCCCCGCGGGCGCGCGGTCCCTGCCCTTCACAGTAGCCGCGATGGCGACGGCCACTCGCCTTATCCAGCGCTTCCGCAACTTCTTAGCGGGGGTAAGGGCGGTCCGGGTCTCGGTTCTGGCTCCGGTCCGCAGCTCTGCCGAGCCTACAGGGCGCTGCGCGCTTCCCGCGGGCCGCTGCCCGGCGCCAGCGGCTCTAGTAGAGCCGCTGGCGCCGGGCAGCGGCCCGCGGGAAGCGCGCAGCGCCCGGCGTCGCCTGAGACGTGTCGCCTTGCCTTGCAGCGGGACCTCCAGGCCAAGCTGGCGCTGCGCTACAACGAGATCTCCAAGAGGTACCGGTGGGGCTGACAGGGCTGAGGGGTTTCGGCTCGCCGGCCGCTACTGAAGTTCTTGGAACCGTTCTTTGTCTAGAACCCAGCCGCCGCCTCGGCTCCCGGTGGGTCCTAGCCATAAGTTCGCTAACAACTATTACTGCAGCCGGGACGGGCGGCGAGAGTCTCTCCCGCCTATCGTGGTCACGACAGCGCAGAAGACCATCGCTGCGGGGGCTCAAGCTGGCAGGTAGGTCTGAGCTGCTGCCGTTTGACCTGAGTGGGTTTGAACCGTGTGGGCCAAGTGCAAGGGCCTGTTCATGCGTTGAGGCAATCGCGAGCACAAATCCAAGCTGGGTGGAGAATGGCTGGAGAGCAGCCCTGAGGAGAAAGACTTGGGGCTGCTGGTGGGTGAGAAGCTCCACACGCCCCGGCAACGTGCGCTGGCAGCCCAGAAACCCCCCGCAGCCTGGGCTGCATCCCCAGCAGCGTGGGCAGCAGGGCCAGGGGGGGATTCTGCCCCTCTGCTCCGCTCTGGGAGACCCCCCTGCAGCGCTGCCTCCAGCTCTGGGGCACCAACAGCAGAAGGACACGGAGCTGTTGGAGCGGGGCCGGAGGAGGCCCCGGAGCTGCTGGGAGGGCTGGAGCCCCTCTGCTGTGAGGACAGGCTGAGAGAGCTGGGGGGGTTCAGCCTGGAGAAGAGAAGGCTCCGGGGAGAGATTATACCAGCCTTTCAGTACTTAAAGGAGGCTTATAAGAAAGATGGGAATAAACTTTTTACAAGGGCCTGTTGCGATAAGACAAAGGGTAATGGCTTTAAACTAAAAGAGGGAAGAATCAAACTAGATATAAGGAAGAAATTCTTTGCTGTGCGGGTGGTGAGACCCTGTCCTAGGTTACCCAGAGAGGTGGTAGGTGCCCCATCCCTGGAGGTGTTCAAGATGAGGTTGGATGGGGCTCTGAGCAACCTCATCTAACTGAAGATGTGCCTGCTCATGGCAGGGGGGTTGGGACTAGATGACATTTAAAGGTCCTTTCCATCCCAAACTATTCTATGATTGTGTGGTTTGGCATTGTTAGATTAACGGTTGGACTTGATGATCTTAAGCATCCTTTACAACCTAAATGATTCTGTGACTGTAATAAAACCTGTACTTCTGATTAAATCCGGGTCTAGTTTTCATGGTCTTTACTAAAGGCTCTCTTCTCTCTACCCCAGTTCAGGCTCTGCAGTTACAACAGCTGAGAAAAAACCGGTAACACCAGGACCAGCACTTAAGAAGTGGGAAATTTCAAAAGACCAGCCCTATTTGTGAGAAATAAACATGAGGAGGCTGGATGTGCAGGTCAGAGTTTGTTATACAGCAGCACTCTGATGGGGAGGCTTGTGGCAGATTTTGCTACAGCGATGCTGTATGGAAATTGTCCTAGTGCTGCTGATGCATAACTAATAAATATATTTAAAGCTGTGACTATTCCCCACACCACCCTTTTGTCTGTTCTGCTTGAATTACCCGTATTACTGCTCTTGAATGTTGTTTTGGGTGTAAGGTTTTCTTGAAAGAATAGCAATTGGGGCAATCCCAAGCACAGACCCAGGCTGGGCAGAGGATGGCTGGAGAGCAGCCCTGAGGAGAAGGACTTGGGGCTGCTGGTGGGTGAGAAGCTCCACACGCCCCGGCAACGTGCGCTGGCAGCCCAGAAACCCCCCGCAGCCTGGGCTGCATCCCCAGCAGCGTGGGCAGCAGGGCCAGGGGGGGATTCTGCCCCTCTGCTCCGCTCTGGGAGACCCCCCTGCAGCGCTGCCTCCAGCTCTGGGGCACCAACAGCAGAAGGACACGGAGCTGTTGGAGCGGGGCCGGAGGAGGCCCCGGAGCTGCTGGGAGGGCTGGAGCCCCTCTGCTGTGAGGACAGGCTGAGAGAGCTGGGGGGGTTCAGCCTGGAGAAGAGAAGGCTCCGGGGAGACCTTCCAGCCCCTGCCAGGCCCTAAAGGGGCTCCAGGAAAGCTGGGGAGGGACTCTTTACAAGGGCAGGTAATGATAAGACAAAGGGTAATGGCTTTAAACTGGAAGAGGGGGGGTTTAGATGAGATCTGAGGCAGAAATTGTTGGCTGTGAGGGGGGTGAGCCCCTGGCCCAGGTTGCCCAGAGAAGCTGTGGCTGCCCCATCCCTGGAGGGGTTCAAGGCCAGGTTGGACGGGGCTTGGAGCAGCCTGGGCTGGTGGGAGGTGTCCCTGCCCAGGGCAGGGGGTGGCACTGGGTGGGCTTTAAGGTCCCTTCCCACCCAAACCAGTCTGTGATCCTATTAATAGAACATGGCACGTGTCTGAAGCTCACAGTGGATCCGTGAGCCACCGTCTGATCCTACTTCAGGGTGAGACCCAGGAACACACTTGAGGCCCCGCCCCTGGGTGAAGCCCACCCCACCCAAGGGGTCCCGGTGCTCGGAGGGAGGCGGTGCCTCACTGGCTGTCCCCGGCGCTGCTGCAGCGGCGCTTTCTTGGTGACAGCGCGTGACCGGGGCTGAGGCTGCGCTGGTCGCTTCTCGGCGAGGTGCCGGAGAGCGCAGCCGTTCCCCGGCGCGGGGGCTGCAGCTCTACCGCCTGCCTCCGGGGCCGGGACCCTCTGCCGGGCCGTGTGAGGGGGGGCGTGGCCTCTTCAAGGGCACGCGCCCCGCCCCCCCGGGCATCCCATTGGTGGCGGTCGTGCCTGTGCGCATGCGCCCCACCAGCGCGCGGACCGCTTTATAGGAGCGCGGCGACGGCGGGTGCCGCGCGTGGGGATCGCGGCATGGCGCGGCTCCTCCCGCTCTTCCTGCTCCTGCTGGTGCCGCTCCCGGTGCTGCTGCTCCCGTCGTCCCCGCCAGAGAACGGTGAGTGGGGGGCGGGGCCTCGGGCGCGCCTATTGGCTCCCTGCGCACGTCCTTGGCTCCCATTGGCGGGTGCCTCTCCCGCCCCGCGCGCGGGCTCCCCTCAGTGGGTGAAGCCGGGGGGGGGGGCGCAGACCTCCCTCACCCCTCCCGCCCCGCAGCCGCCGGGCCCCGCTGCCCCCCGGGCCGCTTCCAGTGCCAGCCCGGCGCCTTTTGCTTCCCCGCGGAGTGGCGCTGCGACGGGCACCCCGACTGCGAGGACGAGGAGGATGAGCGGGGCTGCGAGACGGCGACACCGGACGGCGCCTGGCTGACCCCGCCGCGGAGCTCGGGGGTGCCGCCCACCGGCGGCGGAGGTACGGGGGAGTGCGGGGTGGACGGCGAACCGGGCTAAAGCCTTTCACCTCTGTCGCTTTTAGCCTCTCCGCGACAGCGGCGCTCATCGCGACTCGCTGCTGCGGGCGGGGGGAGCGCCGCGGGGTCAGCCCCGCCTTCAGGTCCCTCCCGCGGCTCCCTCGGAAGCGCCTGTGGAGCGGTTTCCTCAGGAACGCGCCATTCCGTCTGCTTCCTTCCAGCGAGCCAGCGGTGCCGGAGCCTCTGTCCGCCCCTCCGACCCCTGGGGAATGGAGAAGCTGTTGGGGAAGGACTGGGGAAGCGTAGGCAGGCCCGGAGCAGCAGGCACTGGTACCTGCCAAGCTGAGGGTGCGTCTGCGTCCCCAGCGCTGCGGGTGTCCGCTGCTCCGCTCCAGGATGCTCTGGAGCATCCTCTGCCACAGACCCGTTGGTGGTGTGAGGTGCCTGAAAGCTTGGTTCCAGCTTCCATTACCCTGGGGCTTCTGTGGGGGCTGGAGCACTGTGTCTGTGGAGAGCAGGGGGTTACCACTCTGCATTTGGGTTTGGTGCCTGCCCCTGGTCAGTCAGTCGCTGGGGAGATGAGCTGCCTTTTGGTTGTACCTGGGGCTTCCCCATGCCACAACGAGAGGTTTGGATGCTGCAGCTGCAGCCTGGAAATTTCCCAGCTTTCCCTGTTACACGTTTCCAGTAGGACGCTTTTTCCTCTGTGGGCTTATCACAGTAGCGGCAGATAAGGCTTTGCTTGAATTGAAAAGGGCCAGTTGGCATTCTTGAGGTGAACTGGGAACTCGGCCAGGTTTGGACTGGAGACTGCTTTGAATGCTGGCCATGAGGTGAGTTAGAAGCCTGGTGGATTTCTTGTTCTCTAACTGCAGAGGCTTCAGCTACACCTGTGCCTGGGGGCTCTGTACCATCGAGGAGCCAAGACCGGCTGTGGATCTTGATTATTGCAGGTACGTGAGACTCAGTGCTGCACATGGTCGTGCTCCTGGCTTAGCCTATAAATTGAATATCGTGATGGAGTTAGTTCCAGGCCTGTATCAGTAGCTGCTGTCACTAGGCTGGGAGGGCTAAGGGAGGCTTACACTGCAGCTTAATCATTCGTCTGACCTGGACACACTATATCCTTGGAATGGCTATTTCATGCGAGCTGGCACTAACTCCCTTCCTCTCTCTGTCCCTTATCCTTGAGGGAATCTGCTGATCTCTGGCTGTTGGCTAATGCTGCTGCACGGCAGAGCTCAGTACTGATGTCCAGACCAGGTGCAGTGAGTGGTCCTCTGCATGTGCGCTCTTCTCTCTCTAGTGCTCCTGAGCATCCTGGTAGCTGTGGGCTCTATTGCTCTGTGGGGCCTGTCCAAAGCAAAAGGCAGATCTGACATCTTCAGTCTTGAAAGAGCCTCCAGGGAACAGCTGATGCCTGACAAGAGCCAGATGGGCTCATTTCCCTGACAGGTAAGTTTCTTGCACCCCTGTATGCGCTCTGTATGCACGAGGGAGAAATGCCCGCTTGCCCTGCCTTTCCAGCGTCTAGAGCTTTTCCCTCCGGGGGTAGCTTTTCCCAGCTGTTCCTGCTGCTGGGCAGCCACATGCTCGGGTTTTCAATCTGCCCCGAAGCAGCAGAATGCTCCCCTTACCTTCCTTCCTCCCAACCAGGCATGAAGGCTCTTGCTTGACTGCAGGGACAGTTGCACAGCCTAATGGATAGTGAAGTGCTTGTCTCTGTCCTTCCTCTGCTGCCAAAGACATTGAGCACTCATGCTGAGATACTAATCTTTTGGTGTGGGTTGTTTTCCTCCACTTGGCACAAACTGAAATCAAACCAGATTTTTGCCCAAAGGACTGTCAATAACCAGGTGTTTTTCTGTTCTTGTAACAGGGGTCTTTACCATAAGGTGACAAGATGGGACTAACCTGGCTCCTTCCTGCTCACCACAGAGGCTGACTGAATTGGATATAAGCTCTCAAATCTAGGTTTTTACACTGGAATAATAAGAGGACACTCCCTTTGGAAATGGGCTTTAGATTGTGGGGCTACTTTGGCACTGGAAATAGCACAGGACCTTCCCTGGTGCTGTGAAATCACCCCTCACAAAGGTGGTAGAGGTTCCTTCATTGTTCTTGCCTCCAGGGGTTGTTAATGCTAATTCTCGCCAGTGTGGCCTTGGACCCAGAGATTTTATTCTCCATGAAATGACAGGTGCTAGATGCTATTCAACTGTTTTCTTCCACTTACAGCCAAAAGACTTTTTTCCACCTGCCCCATGCTTGCCCCTGTATTTTGTCAGGGAATAGGGGCTTTCTCCTCCGTTTTTTCACAGACTCCGCACAGTTCACGCATATCAGACTCCATATTTTCTGTTTTGAGGCTGCTCAATCCAATGTACAGGAAGCTTTTACTGACAGGTCAGCCACAGGCTTGAAAGTTGAAAAGCTTCCTGTCTGCTCTGGTTTTGCTGCCACCCAGAGTCAGCGTGGGGCCAGCAGCTTCCCAGCACGCTCCCTTCCAGCAAGGATCTCTGCCCTTGGCAGAACTGAACTTCCCATCACAGTGCAGAACTCTGGATGTTGCTTTTCTAACACCGTTAAAGGTGTCTTCCTTAAAACTGTTTTGACATGAGTGGTGTCCCTCAAGGGTCCATACGGGGACAAGTGCTATTTAATATCTTCATCGGTGGCGCATATAGGGGGATTGAGTGCACCCTCAGCAAGTTTGTGGATGAGACCAAGCTGAGTGGTGGGGTTGATTCACTTGAGGAAGGGGATGCCATCCAGAGGGAACCTCTGGCTGGAGGAGTGGGCCCATGGGAACCCCATGAAGTTCAATAAGGTCGAGTGCAAGGTCCAGCACCTGGACTTGGAGCAATCCTTGGAGAAGAGAAGGCTCGGGGGAGACCTTGTTGTGTCTTTTCAATATATAAAGGAGGCTTGTAAGAAAGCTGGAGAGGGGCTTTTTACCAAGGCCTGTAGCGACAGGACAAGGGGCAACGGTTTTAAATTGGAAGAGGGGAGATTTAGGTGAGATCCGAGGCAGAAATTGTTTGCTGTGAGGGGGGTGAGCCCCTGGCCCAGGGTGCCCAGAGAAGCTGTGGCTGCCCCATCCCTGGAGGGGTTCAAGGCCAGGTTGGACGGGGCTTGGAGCAACCTGGGCTGGTGGGAGGTGTCCCTGCCCAGGGCAGGGGGGCTAGAACTGGGTGGGCTTTAAAAGTCTCTTTCCACACAAACCGTTCTATGATTCTATGAGGTTTTGAGTGTTTGGTGCCTTTTTTTTTTTTTTTCTCTTTCAGCTTGAAATAAGTCCTGTCTTGGATCAAACATTGTCTGTGTGTTGTGGCGTGTATAGCTCTTTCCAAACGGCTCAGTGCTGTACATTTTTCAGAAGAACTGGCAGTGGGAGGAGGAGATTACTGACCAGTGCCTCTAGTTCATGTTGACCACGTACTCCTTGCACAAGTGTTCACTAAGTGCTCGAAAGCCAGAAAGCCGCTGCCTTGGCTGCTGATCTCTGTGCCTTAAAGGTGAGCACTTGGCTTGCCAAGCAGACCTGGGTCATCAGCCTTAGAGCAGGAGTCTTCCAGTCCTGGGCAGTGTGTGAGTGAGTGCGCTGCTGTACCCTACGGGAGAAACTTCTGTATGCGGTATGGAGTACTGAGTTATGGAGTACTGAGTTATGGAGTACTGAGTTATGGAGTACTGGTTTTAGTACCAAGAGCTCGTTTGCGGGGGTGCACACAGCCTTGCTTCTGTTTCCATGGGGACACCAACAGCTACGTTGGTGAATGACACAGGAGAATAAAGCACTCGAAACTAATGAGTTCTGGATTTTTTTATTTTTCTTGGATTTCTGCATTTGCCTGAATTCTGTCGTTGGGAGGCTGGGGGCTGCATCACTTGTGGGTTGTCACGTCCTGGGAAAAAGGGACTCGTGGTGACTGGGCTGGCATGGGCAGATAGGGAAAGCTGCTGTGCCTGCCTGGGACTGAAGTGACACCGGCACACATCAGCTGTGATAGTAAAAATGAAATACAGGGAGCAGAGTGAATGGAGTGGGTGGAGACGAGAGGAACAGCTGGCACTGGCGCCAGGGGTGCTACTGTGGAAGAGCTGAGAAGTAGAAAATGCTTTGCCAAGAATAAGGTGAAAAGGTTAAGACTCTGTGAGCTTGTTCCTTCTTCGTTAGGGCAAGGGGGAGGAAGGGGGTGCCCAGAGCGTGGGAAGGTGCTGCAGCAATGCCAGCAGGACAGGGCTGAGCTGGGGCTGAGCGCAGTGCTGGCGCTGCCAGGGCCGTGTGGCAGAGGTCAGCTGTCACCAGCCCATCCCACGTCGTCCTCGCGCTGCGAGCTGAGACATGCTGTTCTGCCCCTTGCTCTGTGCGATGGGGAGCAAGGCAGGCGGGTAAACTCTGCAGTCACAGCCTCTTCCCACTGCAAGATCACGCAGGCTTTGCACAATCATGCAAGATCCTGCAGGTTTTGCTTACTGATCCCTGAGCTGAGTGTTTCAGGGTTGAAAGAAACACGTTTTTATGGATCTTGTGCCAAAACTTGGGGCTGTGTTTGTGACAGCAATTTCCCTTCCTCTGTCCGGTGCTGGCAGCACTTTTGTACTCCTAATCCCCAGGCTCAGAGACTTCAATTGTAGTGGAGCCTGAGCTGCTTTTCCACCCAGGAGCAGCTTTGTGCTCCAGGTCTCTGTGTTTGATTAGATCAGCTCATGGAAATCAATGTGACATTTTACCTGCTGAGGTCGGGTTGTGTTCCTGGGTGAGATATCAAAGATCGGCCCATTTAATTTTGTTTCCTCTTTTACTTGCAAATCCAAAGGATTATTTCCTCCTCTTAGTCTCTGTGGTTCAGGGGAATGTTTACTGCAGACTTGCACATCTCCAGTATCCTGTTCCATGCGCCTGCCTGTGGGGGTAACAGGGCTGAAGGCGGGTGTGATGGGCGGGGGGCACAGGGCAGTGCTGCAGGAGCGACCTGTCACGCTGGGGACCCGTTTGGGCCCTGTGCAGAGGGTGAGACGGTTCCTTCACTTCTTCCCCTGTAAATCTGCGCTTTGGGGGATGAGCTGGGCGGTAACAAGCATTTCCCTTCTCTGGGCTATGACAGCTGATGGAGCAGGGGCATTAGCGTGTGTGTGCTTAACGACTGACTGGTGCCAAGAGCAGCATCTGTTGTGGGGGTACAAAGCTGGTACAAATCCTGCGTGTCTGCAACTTTCTGTGCCTTTCAGGGCACAGGGTTCAACCAAGGCAAGTTCATCCTTTCTTTTCAACTTGCTGTCGTGGATGCCCGCCTTGGAAACAGGCTAGCGTGTGACAAACACAAACAGCTAATAAGAACAGAATAAGGAAAAAGAGAAGTGGAGAGCTGGAAATAGTTCCTTACATAAAGGGATCATTCCTTCAATCTCATTATTGTCTTAAGGAGCGGACACTTAGCTGCCTCCGACTCCTACAACGCAAAACGCAATCTGATCAGCAATCGGCTTTGAGAGGCCGGCAGGTGCCACGTGGCCCCACGACATGGCCAGTGCCCCTCGGGCGGCAGCTTGCCACTGCTCCCGTGAGCTCACAGCACTTGTCCCAGTCAGCCTGCGCCTGCTGGGAGCGTCCCCGTGAAGCCTGAGCTGCTGTCCTGCGGCCCGTATCAGGAGTCACTGCTTCGGAGGGTCAGGCGCGATGAGGCAGCTGGGGACGAGGCGTGCGAGTCTCTCTGCCAGCCTGAAGATCGGGGATCGCTGGGACCGCTGCCGGACACCGGAGGAAGAGGAGGTCCACATCCCATTTGCGCAGGACAGCCTGGTAAAGCCATGGAGCTCCATGCAGAATGTGACGGACAGAAACCAGAAGAAAAGCAAGACTCACATCCAAAGGAGCAAATACTTGCTCAACATTAATGTCGGTGGCAAATTGTTCCAGATAGCTATCAAGGTAGCGGCCCGGTATCCCGTCAGCAGGCTTGGGAAGCTGGCCCTTTATACTGACCCCATGAAGAAGCTGCAGCTCTGCGATGACTACTCAGTGCAGAAGAACGAGTACTTCTTTGACAGAGATCCTTCAATTTTCCACTACATTTTCCACTTTTACTGCAGCGGGGTCCTGTGGATAATGGATGAGATGTGCCCCAGTAACTTTGTGGAGGAAATCGAGTACTGGGGAATCCAGATTAAATACTCCCAACGCTGCTGCCGGATCCTGTTTGAGGAAAAGCAAGATGAACTCAGTGAGTACCTGAAAATACAGGGGGAGCTGGAGGCAGAACTGGAGCCCCTGGACTCAGCACAGCAGTTCGAGGGCAAATTTCTGGGACGGTTTCGGAAGATGATCTGGAACCTCATTGAGAACCCATACTCTTCTGTCCCAGCCAAGATCATTGCTGTCATGTCAAGCTTCTTTGTGCTTATCTCCATCGTGGGCATGACACTGAGTACAGTGGAAGAGATGAAACAAAAGACAGGGAAGATGTGGATGGAGCAGCTGGAGATGATCTGTGCCATCTTCTTCACCTCCGAATACCTCATGCGGCTTATATCCTCCTCCAGCTTCAAGAACTTTTTGCGGGCAGCGTTTAATGCTGTAGACCTGGTCGCCATCCTGCCCTTCTACATCCAGATCCTCTTTGAAAATCTGGATGAAGCAGACACGCTTTACCATGAGGAACTGCACAAGGTGGAGAATGTGAGCAAGCTGGGCAAAGTCCTCAAGCTCATCAAGCTCATGAGGATCTTCCGCATCCTCAAGCTGGCTCGCCACTCCACCGGCCTCCGGGCCTTTGGCTTCACCTTGCGCCAGTGCTACCAGCAGGTTTGCTGCCTCTTCCTCTTCATCGCCATGGGGGTCTTCACCTTCTCCGCTCTCATGCACTCGGTGGAACATGATGTCCCAGGCACCAACTTCACCAGTATCCCCTGCGCGTGGTGGTGGGCAGCGGTAAGGGGCACCTTCTTCCAGAGAAGGGTGCGGTGGGGCTGTGCGCGTAGGAGGCTGCCCTGGTGCTTGAGGCTGGGGGCTGGGGGCCAGGAGGCAGAAAAGAGCCCAGTCTTCCCACCAGCTCAGTGATGGTGGGAAACCCAGAGCCCTGCACACTCTGAGAAAAAAAAAATCAGAGCTTTGGACTAAGCTCAGAGGCTCAAAAGCTGATGCTGGGGTGGGAAGGTGGGACAGAGGTGGTGGCCTGGGAACCTCCCGGCCTAGGTTAGTGACAAGGGTGGGTGTAACTCAGCCCGGGCTTTACCTGTCATGGGACCCAAGTGTTGGGTGGACATGTTTCAGACCCCATGGGCATGGGGACAGCCGCTGGGGACAGCCTGAGGCTTGTGCAGCTTTGCAGCCCGGCTGGGTTTGTGCAGTGCGAGGGGGTCAGAGCTTGTGGGGCTGAGCCTGGGGACCCAGGGCTGCATGCACGAACCAAGGAAACGTGGTCACCTCGTGCCCCAGCCCGTGTCCTGAGAGAGAACACAGGCTGGGGGGTGCTGCAGCCCTTGTTTGCCACCCTGCTCATGCTGGGAGCTGGCAGCTCTGCTGAGCCAAGCACTATAATAAACCTGGGATTATCCCCGAGATGAGCTCGCTGAAGCACTTGAGAGCCAGGGGTTACGGGGGCATTCTGATTTATGGATGAAATGATCCTGCAGATCACTTCTGCTTTTATAATCCCCCTTGCCCACCACAGGCTGCCTGCTTCAAATTCATCCCGCCTTGAGGAAGTGTAAAATCACTTAGCAAAATCACCAGATTTGAGTATTTAAGCGTCACAGGCTGATCCTCTCCCTGGTCAGCATGGCTCCACGCAAAGCCCAAACCTCTCTGCCTCAGCTCTCACCCTGTCCCCCACAGTCCTGCTCCCCGTCATCCAAACGCGGTTCCTCCGGGTGCATTCCCAGGCAGTGCCTGTTTCCCTTGGAGGGAGGGTCCGGGAAGCTTTGTCCCCTGTGGGACTGGGCAACTTACGGCCAGGAAGCACCGGAGCCACCACTCCATGGAGGCAGGAAGCTCCAGCAGACAGTCTGGCTGCTGGGAAAGTTCAGCTTGGTGATGTCCAGCTGCTTTTGAAGAGACACACGAAGGAGAGGAGGGAGCAGGGCAGCTTGCCTCTGGTCTCTGCTGCTGGGGCCTCATCCGGCCCTGTCCTTGACCTCCCCAAGCCGGGGAAGCCGAGCCCTGGCCGTGCAGGGACAGCCAGGCCGGCCGCAGCCACAGTGTGGTGCCATTCTCAGGTGACACCCAGCTCCCACGCAGGGACAGAGGGTGGCGGGTCCCAGCACTGGCAGGCAGGGTCTGCTGAGCTTGTTCACGTGGGATTTTATCCTTTCCCTTCCTCGCCCAGGTCAGCCTCTCCACTGTGGGCTACGGAGACACTGTGCCCGACACGATGCTGGGCAGGGTGGTGGCATTTGGCTGCATCTCCTTCGGCATCATCCTCAATGGCATGCCCATCTCCATCCTCTACAACAAGTTTTCTGACTACTATGCCAAGCTGAAGGCCCATGAGAACGAGAGCAGCCACTCGCTCAAGCTCACCAGGAGGATCCGCCTGAAGGAGCGAGTCGTGCGGAAGCTGTCGGAGTGCTGCAGAGATGACGCCCGCTCTCACCGCTGACCACATGGCCTGGACCCCCCCTCCGCCACGACGCGTCCTGCCCTGCAGCCTGGCCGTCCCTCCAGCAGGTCCGGTCCCCAGGGAGGCCCCACCGCTCGGGCAGCGAGCAGCAGGTCACAGCGGCGTCTGGGGCGATGCTGTTGTTGTACAGGTGCCGCTGCCAGCTGGGGCTGTTTGGAGGGGTGAAATGTGCCTGTGACTGTGTCATGACCCTCCTCAACACTGCGTGCTGGAGCCTGCTGTCCCACAGAGCGGTCGGGGGATCACAGAATCGTAGAGTTGGAAGGGACCTCTGGAGACCATGTAGTCTAACCCCCTGGAAGGACCAGCTGAAGAGCTCGCTGTACAGCCGAGGTGGGATGTCTGTATGGCACAGAAAAGGCTGCAGCCGTGCGTCCTTCCAGTCAAACCCACTTCGCATCCCGCCGCCCTGGGAGCCTGGGGTTCGGTCCTGACTCGAGATGCTGCTGCGGTGGGAACCACGGGCAGCCGCGGGAGCTGTGGGGATGCAGAGCCGGAACATCCCCAGAAACAGGCATTTAATAAACCAGGCCAAAACCATTCATTGCCTTGGGTTATTGAGCAGCCACTTTGTGTAATTCAATAAACTGCTTGTAATTTGGGGGTGAGGAGGGGACATTTCCTGGGGCTCACAACCACCTCTCCTGCCCGTCGGTGGGAGGAGGGGGGCTCTCATGGGGCACAGGTGAGCCACATGGCTGTGGGGTGTGCCTGGCCCAGGGTGTGCTGGGAGAGGAGCTGGGGTGTCCACATGTGCCTGGGGACACACTGGTTGGCTCTTCCCTGTGTTCACGTCCTGGTGACAGTGGGGGACACATCTGCAGGGCACAGAGGAAGGATTTTCCCTCCGGTGTGGGACCGTATCTAGTCAATGGTGTCCCGCTCCCTGGAGGGAAATCACCCTTCCCCAGGGTGGGATGGGGGGAGGGACCCCAGGCAGTGGCGGGGAAGGGCCGACAGCTGGGGATGCTGGTTTTGGGTGAGCAGTGGAAGGAAACTGGTGCCCACCAGGCCAGGGTGGGATTTGGTCACCTGCAAGCTGAGCTTGGAGATGAGGAGCTGCTGGGGGAGTGGGGAGGGTGTCCTGGTGTCAGCCTGGGACAACTGTTAAGCTGCTGCTGCAGCAAACTCTTGGGAAGAGGCTTTGAGGGGCTGAGGGACAGCCTCTGGCAGGGACAGCCACGCTCCTGCGGAGTCCTGGAGCGCAAGGGACAGGAATCTCTGCCAGCGAGTGTGAGACGGGGACCCCTGCCCTCACCCCCCCAGCACCTACACCTGCTCCCTGGTACCCATAGCAACACCCACCCTCTGAACCGGCCTGACCCTGTGACGTTGGTCAGCTCTGCTTCCCACCCCATTTCTCTTCCCCAAGGAACCTTCCCTCTGGGCACAGCACAGCCTCCTCCGGCCGTCTTCACCCAGAGCCAGCCTTCCCCACCACCCACCCGCCCCGGCAGCGTCACCTCCGGGCACCTCTACATCCCCCAACCCCATCGCTGCATCCTCCCACGTGCCCCCATCACCTGCTCGGGGATCCTCACACACATTTCGGGCTGGCTGATGGATCCTGAGATCATTTGGCTTCCAAGGAAGGGGGCTCAGCAACCCACCACCTCTCCGCTTGCGCCCCCCCCCCCATGCCCGCAGGGTGTTTGCCCGGCCTCGGCCCGCCCCCACCCCAGCAGCGCTCCCACACGCAGCCCCTCGGAGAACGGCATGTTTAATACTTCCACCGAGTTCCTTTTACAAGTCACAACAATGCAGAAATGTACAGACATTTACAGGCCACTGTACAGACGGTTTCTGTCATATATTAGTGCTCTTGCTATATACATATAGTACAGCCTGCGGGAAGCCTCTGCACGGACAAGGAGACCCCCCGCTCCCACGCAGGGCGCCCGGAATGGAGCCATCGTCCCGGGGCTGCTGAGGCGCACGGGCTCATTCCGGTCGATTTGCTCAGAGCTCAGCCCTGAGCCCTCCTGGGCACTACCAGGGGTGACGCCACCCAGGGCAGAGCTGGGCACCCCTTGCTTTCCTCACCCTGCTCTCCTCCGGGGAGTTTTGTGGGACAGAGACCCCCCACAGAGATGCTCCGGAGGGAGCTGCTGCAGCAGCATTTCCACCTTCCTTCTCCGCCCACCTCAGTGGCAGCCGCAGCTCCCGGCCACCATGTCGTCGTACTGCTTGAGGACCACGTTCTCATCATCGTCGAAGTAGAGGAGGTTGATGGAGTAGAGCTTGTCGGGGACGCAGCAGGGGCTGCTGACGCCCTCGCTCAGCTTGAGGGCGTTGATGATGGACTGCACGGTGGCGTGGTTGGTCGGCCGCATGTTCTCGCCCAGTGGGAAGGGGCAGGAGCCCTTGCAGTGGTAGGCATTGTACCCCCGTGGCGAGATGATCCAGCCGGACCAGCCGATCTCCTCAAAGTCCACGGACAAGGGATGCCTCTGGCAGGGCTGCAGCCGGTCCAGCGAGCGGGTGCTGCGCGGCCCGGTCAGCCTGGGCACCGCCAGCTTTGCAGGGAGAACGGGAGCCTGAGGCTGTAAATCTGCCAGAAATGAGGACCCGATGCCATTAGCCATCACAGGAGCCTGGGAGGAGGGAGAACGTGGCGTACTCCCCCCCCCACCCCCGGCCACCCCTCCTTTCCCCACAGGTTTTGTCTGCAGCCGCTTGGTGCAGCGAGACCTTCAGTCACAGCCTGTCACCAGCCCAGGCAGAGCCACCAGGAGGTGACAACCCCACAGCCCCCCGGCCGCACTCATCGGGGCAAGCAAAATCCAGGTTTACATCTGTGAGCCCGCATCCCTGCACGGACTGAGCCAGAAAGGCGACGGCCTCTCCCTCTGGCCGGAGAAGGAGCTTTGGATTTGAAGGAGCCCACGTGCGCAGGGCACCCCGGCACCCCAGGGGCGAGGGGGATGGCAGCACCGCGGGAGCCGTGCCGGGGCCGACAGGACCCACCTGGGAAGCCGGCCATGGGCAGGGACGCTCCCCGGCGCCCATCGTCCGTGAACAGGACCAACATGGGCTTCTTGCTCTCTTGGTGGTCCCCACCGGATGCGAACTGCAGCAGGGGGGGGTCGAGCGGGCTCCCGCCCAGGCCCTGCACTGTCACCAGCAAACCCTGGTTGCTGCTTTCATCTTCCATCCAGTCGCGAACCTGGGGACCCAAACCAGTGTCACTGCGGCAGGACAGGCACAGCACCAGTGTCCCCACGGCAGTGCTGGCCCAGCAGACCCGGTGCCCTGTCAGCAGTGTGGTGGCATGAACCAGGACCCCCGCGGCCGCACTGACGTCCCCCAGCCCCGTGCGAAGGGGCCATGCTGCTCCGGCGCTGCGGCGCAGGGGACACCGCGGCAGGAGCCAGCACCGGTGCCACCTGTGGAGCAGTGGGACCAGTCTGGGGCTGGACGGAGCTGCCCCCTGGGGCTCTTGGCAGGACTCTCACCCCCTCCCAAAGGCTGTATCCCCCCTGCCCGTTACTGCAGAAGGTCCGGATAGCAAATTGCATTGGAGTCCCAAAGGCTGCTGGGGTTAAAATGGGTTAAAAAAAAAAAGCTCCATCACGCAAATCCCCTCTGTGCCACCCGGACGGGGAGAAGCACTCACAGCCTGCGTGATGGCAAAGACCTCCCAGCCCGAGCCCTGCAGCGAGACCAGCCTGGCTGCCAGCAGCTTCTTCCCCCCGGGCGCCTCCGGCTCGCGCTTCTCCAGCACTTGGTAGACGCTGACCTGGGGAAGGCAGCAAAGGGCGGTTACCACCAGCAGGGAGAGACCTCGGACACAGGTACTGGGGGGGAAAAAAAAGGCAGGCGGTGGGGGCATTGTCAGCTTGGATTTGTCACAGCCTGTGGGTGTCCCAGCTGGAGCACGCACAAGCCTCCATGGTTTAACCATCATGTTTTGTGCAAGGCAGTGACATGTCGGTCGTGTGAATCTCACAGAGCTGGGCCATGCTCCCGCTGCAGGCAAGTGACTGCAGCATGCCAGTGGCATCCCGAGGCGCAGACTGGGGATGTGCCCCATCCCTGTCTCCATCCCCATCCTCATCCCAATCCCCATCCCACTCCCCATCCTGTCCCCGTCCCTCCTCACCTGACAGAAGTGGTGCCTTTTGGGCCCGTTGGTGGCCCTCGGCCAGAGACGGAAGAGATGCAGCTCTGCCGTCAGGATCTTCTCGTTCTTGGCCACGCTGGAGAGGATGAAGAGGAACCGCATCTTCTCTCCGTGAGCTGCAGGGAAGGACAGTTGGGAAGTGGAGCCAAACCAGAGGTGGCACCTCCACCAGCGGTGCTTGGCCCCTTCCCACAGCCCCGTCCCCAGCACCGTGGGGACCCCCCGTCCTTACTTTTATCCAAGAAGCTGCGGACCGTGTTGCCCTCCAGGATGTCGGGGTTCTTGGTGACACCATCCGCGTTGGCCACGGTGTTGAATAGATCCACCATGTACTGGGGCGGCTGCTTGACGTGAGCAGGGGGGGCCGGAGGGTCTTCCATGCCAAAGACCTCCAGGAGCCTCTTCAGCGCCTCAGCCCGCCGGCTTGCCGCGCTGTCCAGGCTCGGGCACACCGGCTTGGCCAGGGCCAGCAGCAGCAGGACAGCCCCCAGCATGGCTCTGCTGTCCCTGTCCCAGTTCCACTCCCCCCTGCCTCCCTGGTGCTGCATTTATAACTCACTGGAAAGATGAATTGGAGTCAAATATGCACATGAGCAATCAGGAGGGTAAAGAGAGCTAATTGCCATGCTAACAAGGTGCGAAGCTGGGCTCCTGGGCACCCTGCACCAATTAGCCCCAGTACACAAGTGGGAGGGGAGGAGGGCTCACCCCCGTGCTCCTGGGGCTGGCGGGGGACACGGGGGTCTGGGGCCGCGCAGCCCCTCGGCGAGGTCGTGGCTGGGCTGCGTTTGCTCTCCGTAGGAGACTAACTGGTTTTTAATGATGGCACTAATGGGACAAACAGGAGGACCTTTGTGTGGAGGAATGCAGCCCCTCCAGAGCCCAGCGGCCAGACGAGTGTCCCCTTCCCACCGCTCTCCTGCAGCAGCAGCTCCTGCTTCCCCGCGCCGCTGCGGGAGAAGCATCAACGGGGGCTCGGTGTCACACCGCTGTCCCCATCCCATGTCCCTGTCAAGTGTTCAGGGTGGGTGCCTGGGCACCTGTCACGCAGCAGGGGTGGCCCAGGCTGTGCATCCCCCGACGTCCCCACGGCGATGCCCGCACGAAGGAGCCTGGTGAGCCGAGACCATGGGGCAGAGCGGGTTTCCAGCAGAGAACCGGCGGCTCTGGGGGGTGCAGCCTCCTCCGCAGCGCTCCTGGGCCCTGGGCTGTGGCGGTGACACAGCCGCAGGAGGAACCAAACCAAAATTAAGCTTTGCCTTTTAAAAAAATAGCCAATTGGCTTCCTGGGGATTAAAAAGCCTTTGCTGCTAATTCCTGAATATTAATGAGATATCAGGAGAACCCTAAGCACGCCAGACGACGGGAGAAAAGCCAATTCTTTTGCTCTTATTCCCCAGTCACAGAGAAACTGGGTTGGTGAAGGTGACTGTGTTGACATAGCGCACTTGGACTCTTTACGTTTGCCATTTGTTTTAATGCCACGTGACTGAACGGAAGAAACTGACACTACACAACACGCGCCAGCGCAGCGGATAAAAAGAGCAGGATTAGAAAAGCCTGTTAGATCTTATAGAGAAACCCCCTGCGGATGAGGCCCGAGGGTACGGCCTCTGCGAGAGGCTTGGCACCAAGAGGGGAAGGTGCGGGAGCGGAGCCAGCACCGTCCGTCTGCCAGCAGGGAGCGAGCGGCGCTCCCCGGCCAAAGCACTCCCAGGCCAACGCGACAGGAGACACGCCAAAGGCTACTTGCCCACTTGGTGTCTATAATGTCTTCTAACCCAATGCTTGGTGGGTGAAAGGGCTGTTAATTGCCCAGAATAGGCAGGGAGGCAATGACTGCCTTGAGTTAATTGATAGAGGAAACTATTCATATCCTCCGGACACTTTCCTTCCTCTTCCCAGCTCACCGGTGGCAGCGGCACGTCCTGCAGGATAACTGGGGCTGCCTGCGGAGGCAACATCTCTGCCCCAACATGCCTGTTTCCCTCTCCTCTCCCACTCCCATTTTGTACATGGGAGCAGCCGGGCCCATGCAAGCCCCAGCCCGTGCCGGGCAACCGCATCCCTCCTTGCTCCGCATCCTCCCGGGACGCATGGGCCGAGCGAGGAGGAGCTGCACAGCGGAGCCTCGAGGAGCTGTGAATTGCCCACCATGTTAATTTTACAAGCTGCGAAACATTTTGTAGAGGATTCATTTATACAAGTGTTGCTTAAACCAGCTTTTATTAAAAAAATAGCCTTCTCTCATTTACATATACCACAGACAGTCTGGCGGGGGGCTGGCAGGAGCCCCACCTGCAGGTCCTGGTCCCGCTACCCCCCTGCACTTGCGCTGTCGGATGGTAACGACGGTGCGAACGCGTTCCCGGCGGCTCCTGAAGGTGCGGATGTCGTACGGGTGAGGGGTGCAGTGGCTGGAGGCAGCTTCTGCCCAAACCAGACATTTCTCTCTGCCTTGGGACTCCCTGCAGTTAGAGACAAACCCGGTACGTCCTCTGCCCCCACCCCCCCGGCCCCGGGGCCCCTGTACCATCACCTGGAAAAAGGGCAGATGCCCTGGAGCAGGGTGGGGAGAAGGGAGGCAGCGTCTATTCCCTGCTCCTGGTGTAGCTCAGTGAACTGCCTCCTCCCTCTGCCTCCGCAAAGCAGGGATGAGTTAGTTATTTGTGGTTTGATTTGCTTCCCTTTGCATTTGCCACATTTTTGTGTCTCAAGTGACACAAAGGGGCACCCCCTGGCCTGAAACAACTGTCTGGGCAAACCCTGCCCCAGAACATCCCCATCCCCTTCCCCATTCCCCTCCTCCTCCTCTTCCTCCTCCTCCTCCCAACCTGCGCATCACAGACAGGGAACAGGAACAGCACATCCAAGGGCTGCAGAAAGCCACTGTCAGCGTCCCATCTGTGTCTGCTGCCATGGGGGACCACAACCTCTGTAACCAGCTGCCCAACAGCCCGAATTCGGCAGCATGGGCGGCAGGTTTTTCCTTATCCCAGGAAGCGATGGAGCAGTGTGCTGCTGTGGCACCCCTGCCAACGCTGCTCTGCTTCAGCTTCGTGGTTAGACACATCCCCAGAGGGTGAGTGGAGGGGGATACCCCAAATCTGCTCCTTTGTCACCCTCCCAGGTCCTGCCCCGGCAGCAGCAGGAACGGGAACGGCTCAGATCTGCCTGGGAATGTGTGCAGGTGTGCCCGGGAAGGAGAATGGCCGGATCCTGGCAGCTGTGCTTACCTAAGCAAGCAGGGATCCCCCGAGGAGCAGCTGCCCAAGCACCTTCCCACATCAATTTCCTGCAAAGATTTGCAAAACAAAGGCGTGAAAATCCCCGGCAGCACCTTTGCTGGGGACACCCCAGGGGACCGGCTGCCGTCACTGTGTCACTGCGCACTCCGTCCTCAGGCTGAACGTACGGCCCCGAGACAGCGCAGCAGTGAGGCAAAGTTTGTAAGGAGAAGTATTTTGGGGGCACACCAGTGGGTTTTGAGTCAGAGCTCCCTGTGCACAAAGGTGTGTTGAAGTAAAGAGTAGAGTCTCTGTTGAACTGAGCTTAAGACACACGTAATGATTAAATCATTTTTAAAAGAAATATCTCCCTGCTCCCTTACTTTTTTTTCAAGGAAATTCTCACCCCAAAGAAAAGGCCATTTGTTACTTTATGGCACTGATGGATACACAAACGAGTGGCAGCGAAATGCATTTTTTGCATAAGCTCATAGAAATGTGAGATTTTTACCACCGCGGTTTGTGGCCAGGATGCGCTTAGCTCTGCCAGGGCGAAGCTGCCCACGTCAGAGCACCCACCCGGCTGTTCAACCCCCGCCACCGGCCCACGGGAGAGGAGGCCAAGCCGCAGGAAAACCAACCTTGAGCTATTCCTCCCTGCGTCCGGCAGAGTTGTGCACAATTTCGTAATAATATTCCAGGTGGGAAACACGGTAGCATTTTTCCTTCATTTCGCAGTTTTCCAGCGTCCGAACCACCTCCCCACTGTGTGGGGTTTTGACTAGAGTGGTGTTGAACTTCCTGGGCACGCAGAAAAGTCCATCTGCAAGGAAATTTAAGAAGGAAATTTAATCCAAGGCTGCGCCTGAGGCCACTACGGCTGCAGCATCTTCACCAGGGTCTGCCATGGGGCACAGACGCAGCATCGGCCCCGGCGCCCAGCACCCGGCACAGAAACTGCCGTTTTCTGTGTGAGGGTCCCCGGCTGAGAGTTTGAGACTCGTTCCTTCACCAGCTCAGGGCCTCAGCAATAGTTTTTGTTCCTCCGTCTGTGTTTCAGATCACGGGGCAAAGAGGGGTTATTCTGGGCGCAAATTGGGAATCCTGCACCTGAGCCCGTGAAAGCCCCAGCTCTGGGCAGACAGCCTGAGCTATTACATGTTATCTTTGAGAAAAAGGGTCTTTTAACATAAAAAATTCATGGCAGCGGTTTTTCCAGAGACGTGCTCTCACACCAGGGAGCTGGGGAACATTATTTACCATTTAGTCATTCAGCATTTCTCTCTGGATTTGCCAGGGGTCTGTGTGCTGGAGCCGGTGTCCCTGGCTCTCCTGGAGGTACATTCCCCAGGGCACCTCCAAAGAATTTGCCTTGGGCTGGGCTCTCAGCTCTCCGTGCGGGCAGATGAGCTGGTCAGGGAAGAATAAAATCATGGAATTGTCTGGGTTGGGAGGGCCCTTTCAGATCCTCGAGTCCAACCATCACCCCAACACCGCCAAACCCACCGCTGACCCACGTCCCTCAGCACCGCGTCTGCCCGGCTTTTCAATCCCTCCAGGGATGGCGACTCCACCACTGCCCTGGGCAGCCTGGTCCAATGCTTCACAACACTTTCAGGAACGAAATTTTTCCTAATATCCATCCTAAACCTCCCCTGGCACAACTTGAGGCCGTTTCCTCTTGAGTTATTCCATCTGCCCCACCTGTGTCGTGGGACAGAGGAAGGCTGGTACAAGAGAGCAGAAAGGCGACGGCCCCGTCCTGGGGGTGCAGGACCAAGTCTGTCCTGCTGTCCCTTTTCTCTCCCTATTCAAGCATTAACTCAATGAAAAGTTCCCAGGGCAAGACTAAATTATGTTCAGCTTTGACATACCTCGCCTGATTGCTAAGGGAGCCGTGCAGCGAGCAGGGAGAAGGGGGGCTTTGGGTGGACTTGCCAAAAACCCACATCTTTGCTGCCGTGTCGCCTCCAGGCCAGGACACGCCACCGCCGCGGCAGGTCCCGTCTGGCCCAGGCTCAGCAGCTGGAGAGGCGGCAGAGGCTCCTCCAGCAATAACTCGCGTCCAGTGGGAAGGGAAGAGGCACAGACTGTCCTGCCTGGTTCAGTTTGAACGTACATTCTGCGCAGAAAGAAACTGTTTCTCTCCGCAACCTCCCAGCTTTTCTCTCCCTCACCAAGTAAATTAGGATTAAGATCTCCGTTGCATGAGCCAGACGAGGGGAAGAAGGCTGGCTGAGTCGATGGCTAAGTCAGTCTTGGGTTTTGGCTCTAAATAGGACCGAGTCTTGCCCTGTCCCAGCCCTTCGGTGTGGGTCTTTCAGGGTTTGCATTTGGTTCCTGGATTTAAAATAGTTGTGAGAGTTTCCTGCCCCCTCCCAGCTCCTTCATCAACTGCTGGAGGAGATTTCTTTCTCCAGGCTGGGGCTGCGTTTTCAGGGGAGGGAAAAGCATTTTCTGAGAGCAAATCTCTCAGGGATGCCTTAAGAGGGGGACACAAAATGACAAACGATTTTTGGAAGCCAGTATTTCTGGGTGAGATTTTAACATTCCCCCCCCCACCCCCGCCCCGACATTGCCAGTCTTTAACATGACACTGAAAGTGTCAGTCTGACTTTTCAGGGAAAATCCAGAAGGAAAGTGCCGAGACCTGCCCTAGGGCAGAGGCAAAGCTGGGGGCGAGTCCACATTTCCCAACCCTGGGCCATTATCACCGAATGAGCCACCGTCCATTAGCCACCCCCGGGACAACAGCATCGTCCAGCACCTTCCAGTCACACGTCTGGGAAGTAAATGCCGATTCTCCCACCTCTGGAAAAAAGCACTTCACACTGCCTAATTTTCTTTCCCACCGGCTGTGCCTTGCAGCCGGGTCACAGAAGCCGCAGGGCCGGGGATGGACCAGCGGAGCCTCCTCCGGCTCTCCAGGATGGGACGCGCATCCGCAAGCAGAGCCCCTTGGGGTTTGTTCTCTCCACCACCCTTCTGGCTTCCCCAGCACCTTCCCTCAGCCCCTGCGCTGCTCCCCAAGCTGACCTTGGGACTCCCCCGGTCTCTGTCCCTCCCTAGCGGCTGCTGCACAGCCGTGTCACAGGAGCCGCTGGGAAGGGTTTCACCAGATGGTTTTAGATGCAGAAACGCCAATAAAAATGACATCAACGAATTCCAGGAGAACTGATTCTATCAAGCAGTTGTGGAAAATCATTTCGACGTGACTTTCCATCCTGGTAAAAAGGGATGAGCTCATCTTCACTGACGTGACTCTCGGGTTATTTCATGCGTGAACTCACAAGACAGCACACAGTTGAGGACAAACCCGGTCAGCTTTATCCCAGTGAAAGGTTTTGACCTGTCTGGAACAACGTAGTTTGGAGCTTCCATTTCCAAGTGATTTGTGAAACATTAGTGTAGTTCTCCGGTGCTGAGATGAAAGGGCATTTCAGTCTGTCAGAAAGGAAACTATTTTTTTAGTGGAGAGCTTTTACAGGAGGTTGTTTTTCTTGCTTTGAGTGGGGGCATTGAAGCAGACCCTCAAGGTCCCTCCCAGCCTGGTTTACTCTGCTTCTATGATCTCTGGTTACACGACACTTCCCCATAAGAGGAGGTGGTTGTATTTCCATCCTCACATCATGCACAGGGGCAGAGAATTACCATTTCACCCGCAGACCTGTGCCGTAAGGGCCCAGCAACAGAAGGGAAAAGAAAACCCAAACCCTGACGATATACAATACAATCCCATTCCCAGCTAAGGCAAAGAGGGTTTGCACAGCAGACCGGAGCATTGTTAGATCACGCTCTGACATCGGTGCTGGTCATACAGAAGGGCTCATCCCCATCTTCCCGGAGGGAGGAGAGCTCTCCAGCATTCCCATACCTGCACTGTAGGTCAGGTCAGAGCATTTCCCCACATCCACCGTGACCTCCCAGGGAGTCAGGAAAGAAGGTTTTCAGAGGTGGGAGACGGAGACACCCCTCGGGGCATGTGCTGTAGTGACAGCTGTCGACCACCTCCACCTCCCGAAGGCTTTCGAGGAGCAGGAGCCGCTCCACGTGCAGGTGGGACGGCTCGCAGCAGGAACCCGCAGGGCAGGAACGCGGGGCTGCCGGCCGCAGCCGCGAGTCGGGGTGCCTGACCTGCAGCTGCGCGGAACAAGGCAAGTGGCATATGCACTGGTAAAAACAGGTCATGGAGAACAACTTCCAGCATGAGCTCCCTGATAAAAACCTTTTCTGACCTAGAACTGACTCAGCTCTCATTCCTTTCACCCTGCCTGACAGCACAACGTCGTTGTGGTGCTGCTCCTCCCAGTGACACATTTGTATGAAAACTGTTTGTTCCTCAAAACCCTGCTACAACCAGCTGAACTGTACTGGCTAAAGCAGTTCTGCTCTCACCCCAGGCTCCTGGTCTGGAGGGTCACGGTGATCACACACACACAGACACAGACACAGACACACACACAGACACACACACACAGACACAGACACACAGACAGACACAGACACACACACAGACAGACACACAGACACACACACAGACACAGACAGACACACAGACACAGACAGACACACAGACACAGACACACACACAGACACACACACAGACACAGACAGACACACAGACACACACACAGACAGACACAGACACACAGACACAGACAGACACACAGACACACACACAGACACAGACAGACACAGACACACAGACAGACACAGACACACAGACACACAGACAGACAGACACAGACACACACAGACAGACACACACACAGACACAGACAGACACACAGACACAGACACACAGACACACACAGACACAGGGACACACACAGACACAGACACACAGACAGACAGACACACACACAGACAGACACACACACAGACAGACAGACACACAGACACACAGACACAGACAGACACACAGACACACACACAGACACAAGACAGACACACAGACACACAGACACACAGACAGACACACACACAGACACACAGACACACACACCACACACACCCACACCCACACCCCCACACCCACACCCACCCACCCACACACCCACCCACACCCCCACACCCCCCCGTCCTGCAGAGCCTGTTTCCGTCCTGTCTCCAGGGTTAGTTATCCTGGTGGAGATGGGACTTCAGGCAACATCAGCTCTCCTGGTGTAAGGAGAGCACCGCAGCCCGTGCACAGCTATGTCCCCAAAGCCACAGGCCCCTTCTAGTCCCTCCTAGGCGTGACGCAGGGTATGCCATAAGGGAATGGCATAAGCACCTCAAAGGCCAGATATTCCTCATGAAATCATGGGTCCTGCCAGTTTTGCTGAACCAGGCAGAAAAAGGCCTCCAACCCCTCTCCATATAGGACCCCAGCTCCCAGGTACGGCAGGTGTGGCTGAAAGAGCTGGTCTCACTGCCGGGCTGGGGAGGACAGACACGCGCTCGGATGCTGCCCGGAGCTATGAGAGGTGCTGCGATAGCCCTTCAGCTGAACTCTCGCCCTTCCTCTGCCACAAGTATCCAGCATTGCTGGGGAGTTCCCATTTGTCTGGCCTGCGTGTTCCCCTGCTTGCTGGCTAAGGGAGGACAAGAGGCTCAGTGCCGGGTTTTCTGCAATGCAGAAGCCAAGAGCTGGTATTTTAAAACATGTATAAAATCACAGCCCCAGGCACTGGCGTATGACCTTTGCCCAGACTCAACTGCCACAGGGACAACACAAACACACTTTTCTCACCTTCTTGCTTCTAAGGAAATCGAGCACAGAGGAGTGTCTGGAGAGGCCGAGGAGGCCGGGGCTGATCCGCTGGGCCAGGCAGCTGGACCGGCACTTTCTGCTGACAGGACTGCCAGAGACATCTGTGAAACACGTATGGACAAAAAGATTATACTCCTCACTATTTGCATGATGCTGGGGAGACCCAAGCACGACACAAAACACTGAACAAAAAGACATGGTCCACCTCTGGGAATTCTGCCTGGGAGAGAGATTCCTTCAGTCTGAGCACCTGCAGAAATCACAGGGAGAAAGCCCTGCGTTAGCACCGCACACGTGTCTTCTGTGTTTGCAGACCAGACGTAAAACATTTCATAACAGACTCCTAAGTGTGCTACAGAAAAAAAAGTATGCAATTAAAAACTCACTCGGAAACTGTAGGCTTTATATTCTTTAGTGAGCTCATGAAGGGCGGGGTGAGAATAGATTGATTAGAAAAGGAGAAATGCGAATGCCCAGCCCTCACTGAACTGCAGACCCTGAACAAGCCTGAGCACCCAGCCCATTGGGGGCAGAAGGAGAAACCCAGCCTTCCTTGCCAAGAGCCCGCTGAACCTGGTCATGGAGCTGCTGGAGCTGAAAACAAATCTGTCCCCCCTCCCCGCCAAACCCCAATTTCCCAGGTCCCCAGATCTGCTGCAGAGCCACATTAGCACCACAGGCAGAGGACGGGAAGGTGGGAGCAGGGGAGACACGGGACCATGGCATCCAGGCTTAGATCAGTTTACCCTGCTGTATTTTGAGTTTGTAAAACGTCAGTGGTTGTTGGCTAACGGCTGCTTCTTCTGGAAATCCTTCTAAAATGAGCTATTTTGCCCCAATAGTGCTGTCCATACTCAAAGGGTTGATTGATGTAAGTTCTCATTTCATCATAGGAAGAAAACTGGCCTTAAAAGTGCCCACTGAGTAGTTCAACACTGCTATAATTCGTTTGCTTTACCCTGCTGGAGTTGCAGATCCAATGTGCGCTGCAAAAACTCTAATTTTGCATTGATTTAAAAACCGATCTTCAGCATCAGTGCAAGAGACAGCCCCCGTCGCCATGCTGCGGGACAGCAGGAAATAGCTGCCCGAGGATTTCTTTGCCCAGGGAAGCGGGGAGCAGTGAGCCAGGAGCAATTTGCAGTGTATTAGCCATTCCCCGGGTGATCCCTGCGGATGCTCCTCACCCACAGCAAGGGCACAGACAGCTGGTCACTTCACAAAGGTCACTTTGCCAGCTGAAGAGACTGTTAACCCCTGCTCTCCCATCCCCATGGCAATAAAAGCCATGTTTATTAATTTTATCGCTATCTATTACTATTTTTACTATTTTCATCATTATATACTCTTACAAATTTTTTTCCTCTGGAGATGACAAGCTGTCACTGCTTGTGACAGTTCTTAATTTGGACACGATCATTTTATATTTCCTACTGTTCACTTAAGAACTTGATATTTTGCAAACACTAACGGCTAAATTTGTACAAGTACTGCTCTGATGCACTCAGAAAAAACAGAGAAACCTCAGGCTTTCGGCCATACAGTTTAAAGCTATTTTCACATACCTGTGCTAAAATCAGCTGAAGCTCATTTTCTGTAGCCTTACTGCCGCTGCGAGGGGAACTGCGACTAATGGCTAATTATAGAGACCACAAACTTCTTTCTGCTGAACGAATGAGCTATTCCCTGCTATCTCCACACAGCAAGGCAGGACACGCTGCTGCCTCGCTGACAGCCCTTCCGACGTTCATCCTGGGAAGCAAAAGTGTGCAGTAGTCCTGAATTTATGCAGTACCAAACACAGAATTCAAACACACTGCAGAACACGGGTGCAGAAGATGGAGCCTCTTGCGTGCAGATGAGCAGACGCAGGGGCCAGGCCACTCATCAGTTTCTGTTCTACAGAACATGCTTTAAGCGTTGGGTTATCTGGGCGATGAGTCTGCAGCGTATTCCTGTCCTCCCCAGCGTATTCCTGTCTTTAATCCCCCAAGGGAAACGTCACTAGGATAATTTCAAGACAAAGAAATGTCTGAGGGACGACGGGCGGGACGGGAGTGGGGAAGCTTAGAGGAGCCAGGTTTCTTGCGGGCGAAGGGGGAACTCACCATGCCTGACGCGGAGAAAACGGCTCTGCCTCCTGCAGCAGCCCCTCTCTGAAAACTGGTTCCCTCGCTCGTCCTCTCTGCCGATGGCTCCAGCACCTGCAGTCACAAACCACCAAGCCCAGTATGACCCCAGTTATAATGCATCACCTTTCCTGCTTGAGCCAGGAGGCGGCACTGACCCCTGAGCATGAGTCTCCAACCACCGGCCATTCTGAACCAAACAGATTCAGCACAAGGAAGAGATTTAGAGGAGTTATAAATGGACATGACCCATTTGACCTGTCAGACCTGTCTGGTTGGGCAAAACACCCTACCTGATTAATTACCCCAAGAAAAGGCTGCGTTTAGCAGTGCTTTATCTTACAACATCAGTCCCCTGTTCTCTTCTACTGACACGTTACCACAATGCTGGCTTGGGTAAGAGGAATAATCTCATGCAGCACAACGGAACTCCCGGGCACTAAACTACACAAAGATTTCTGCACAGCCGCTTCCTCTGAGACAAATCCCAAATGAGCCCCACAAAGTCACTGTGCCTGCGTGCAGCCCCCAGAGAGAGGGCGATGACGCTTTGCCATCAGTTAGAGAGGTTGTGAGGAAGCAGCAAGGGTTAACCAGGGCTTCCCTTTGAGGTTTTAACTGAGCTTGAAGTTGCCATAAAGAGCTGGCTCAGTCCCTGTAGCTGCTTCAGCAGGTCGTCCCGTGCCCGCTGCAAAGCCAGAGTAGCTGACCTCTCTCATGACACGCTGTTCATCCCAGGACACTCGTAGGAACCGAGAGAGGAGAGCGCAGCAGTGGGATGGCTCAGGCTTTCAGCATCACGTCCCTCCGTGCTCTGCCCTCACAGTCCCACCCTGCCGGGCCCGTGCAGACGCCCAGCAGGAAGCGGTCCCCATGCCCAGGTTAGGAGAGCTGAGCATTTTCCGGGAAACCGGTTTTCTCCACATCTGCGAGTCCTCAGGCACTGGCTTGAAAGGACTTTGCAAGCTCAAAGGCAGCTAAAAGGAGAGCTGGAGCAGCCAGCTGCTATTTCCCATCCCACGGAAACAGAGATTAGCAGAAATAGAGCATGGCCACGGCCTCTTCTGGTTTTGCTAATCCTCATCCATTTGGTTAGCGCTGGGAACAGCTGCCTGAAACCACGTTACCAGTACATCGAGTCTGATCCGAATTTTTAAACGTCATTTTTCAAGCGGCACCTGCCCGCATTAGGCTGCACGAAGCTTTGCAACCTGTGGTCTTTGCAGTGCCACAGAACAGACACCTATTGCCGTAAGAGCTCAACATTTCAAAGCCATTGAGGTTCATTCAGGAAATCTCATTTGAAGGAGACGCTAACCAGGAGCAGGGTTCTCTGAGCACACTCCATGTCTGCTTTTGGGCTGTAGGTTCAGGCTCTTGCTGTGCAGGTGTGTGCCCTGCTGGGCTACTCTCTCTCTGACACGTCTTAGGGAAAGTTTTAGGGATGCTGTGTTGAACCGGCCTCCAGGAGATCAGTTAAGCCTCCTGGACTATAAGGAAAATGACTCTTCCCTGAAAATACAACGTGTGTTCCACAGGGTGAAATAGCTGAAGTCTTAACCCAGGCTAAGGATAGAAAACTGGCTGAAAGATAGAGCTCAGAGGGTTGTGATTAGGGGCACAGAATCTAGTTGGAGACCAGTGACGAGTGGTGTTCCCCAGGGGTCAGTACTGGGTCCAGTCCTCTTCAATATATTCATCAATGACCTGGATGAGGGGATAGAGTGCACCCTCAGCAAGTTTGCTGATGACACAAAGCTGGGGGGGGGGCGGCTGACACACCGGAGGGCTGTGCTGCCATACAGAGAGACCTGGACAGGTTGGAGATCTGGGCAGAGAGAAACCTTATGAAATTCAACAAGGGCAAGTGTAGGGTGCTGCACCTGGGGAGGAACAACCCCATGCACCAGTACAGGTTGGGGGCTGACCTGCTGGAGAACAGCTCTGTGGAAAGAGATCTGGGAGTCCTGGTGGACAACAGGATGACTATGAGCCAGCGATGGGCCCTTGTGGCCAAGAAGGCCAATGGCATCCTGGGGTGCATCAAAAAGAGTGTGGCCAGCAGGTCAAGGGAGGTCATCCTCCCCCTCTACTCTGCCTTGGTGAGGCCACACCTGGAGTACTGTGTCCAGTTCTGGGCTCCCCGGTTCCAGAAGGACAGGGAACTGCTGGAAAGGGTGCAGCAGAGGGCTACAAAGATGATTAGGGGACTGGAACACCTCTCTTATGAAGAAAGGCTGAGGGATTTGGGTCTCTTCAGTCTGGAAAAAAGACGGCTGAGGGGGGATCTTATCAACACTTATAAATACTTTAAGGGTGGGTGTCAGGAGGATGGGACCAGGCTCTTTTCAGTAGTGCCCGGGGACAGGACAAGAGGCAATGGGCACAAACTGGAGCACAAAAAGTTCCACCTAAACATGAGGAGGAACTTCTTTACCCTGAGGGTGGCAGAGCACTGGAACAGGCTGCCCAGAGAGGTGGTGGAGTCTCCATCTCTGGAGACATTCAAAACCGCCTGGACGTGTTCCTGTGTAACCTGCTCTAGGTGACCCTGCTCTGGCAGGGGGGGTTGGACTAGATGATCTCCAGAGGTCCCTTCCAACCCTATGGTTCTATGATTCTATGATTCTATGATTCTATGATTCTAAGTCTGATGGCAGTGGAACTGGCTGACATCATGTGAGGATCTGCCCCTGATGCTTTCTGGCACGAGCAGGGTTTTGGCTCTGCACAAGCACGGCGAGAGGTGGGGAGCAGCTTTTCAGCGGCCCCTGTTGATTGTCGGCATGTCATTGCCAGGGGTGAGCCTGGTATTCAGGTCACCAAACTTCAGAACCCATTTTGGCATCGATGCTGGGTGACTCCCCAGCAATAGGGGCATTGCCCTTATCGGGAGGCTGCGTCCCTCCAGTGCTGGGCTTCAGGGTTAAAGCCACCAGACCTGTTGGCAGCCAGATCATGTTAAATCCTTGTTGGGATCCGGTGCCATGAAACCAATTCAACCTTGCAGTGGACAAAGCAAAGATGGACCCTGCGGGCTGTGATCCCGCGTGGCTTCATTAATGAGAGGAACCCAGATGAACACCGGACCAGTTGATGTTTTCATTGCTGCTGTTGGATAAAGTTGAGCTGGGAGGACTTTTTAGCCTTTCAAGAGACGTCTTCAGGTCCGGGCTAAATTATGCCTCCCCAGGCTGTCATTATATCATGGCAGGAGCAGGTTAAAGCTCAGCACCGGAGGTGCTTTTGTGCAGCAGCCCTAAATTTTCGGGAGGGTAGAGGCTTGGTTTGACACATCTGACTGCCATCCCCTTCGCTGTAGAGCCACAGGGCCCTGCAACAGGGTACCGGGGGCTCTATCGTACCGAACACAAACCGCTCCTTGGTTGTTGTGTTTTGTTTGTGTTCGTTTCTGTCTTCTAGTGAGCTGCTGCTGGGAGCCGTACCTACCAACTTCACCTTCCTGCCCAAACACGAGGCAAATTCCTACAGAGAGGGCTGAGGAGGCCCTTTCCCGTGGCGTCGGGTCAAGAGGCAGCGTTAGAACGACGCGTGTCGAGGAACGGGGTTGTTCCGCTGCGCTCTGAAATGAAGTAAAAGCGTTACGTTTTCAGAAGTTGCCTTCGCGCCCCCAGCATCGGTCCCTGCCACAAGTTACACAGCAGATGGTCTCACACCATCTCGCAGCCAGAGGTGCCTCGCTAACAGAGAGCAATCTCTGTCATGAACAGGATACGGGCCAGGAGAGATCTTTGGCCTCCAGCTCACGGCAGGTGTCCCGACTCCCCCACGCCACACGCTGTTCACGGGGCGGGAGCGAGAGGCCTCTCTTCCTCCCGGGGTGTCCTTGGTAGTGCCAAATCCTCCCCAGTACCAGGAGGGGATGGACTAACCCAGTCCCTGGGGTCCTGCAGAGCACAAAGAGACCCAGCGTCTCGGCATCGGATGTTGTGCAGAATCCAGGCCTTTTCTGGGAGCCGGCAGCGGTGGGCACCGTCTCCTCCCGGTGTCACGCCCCCGGGGAAAGTACAGCCCCCTCCGAGGGGGACCCAGAGCTGCTTGTTTCCCAAGGAGGAGACTAAAAGAGCCGCCAGCAGGATTTGAGGGAGGGCTGGGGAGGGCAGCGTGCCACCGAGGGATGCTGCGTGACCTTTCCTCGCACCCTCCAGGTCCTTTCTCCTGTCTCTGCGTCACTCCAGGCAGCGCAGCACAGGCGACAGGCCCAGAGGCATTTGCCGCGTGGCACAAGGCGGCTGCGGCTGCAGCTTCGTCCCCACAAAGCTCGGCTGAATCCACTTGTTCTTTTCGCCCCGCTGAAAAATACTGTTTAAAGCAAAAAGCACTTGCCCACAGAGCCCCTGGTAGGGGCCGGGGACCCCCAGCCCCCCCGAGCCCCTTCCCTCCCCAGCAGGAGCTGGGGGGGCTGTTGGGGGGGGCCGTTGGGAGGGGGCGGAGCACAGGGAGCCCCAACATTCCATCCTGGAGACGCCAAAGAGTCCTTAGCAGCCGAGAGACTGAGGGGACCGACCATGGCGCTGCCACCTCTGTGGCTCCCACCCCGCGGCCCCCGCGCCCCCCCGGCCACCCAGAGCCTTCAGGCTTTTGTGCTCCCGCCAACCTTCTACCCCCAAGGCAGGGACCGACCCCGACCCGCAGCCCGGGGACGCTCTCGGGGCCAAGAGCGCAGGAGGTGACCGCCGGCCATGGCTCCACTCTCTCTTCCAGGCGCAGCCACCCCGTTCCTACCACCTGGGCAGCAGCAGCCATGGGCACCCATGGCACCCACAGCTTGGGCACCCCCAGTGGGGGCGGCCCCACAGGCCCCACCACCAGGTATGGCACCCCTGTCCCCTCTGCCGCCCCGACACCTTCGTGTCCAAGAACCCTGGTCACCTTCAGCCGCCACCCTCCCCTCTCCATGGTCACCTTCAGCCTCCCACCTCCCCCGTCTCCCCCCCCCGGCAGTTTTGGCTCGGGGGCTCAGCAAGCCCGGCTGAGCGTCCCTGCCCTCGCCTGCCCAGTGAATCCCAATTTCCAGGGAATTTCCCCAATACTTGGGGCCACCTCTCGGGGCCGAGAGCGCAGGAGGTGACCGCCGGCCATGGCTCCTGTCTCTCTTCCAGGCGCAGCCACCCTGTTCCCACCGCCCGGGCAGCAGCAGCCGTTCCCCACAGCCTGGGCACCCCCAGTGGGGGCGGCCCCACAGGACCCCCGGGCAACACCACCAGGTATGGCACCCCTGTCCCCTCTGCCACCCCAGCACCTTCATGGCTGAGAACCCTGGTCACCTTCAGCCTCCCACCTCCCCTGAGCGTCCCCCCCGGCAGTTTTGGCTCGGGGGCTCAGCAAGCCTGGCTGAGCATCAGACTGCCCCCACCTGCCCAGTGAATCCCAGTTCCAGAGAATTTCCCCAATACCTGGGGCCACTTCTCGGGGACAAGAGCACAGGAGGTGACCGCCAGCCACAAGCTCCCCAGGGGCCTGGCCCAGAGCTGGGACGTCGGCCATGGGGGCCGGCTCGGCGGGTGCCCCGGAGGCTGACCGCGGCCCAGCACGGCTCCCTCCCACCCACACAGGGCTGCAGAGGGCCCCATGCGGATGCTGCTTCGACCCGCGCTTCTTCCACATCGAGTGGACCCTCAACAACGTGCCTGCGCCGGCCACCGCCACCCTTGGCCACAGCGCCGCTGCTCCGCCGGGCGCCGGGGGCTGCGGGACCCTCCCGGCCTGGGCAGCCCCTGGCACCCCCCAGGGACAACCTCCACCGCCCCAAGTGACCCAGCTCCCAGCCTACGGCCACCAGGGCACAGCGGTGCCCGCAGGCCCCCCGCTGCTGCTCACCTCCATCCCCGGCCACCAGCACCTCACGGGACAGCCTGCACGCACCAACATCTCCAGCACGGCCACCTCCATGGGGATACCCCCTGCCAGCCGCGTCCCCACGGGCACCCGCGTCCCCCCCAGACCCGTTGCTGCCCCCCACAAGCAACCTCTTGGCGAGCCACGTGCCACCTTTGACGTGACTGAGGAGATGCTCCTCCAAGAGGCCCTCAGGCTCTTTGGTTCCTCCCCGGACGTGGTGGAGGTCGTCCAGGACCCTGACACCAGCGTCCCCACGCCTGGGGACCTCGGTGGCACCGGCAGAGAGGGGAGAGCGGTGGCCCCAGCACCCCCCGAGCTGCCAACACCCATCCCTGCCTTCAAGAACACCGAGGAATGCTCTTCAGAGAGCAACAGCTCCAGCAGGGCCTCCCCTGCGCAGACACCCCTGGGCAGCCACATCTCCTCAAGCACCATCATCAACCCAAAGAGCAACATCTCCTCTGAGAGCAACACCTCCTCAGAGCGTGACATCTCCCCAAAGAGCAACATCTTCTCTGCGTTCAACATCTCCCCAAAGAGCGACATCTCCCCAAAGAGCGACATCTCCCCAAAGAGCGACATCTCCTCACAGCGCGACTGCTCCCCAGAGCGCAACTTCTCCCCAAAGAGCGACACCTCCTGGAGCAGCGACAGCTCCTGGGAGAGCGTCGTCCCCACCAGCCCCTCTGCTGTCCCCCACAGCCAAGCCCTCGGGGACGCGGACGGCCACCTTGCAGTGCCCCAGGAGGTGCCTTTCGAGGACTACAGCGTGCAGGAGACCCTGGAGGCTGTCCGCATCCTGGAAGAATTCCTCTCCGGGACGGAGTCCCAGGAGCCCTTGGGGGACATGGGGATGGAGCGGCCGCCGGCCCAGCCCGCCGTGGCAGAGAAGCGGGGGACAAAGCGGGGGACAAGCCCCCCATCGCCGCCACCCAGCAAGCGCAGGGCTCTGGCGGGCAGCCCGGGGGTGGCCGGGGGGAAGAGACCTCCCCAGTGAGGAGATGGAGATGATGGGGAGCGGAGGGGGGATGCAGGGAGGGGTATTTAGGGGAGGAGGGTGGGGGGGCAGATGTAAGGGAGGGGACTGTATCTGGGGGGGTGGTGGACATGATTATGGGAGGGGGGTGCATTTGAAGGGGGGGTAGTGCATTTTGAGGGATGGGGGATGTGTTTCGGGGAGGGGGGGTAGAGTAGCTTCAATAGGGCATTTTCTCTCATGTTTTTCCATTACAAGTTGCAGCGGCCAGTGTATTTTGGGGGGGGCGGGGGGGGGGTACGTGTTTAGGGGAGTGGCGTGTATTTGAGGAGCGGGGGGAGTGATGTGTTTAGGGGAGGGGGGCTTAGAGGGGCTTTGTTAGGACTTTTTCTCTTGCGTTTTTCCATTAAAAGTTGTTTCTCCAGCCCTGCTCCGTGCCTGTGGGGGAGGGGAGGGAGCGCGGGGGGCAGCGGGAATCGGCCCCCACCAGGTGCCACAGCCCCGCTGAAGGGGTGTGTTCATTAATACTTGTGCCCTGTTTAACTTGGACATTGAAGCAGCTCAACTTTTTCGGCCTTAGTTCTCCCTGTGTATATATCACTCTTTCCTGCAATCAGCCTTTCCTTTTTGCCTGACTTGGCCTTTCCCAGCGAGTTCTTGGGGATTGGTTTGCTTCAAAGCTGCTTTAGCGCTGCTGAAGGATGCTGAAGCGACAGCTCTGGCGATCCAAGCGCTATCCTCGCCCAGGAAAGCCGTCCAGCTCAGGCAGCCGCAACGCAGGATTCACAGCTCCTCGCTCCCCTGGCCACGCTTCCACCCTCGGTATGACCCGATTCCATGACCATGGAGCTGGAGAGGCTGTAACCAGGGTCCCAAGCACATAGGGAAGATGTGGCAGCTCTAGGGGAGGAAGCAGAGGTCAGCGAGTGCCATCTCACCCCACACCCCCCACACTTGTCACGTCACTTTGTCTTTCAGTCTCAGCTCACACACCCACCCCCCAAACACAAGGACAGACTTTGCGCTCCGGCCAGTCTCACGAGCAGCAGCCCTTGCTCGCTGCATTAGCAGGACAGCCTCGTTAAGACACCCACCAGGAGCTTGTGGCAGCACCAACCATCTGGAGTGAGTTTTGTGGTGGCTACAGCCCATGTCAGAGAACGACCCCAGTGCCCAGAGACAAGGTGGCTTTGTCCCATGGCCCCTCCATCCATCCTGCAGCCTGCCCACAGCAGCAAGAAGGCACTATGGCCTGCAGCAAAGGAGGAGCAAAAACCAGTTCCTCCCACGGGCCACCAGCAGGGGAAACACAAAGCCCTCTCACACCTCAGCTGGGCTGAGCTTGAAAATGCTGCCAAAAGGGGAAATGGAAAATCCTGTTGCCGGAGCAGCCGCAACAGAACTCTGCCCACGGGACAGCTTCGAGGCAGATTTACACCTCTGTGCAATGGGAGACGGCTGAGCACCGAGCGACCGGGCCTTGCGTTTCCCGCTTCAAAAAACCCCCCCTATGAAAAAAGCCCACAGCAAGTGTCCTGCACCTCTGCAGAGAGCTCCACCTTCTCCAGCTGACAGCCACGAGGAGGCAGAAGAGCCAGAGCCTCTGCCCCAGAGCACAGAACCCCTCAGAGGTCACGGGATGGGGCCTGTAGGTGCTCTGTTCCTCTCCCTGCAGCCAGGACGAGCCCTGCTCCCCGGCAGAGCACCTGCTGCTAATCCTGAACGCCTCACAGGTCACCGCCCAGGAGGTGCCCCAGAATACAGGCCCTGAGCAGCCACAACAGGGGACGACACCTCCCCCCGGTGCAAGGGCCACACACCGGCCTCCCCTCCCCTCCCCTCCGCTCCCCACACGGGCAGCCCCGCACCCGGGGGTCCTGCCCCCACGGCCAGGCCCTTCCTGAGGGCCGCCCCCAGCCCACGGGCCCTGCTCCCCCGCAGAGGGCTCAGAGCCTCCCACAGCCGCACGGACACTGAGCCCAGCGGCGCTGCGAGCCCTCCCACAGCCCGGCCGGCCGCCGGCTCCGGCCCCAGCACACACAAAGCCCGGCCCCGCCCGCCGCTGGGAGGCGGCCTGGCCGCCGCCGGGCCTTTTATACCCGCCCCGCACACGCGCCCCCGTCACGTGTCCCGCCCGGCCCCTGCCGTCATCCCCGCGTGCGGCAGCATGGCGGCGGCGGCTGCCGGGGTGGCGCCGCTCCGCGCCCGGTGAGTGCGGCCCCGGCCCGGCCCGACCCTGCCCCGCCGGCCCCCCGGTACGTGCCCGGGCCCCCCCATCCCCCCCCGCCCGGTACATGCGAGGCCGCCCCCCAACCCCCCCAGTACCTGCCCAGACCCCCCCCAGCCGCCCCGGTAGGCGCCAGGTTCATTGACGGGCACTAGGCCTCAGCGAGAAGGCAAAGAAGCTGCTCAAAGAGCAGGGAATGGTTGGCTGTCTCTCTCTGGCACGGGCACAAGTTGGAAGGGAAAAGGGCTGTGGGGTTTTCTTTGTTGAAGAGTCCCTTTTCTGCAAGGCTTGAGCTGCTCGGGGTCTTACCTGCACTCCCTGAGTAGCCAGAGGGCTGCTGTTGAGCAGCTCCAAGGAGGCTCTTCCCTGGGCAAGGAGGCAGAAAGTCTTGACCCCAGCCCTTTTTGTCTCCCAGGGAGGAGGCTGTGCTGGGATGAGTCGGTCCAACAAGTTGGAACAGATGGTCCGAGGGAGGAACTCGGTGAGTGGCAGCACCTGCCGGCAGCGGGGGATGAGCTGATGGAGCCGACTCCTGCCTCAGCCTGGCCTCACTCTCCCATTTCTGCAGGTGCTGGGCGTCCCACGGGCCGTGAAGGTACGGACGGGGGTGCGAGAAAGGATTCCTGTGGCTCCTAAAATACTGCCCAAGATGCGGGGGCGGGGGGCGGCCGTGGTCACGGTACAGGGACCCTTGCTGTGGCGTGAGATTGGTGGGTGGTGCCCGGGGAACTCCGCTTGCCTGTCAGCCCAGAGCACCCTGTGGGGGTGACCTTACCCTTCCCCACAGCTGAGCAGCTCTTTCAGACACCTTTGACCAGCTGCCTACTGCCTTGTAGTGCTTTCTGCTAATAACGGAGACAAATTCAGATGCAGAGAGCATCTTCCGAGGTGCTCCTGAGCCTTGTATCCGTTACAAAGGGAGACGGTGCCTGCAGTGCTCAGGGACAGAAGCTTCGGCCAAATATCCATCTCATTTGCATGGGGATGGGTTGTTCCTGCCCACAGTGAATATTCCCTTTCCCTTTGGACGCTCATTTCTTGCTCTGGCTTCCAATAGCCGAAACATTACTCAGAAAGCATCCAGCCCTTTCTCGGCTCTGCTGGCCACCTCCGCAGCCCGGGCCGTTAGCCACCGGCTGGGCTGTACGTCCAAAGGGATCCTTTCCCTGGTGGTGTTGCCTTTGCTGGAGCACGTTCCTCCGGTGCTCCCCTTCTGCCCTGCCTCCTCCGGGGCGTTCGCTGAGCTCTCTCTGTGACTTTCTTCTCCAGCTTCACGGCCGATGCAGGGAGCAGCGGTACACGAGGGGCGCTGACTGGGACGACGTAGCAGAAGGTGCTAAAATCGCAAGCCCCACGCCCCTTTGTGGTAGGTGTTTCTGTTGTTTGGCCACGTGGACTGAAAGTGCCGCATGTTTGACTCGAAATATCTTTAAAAAATTAAAAACCAGGCTGCCAAGGACACGGGAAAGGTTGGAGCATCCGTATTGCTGGTGATGATAGGACGGAGTGAATTCCCAGCAGCTGTTGCGCAGCCCAGATCTGCCCGTGTGCTGGGGGCCAGGCGGGACAGCACTGAGCAGAGCAGGAGGGAAGGGACAGGCAGGACACAACCCACTTGGGTTTTAGCAGGTGCTTTCTCCCTTGGGCACCGCGGCACAGACAGCCCCAGCTGAACCTTCCGGGTAGGAGCTGGGAGTGGGGCGCAAGAGAGGAGAAACCTCTCCTTTTCCTTGTAAGGGAACATTAATCAGAAACATCCCTGGGAGTCTCCAAACGTGAGCCCCGGAGCCTCTTTGGACAGTCTGGCCTTTGGACCCTGTGTCCATTTTGAATTTTATCCCATGCCTGGATTAACTCCTTCTGACTTGTCCTGGTGTAAAAAAGGAATTTAAAAGAAATACCTAGACAAACCCCAGACATGATGGCAAGGCAATCCTCTTGGTGAAACTACGCTTTAAAACTTGGTAAAGTCAGTTTGCGTCTGTGGGAACTAACAGCAGCTTCCTATTGAAACTGAAAAAGGAAATTACAGCAGCGTTGGCTGGCCAATAAGTGCTGGAAAGTCTCTTAAATGAGCTGGCATCTTCAGAAGCATCAGTCGTGGGAATGACAAAGCACGGGGTTTTTTGGCTACAGAGGGGCGCTCATCAAACCGTGGCTTTTCACTGAAATGAAGGAGCAGAGACACTGGGATATCTCCTCCAGCGAGAGATCTGATATCCTCAAAGACTTCACCAACTGTGGCCTTGAGCACCAGGGGTCGGATCCTCAGGGAGTGGAGAAGACCAGGAAGTTCCTGCTGGAATGGCTCTCGTTCCTGTGCAGGTGGGAGGAGCTGAGAGGAGCTTTACCCCAGCAAGCCCCTGTCCCTTGAACAATAGCACACAGCGCCCTTGCCTTTCATTGCAGGTACATTCCAGTTGGCTTATTAGAACACCTACCTCAGAAAATTAACGAGCGGCCGCCTTCCTGCATGGGGAGAGGCTACCTGGAGACAGCGATGGCGAGCCAAAACATGGACGATTGGATTAGAAGAAGGTAATAAAGCCCGGAATTCCATTTGAACTGCTAGGAAGGGACGTCGCGGAGCTCCACAAAGTCACTGTGCCTGCGTGCAGCCTCCAGAGAGAGGGCGATGACGCTTTCCCATCAGTTAGAGAGGTTGTGAGGAAGCAGCAAGGGTTAACCAGGGCTTCCCTTCGAGGTTTTACCTGAGCTTGAAGTTGCCATAAAGAGCTGGCTCAGTCCCTGTAGCTGCTTCAGCAGCTCGTCCCGTGCCCGCTGCAAAGCCAGAGTAGCTGACCTCTCTCATGACACGCTGTTCATCCCAGGCCACTCGTAGGAACCGAGAGAGGAGAGCGCAGCGGTGGGATGGCTCAGGCTTTCAGCATCACGTCCCTCCGTGCTCTGCCCGCACAGTCCCACCCTGCCGGGCCCGTGCAGACGCCCAGCAGGAAGCGGTCCCCATGCCCAGGTTAGGAGAGCTGAGCATTTTCCGGGAAACCGGTTTTCTCCACATCTGCGAGTCCTCAGGCACTGCCTTGAAATGCCTTTGCAAGCTCAAAGGCAGCTAAAAGGAGAGCTGGAGCAGCCAGCTGCTATTTCCCATCTCACGGGAACAGAGATTAGCAAAAACAGAGCATGGCCACGGCCTCCTCTGGTTTTGCTAATCCACATCCACTTGGTTAGTGCTGGGAACAGCTGCCTGAAACCCCGTTACCAGTACATCGAGTTTGATCCGAATTTTTAAACGTCATTTTTCAAGCGGCACCTGCCCGCATTAGGCTGCACGAAGCTTTGTAACCTGTGGTCTTTACAGTGCCACGGAACAGACATCTATAGCCGTAAGAGCTCAACATCTCAAAGCCATTGAGGTTCATTCAGGAAATCTCATTTGAAGGAGACGCTAACCAGGAGCAGGGTTCTCTGAGCACACTCCATGTCTGCTTTTGGGCTGTAGGTTCAGGCTCTTGCTGTGCAGTTGTGTGCCCTGCTGGGCTACTCTCTCTCTGACACGTCTTAGGGAAAGTTTTAGGGATGCTGTGTTGAACCGGCCTCCAGGAGATAAGCCTCCGGGACTATAAGGAAAATGCCTCTGCACTGAAAATACAACGTGTGTTCCAAAGGGTGAAACAGCTGAAGTCTTAAGCCAGGCTAAGTCTGATGGCAATGGAACTGGCTGACATCATGTGAGGATCTGCCCTTCATGCTTTCTGGCACTAGCAGGGTTTTGGCTCTGCACAAGCACAGCGAGAGGTGGGGAGGAGCTTTTCAGTGGCCCCTGTTGATTGTCGGCATGTCATTGCCAGGGGTGAGGCTGGTATTCAGGTCACCAAACTTCAGAACCCATTTTGGCATCGATGCTGGGTGACTCCCCAGCAATAGGGGCATTGCCCTTATCGGGAGGCTGCGTCCCTCCAGTGCTGGGCTTCAGGGTTAAAGCCACCAGACCTGTTGGCAGCCAGATCATGTTAAATCCTTGTTGGGATCCGGTGCCATGAAACCAATTCAACCTTGCAGTGGACAAAGCAAAGATGGACCCTGCGGGCTGTGATCCCGCGTGGCTTCATTAATGAGAGGAACCCAGATGAACACCGGACCAGTTGATGTTTTCATTGCTGCTGTTGGATAAAGTTGAGCTGGGAGGACTTTTTGGCCTTTCAAAGAGACGTCTTCAGGTCCGGGCTAAATTATGCCTCCCCAGGCTGTCATTATATCATGGACAGGAGCAGGTTAAAGCTCAGCACCGGAGGTGCTTTTGTGCAGCAGCCCTAAATTTTCGGGAGGGTAGAGGCTTGGTTTCACACATCTGACTGCCATCCCCTTCGCTGTAGAGCCACAGGGCCCTGCAACAGGGTACCGGGGGCTCTATCGTACCGAACACAAACCGCTCCTTGGTTGTTGTGTTTTGTTTGTGTTCGTTTCTGTCTTCTAGTGAGCTGCTGCTGGGAGCCGTACCTACCAACTTCACCTTCCTGCCCAAACACGAGGCAAATTCCTACAGAGAGGGCTGAGGAGGCCCTTTCCCGTGGCGTCGGGGCAAGAGGCAGCGTTAGAACGACGCGTGTCGAGGAACGGGGTTGTTCAGCTGCGCTCTGAAATGAAGTAAAAGCGTTACGTTTTCAGAAGTTGCCTTCGCGCCCCCAGCATCGGTCCCTGCCACAAGTTACACAGCAGATGGTCTCACACCATCTCGCAGCCAGAGGTGCCTCGCTAACAGAGAGCAATCTCTGTCATGAACAGGATACGGGCCAGGAGAGATCTTTGGCCTCCAGCTCACGGCAGGTGTCCCGACTCCCCCACGCCACACGCTGTTCACGGAGCGGGAGCGAGAGGCCTCTCTTCCTCCCGGGGTGTCCTTGGTAGTGCCAAATCCTCCCCAGGTACCAGGAGGGGATGGACTAACCCAGTCCCTGGGGTCCTGCAGAGCACAAAGAGACCCAGCGTCTCGGCATCGGATGTTGTGCAGAATCCAGGCCTTTTCTGGGAGCCGGCAGCGGTGGGCACCGTCTCCTCCCGGTGTCACGCCCCCGGGGAAAGTACAGCCCCCTCCGAGGGGGACCCAGAGCTGCTTGTTTCCCAAGGAGGAGACTAAAAGAGCCGCCAGCAGGATTTGAGGGAGGGCTGGGGAGGGCAGCGTGCCACCGAGGGATGCTGCGTGACCTTTCCTCGCACCCTCCAGGTCCTTTCTCCTGTCTCTGCGTCACTCCAGGCAGCGCAGCACAGGCGACAGGCCCAGAGGCATTTGCCGCGTGGCACAAGGCGGCTGCGGCTGCAGCTTCGTCCCCACAAAGCTCGGCTGAATCCACTTGTTCTTTTCGCCCCGCTGAAAAATACTGTTTAAAGCAAAAAGCACTTGCCCACAGAGCCCCTGGTAGGGGCCGGGGACACCCAGCCCCCCCTGAGCCCCTTCCCTCCCCAGCAGGAGCTGGGGGGCCTGTTGGGGGGGGCCGTTGGGAGGGGGCGGAGCACAGGGAGCCCCAACATTCCATCCTGGAGACGCCAAAGAGTCCTTAGCAGCCGAGAGACTGAGGGGACCGACCATGGCGCTGCCACCTCTGTGGCTCCCACCCCGCGGCCCCCGCGCCCCCCCGGCCACCCAGAGCCTTCAGGCTTTTGTGCTCCCGCCAACCTTCTACCCCCAAGGCAGGGACCGACCCCGACCCGCAGCCCGGGGACGCTCTCGGGGCCAAGAGCGCAGGAGGTGACCGCCGGCCATGGCTCCACTCTCTCTTCCAGGCGCAGCCACCCCGTTCCTACCACCTGGGCAGCAGCAGCCATGGGCACCCATGGCACCCACAGCTTGGGCACCCCCAGTGGGGGCGGCCCCACAGGCCCCACCACCAGGTATGGCACCCCTGTCCCCTCTGCCGCCCTGACACCTTCGTGTCCAAGAACCCTGGCCACCTTCAGCCGCCACCCTCCCCTCTCCATGGTCACCTTCAGCCTCCCACCTCCCCCGTCTCCCCCCCCGGCAGTTTTGGCTCGGGGGCTCAGCAAGCCCGGCTGAGCGTCCCTGCCCTCGCCTGCCCAGGGAATCCCAATTTCCAGAGAATTTCCCCAATACTTGAGGCCAGCTCTCGGGGCCAAGAGCGCAGGAGGTGACCGCCGGCCATGGCTCCTCTCTCTCTTCCAGGCGCAGCCACCCTGTTCCCACCACTCGGGCAGCAGCTGCTCTTCCCCACAGCCTGGGCACCCCCAGTGGGGGCGGCCCCACAGGCACCACCACCAGGTATGGCACCCCTGTCCCCTCTGCCACCCTGACACCATCAGTGCCCTGATGGCCATGGGGGCCGGCTCGGCGGGTGCCCCGGAGGCTGCCCCTGGCCCAGCACGGCTCCCTCCCACCCACACAGGGCTGCAGAGGGCCCCATGCGGCTGCTGCTGCTTCGACCCGCGCTTCTGCCACATCGAGTGGACGGGGAACAACGTGCCTGCGCCGGCCACCGCCACCCTCGGCCACGGCGCCGCTGCTCCGCCGGGTGCTGCCCTGTGGGGCCTCGGGGGCTGCGGGACCCTCCCGGCCTGGGCAGCCCCTGGCACCCCCCAGGGACAACACCCACCGCCCCAAGTGATGCAGGTCCCAGCCTACGGCCACCAGGGCACAGCGGTGCCCACAGACCCCCCGCTGCTGCTCACCTCCGTTCCCCGCCGCCAGCACCTCAAGGAACATCCTCCAGGCACCAACAGCTCCAGCACGGCCATGTCCAGGGGGATACCCCCTGCCAGCCGCATGGGCACCCGCCTCCCCCCAGGCAGACGCGTCCCCCCCAGACCCACTGCTGCCCCCCACATAGAATCTCCTGGAGACCTGGATGCCAACATTGAGGTGACCGAGCAGATGCTCCTCCAAGAGGTCCTCTGGCTCTTTGATTCCTCCCCGCATGCAGTGGAGGTAGCCCAGGACCCCGACATCAGCGTCCCCACGCCTGGGGACCCCGGTGGCACCGGCAGAGAGGGGAGAGCGGTGGCCCCAGCATCCACCGAGCTGCCAACCTCCATCCCTGCCTTTGACAACACCAAGGAATGGTCTTCAGAGACCAACAGCTCCAGCAGGGTCTCCCCCGCGCAGACACCCCTGGGCAGCCACATCTCCTTGAGCACCATCAGCTCCCCAGAGAGCGACATCTCCTCCGAGAGCGACATCTCCCCAGAGCTCCACTTCTTCCCAAAGGGCAACACTTACTCAGAGCAGGACATCTCGGAGTATGACATCATCTCCCTAAAGAGTGACACCTCCTCGAGCAGTGACAACTCCTCCGAGATCGAAGTCTCCACCAGCCCCTCTGCTGTCCCCCACAGCCAAGCCCTTGGGGACACGGCCGGCCACCTTGCAGTGCCCCAGGAGGTGTCTCTCAGGGGGGCCCTGAGGCTCTTGGACTGTGACCCCGGTGGCACCGGCGAAGACGCCCCCCTCTGCGATGTCGCCTCCCTCTCTCTGCCCGAGGAGCTGCTGCAGCTCGACTACAACATGAAGGAGACCCTGGAGGCCGCCAACATCCTGGAAGAATTCCTCTCCGGGATGGAGAACGACGTCCCCAGCAGCCCCTCTGCTGTCCCCCACAGCCAAGCCCTTGGGGACGCGGCCGGCCACCTTGCAGTGTCCCAGGAGGTGCCTTTCAAGAACTACAGCATGGAGGCGACGCTGGAGGCCGTCAGCATCCTGGAGGAATTCCTCTCCGGGATGGAGTCCCAGGAGCCGTGGGGGGACGCGGGGATGGAGCTGCCACCAGCCCAGCCCGCCGTGGCGGAGAAGCGGGGGACGAAGCGGGGGACGAGCCCCCTGTCGCTGCCACCCAAGAAGCGCAGGGCTGTGGCGGGCAGCCCGGGGGTGGCGGGGGGGAAGAGACCCCCCCAGCGAGGAGATGGAGATGATGGGGGGCGGAGGGGGGGTGCATTTGGGGGGTGGGGGGAGGGTTGTATTTAGAGGAAGGGGGTGGGGGTCAGATTTAAGGGAGGGGACCGTATCTGGGGGGTGGTGTGTTTGGGGGGGCTGGGGAGAGGGCCATGTTTAGGGGAGGGGGGGTTAAAGTAGCTTCGACAGGGCCTTTTCTCTCATGTTTCTCCATTAAAAGTTGTAGCGCGCAGTGTATTTGGGGAGGGGGGTGTGTTTAGGGGAGGCAGGTATATTTAAAGGGGGGGTAGTGTATTTTGAGAGATGGGGGGGAGGATTTAGGGGAGGGGGGTGCATTTGAGGGGGGAGGGTTGGAGTAGCTTCGATAGGACCTTTTCTCTCGTTTTTTTCCATTAAAGGTTGCAGCGGGATGTGTATTTGGGGGGAGGGATGTGTTTAGGGGAGGGGGGCGCGTTTGAGGGGGGGGGAGGGGGTTAGAGTAGCTTCGATAGGACCTTTTCTCTTGTGTTTTTCCATTAAAAGTTGTTTCTCCAGCCCCGCTCCGTGCCTGTGTGGGAGGGGAGGGAGCGCGGGGGGCAGCGGGAATCGGCCCCCACCAGCTGCCCCAGCCCCGCTGAGCCCCACATGGGACCCCGAAGGGCACCGAGCCCCCCCAGGGCCGAGTCACCGCCAGTGGGGTGGCAGTGGCTGGGGGGGATGACGACGACTCCCCTGTCCCCTGCCCCAGGGGCAGCCAGGACAGACGGGTCCCCGCAGGACCCACGGACACGGCCCCACGCAGAAAGCAGCACGGAGCCCCCGGGACAAGGACAGACCTGGGGGAGCGGGAGGGGACGGACACACACGACCACAAGGGCTGCCAGGCCTTGGGCTGGGCCCCGGCCAGCGTCCCCTCCCGCGGGGACAGGGCTCGGGGCAAAGCCCCCAAAGCCTCGGGACAATCCCCCCCGTCCTCGGCTCCGCAGCCCGGCTTTGCCTCCCTGCGCTGCCCAATCAGCCCAAATCACCCCCAGAACGGCCAGGGGGGAGCTGCCGGCCAGGCAGGGACCCTCCTCCCCTTCTCTGCCTGCGCCTTGGGCAGCCCCGACACCAGCCGGGGGGGAAATAAGGAAAGAAATGCACAAATAAACCACGGCAGGGGCCAAAAGTGCCTGGAAACTCCATCTCTCTATTGCCCGTTCCCCCTCCCAGCTCCACAGCCCGGGGCCAACGCAGCCAAGGGCGCCTTTGGGCAGTGGCCGCCCCTCTGCGGGTCCGGGGCGCAGAAGGGGTGGGGGGAGGTCCCCGTCGGGGCACCCCCGGGGTCGGGGGCTGAGCCCCTGCCCCAGGGACAACGCCGGGGCGGGGGGAGCCGCTGCGGGCCCCGGCCAGCGCAGCCCCCATGGCCTCGCCAGGGCCCGGCACAGCTCCCGGCGCCGCTGCTGCTCCGCCGCCGGCCTCGCACCCCCCCGCCCCGAGCACCCTCCTGCCCCCAAAACTCCTGTCCCCTGCAGCAGCTGCACCGCCACCGCCCGCAGCTCCCGGGGGCCGCGGGGAGCTGCTCTGCGCCAGAGGAGGAGGAAAAGAGAGAGACCAGAACCCAAACGGCAGGGCTGACCACAAGTTCAAGCCTGTTCTTAAGGGGCACAGAGAGACTTGGGACATCCACCACCTCTCCAGGACGCCTGTTCCAGGGTTTCACCGCCCTCTTGGTGAAGAAACGCTTCTTAACGTCCAGTCATCAGGGAGTAGAGCAATAGGACGAGGGGGAACATTTTGAAACTGGAAGAGGGGAGATTGAGATGAGATCTGAGGAAGAAATTGTTTGCTGTGAGGGGGGTGAGCCCCTGGCCCAGGTTGCCCAGAGAAGCTGTGGCTGCCCCATCCCTGGAGGGGTTCAAGGCCAGGTTGGACGGGGCTTGGAGCAGCCTGGGCTGGTGGGAGGTGTCCCTGCCCACGGGACCATGATCTTCAAGGTCCCTCCCAGCTCAAACCAGTCTGTGATTCCAGGACATGCCTTCCAGCCCTGTCACCACCCTGGTTGTACTGCTCTGGACAACCACTTGAGGTTGACCTCAAAAAGCATTTGAGGACGTTCTCAAACGGTGGGGCTCAGCCCTGTAGCTCTGCACACACCATGAAGACCTGGTCGCAGCATTGCCCTCGGCTAGTGCCTACCTCCAAGCTGATAATAAACCCTCTGTGCTGGTAACTAATTGAGCTTCAAGAGTGCGGTGAGACCGGTGAGCGGGTCGAGAACTGTCAACCCGCTATCGGAATACCCCGGCTAAAGATAGGAAGCGCCATTCAACTGATGTACCGAAGCACCTGCGGCGCGCCACGCGGGAAGGGTTCACTGTGTTAAAGTACAAAACCTCTCACATGGGACGAGCGCAGTGATCTTTGGGGCACAAAAATAACTTGGCGTCAGTGTCGGCACAGCTCACTTCAGAAGATTTTTGGGCCTGCCTTAATTAGAAACATCGCTCCAGAAAAGCAGCTGCCACAGATTAGCAAGAAGTCACCCAAAAAAACCCACCCAGCCTGTTTCGAGGGGTGTTTGAAACAGCCAGAAGGAAGCCTGATCCACCGCCCTGGCCTCGTGTCGCACCGGTATTTTTCCGATTGTCTGGCGGGAACAGGGATGCCGCAGCCAGAAATGAGACGTGAACGCTGATGGCATCACCCACACTTCCCCAAGCTATAAAAAGGCATATTTCCTTGTGTGCAACCCCATGCGTGCCTGGAGAGATCCGCAAAACTATAATTACAGCGTTACAGGGCTGGGAGCTCGTCAATGGCAGAGCTGAGGAACGCCTGGGCAGGGCACAGTGTGCTGTGACTTGTCACTGATACCTTGTAAGTCCGTTTGACACGGTGACACGGAGCGTTTCCCGCAGACTGGCCGCAGCCCGGCTCGCTGGCAGGGGAAAAAAAAAAAAAAAAAAAGGCAGATTGAGCTCGTCAGGGCTTCCCCGCGGTCACAGAGAGGTTTAACCCTCACCTGATAAGTCCAACAAAACCATTTTGCTTCCCTGAAGACGTAGAAGGGAAAAGCCATCGCGCTCGCTGCGGGCCAGCCTCCGGGAAGCAAAAACTGAAGGCTAAAAAAGGCACTTTGACACTCTCTGCCCGCAGGGAATCGCGTTAGCTCCGGCTGCGCAGAGGGGACCCGGGGCAGGACATTCCGGTACGTCACATCACGAAACCTCCCGGGGACCGGCACAGTCCCTGCCTTCTGAGCACCACCCTGGCTCCTGCGGTGCTCAGCATTAGCCCAGTTCCTACAGCATTTACCTCCCGGACCCCTTCTCCCCAGTAAATCCTCCTCCCCGGGGAGTGGTAGGTACTTTCCCCCTTCTTTGGAGCTGTACGCGGTGAATCGTGCAGCCTGCGGAACTCGTGCCAGTGCTCTGCAATCTAAAACCCTCTAAAGCAGGTCACCCTGAGGGCGGTGGCAACAAAACCCACCCCAAATTCTGCTTTTTAAAAAACATTTTGGTGTTATCTTTGGCGTTATCAGGACGAGATCTCCCCCTACCAGCCCCTCCGGAGCAGCGTACGCGGGGAGGAGGTGGCCGTGCCGGCCAGGGTGAATCTCCACCAACTCCCAAGAGCCTTGAAACAGAAACCCACAGCACGAGGAGCGTCTGGGAAGCTTTAGCACTATGTGAACTTTGCCCGGCTCGGGAACAACTGCCGCTATAGGATTTCCATACATCCCTTCACACGCTGGCTCTGGTGACGAATCCACTCTGCGAGAGTGGATCAAATGCCCGGGACTCCAGTTGAATCCACACCCCAAAGCCTCCCCCTGAGCCCCAACCCTGAGGACGCAGCACCCGGGGGGAGGACAATGGCCCCAAGCCCCCCAGCCGGGCCGTGGTGTCCCCCACCATGGCCAGAGCCCCCCTCCAGCACCCTGGGGCCACAGCCGGCATCCTGGGACACTGCGGTCACGCTGTCACCCCTGGATGCCAAGCGCCTTGGCCTGGAAAAAAGGGGCAGGCTACAATTATCCCCGTGCCCCACATGCCCCCCGGGTTGGGATGAAACCTACACCCTGTGGGACGTCAGCAGGACCCGCTGTCGTGCCCCCCCGCCACCATGGGGGCTGGCGAGCCAGAGGGACGCCTGCCATCGGCCAGGATTTGGCCGGTGATTCCCCCAGATCAAATTCAGCCGCATCTTGGCTCCATCAGCACAGGGCCGACGGCAGCTGGGAACCCCTCGGTGCTCCCTATGGAAACCTGCTCCTGGGCTCTCTGTGGAAAGCAGCGATTTGGGACCTTGTCCCCCCCCGTGCCCAGGAGGGCAGAGGAAAGGGGAGGGGGTCCAGCCCATCCTGGCCCCACCAGCCCTGGCCATCAGCTGCTCGCCTGCGCTCGCTGGTGATGGTAAAGCCCTTCCTGGTTCCAATAATATTGGGACTAATTCCTTGTCCCTTCTGTTCCCACGCAAAACAGGATCTGGTCTGGTCCCCTGCCAAAGGGAGATCCCTGGGGCAAAGGGGAGGGGCCCCACAGAAACCCTGGGACCCTCCCAGAGCCCCAGAGACCTCCCCAAACCCCACAGACCTTCTCCAATTCCCCAAACCATCCCCCAACCTTCCCAGAGCCCCCCCCAGACCTCCCCCGGGGTCCGAGGCAAAGGGGTTGGGGGCTCCCCCAGGCTGAGAGCATCCCCAGAGCCCCCCCTGAGCCTGCAGGGAGCTCCCCCACCAGCGCTGGGGCTGACAAGGCAAAAAAAAAAAAAGCCTTCTCCCTCCCAAATTAAGGAAATCCCTCTGGGACGGGAGCGCAAACACCATTTGGGGGACAGCAGAAGAGTTGTCACCCCACGGCGTGTCCTTGTCCCCTTCCCACCACCCGTCCTCTCACGGCAGGAGCCAAGGCGGCCGCCCCGATGCACGGAAACCTTTATTTTGTTAAAAGGGGGGAGCACCCGGTGGGACCGAGGGCCGGGGCAGGGAGCAGGGGGGTGCTATGGCCTGGGGGGAGCGGGGGATGGCCAGGGCCACCCATGGGGCTGCGGCGTGATGGGCTGTGCAGGAATTGGTCCTCGGTCATGTCTCACACGTGGCAGATGCTGAGCTGCTGTGAGGGTTTAGAGGAGGGGTCTCCCTACCAAGACCCCCCCAGGACAGGGTGCTGTGGCAGCTCCAAGACCCAGGCCCTGAGAGGGACAGGGAGGACGTGGGACGGTCCCCAAGTCCTGTGGCAGCAAGGTGGGGGACAGCCAGGACCACGGGGAGCACGGAGACAGCAAGGCAAGCAAGAGCTGCACACAGGAAGTCAAAACCCAGGTGAGCACAACTCAAGCCCCCCGAGGCAGGGGTCTTCAGGGAGGCACAAGCTCCCAGCATGCCACCGCAAGGCCAGCAGAGCCTGGGGACATTCACCAAAGGCTGTCGGTGGACCGGCTCCTTGAGCAAGCAAGGGGCAGAGCCACTGAGGTCCCTTCGGCGCTGCCTACCACTGTGGGTCAGCAGTGGGGGGATCGGGAAGGACCACCCAACCTCAACCCGAGGGCAGCCCACCCCGGCACCGGCCGAGCTAGCGGATGCTGCCGTCTCCCTCGCCGCTCTGCAGCTTCTCCCGCTCAATGGACCACACCAGCTCCTGGACGAACTTCATCTCCGAGGCCACCTGCTTGGCCAAGGCCTCATAGTGGTTCTCCAACTTTCGGTAACGCCTCTTGAGGCCGTTGGCCACCTGCACCACGCTCTTGGTCTCTTCCTGCGCCTGCTTCTTCAGGGCCTCTGTCTTCTGCAACTCCTGACGGATTTGGCGGAGGTCCTGGCTGATGCTCTCATTCTCCTCCTTGTACCACAACTCCTTCTCCTCATAGATGGACAGCAGGGCCTCAATGTCCTCCTGGAAGGACTTCTTGTTCCTCTCCAGCTCTCGGAGGCTCTCTTCGGCTGCAGCCACCTCCTCCATGACCTTGGAGAAGCGCTCGAAGTTGATGTATGTGTTGTTTGGCGGCATGCTGGAGTGGGATTTGATGGTGTACTCCTTCAGGCGCGTGGTCTTCAGCCGGCGGCGCTCGGGCTTCTTGCTGTTGTCTTCGTTGCGGACGTTCCTCCTCTTGATCACCTGCAGAGAGGGACAGCAACAGGCATGGGGCACAGCCAGGACAACGGGAGCCCAATGGCTTCAGACCCCCAACAGCATGGCCACCAGTGGCACCAAACCAGCCCCCACTGGGGGCTGGAAGAGCAACAGAGAGCTGCTGGTACACCACCACCAACCCTGGACCTCTTGGATGTCTGAGACCCAAAAAGTGCCAATTCTTTAACTTCTCACCTTAATCCAAGGGTGTTCCAGGCTTTGAGTGATGGTCATCCGCTTCCTGCAACGACAGCAAGGCTGTGACCGAGGGGCAGAGGCTTTGCTGCCTCTTTCCCTGATAAATTCCTGGAAAAGCAGGCTCAGATCCTGTCACCTCTGGGGCACAGATGAGCCCAAACTCACTCAGAGGCCACGGCAGGCAGGGGCCGCATCCGTGCCCCATGCCCTCAGCCAGCCTCCCAGGAGCAAATACCCACAGAAGAGCCTGCAGAAACCTCCTGACCGATATTGGATCACGCAGCACCGCTGCTTCTGCCCCAGCCCAGTGTCCTGGGTGCTCAGGTGAGCCCTTCATCCCTTCCAAACCCAGCTCCCTCCCTCTCAGCTGAGCTGCTGCACCCTCAGGATGCTCCCAGAATTCACTCCATGCCTGACGCAGGGCAGAGACTTTGGTTACCAGACATTTTGCCACACCAAATCTTACAAGTGGCAGGAGGGAAACAGAGGGATAAATGGGATTTATAAACAACCAGCCCAACAGGGATGGGCAAAGGATGGGCTGGCAGCAGGCAGGCTCAGAGCTAAACCCCAGCATGGGCAGGAGACATGGGAGCTGCCTGTACACGGAGGGTTAGGCAGGAGGGACCGTCCCCTCTCCCAGGGTAACCCCCAGCTCCGCTCTCTCTCACTTGGGGTCCTTGACAAGCAGGCGGCGGATGAAGTCCTTGGCCAGCTCACTGGTGTTGCTGAAATACTCCTCATCGAAGTCATAGTTGACGGCGGAGATGTTGGTCAGGGTCTCTTGCTTCGTTTCCCCCAGGAAAGGGGAGGCTCCACTTAGCCTGTGGCGAGAATGGGTTGTGACACCCCAAAAAGGTGACAGCTGGGGGCTGGGGACTCGCCCTGCAGCACCCATCTGCCCCAGGCTCCCCGTATACTCACAGGATGTAAGTGATGACCCCAATGCTCCTGGAAGAGAGAGGAAGATGAGGCTGAAGCCCCGCAGAGCACCATCAGTCCCCTCTCCCTGCACTTTCAGCAAGAAGGGAGATGCCCCCGCATAAGCCCTGTCCCAGGGACTGGACACTGGAAGGTGTCTGGGAGGGGACTCACTCACCACATGTCGGCTTCCAGCCCCAGGGGTTCGTAGTTCACGATTTCTGGGGCTTTAGAAGGAAAGGGGGGAGAAAACGGGCTTATTTGGGGGGAAAGAAGCCTGTCCCCATGGCCACATGCCAGCAGCTGCCTAGCTGGCCAAACCAGGGCTGTGGGCATCTCCCTGGGATTAAGTCAAAGCTTTCAGAGCCCAGAGGACCCCCCCAGGAACACCGCACAGCCGGGCCTCACCTACAAACTCCGGTGTCCCAAATATATTCTTGAATTCATTCCCAGCTTCAATCTTGTGGGCGATCCCGAAATCGATGAGTTTGATGCGAGGGTTTGGCACGTTCTTGTCCAGCAGCATGATGTTCTCCGGCTGCGGGGGGAGAGGAGCGGGTGTTCCCCCTGCATGGTCACCCGTGGAAGTCCCATGCTGCCCTGGGCCCCTCTCCCCAAAGGAGAGGACACACGCCTCAAGTAGGGAGAGATCCCAGAGCCAGCCCCACTGCTCCGCAGGAGCCTGGGTGCTCGTCACCGGTCCCCAGCTGCCCAGCATGGGGCGGTTTGCACCTCCCGGACCTCACCTTCAGGTCAAAGTGGGCGATGTGCTTGGAGTGCAGGTAGTGCACCCCGTCCAGGATCTGCTTGAGGAACTGGGTGGCCTCCTCCTCCGTCAGGGACTCCTTCTCGGCCAGGAAATCAAAGAGCTCGCCGCCCGAGACTAGCTCCAGGATCAGCACCACGTCTGTCTTGTTCTCGAAGATGTCGTGCAGCGTGATGATGTTGGGGTGCTGGATCTCCCGCAGGATGTCCACCTCCCTCTCAATCTCCTCCCGGCTCACGCCCCGACGGCTGGATGACAGACGACGCTTCTTGATGAATTTGGCGGCATATTCCAGACCTGTTTTCCTCTCCCGGCATTTCCGTACGATGGCAAACTGGCCGCTGCGGGATGCAGGGAGGAGGTGAGGAAAGGATCTCCTTGCATTGCATGTGCCGGTGTGTGCTTAGCAGCGGCGTCAGCACCAGCACGAGGATGGGAGATGCTGTGCAGGAGGACATGCAATTCCACCAGCGTCTGTCAGGAATTGGGGTCCTCCCAGCATGCTCCCAGGGGTTACACCCCCTGGCACCGCCAGAGCAGCCATGTAAACACCAGCGCTGCCCAGGATGGAGGCAAGGAATTTCTCCCAGGGACACAGCAGCTGCCCACCCTCCCCAGGCTGTTCGGGGGCTGCTGTGACCACCCAGGGTGGGAGATGCCCATCGGTCCCCATTTCCAGCCAGGAGCCCCTGGGCTGCTCCACGAGCAAACCTTGGAGCCCGACAGTCCCAGGGGATCATAAAGCTCGGATGGGGAAGGTGGACAGGTGGAAATGCCTGAAATAAGAGTAACCGACAGCTCAAAGCTTGCTCAGGTGAGGGGCCAGGGGGAAGCAGGGCTCTGGGCATCACAGATGCTTCAAGGAGCTGTGCCCTGCTGACACCGGCATTGCTGCTATGGCATGATCCCGACCCTTGTCCCTCCCCGCCCCCACCAAGCCCCCTGCGGCCCCTCTGCAGGGACACTCAACGGCCCCTCAACACCTTCCCCCGAGGATGAGATCCATCCCGGATCCATCCCCTGTCCCCAGGCTGCTCTGTCCCCTCCCCACTGCCCCGGCCATTGGCCATCCCCATGGTGACGTGCGGTCCCCGTCATCAGCCTCCGTCACCAGCCTCTGCACGAGCCTGGACCCAACACTCCTTTATACGTCCCGGGATCGTGGCCGGGGCCACCCAGAGCCCCCCTGAGGCAGGGCCCAGCCTCACCCAGGAGGGATCTGACCCCCAGGCATGACATCCATCCCCACGGCTCACACCGGACTGCAGCTACAGCACAGCCTGAAGAGCAAGCCCCTGGAAGCTCCCCCCCTTTTAAAAAAAAACGCTAAAGCCACACAAAATCTTTCCGCTGCACAGTTATTTCCTGAGAAGCCCTGTGTGCAGGCAGCCATGGCTGTGGCAGTCCCTGACTCCCGGCAGTGCGGCCACTGGGCTGGTGTGGCCGAGGCAGCGCTGGAGGATCCCAATCCAGCCCACACCCCCGCCACCGCCGCTGCCTCTGCGTCCCGGATGATTAAATCCCGTTTGCATGCAATGATTCGCCCCCACATCTGTCCCACAAGCGCAGAGCCGGGTGGCAGCGACCAAGCAGGGCCAGCAGCCCTGGCCAAACCCGGGACCAGAGCTCTGCGGGGAGCTGTCAGGCTTGCCCATGTACAGGAACGAGTTTAACGTTAATTAATGCCTTTTTTTAAAATATATAGCTGCTAGAGGTGCCTGGCTCTTGGCACAGCCCCCAGGCCCACTGCCTGCAGGTGGCACAGGGGATGTCACCGGCATCAGGACACCTTGAGGGATGCAGCAGCCAGGTGCTGGGGCAGGGGGTGCAGGCAGGGAAGCCCCCCCAGAGTGCGGCGGCGGGATGTCCCTCACCTGCCCAGCTCTTCCCCCATCTCATAGAAGTCCTCCACGCTCTCCTGCCGGAAGGTGGACATGGCTGCGGGGCACAGGCGGAGCCGAGGCCGCCCCGACCCTGGCAGCGGAGGAGGACGCTGGGGAGCAGCCGGGGATCAGCACCTGCGGCACCAAAAGAGGGGGTTTATGCCCCGGAAGCCACACGGTGACACCAGCAACTGCAGCAGCTCAGGGCCAGGGCCTGACACAAGTACACCGTCCCCCCTGGGGGGAAAAGAGGGCAGGGAGCCCCAAAGCAGTGCAGCCCTGTGCCGAGCTGCGCTGTGGGGCAGCTGGGGGACAAGCCCCAGATTAGTCCTGCCCACCCCCTGAGTCTCATCACGCCCCAAGGGCCGTGGGACCCCGCTGGGGGAAGAGAGGAGGGAACAGGGGCTGCATGGGGGCCATGGTTGTGACCCCTCATCACTGCAGCCAGCAACACCCGGCGGTGGTGGAAGGACCCCCCAACTTGGCCAGCAGCACCCCGCTGCCCCCACCCTGCCCCACAGCCCCCCCGTCACGATCCCACACTGCCCCTCTGCCCTATAGCCTCCAAAACTAGACCCCCCACCCAGACCCCACAGCCCTTTCCTGCCCCATAGGCCTCAAACCCAGGGCCCCCTCCTGACTCACTGCCCCCCACCCCAGAGCCTCCCCCACCATGATCCCCCACAGCCCCTCCCTGCCCCATAAGCCCCAATTCCACAGCCCCCCCCACCTCCACCCCTCACAGCCCCTCCCTGCCCCATAACCCCCAATTCCACAGCCCCCCCCACCTCCACCCCTCACAGCCCTCCCCGCCCCATAACCCCCAATTCCACACACACCCCCCTCACCTCCATCCCCCACACCCCCTCAGGCCCCACCACAGTCCCCAAACCCACAGCCTCCGCAGCCCGATCCCCCACACCCACAGCCCCCCCATATCCCCTCCCTGCCCCACAACCCCCAATTCCACACCCCCCCCCTCACCTCCATCCCTCACAGCCCTCCCCGTCCCAACCCCCCCACACCCTCAGGCCCCACCATAGGCCTCACCCCCCCTCATCCCTCCCACACCGCCTCAAACCCAGACCATCGCCCCTCTCCCCACCCCCCGAACCCCCTCCCAGCCCCATAACCCCCCTCCCTGCCCCACAGACCCCCACATTTTCCCCCCCCCCCCACACACACCCCAGGCCCCACCTGGGCCGCCGCCGCCCGCGTCGCCGCCGCATTCCACCACAGCGGCCGGCCCCGCCCACCCGCCGCGAGACGCCCCGCCCCGCCCTATTGGCGGGGCGGGGCGTCTCGCGGCGGGTGGGCGGGGCCGCTTCCCCCCCCCCCCCCCCCGCAGCATGGTCCTCCCGTCCGCCCGCCCCCCAAAAAACCACATTCCACATTCAATCACCATTATCCAATTTTATTAATTCCAGTGGCACTAATACAGGCGGCGATGGTCACGACGGAGTCACACTGCAGGTTGGTTTTTTTTTTTTTTTTTACACACACCCCCCCCCCCCTTCTCATTTTTGCATATATTTACCCCTTTTTTTTTTTTTGTGGATGTTGGGGGTGGGGGGTGGGGGGAAGAAGTAGCACATCACCCCCTCCCCCAACCTTTTTTGAGTCAAATAAATAGAGAATGGGGCAGATCGCGTGGAAATGTTTTAGTTACAATGGCAAAGATGAGTCATGTGCAACACAGAAACCTATAAGGCTTTTTGTTTGTTTGTTTTTCTTGCCTTTTTTCTTTTTCTTCCTCATTTCAAGTCTCAAATCGCTATGAAACTGATTAATTAACAAGATGGTGGCTGACGGGTGTCTATACCCCCCTCCCCCCAGGCTAATTAATTAAATTTCCCCTCCCCCAGAGTCCAAACGGAGAGTTTAATTAGAGTTTGTCGAGGAAGTTGTCGAGGGCGGGGATGCCTTCCTTCAGCCCCTTGCGTTTGCGGGTCTCGGCCACCACCTGGCTGGGCCGGCTAGCGCTGTCGAAGGGGTCCCCAGGCAGGATCTGCCAGTGGTCGAAAACGCACTGGGGGAAAGCCTGGCCACCAGTGTTGGACCTCAAGTCCGCTGTGAAACCTAGGGAAGAAGAAGAAGAAGAAGAGGAGGTGAGGTTCTCCTTCAACAGGAGTTGGGTGTCACCAACGCTCCAGGTCAGCACCCAGGACAAAGGAACCCAAAGCCTACGGAGATGCCAAGCACAGGGAACCTCTGCCATGAGGAAAAGCTGGGACTGGGGTTGGAGAAGGCTTCAGGAAGCCCTGGAGGTCTTCCAAGAAAGATGGGGACTGACTTTAGCAGGGTGCAGAGAAGGGCAAGGGAGCTGGTGAGGGGTCTGGAGCACAAATCCTGTGAGGAGCAGCTGAGGGAGCTGGGGGTGGTCAGTCTGGAGGAAAGGGGAGACTTTCTCACTCTCTGCAACTCCCTGAAAGAAGGGTGTAGCCAGGGGGGCGGGGGAAATTGGTCTCTTCTCCCAAGGAACAGGTGACAGGACAAGAGACAACAGCCTCAAGTTGCACCAGGGGAGGTTTAGGATGGATATTAGGATAAATTTCTTCACTGAAATGGTTGTCAAGCATTGGGACAGGCTGCCCAGGGCAAGTGGTGGAGTTGCCATCCCTGGGGGTATTGAAAACATAGGTAGACAGTGCTTAGAGATATGGTTTAGTGGTGGTTTTTGTCAGAGTTCAGTTGATGGTTGGACTCAATAATCCAAAAGGTCCCTTCCAACCTACGTAATTGTAAGATTTTATGTTACAACAAGGGGTAATGGCTTTGGACTGGAAGAGGGGGGATTTAGATGAGATCTAGGGAAGAAATTGTTTGCTGTGAGGGGGGTGAGCCCCTGGCCCAGGTTGCCCAGAGAAGCTGTGGCTGCCCCATCCCTGGAGGGGTTCAAGGCCAGGTTGGACGGGGCTTGGAGCAACCTGGGCTGGTGGGAGGTGTCCCTGCCCAGGGCAGGGGGTGGCACTGGGTGGGCTTTAAGGTGTCTTCCCACCCAAAACAGTCTGTGATTCTACAAAAGCTCCAGGTCACCACCCAGGAGAAAGGAACCCAGAGCCTACAGAGATGCCAACCACAGGGCACCTCTGCCATGAGGAAGGGCTGGGAATTGAGGTTGGAGAGGGCTCCAGGAGGGCCTCACTGTGACATCTCAATACCTTAAGAGGTCCTCTAAGAAAGATGGGGACAGACTTTAGCAGAACCTGTCGTGATAGGACAAGGGGTAATGGTTTTTAATGAAAAGAGGGGAGACGGAGATTAGATATTAGGAAGAAATTCTTCACTGTGAGGGTGGTGAGACCCTGGCCCAGGTTGCCCAGAGAAGCTGTGGCTTCCTCATCCCTGGAAACATTCAACGTCAGGTTGGATGGGGCTCTAAGCAACCTGATTGTGTTGAAGATGTCCCTGCTCATTGCAGGGGGTTAGACTAGATGGCCTTTAAAGGTCCATTTCAACCCAAACCATCCTATGGCTTGGTCTTCTCCCAAGTAACAAGCAATAGGACTTGAAGAAATGGCCTCAGGTTACACCAGGGGAGGTTTAGATTGGATATTAGGAAAAATTCTTCACCAAAAGGGTTATCAAGCATTGGAACAGGCTGCCGAGGGAAGTGGTGGAGTCACCACCCCTGGCTGGATTTAAAAGACGCGTAGAGGTGGTACTGAGGGACGTGGGTTAGCAGTGGACTTGGCCGTGCTGGGTTGATGGCTGAATTAAGGATCTTAATTAAGGGTCCTTTGCCAACCTAAACAATTCTACAATTCCATGATCAACCAGCTGGACACAAAGGATCTCCTTCACACCCAGGACCAGCACACTCACCAAAGGACTCGTTGACAGGCAGGTAGGCCTTGACCACGAACATGGGGGTGCCAGCCACCTGGGTCTCCTCAAAGACGTGGCCACGCTTCCTGTTCAGCACACCGTAGATGCCACCCACCACCTGCTCCGGGCACTGAGAGAGAGAGAGAGAGGTGTCAGGACCCGCTCACCTTTTCTTGGCCCAGGATTTCATGGGCTGAGCAGAGGTTCCTCACCTGGATTTCCACAAGGTAGATGGGCTCCATGAGCCTGGGCTGGGCGGTGAGCACACAGGCATACAGGCACCTCCTGGCAGTGGGAATGATCTGCCCACCTCCGCGGTGGATGGCGTCAGCGTGCAGGGTGACATCATGCACATCAAAACGCACAGCACGCATGTTCTCCTCGCACAAGACTCCCTGGAAAAGCAGAGCAGGGAGTCAACCAACACCGCAGGATGCCGCTACCCAAGTATTTGGCCAAGAAAAGCCGTCTTTCCACATTACTGGGACAAAAATAGAAGTCATTGCCATGGTATTTTCTTTTTCTGACTGAGATTAACTTTAAAAAATAAGCAGGAAAAACCCCTCTCCTGTTGCTGTCCCCAGTCTACCCATCAATTTGTTATTTTTGAGTCATCTCCTGTCTAGTCCTGAAAAAATAATTGGTCAACAAGACCAGGTCTTTGCTGAGGCTCTCAGAGCACCTTGCATTTTCTTTTGATGCCAAGTTGTTATTTATCCTAATAGTTTCTGCCATTGCTCTTGTATTTTGTTCTCTGAAAAAGCTTTTTAATATTAAGTACGTGCTGCCACAATGAATTTTTCTGCAGCCCTGGGAGAGAGTTTTTTGTCTTGAGCTTGTGTTTTTTGTGTGTCTAAACTGATACGACATCTTCACTCCAGCTGACATCGAGTTTCATTTATCCTAAAAGATACCTATGAATTATAAACATGTCGCACTGTATGTGACAGTTTTCCCAAAGTTTCTTTAAAAAGACATGCAGTAGCCATTTATGATGCCACCTGCCCTGGAGCAACCCGATCCAGGCGCTGCCCCTACCTACCTCCTTCGTTGCCCACTGGAAGCCAGCCACCACACTGTCCTTGATTTCATTCAGGTACTGCACTCCCTTGGTGATGTCGGTCAGGATGTTGGGACCGGTGCCATCAGGACCAAAGCACCAGATTTTCCTGGCTTCGGTGACATCCCACTCGTACTTCTCCGCCAGGTAACGAGCTCGCTGCTTCAGCTCCTGACGAGCAGAGACCTCACCCTTGTCGATGTCCTCAGCCAAGCCATCTGGGAAGGGCCGGGCCTTCATGTACAGCCTGTTGTGTTTGTTGGGGGACTTGGAAAGGCACATCACATTGGATTCCTCACTGACTGTCTCACGGTAGGACACAACAGGATCTGATTTCTGCGGTGACAAAGAGCAAAGAAGAGCTATGAGCAACCAACCAAACCACAGCTCACCAGATACCCGGCCAGAGCTCAGCAACAGCTCTGCCACTGCAGCCCCTCTACCTTGATGGGAATGCAGGCGTGGTCCTCCTCCAGATCCTTCAGGCAGATCTCCAAGTGCAGCTCCCCTGCCCCAGCGATGATGTGCTCTCCAGACTCCTCGATGATGCACTGAAAAGACCATTTATACAGCAGGTAAGGCTTTCAACCGCAATGCAACGGAAGCTCTCACACATGAAATACTAGTGACTGTCTCTCATTTTTGTCTTTGACTCATAAAGCTACTTTTAGATGCTTTTTCCACTGATCTGGGGATGACTTGATGCCAACCCCAAGGTGAAATGCAGCATTCCTTCCCAATCCGGTACGGAATACCGATGACTCAAGCCTTTTCTACCAGCACACCCAGTGCAACCATAACCAGAAGCCTCCTGTGCCAGCAGCACCAGGATTTCTTCTGTCCCCAAAAGCGCTTTGGACAATCACCTGCACCATAGGGTCAGACTTGGCAAGACGCTTCAGACCCTCCACCAGCTTGGGCAGGTCCGCTGGGTTCTTGGCTTCCACAGCCACACGCACAACAGGGCTGACGCTGAACTTCATGACTCTCATGTTGTGAGCATGCTCAAAGGTGGTGATGGTTCCAGTCTTCACAAGGAACTGGTCAACACCAACCAGACCAACAATGTTTCCGCAAGGCACGTCCTCGATGGGTTCAACGTAGCGGCCCATCATGAGAATGGTCCTGGTGAAAGAGAAAGTTCTTTTAATGAAGTCTGAAAGAGGAAGGACAACCAGGCAGTCTCCTGGAGTTCGACAGCAGACCTGAAGTCCGCAGCCAAGTGCCTTGCCTGGCCTCAGAGAAAAGAGGAGACCCAAGACAGTTCTAGAACCACAAATCGGGAACAAAGAGCACACCTCAGACAGGACTGACCTCTGAATTGGCTTCAGGTACAGATCCTCCTTCTTGCCAGGTGTGTAGTTTGGTCCCATGATTCTGACTTTCAAGCCAGTTGAGACAAGACCAGAGAAGACACGTCCAAAAGCATAGAAACGTCCCTTGTCAGAGGTTGGCACCATTTTAGAGATGTACATCATCAGGGGGCCTTTGGGGTCACAGTTCTTAATACCTGGGAGACAGATCAACTTCATTCAGTACCGTTTCTTGAATTTGGTATGCATGCCCTGTTCCCCCAACCACGGCTAAACCCCAACACAAGACCTGTACCCAGTATTGTCCCAGCCTGTTGACTTCTGTCTGGACAGTTGGCAAGCCCGAAATCACATCGCTAAGAGATCTTTTAAATGAACACAGGCTCAGCCTGAGGCTTTGGCATATACCCTGACTACCCTCCAGTCACTTAGCTAGCTCAGTCCTCCAGGGTAAAGCTAGTAAGCTTGTTTCATCCACATTAGAAAAGCTACAGACTCAAGAATTACAGGAGCTACTGAGCTGTGAACTTGGAAAACAAGATGGCTACAAGCATTCCAGAGCTCTGAGCACTTAAGTGAAGAAAGGCCTGGCAGCAAAGCAGCGGTTCATCGTACCTATGGCAGCCTCATCATCAGGGGGTCCCTCGTAGAGCAGCTCACAGCGGTACTTCTGGGCTGTGACAGGAGAAGGCAGGTGAATGGTGATCATCTGCAGCAGGGCATCTCCGGCAGGCAGCCACCGCCTCATCACGGCCTGAGCAGAGATCAGAAGAGTAAGACCCAGCCTGTTGTTCACAACCTTCCCTTGCTTCCCCAACCGCCAAGCTGCCAACAGCTCCTTCCCGCCCAAGGAGGGTTTGTAGCTGCTTCCTAAGTTAACACAGTTGGAGCAGCACAACTACTCATCTCCTCCCCATGGACACTTCAGACCCATCGCACCTTCAGCAGGGGTTTGCCCTCCTTGTCCTTATCTTCACTGTCAAGCTTGATGTCCAGTTTCTCAATTAGTTTAGCCGCCTCTTCTTTCTTGAAGTTCATGATTGCATCGAAAACCTGGAACAACAGGAGCAGTCATGAATGTCGCCAGTGACCTAGTTTGAAGCAGCAGCACAAACGTCTCTAAAGGGAATCTCTGTTCTTGCTCATCACCCAGCTGAATCCATCTGGAGGCTCAGACACTTGCCTGCACAATATCTACTACCAGCTTCTCTGCTCCCATAGAGTAACAAGATGTGTCAGATATTTAAATTTCTTCAATCAAACAAGTCAGGTCAAAGTGAAGAAATTTTCCATCATCACGCACCGTAACTGAACCAGAGAGCAGAAGGCACCAGCAAGGGCTGAACACTGAGGAACTCACCTTGAAGATGGGGTCAAGGATGAGCTGGCAGAAGGTCCTGGGCAGTTTCTTTCCATCAGGGCTGGTAGCGGATTTGCTGAACTTGCCAGTAGCAGGATCAAAGTATCTGGAGAAAGAATAAATCAGACAAGTATCAACGCTCAGTTCAGCTGCAGAAGCGTGGCTTGTTCTGCTTGCTCAGGCCAGAGGAAAGAGCTACTGAGTAAGAGCCATCTTCATACTTTCCTCCACCATTCTCAGGCTTTCAAAACTCGCCAAAATGCATTTAGCTCATGTTGCCAGTTCACCATCCCCTCCCCGTTTATCTGTGCGTTTCCTATTCTGCAAAGATTTCACGGGAAATGGTTCTTTTGCTAGCACACGGACCAAGGCACTGAGACAGGCACAACCACATCCTTCCCGCTTACCCATCTTCTACAGCATCAGGGTGCAGCCACACAGAGCTGGTGAGGAATTAAAAGCAACAGCTGCAATTCCTCACCTGTCTCCCCACAGCTTCTTCATCATGTCTTCTACTTTCTTGGCACGCTCAGATGGACTCAGCTGGGCATCACCCTTGGCAGCAAACTTTGCAACGTACATTTCAGCAAACTGTTTCAGAGTGAAAGCCCAGCCGTGCAGGCCAGAACCGAAGCCGACGGTACCGAGCACTGGGTCAATCTGAAAGGGAACAGGAGACCTGGGTTACAGAGCAACAGCACAGGGTGTTACAGCCACAGGGCATTACAGCAGGCAGTTACTCCGTCTCAAACAACACTCAGTATGGCTCCACAAAGAGTTTGAAGCTGGAGATTCAGATCTATGGGACACTCAAGCAGCTCTGAGACAGTGGCCACCTCCAAGGTTGAGGGACAGCCTGGCCATTTTAGCTTTGTACCACAGACTTAGATCGGGTTTTCATCACTTTGACCAGCTCAGACAGCCCAGCCTAGATTTGTGTGCAGGTAAGATTCCTGTCCTTCACAGGGAGACTCAGCAACGCATGAAAACCTGCAGCATGCAGGAGAGTGCTCAATGGGAACAAAGCGCAAGCTTATTCTCAGAACTGACAGCCCTGCTCACTACCCAGGAAGCCAGCGCGGAGTGGTGCTCAGAGCACAGGGACTGGCAAACACCTACTGGCCTTCCATTTCAGAAGACAGCCAGGGGAGAGATGCTGCGGAGGAGCCTAGGATCTCATGTCACCCAACATCACAGATGTGACACAAGCAAGGTGTCCTACAAAACAAGGGCACCCTTGGTAAAGAGAGAAAATAGTTTCTTGTATTTCTAGTCTTTATTTGCTCAAGCCTTGAACTAACAGAGGGTTTGGAAAGAAAGCTGGTGAAAGCTCCAAACCAGCACGAGCTGGGTAATATGGGCATCTTTGTTATTCTACTCTCACTTCTTCATTTGAGATAGAACCACAACTGCTCCCTCTCACTGACTTCGAACACAGCCTCCCGCTTACCATGATATTTCCCATGGGGCCACTTTCTCCTTCTCCATATGTGGAGATAATGACGTTCACGTTTTCCACGATGCGCTGGAAGGTCTGGTACAGCTCTTCTGGCTCCAGTTGCAGCTCCAGCAGCGCTCGGTCCATCTTGTTCATCATCAGGACAGGCTTGATCCTCTCGGCAATGGCCTGACGCAGCACAGTCTCTGTCTGCACGCACACGCCTGCCAAACACAGGGGAATTAGTTATCCTTGTCTTCAAACTCGCCCAACACACGCTCCAATTGCATGTGGCTGCAGAAAACCTTACCAGAGACACAGTCTACAACAACCAGGGCACCATCAGTGACACGAAGAGCCGCAGTGACCTCCGAAGAGAAATCCACGTGCCCAGGAGAGTCAATCAGGTTGATCAAGAAACCAGAACCATCCTTGCTCTGCTTGATGAAGGCCAAATCATTTTCAGAGAGCTCATAAAACAGGGAAATAGCTCTGAAAAAAAAGAAAAGCTATCAAAATTATTATCTACACATTATTCCTCCCCAATGCTTAGAAACAGCCTTTTATCCCACACAGGCAGCAGCACCTGGCCTTAAAGACTTCCTAAACCATACTCCTGGGGGGCCAGTGTGGGAGATAACACGGAGCGCAGACTAAAATCCGCCTTTCCTATGCTTTTCCCAAAGCACAACCTCTTCTGACTTCACTTCTGACTCCACGCCATTTAAAATGCCCAAAAAGGGTTCCATTTCTTTCAGTCAAGGATTTATGCTTTTTCTACCAGGCCTAACTGTCCTTTTGATCCTTTTTCATACTCCTCAGGGTCCTCAAACAGCCCACGGTGACACACCTGCCAAGTACATCGCCAGAGATGCTCCCAAGAGAGTCTCCACACCGTGGACACCATGGGACTCCAGCAGACATCAGCCACATCCAACAGCACCAGTGCTAAAATGGAAGGCTGAAGCTCCCACTGCACCTATTTCCCAGTGGCCACCAAGCCAGCGCTCTCTGATTCACCACAAGCCCATCAATACTCGCTCTTTCATTTACGCAATCCTCGGGCGTAAGAAACGAGCTTCTGAACTAGACTAGAGAAAGCCTGATGCTGTCTTCTTTCACCTCACAATCAAACCAGCAGAGGACTCAAAGTTCCCCTGAGCTCAGACCCCGCAGCGGGAGCGGTGAGGTGTATGACAGGAGAGAACTCACGTTGATTTGATAGTGATGCACCGTTCCTGCTCATCCTTCCTTGTGTCGGTGAAACGGGTCTCCCCCGCACGGGCAGAGGCGATGATACCAGCTTTGCATACCAAAGAATCAGTCAAGGTTGATTTGCCGTGATCAACATGGGCAATCACAGACATGTTTCTGATGTTGGCCTTTTTGTCCATGATGGCCCGTATCTGGTCTACTGTGAAGTTCACCTTGAAGAATGAAAGGAGGGTAGGGGGAGAAAAACACAGGGTATGTAGAAACGGCTTTGGCAATTCTAGGAAACTCAACCGTGCTGGTTTGAGGACACCCAAAATACCTGCCATCATCACACTGCCATGCATCCTGCCTGTGCGGCCTGTGTGACAAGCCAACCCGCAGCAAGGGCACGGCAGACAGCGGCGTTGCAGGGCCCTGGGCCTGCAGTACCAGCACCCAGCGCCCTCCAGCTCAGCGTCCCTCAAACTGCCGCAGCGCCAACTGCTCCTTGAGACAAACCCCGACTAAAACCGGCCCCTCGCTGGGTCGCTGCTCCGCGGCGGGTGGGTGACAGCCCGGTGCGCCGCTCGCTTTGTCCCCGAGCCGGGCCGCAGCGTTACATAAGGCACCGCAAAGGCGTCAACGCCGCCCCGGTGCCACAACGCCGCCCCGGTGCCACATCACCGCCGCCACCGCCGCTCCCTCTCCCCGCGGGGCAGCCCGGGCCCCACCGCATCCCAGCGCCAGCAAAGGAGGGCCCTACAGGGGCTGACACGGACCCCCGGGGTCGCCGAGCCCCACCCGCCGGGCAACGGCCCCGACTCTCCCCGGGGACAGTCCCCTCCCTCCCAGCTCGCCAGCCCCACCCCTCTCCCCTCAGCAACAGCCCAGCCCGCCGCGAACAGGCCGCTGCCACCGCCGGCAGCCCATGGGCCTTCCTAGGGCGGCCATCCCAACCGATCACCGAGCGCGGTGCACGCTCAGCCCCCCCGGGGCGGCGGCGGCCCACGGGGACTCACCATGGTGGCGGATGGCGGTGGATCCTCCGGGGCGGGGGGGTTCCAGCAATGGCGGCGGCAACAGCCCTGTCTCGCTGGCGAGCGCAGAGCGGGCGGAAGAGGACGCTGACGTCAACCGCCCCCTTCTTATACAACGGCGCCGGCCGGGGGGCGGAACCTGCGCAGCCGGCGCGCAAGGCGCATGCGTAGCCGCGCCTCTCTGGCCCGCAGCGGCCGGTAGACTCTATGGTTGGGAGGACTGTTCCGCCGGGGCGGGACCACGTGGCCGCGCACCGGGGCCTGCGGGGAGCGGGGACCGCCAGCGCCCGCCCCACCACGGCTCTGCCCGGCGGGACCGGCAGCGCCCACCAGCCCCAGCCGGGAGGGGACGGGGAAAGGGGGAAAGTCCTTCCCACCCGCTGCCGGTAACTGGGGTGGCAACCGACATGGGGCAGCGGAGGCGATACAGCCACCGCGGGGCGACGCCGGTGCAAGCGGCAGCGCCGCCGGTGTCAGAGCAGTAAGGGCCACCGGTCGCGCCAGAGCGGCAGGCGAGGCCGGCGTCTCGACTCCCAGGGGGGAGGCGGGAGAGGCAGAGGCCGGTGTCAGCCCGGGCACCGCCGGGCCCTGCCCGCCCCGCCCCCGAGTCCCTCCCCGCCGCCGGTGGTGCTCGGCCCCGCAGCGGCCCCGCGCTGCGCATGCGCGGGAAGGGGGTGGGTGGGGGGTGCTGCAGCGCCCCCTGCCGGTGGGGAGGACCGCGGCGGGGGCGCCACAACCGGGATGGGTTTGGCCCCCGGGATGAGTTGCCGGCCGTCGGGGCTCCTGCCGCCACCGGTTGAATTATTAGCACCAATAATGACTTTTTCTAGGCTGGAAGGGAGCCTGATTAACATATTGGCCTGCCTAGGAAACTAGCTAATTGCCTTTTTGTTTAATTAGCTTGTAGAGTTGATGCCAAGGAGGGGAAAAAGCTGGAAAACCTTCTCGCGGTGCACCCCAACTGCTGGGGTTCCCCGGGGATGCCAGCTGGGGAGGACGCCCCCGTGCTCTTCTGGAGCACCCAGACCCTGGGGTGAACAGCACCAGGTGGGCAGAGGGAATTCGTACCCATGCAGGGAGCAAATTAAAAATTGCTCGGAGAGATTGTGTCCTCCCCAAGTGCCCACGGGGGGCACAACAGCTGAGCTGTGCGGGAGGGCTGCGGGATCTTGGGGATGCCATGGCCACCGGGCAGGTTGGCTTTGGCCAGGAGGTGCCATGGTGGGAGCATGTCCGAGGGGACAGCAGGACCGGAGCGTGTCCGAGGGCACGGCATGGCAGAGGCCATCGAGATGCAGGATTGAGCGGCGTCCCTTCCTAGCAGAGGACATTGGCGGGTTTGGCAGCCCCGAGATCCAACAGGAAAATCTGCGATTTGCAAGTTCAAGTAGAGGCCGAGGATGAAGATGGTTGGACAGATGTCCTTTCAGTGTCTCCGATGAAGGCACAAACCCAAAACCACTGGGTTTGGGGGTTCTCTGCAGAGTGTTTTCTCTTCAGAAAAGCCTGCAAAGAATCATAGAATCATTTTGGTTGGAAGGGACCTTCAAGATCATGGAGTCCAACTGTTAACCCAACACTGACAAACCCACCACTAACCCATGTCCCTCAGCACCACATTTACCCATCTTTTAAACACCTCCAGGGGTGGTGACTCCACCACTGCCCTGGGCAGCCTGTTCCAATGCTTGGTAACCCTTTCAGTGTAAAAATTGTTCCTAATGTCCACACTAAACCTCCCCTGACACAACCTGAGACCGTTTCCTCTCATCCTGTCACCTGTTCCTTGGGAGAAGAGCCCGACCCCCCCGGCTGCCCCCTCCTTTCAGGGAGCTGCAGAGAGCGAGAAGGTCTCCCCTCAGCCCCCTTTGCTCCAGGCTGAACACCCCCAGCTCCCTCAGCCCCTCCTCACAAGTTCTCCAGACCCTTCTCCTTGTGCTCCAGACCCCTCACCAGCTCCGTTGCCCATCTCTGGACCTGCTCCAGCACCTCAAGGTCTTTCCTGTGGTGAGGGGCCCAAAACTGGACATTTCCAGGTGGGGCCTCACCATTGCCGAGCACAGGGGGACGATCCCTTCCCACCTGCTCTTCAAAATCATCTCCCGGTGAAAACACAAGCGATCGGATCTGCTTCTCCTCCAGTTTCAGGACAAAATCAGGACCGGCGGCCGCGGGGCCTGGCCTGAGGCACCCGCCTGCCGCCATTTTGGGGGCCCAAACCACAACAACCACACATCACTCCCGGTGCAGGGGGAATACAGGACATTGCCGGCCGGCCGCTCGCCCTCAACCTCTTGCTCGCTGCGGGGGTCATCTCCGGCCCCGCTCCGGCGGGGTACGGCCCCAGGATTGCCCCTCACCCCGGCTCCGGTTTTGCGGGGCGCTGTCCCTTTAAGACGCCCGGGAAGGCGGGGCGGGGCGGGGCCACTGCGCCTGCGCAGCCGGACGGCGGACGGCGGGGAGCGGAGGGCGCGCGCGGATTGGGCGGTGCGCGCCGCCGGCGGCTCCTCCCCCTCCTCCCTCCGTGAGGGGGCGGGGTACGTCACGTGACTCCGGCGGCGGCGGCTCCCGGCGCGGTGGACGCTGGAGGCCAAGATGGCGGCGGAGCTGGTGGAGGCGAAAGTGAGTGAGCCGTGCCTCCGCCTCGCCGGCGGGGCCCGGGACGTGTCGGGCAGAGCCAAGCGGCTCCCGGTGGGGGGTACCGCGGGCGGGCGGCGCGGTCCCGGCCCAGGCCCCGGCGGTAGGGAGCTAGGGGGGGCGGTGCCCCGGGTCCGCCCCCTCTCCCCCCTCCCCCCCTCCCCCCCCCCCCCCCCCCATTTACCTCAGGGGCTGCCCCGCCCCGGTCTCCGGGCCCTACCGCGGCCCCCGCCGGACCCCGGGTCTGGCCCAGCCCGGCTCGTAGTCCCGAGGAGCCGCCCGCCCCCGGGCCTGCCACCGGGCCTCCCCCGCAGTTAATTCTCGGTGATTAATTAGCGCAGGTGGCTTCTCCCCGCCGCCCGGCGGAGCTCCTTCCCCCGCTCCCCGGGCCCTTCGCCCTTTCCCTGCGGAGACCCGGGCCGGTCGTGCTAGGACCGGCCCTTGGTGGCCTGCCCCGGGCTCTCCGGCCGGTTCGGGGCCGCGGCTGGTGGGGCGCGGAGTGGAGCTGTCCAGCCGGGCCCGGCGGGAGGAGGGCCCGGGAGCCATCGGGACGGCTTAGCCCGTCTCGCCGCGGGTGAGGGGATGGCGGTGGGACAGGGACTGACCAGTGTTGGGGCAGAGCCCCCGGCTCTCCATGATGGGGAGGCTGGGGTGGCCTCTGGGGCTCCCCTGTGAGGTGAAATGTCTTCACAGCGGCCGTGCCTGAAGTTGCGTTGTGATTTCAAGGTGTCTTGTGCACCCCGTTGGGGCTTTGGTGGGGGGGAAAGGGCCCCCGCTTTGCTGTGGGATTCTCCTTTTCCCTCCGGGTCCCTGTTCACTGTCACCTTTCTGGGAATTGGGGTGTCTCCGTGTCCCGCTGCTGGTGCAGGGGAACGGCTGGTGACACCTGAGTGGCCTTCACCCATCAGTGTTATGGGGAGGCTGGTGCTGAGGGTGGTACTGACCAACGTCAACAGATAGAGAGTGTTTAGCGCCTGCAGGATCACCTCATCGGTGAGGATGTGGCTAGATGGTTGCAAAAATATGATTTGGAGAGGCTTGTTTTAGGAGGCACTGCTTTCTTCCTGCTCTTGGGCCCTTCTTGGTATTGGACTCCAGAGGAGGTGATATGCTTCCAAGGCATCGTGGTTGCCCCCATAGCGGGTGTTTGATAGGCTCCTTGCCACTCACATGCAGGGCTTCCTCAGGGGGAGGAATAGACTTGAGTGTTAATGATCTCAGTAGTTAATGGCATCTCTCTACCACTCATGCTGTTGTGCAGGTCCAGGCCTCAGTGATGAGTTTTCTTTGTCTGAAGCTTGTTCTTCTATTACTGCTCAAATCTGGTCATCTTTCTGGACCTTAAATCCTTCTAAATGTAAACTACAGAAGCTCAAACTCCACTTTACGCACTAGCAGTCCCAAGTGACCAGTGGTGAAGAAGCAGTGAGTGCAGGAGTACCTGTCTCCTGTGACTTCCCTGGTGCCACACTGTTGAAGTACTTATACTGCCTTGACATATTTATTGTGGAGGATAAATTGCATATTTGCAGAGTGCCTCAGAGAGGACAGTATGCTCTCCATTTTGGAGAAAACTGAGACACAGAAAATAGATTTCTCCAAGATCACACAGGTGGTACCTAGCAAAGCAGTGACATGAATCCAGATCTCTTGAATCCTGACTTTCTGGCAATTAAACATCCTTTCTTTCCTCTTTGAAGTTATCTGCCTTTTTTCCTCTCATCAAAAGTATTTTGGGACACGTTACAACTGCTAAAAATTTTAACTACAGTCAGTGACATTTGTGTAACATCTTTTGGGCTTCCAGATTAAATGACAGATTTCATGAAAAAGGAGAAAATAAAATGGCATTTTCTCTATAGTCTAATTCCCACACGTGCAAAAGCGTCTGTTAAATGGTTCTGGAGTTAGAAGTAGCTTTCTCAATTTAAAATAAATAAATAACTCCATAGTGTTTTATTCCAGGAAATTACAAGACTACTGTTAACTTCCACAAAAATCTGACTTTTATGCTTTTTTTTTTTTTTAATTATTATAATTGAATCCACAAACAAGAGTGGAGTATAGGTTGGAGAAAAGAGACCTGCTGGGTCTCAGCTTCTGTTTGGTTTTGGGTTTTTTGATTTTTTTTTTTTTTTTTTTTTTTTTACTGTGAGACAGCTGGGGTTTCTTCTTGAGTTCCAGGGTTTTCCACAAACCAGGAAGGATATCAAGTGAATACATGTGCGTACCTGTCACATATATTTTCAGGGCAACTTGAATTTTAAAAAACATGTCCTTGAGAAGTTTGCCTTGAACATTCATAATGCTGCTTTGTCATAAGAGAGAACTGAAACATCAGTCTCACCAGCCTCTAGCAGTAGTTTTAACAAAAATAATTTCTAGTTCTTAGTCTGATGGAAAGTTGCTGTACAGTGCAGCATGGTCTTTGAATCTGCTGACAGTTACAGGCCTTCTGAGTTTCCACAGCAGCAAGAGAGCAAATTTTTGAAGATGGAGATAGTTTTTGGGGGTTTTTTTTGCTGTTTATCAGAACACTGAAATTGATAATACCGGTGCAACCGCAAAGGCAGCTGCTGGCTGTGATCATGGGAGAGAGCTTGGCAAAGCACCCAGATAGAGTTTGTAGGCATTGTTCTCATGGGAACGTGTTCTCTGTTTAATAGTCTTTTAATATTTTTCCCGTGGTCTAAAATGCATGATATTTTTTTTAAAGATCCTGCCTGTGTATGTGGGAAGGATTCTGGAGGGTTTTTTTTTGCCCATGCAGATAATATATAGGTGCCCTGAAATACAGTATGAAAGGACTGGCATCCCCAGTTCACTTAAATGTCACCTGCCTTCCAGTTCACATTGATTTTCTTCCTTTACTTCACTCTAATAACGTTTTAGATGAAGTTTTTAATGCAGCTCTCTTACCCAGAGGTGCCTGGGAGGTCTGGATGTTTCGAGGCTCTGTGCTAAAGGACTTGATGTGCTCTTTCATGTGTGGGGCCTGCTGGTTGAGATGTTTTCCTTTGTGGTCACTCTTGCTTCCAGTCAAACTGTCTTGAGGATACTTAACATTTATCACAAGTGACTTTTGAGTGATTTAATGACTATCGTGGTGTTTCTCTGATTTTGGTGATATTTCAATTGATGGTCTCCTCTGTATTTGCTTTGCTCAAAGAAGCACCTAAGAAATGGGATGCTGCTCATCAGGTGAGTAACAGCTCATTTGAACATAAGGTTTGGTGTCTGTCTTATAAGGGATTTTTTAGTATTTTGCATTCCAGTTATAGAGTATAGTGCAAACTGACACTTTTCCTTTTTATAACTGTAAGAACATTTTTAATTTTCTATCCCCTAGAACATGGTGATGAGTTTCCGAGTCTCAGATCTTCAGATGTTGCTGGGTTTTGTTGGCAGGAGTAAAAGCGGACTTAAACATGAACTAGTCACCAGAGCATTGCAATTGGTCCAATTTGACTGCAGCCCTGAAGTTTTCAAGAAAATTAAGGAGCTCTATGAGACTCGCTATGCCAAGAAGAGCTCTGAAGTCACGCAGCCTCAACTGCAGCAACACCGGTCTCCCGAGGCACTCTCCATACATTCATCGTACGACCGTGGGAGCACCGTTGCTCGGACTTCTATCTCCACTACTAATATTGACTATCCTGCGCTCTATGGGAAATACCTTAACGGACTGGGAAGGTTGCCACCCAAAGTTGCGAAGCCCGAAGTTCGGCTGGTGAAACTTCCCTTCTATACAACCCTGGATGAACTGTTGAAGCCAACAGAATTAGGTGAGTTTTCAAGACGCTGGTGCGTCTGTGATGGACTTGATCTGGGAGAGAAAAGTGAAACAGGTTTAAGTGTCAAAAAGGTGACAGTGTTTGCAAGGATCTGTAAAGTCGAATGACAGAGGAGAGACTGATTAATATGGTGGTGGATGCCTTTCTCTACCCTCATACTTAGAGTTTAGAGAAGAATATTTATATCTGGGGTTTTTTTTTCCCTTGCCTTAGAACAGGAATGTGGTCACTTTGAGATGTAATTTGAAAGCCCCTCTTGTTTGGCTGTAGCTTTCATCATTTTCTTTGGAAATGTGTTGCATGTTGCAGTCTTTTGCTATGAATCATAATCTGTCTTCTGTCTCCATAATTTGGCAGTATATTGATGTAGATCTTTCTGTGTTGGTGTCACACCTGTGCATAGCAAGTATGCTGGCATATTCTACATTAATGCTATTTTTCAGTGCTTAAAATACAGACCTAAAGCCTCCGATGGATGAAAGAGGGTCGTACACACATCAAACAGTATTTCTGTTTCTCTTTTTTTGTGCTTGTCACTGTTATTTGCGTGTGATGCTGTGTATTTTGAGGGGCAACTGGGAAGACTGGAAGAAGTGCTTTTTTCCCCACGCTGGGGCTAGGAGTCTGATTTTTCATTACTTTAATTCTGAGAAACAGAGAGTATTGTCACAGATGTTAAGTATAATGTTCTCATAGCGAAGACGGTGTATGCAGAGGAGAAGTATCATTGTGATCTGCTGAGCCTTGGTGTCTCAAAGTCAATGTGGTGGCATCAGGCTTCACTACTAAATGAACCTAGAACTTGGGAAGCTGGTCTGTCTCTGAAAAAGATGTTCAATGTGGATTGGAGGGAAAAAAAAAGAGAGATGAAGATATGATTGTGCAAAAAAAAAAAAAAAGACTAATTCATTTGAATTTATGTAATTTTCACCTTCATTTGGAGGCATTAAATATGTTAATGCTGTGACCATTAAAACAGTTGAGGCATGACTGCCAGTGTAAAGCTAAAATATTTTAAATGTTTTTTGGGGAATGGGTTAGTTCAATCTTAAATGTGGGGTGGCATTTGTCAGTCAGGAATGCAGATGTAGTCTTTTGAAGGAAAACAAATTTTCAAGCAGTGGAAACATCCAGAGAGAGGAGAAGAGCCTGGATATACGTTGATTAACAGATTTTGTTAAAAGTTGACATTAAATTTTCTATATCAGATCAGAACCGAGGTCTCATTAAATTTAGTATCTCATCTCTGTTAGCTGACACCTCCCTCGGGTCAGCTTGTTCCCTAAAGCATATTTGACTAATTTTTCTTCTTGATGAGTGTTTTCTGCTTAACAGCGGGGGATTGGTGGCGAGTAGCTGGGTATGAGCAGATGTTCAGTCTTCATGGTCCCAGTCAGCTGTGCAGAACCTAACAACATCTTCTAGACACTTGTTTTGTTTTCCCAACCTGGTGACCTGCAACTGTAATTCCTTCTGCCTACACCAATGGGAATAAAGGAGCATTTGTTTCTCTATAAAACTGGGATTGTTTCACCACTGCATGGATATCGGCAGCTCCCCGTTGCTACCTGGAACAGCCGGGTGCTGGAATAACTTCTGATGTTAGAAGTTATGCTCCTGTGGGGCTCTGCTTAGTGTGGAAGGACAATAAAACAAAGGACTCTGAGGAAAATGGAGTGGTTTTCCATATGGAAGTTGCACCAGTTCATGCTTTGTTTCCCACCCATTCCATGTAAACTCGTAGCATTGGAAGTCCCCAAAAGAGATTTAAGATCTCGGATCCGTTTAGAAACAGGCTGCTGTTGTAGTACCCCATTTCCCTAGGAGATAAAAGAGGTATTTTAAGCATATAGCCATGGTGGGAGTAGGGGAAGCTTAATTTATATGTTCTGGACTTCAGCTGGAAGCATCTTTATTAATGAAAAGGCTTTCTTGTCTCTTTGAGATGATTGCCTTGAGGTCAAAGGTGAGGTGGGCAATGCCTAATTTGGTCTGTAAGCAAGCGGATTCCCTGAAGAACTATCAAATTACTATTAGACTTGTAGTCAAAGGTGGCTCCAGCTAAAAGCAGATAGATTAGATCCATTGCAGACCAGCTAATATCTCATATTTGGTAACTGCATGCACAATTTCAGTCAATTTAAGTATTGTGTTTAGCATCTGAGTTAGTTACATGAGAACAGCTTCTGCCGCAGCTTTCTGGTTTGGTCGAAGGATGTCAACGTGAAAGAATTCTTCTAATTTACTGAAATCGCCCCAGTTCTCTTGGGTAGGTAAGGCTTAAAATTAAGATTGATCAGATACCTTTTTAGAGGGAATGAATACTAATATCTTTCCTGCATTGTATTTTAAGTAGCTAACAAGCGGGGCATTTATATGAGCTCTGTGGTTTCTGAGCACCTTGCTGATAAGTGTGCTTATCCTCTGGCACCTTTTTGGGCAAAAGCAGTGTGAATATAGTTTTTGACAGTAATGGTGGACTGTAAAGATTTCTGAATGATTTTTTTGTTGTTGTTCCAAATGTTTGCTGTGACAGCCTGTACTCGCTGTTGATATTGAGGCTTCTGGTCTTCTCCTGGAGACATGCCAAAGGAGATCTTGTGGTGCAGCTGTGGGAGCAGAAGGCCATGTAGCTTGGGAGGTCCTGCCACTGTCAATGTAAACAGGATTTGTTTGGTTTTGTCCTTTTGATAATACCTGCCTTGCCGCAGTGGCATTGCTCTTCTGCCGCGTGGGAGTAGTAAAGTAGTAAAGCTGCTGCTCCAGCGACCTCCTCTGAAGACCGACTCCAGTCGCTGTAAACAGGGCCAGCAATTTTGTGGCAAAGGCAACTGCCTTCCCCTGGCTGCAGAGCAAACGGCACTGCGTTGGGCAATCTCCAAGGAATCCCAGCAAAAGCACGTGCTCGAACTGTTGCTATATCCACCTAAACAAACTGTGGTGTGTGTTAAAATGAGGGCTTCCACTGCTTACAAAAATAAAAGATGTCATACAGTCAACTTGCCTTGTCTCCTCAGGCTCCTACGGGAACAAATGACCTTCAGTCTAGTCAGAGTAGTTCCAATAGCCAAGGAGGAAAAAAAACCCAACCCTATATATTGTATTGTGCCCTGAGCTGGGCTGTTCTGGAGGTGCAGGGATGTGAATGAGGACTCACAACAAGCTCCTCAGCCCTTCAGAAGCCTCTTGCCAGCAGCTCATCTCTGGGTGATCTGCCCTTGGGATCTCCAGCCTTTGGGATCTCCAGCCACGGTGATGACAATATGGTCTCTCTTTCCTGGGAGTATATAATGCCTTCAGAGAGTTTGAGCAAAAAAGTATAATAGTGAGGAATGCTATGTTTACAAACAAACAAACAAACAAAACAAAACAACCCTTGTTGCAGGGAAACCCTAAAACCTGAAATCAGCATAGTCCTTATTTTGCATGACATGGTCCAACCTGCCAGATCGAGAGCTGCAGAACTGCTCAAAATGGGAATCTATTGCAATCACTTTGGGCTAAATTCTTGAATACGGTTTGCCAAGTCGTTTTGGGTTTTGGAAGTTTTATGTCTTGACTCATTCTGAGGATTGCTGATCGAGCTCAGTCTTCAAAATTGATTTCCTGCTATTGTCAACTGTTAAAATAAATTGATCCCAGCAGCCGTTTTACAAGGAGCTGAGTTGTGTACTGAGGCATCTGTCCTGGAGAAAGGATGAAACTCAGTTATCTTAAAATATTTACCTTTAAAAAACTGTAATTTTTTTTTTCTGGTTGCTCAGCAAAGAAATGAATAGCTGATTAGGTACCCTAAAAACCTATCTCCTGCAGCGTGACTTATTTTCCAGCATTCAGATTTTGAAGGAGAACTGGGTCTTTACACAGGGTGTAAAGTCTTTGGGGGAATATTCTCTTGCACTTTTCTCCAAAGCATCCAGTTCTGATCGCTGTTGGCAACAAGGTGTGCATGGACACATCCTGAGTACATATCTTTTTAATTTTTATTTTCCCTTCGGCTCATTTTTGTCCAGGTAACACTGGAGTGCTTTGTGTGACTCTCCAGCAGCTTTCTGTGAGCACAGTTTAGCAGCACCCCTCGATTCTTGCCCGGAGAAGGGTCTTTCACAGTAGGAAATCAAGAAAATGAGGAGCATGTTCTGCTGCTGCTCGTTTCTCTTACTCCACGCACAAAGAGGAGAGTTGCTAACTAAGTAGCATTTTTTTATAAAAGAAGGGTGAGCTGATAATAAATGCAAAATAAAATATGAACAACTTCTCAGTTTTCCTAATCAGGTTTGTTTTGTCTTCGTGTAGGTCAACAATCAGGAGGACGGTGTGTCTAAAGACAGTTATTTAAGCAATAATATTTAAATGATTTGTTGTTCTTATTTATTCATCACTTTCTAAAAATAACAGTCCTTATGAAATGCTTTACCTCTTGATCGTTGTTTTGGTCTAGAGACATTTGGGTGGAAACTGGAATTAAATTAAAAGTCCATAAAGATACCTTAATTTTATTTATTTTTTTCTGAAAGTCTTTTTTGCATTTTTAAAGCTGAATTACCAAAGGGAAGTACCCATAGTTGGTAATCAAGCTTGTTGCTGTGTCTTCCAAGATCTTAGAGCTGCTGAGGTTTTATCCTTCCTTCCTCTCCTCTTATTCATAGACAGTAAAGCATGCTTTCCTGCTTCTCAGATTCTGCTATCTTGGCTTTGAATAAACTAGCAATTGAAGTGCTGCAAAGAGAAAAAAATCCAATTCTTGCTAAAAAGAAAAAAATAAAAGCTGTTTTATCGCTTCCTGTTCTTTGTGTTTATCCTGTGACTTTCACCAGCTCGGGGCCTTGACTTCAGTTGGAAATGTGTCCTGACAATAAAATTTAGCGTGTTTGAATTTAATAAAAGGTACTCAGTGGAAGTCGTAACCTAAGTTTTCCACATCTCAAGATTAATTTTAGCCATGTTAAATGCATTTGATCTTAAAATTGTGGATGGATAAAAGGCCAATTAGTGCTGGGTTCTCAGTTAAGTGTTTCGGCAAGCGGAGTGCTGTAACACCCTGCCTATAAATGCACCCTCAAGGTCATGTGTTTGGAAGTCATGTTGTGTCTCTTACAGCTGTTATTTGTGATGCCTTTTTATTATCAAAACTGATCCTTGCTGTTGCTTTCTTTCTTTTCCAGAATCGGTCTGATCAGTCTGGTGGTTTCATGTCATGCATAAATCTCTTCTTATGCTTGAGTTCTAGTCTCCACACTCTGACGCTGCTTATGGTTTGTTCTTGTATGAACACATGACCATTGGCTCATTGATTATTTGAGGGGAGGAAAAATAAAAAAAACCCACCCAAGTCCAAATCCACTGTGTACTGTTAGCGTGCTAACTAGCAAAACAGGCAAGCAATAAATGAGCAAAGCTGTAATCAAGGGTAGATTTACCAAAATTGATGATGATTGGAGTTCTTGTACAGCTGTATGAGAGAAAACAAGACTTAGAAGTAAACATAGCTCAGAAGATAAAAAAATCACCTTGTGCTTAGCAATGTAAGAAGAGCTAGTTATTATCAGTTTGATGATCAGTCTTTTTTTTTTCCCCTCTTCAGTTCCACAGAGTAATGAGAAGCTTCAAGAAAGTCCGTGCATTTTTGCATTAACACCAAGACAAGTGGAGTTGATCAGAAATTCCAAGTACGTCTCATTGTGTATTAACAGTTCAAGAAAAGTAGCTGTAGAATTCCTCTGTGTTCCCTCTCTGTGGAAGCTTTTGTTCTCTGCAAGGAAACACAGTTTGTTTGAGGACATTAGCAGACAGGCTACTTCTCATGTAAAGCAAATAGCTTTGGGGGAGGTGGGAGGTACAATTTTACACATCTAAGTCCCTAAATTTCACTTTTGCTCCTCTAATCTTGCCTTTGAATAGTACATTTGGGCAGGAAAAGCGGTATGAAATTGTCGATGACCTAAATTCTCTGTTGAGCTTGTGTTGTGACTATTTGCGGATTTTTTTTTCTTTGTATCAAAAGTTCAAAAGCTATACATGTAACACTGTTTGCATCTGAAAGAAAGCTTCCTTGCTGTAAAGGATACTATAGTAACTGCATAAGAAAACATCGTGCACCGATTAGGATTTACCCTGACCTCTGTCGTGATGCAATTTTTGATTCAAACAATGAAACGCTTAGGAGATGTCAGTGCAGGCAGTAAGGCTTCCTCTTTTGCTGACCTGCTCCCTTGGTCCTGGCTGCCATGAAAGGACAATCATGCAGGAGAGGTCCTCCAAAACTAAGCATAAAACCTTTAAATATTTCTCTTCATGGTAAAATCATACTGTGATCATAGAGTCAGAGAAAGATGATGTTTCTTGAATATCCAGTAGGTGAACAGAAGCAGTGCAGGGCAAGCTGTTTGAAGACTTAACAGAAAGGAGATGATATACCACGGAAATCTTTAAGGGTGATAAAAGACTACACGTGTTGTAGCTGATTTTTGATGCTTTTTTCTCTGTATATTCAGATTTGTGAGAAAACTTGCCCTGTCAGTAACACAACGTAAATATGTCATAGCAGGGGTTTCAATGAGAGTCTAGAATGATCACTCAGCGCAGGTCCATCTTCTTCCACTGCCTGTGGGTGGCATCCAGCTGTGTTCCCCCACATCTCAAACTGCTGCATCAGCTCCTGTCTGTCAGCTGAACCAAGGTTCTGTCCCTTGCACCCCCAAAATAAAAATATTTATACTAAAACATGGAATTGGAATGTGAAAGGCTTTCAGAGGCAAATCCAGACTAATTTTGGGGTCTTACCCTAGTGCCTTGCATCCTGTGCAGAAATTAGAGTATGTTTTACACCTGTGTATAAAGACTCCTGATAAAATACCCTTGTTCTGTGATACCTTTTCTGATACCAGTTGAAATCCTGTTACGAATAGCACTACTGAAGTTAGCAATATTAACAGTTGTTCTGCTGGTGCCATAATACTTGGTTTGCATGAACAGCTCTAGCTGAATAATTGAACAAAGGGAGTCTTGAAAGAAGACTGTCAGGTAGACCTGACCTTAAAACCTAGTTTTTGTAAATGCTTACAAATCAGCAAAAGGATGTCAGGCAAATTGATAGCTTTCACCCTTTACAGATTTGAAAACCCAGAGAAAGGCTGTAGGATGGTGCACTGGGGGGGGGAATAAAAAACGTAGGACCACTGATATTTGCAGGTGGAGTTGTTCAATTTAAATAAAATTGTGTAAAGTAATTCTTTAAAGATTTATTGAAAAAAAAGAACTGAAACTCTTGAGTCTGGCAAAAGTGATGGCTGACTGATTTTGGTTCTTCTGGGGTTTTTCTGGGTTGTGGGGGTCTATTTTTTGTTTGTTTTATTTTTGTTGTTGTTGTGGTGTGGTTTTTTTTTACATAATTAATCTGAAGCTTCTGTTTCTTCTTTAATTTACTAGGGAGTTGCAGCCCGGTGTGAAATCGGTTCAGGTTGTGCTAAGGTATGTTTGAGCATGGGGTTGACTTAACATCAGGTGCAGGACAGGAAAGGAGGGAATGCGCTACCAAAATGTATTAACTTTCAGTGTGGTTTTCATAGCTACAAAGATAAATTCGATTCCGTGGTTTGTTCGCGTGCCTAACGCTGGCTTCTTAAACTCTGTTTTCTAACCTCTTCCTACACCTACTGCTTGAGTTAGTGCTGCAGTAGAAAACAGCAGTGTGTTGGATTTTGCTGCCCAGGTATCAAGCCTGCATCCGATCTGGAAGAGCCAAGCGAAATTGGCTTTGCTTTGGCCAGACGAGGGAGCATGGGTTGGTGGGGTGATGGTTGGCTGCTGGTAGCTGTTGATGTGCAGAGAGCTTTGAACATGCAAACAGCATGGGGATACTGAGAGATACATGTCGTTTCTTTACAGAATCTGTTACACAGACACTAGTTCTCCTCAGGAGGATCAGTACCCTCCGAACATTGCAGTGAAAGTGAATCATAATTACTGCTCAGTGCCGGTAAGTCAGCTCAGCCAGGAGGTCTGACATTGCAACTTTGGAAGTACTTGTGTAATTTAGAAAGAAATTGTTTTCCTGATGAATGCAGTCAAGAAGCCAGAGTATAAAAGTACCCTGCTAAAGTACCCTGCTTAGTTTAAAGCTAATTTTCTAATGGATTAGCTATGTTGTTAATAAACCATTCTTGCAAAAAGACTTTGCGCTTGGTCTGACTGTGCACCTCCCTTCTGCTCCCCTCTTTGAAAACTGTGGGTGAGTAGAATTTAGTGAAGCTGATGAATAGATGTACCTACGTAGAAACATCTTTAGTAAAAAAAAATGTATTTATTTAATCTTTCTGCCTTAGGGCTACTATCCATCAAACAAACCTGGAGTGGAACCTAAAAGACCCTGTCGTCCCATCAACCTCACCCATTTCATGTACTTGTCTGCAGCGACCAATCGCATCACCGTTACCTGGGGGAATTACGGGAAGGTATGTGCCGAAGGAGATCACACAGAACTGTGCAAACGAGTGCAGGAGAGCAGCCTCGCTCATTTCTTCCCTTCCTTTTCTCACCAGAGTTATTCCGTGGGGCTGTACTTGGTACGGCAGATGACCTCGGCAGAGCTGCTGCAGAGGTTGAAAACCATTGGGGTCAAACATCCAGAACTCTGCAAAGCACTTGGTGAGTATGGCTGCATCCGAGGTGGCGCGGGGAGGTCCGCTGTGTGCCTGTCAGACTGCAGCATTCCTACCAGCCAGGCTGCTTGAAATGTGCTCGGGAACAGCTGCCAAGTTTTATACAATTTCTTTCCTCCAGTTGTATCGAAACACTTCTTTTATTCGAACGGAATTGCTAAGCTGTATGTCAGTCGTGTGAAATTGCCCCCAACCTGTGTGCAAGTGCAGCGCTCCTGCAGCGCGCGTTTCTCGTGGCTCTGCAGAAGCTCTGAATCACTTTAGTTGGATTTAGAATTTGTCCCCAGGTCGTATCGTGGTGAGTGCCGCTGAGGGCCAGTGTCGTTGTGGCGCGAATGGCTTCATGCCTTCACCTGAGTAATTATGAGCTGACGAACATTACCACAGCACCTCGGCCTTGACCCGCACTATTTCCAAAGGAGATTTCTGGAGCAAGGGATCCTGGTGAAAATGTCCTGCTGCCCCAACCCCCCTGGGAATCCTGGGGGCTGGCAGTGGGATTTCACCACCAGCACTATCATATGCGTTGAGAGCTTCAGAGAAGAGATGATCCCAAGAGATGCTTATCCTAGACCACTCAGGTAAATCATCATGGTATGAGGCAAATGCAAAACATTATTGAAAATGAGGGGAAATGACCTTTCCAAGGTAGAATCTAACTTGCAGCTCATGAGACTCTGGAGGATTTCCAGTTGTTTAATGTTACTGGAGAGAGCATTCTTACGATTTAGTTCTGCATAGAACTAACACCGTGGATTGTGATGGTCTTTAAAACATACTATTCAGATCATGGACAACTCTTATGAGTATAATAAATATAATCTTGAAGACACATGGTAGTTCATAAGGGAGATGATGATTTCAGGCATGTCCAGTCTTCAGATGCCTAATGCGCATTGTGGGACGTGCTGCTGCTTCAGGCAAACTTTGGATCTTCATCTTAAGTGCAGCATTTCTGCCGCAGATGCTGAACACTTCTAGAGCTGTGTGCCACACGAAATAGTGTCCATGGCAGTCTTGATCATGTTAGACCACTCTGACAGCCAGCACTTAGTTATTGACATGAGAAATGAAAATACCCATTTCTTGAATATCCACCATTCTCTGAAGCCCAAGCCACTGTCTGTGCTCCCTTTTTTGTTCGTCACCAGAACCTTAAATGAATTGAGCAGAGGCTGGCTTTTGAGTTGTCCTAAACTACAGAGGATCTTCTCATTCTTCTCAGACCCTTCACACTTCTTGAAACCCGGCTTAGCAGTACCTGCTGTTTCCTTTAAAGCAAGTGCTTGCAGGATGGCCTCTCAATCTGAGAGTATCAGGCAGAGGTTCTTGTCATGGTTTGGGCAGTTCTGAAGCAGCTTTCTTGCCTTTTCCACTCAGTAACAAGTGCATGCCTCTGGTTCTACTGAGTTAGATAACTAACAGCTTTGGCTGGACTTCGGGGCAGAGATGGGTTGCATTTGGTGACCTTAAATTTAACCAAATAGAAGCATGGTCTTGTTTCAGTTCCTTTGGCCTGTTACTGCTTGGAGGTTGTTTGGACGTCTGAAACTGGCACACGTAAGCAGCTTGTAAACTTTGCTTTTATAGCTCTGGTCAGTTCTGCAAATGGTTCCGTATCGTGTTCATGGCAATATCCCTCAGCACTCACTAAAGCTACCCTTTGACTTCAGTCGCGTCTTGGGGCTGACTCATCTTTTGCATATGCTTCTGTTGACTTTAGTATAGGAACATTGTCTGAAAACAGAGATGCTTACATACATGGCTGTGGATCCAAAAGCCATAGTAAGACAGCTTGATTCTAATCAGGAGGTCCTAGAAAATGCCTGTTTCTCCTTCCCATGAATCATAGTAATTGATGCTCGGAGAATGCTCTTACAAAGAACTTTTACGAAAAATTAAGCTTGGATGAAAAGGCTCCTAATGTGAAGAAAACAACACCAACAACAATCTTGTGGGAATTTCACATCTGAGAAGTCACTCTCTAATTAGAGCTGTGTGTTGCAAAACTGCGTGTAGCCTCATTGTCTGGAGACATCTTGTTATGATCTGAAAAGGTCAAAATAAATGGTTGACTTGCTCCAAAGAAAAATGGTGATGGAAGTGTCAAAGGCCTTTTCAGACAGCAGTGATAGCAGCAGCTACTCTTTAGGACTTGTATAGTAGTTTAAAGCTCATTTTCTGTGTTGATTCTGCACCTTCGTGCAGGATCTGCACGTGTGGGACCTGCACGTCTGCTGCTCTTTTTGATTTGCCTGCAGCTCCTCTGGGTTTTCCTTTTAGGACGCAGCAGCAGGGGCAGGATTCTCTGCCTCCTTTCCTAATGTCTGTTTCTTTCCAAATATATGCTGGATCGCTGCTTGTGACTGTTTTTGCATGGCTGCCCTGCTCTTTGAGCCATCTGCCCTGGTACCTCTGGGTCTGGTTGCGGTTCCTGTGAAACAGTCTGCTGGAATAAATGAGCTGGCCAGCATATAAACTGAAGAGTTACAGCCCAGTAGCGCTAAGAGGAGGCTTGTTTATTTGATGGGGCAATGGTAGGATGTGCTTCCCTGTCAATTTGGTGGTATCCCCTGTTTGCTTACTTCTGGGGGGACTTTCTCTGAATTTCAAGGGGCAGGGGGAGGCAGTTAACCCTGTCCTCTTGCCACTGATCTCAGAAGGGAATGAAATCCATCGTGTTTATGCTAATGACCAGATAAGCCTAAAGTGACTTCGTTCCAGAAGTCTTGCCATGTGCTAGAGCTCTGTCTGGCCACTCTTTCCCTCCCTGTGGGAAGTCCAGGTATGTGGGTGTCTCAGTCCCCTCCGAAGAGGGACAAAGTTACTCCTAGTTGTCTGCCTTGGTGTAATATTAACGTGACAAAGCTGGTCAGCAGTGTGATTTCCTGTATGTACCCCAGCAGCCCAGCCTGTAGTTTGTCAATAAGAGGTGGAAGGGTTGCTAAGAGAGCATTAGCAGTGTAGCTAGCAGATAATATGCAGTTGGTTGTCCTCATGCCAACACCTAAGTCCACTCAGTCTCCTTCATTTGCTCTGCCTGGATGAGAGGCACCATGTGTCGTTTGGCTGGGAGACCTGGGTCATTTGGAAGGGGGATCTGTAAGAAAATGTGAGCTTCCTCAGCCAATAAATACTCCAGCTGGCCCGCAGACCATGAGCTGCCTGCTCATGCACAAGGTTTTTGGCTAGCCAAGCAGCATCTCTACTGAGCTCTGCAGGTTTCGCAAGCCTGGTCCAATACAACAGTTTTCTGCCTCCTGTGTCCTCTGTCCCTGACTGGCAGAGGTTGTCATCTGGGGGGAAAATGAACTCGTATGCAGCCAAGAGCTGTCGGTGAGCTGCTTGACCTGTGCCTACACGTTGTTTCCAAGGTTTAAGTTTGCATCTGTTAAATTTTGTGCTCTCTACTCTTGCTGCAGTAAAAGAGAAGCTACGCTTGGATCCAGACAGTGAAATTGCCACTACAGGTGTTCGTGTCTCTCTTATCTGTCCGGTAAGTCTTAGCAATACATCTTAGTCTGTTTTTGTCGCGAAACCCTATTCTCCTGCCGGACCAGCTTTGCAAGTTAACGAACCTTTTTGCTTAGGAAAGCTAACGAACTTTTTTGCTTAGGAGAAGTGTCTGGTGATTGCTTGGGTGGGTTTTATTGCTGATCTTCTGCTCTTTGGTTCAACAGCTAGTGAAGATGCGGCTGTCTGTCCCGTGCCGGGCGGAGACCTGTGCACATCTGCAGTGCTTTGATGCAGTCTTCTACCTACAGATGAATGAGAAGAAGCCCACATGGATGTGCCCTGTATGTGACAAACCAGCACCCTACGACCAGCTAATAATTGATGGGTGAGTACATAACGCTGCTCTATCCTCAGCTCCTTTCTTTTCTCCGCTGGGTGCGGCATCTTGTCTTTTGGTCTGTGCATCTGATTGAAATTCGCCTCAAAACAAAGTTGGAAGCTTATTCTGCTGCTGCATAATATTCTGACTTAATTGTCTCAGTGTGTTAGAGCAAGGCTTGACTGTTTGTCTGCCGTTCTTAATTTTTGGATTACACTACAGTGTTTTGGAATTAAGCATTTACTACCTCACTCTTTTCATCAGGCTGATGAACCCGCACAACTAGCCGCCTTGGTTGACCGATATCATGCTGCATGGAATAAACCACTTTATAAGCACCCGATAAGGTGATTTTTGATAGGAAATATCTTCCTGTTTTCTTGTCGATGTGAGGCCCTCATCAGCTCACAAGCGATTCTTGGCATGCTGTAAATGTGATTGGGGGATCTTCTCTGCCAGCTATTAAACTGAACATCATGCAACATATAGCCCCCGAGATGGAGGTACAAATGCAGTATTTGGAAAGCTTTTTTTGTACAGTCTGTGTGACTGTTCCAGTACAATTTCTATGGCCATCGTGAATATCTTAGTGCCAGGGATGGGAAGGATGCCTCAGTAGGAACTCTTTCTGTGTTTTGCATGCCTATAGGGGGAAAAAAGCAGGAGGTTCAAACTGTTCACTGGAGGAACAGGATTAAAATGATTTGGAAACACTGTCCAAGTTGGAGGTTTTGTAGATCTACCTGGGCCTCCTCTCCATGGTTCCTCTGGGGACACCCAGTGGTGGTTGATCCGTGCTAGCAGGCTGAGCCTGTGCAACGGGACCATGGGGTGCTCAGGGGGCCCCGGGGGCTCCCTGCTGGGAGTCACCAAGCCCCTGTGGTGTGGGCGAGGACACCAGCACACTTGTCAGGCAAATGGAGTATGCTGGGAGGGAACTGGCTTTCAGTATAGCACTTCTAGAGTGGGTTTGTGAAGGGCAGACCATGCAGTTTTGCCCCATCCATGCATTTGGGTCTGTTTGCCATGCGGGGGCGGCTGCCTGCCCCATAGTGGGCCAGAAGGACAGAGCCACACCAGCATCCCTGTTTTCGATATTCCCAGCGAGGCAGCCCCTGTCTCTTCTGCACGAGGGATGTTCTTCTACTGTCTCATTTTGAATGTGGCATAGTTGGAGTGGTGTTGGAAAAGCACAGGAGGGAATTAAAGTAAAGTAAATTCCAAACAGCATTTGGAAAAGGGTGAGGCAAGAAAGGCATGGCCCGAGCCCTGCCAAGAGTTCTCCAGACATGAATTGGGGAAAGGTTGCTTTAGACTTAGCACTCAGCTTGTCATCTGGTTTTCAGTCCATCTGGGAATGGTGTTCCCTATACATCTGGACTAGAGTTAGCGTGCTCTGTCTTTTTACCAAAAAGCAGAGGGCTCACCATAAGCTGGGAGAGCTGGAGCACTACGGTTCAGCAGTGGAGGTGGTTTGTTATGTCTGAGTGAGGTTGCAAAGCTTAAAAACGCAGCTGTGTGCCAAGAGGATTACTTTCAAACAGGAGATGTCCCCCTCCTTGTTGCAGACCTGGTGGACGGACTCTCGTATGCAAACTGCAGAACGAGCTGGGCTGTCAGCAGGGGCCACCTGAGGCAAACCGGAGAACTGCTTGTCAGCTCCAGAAATACGGATTCCAGAGGCTATCTCCAGAGAAGAGCACAATAAATTGCCTGGCTGTTTTCCAGGAGTAAAGGAAGGAATGAGTGAATTAATGTGAACAGTAATCTCCACCCACGCCCCCAGAAGGAGCTTCGTTGCCTCAAAATGCAAGGAGCCTGTTTTATGAGCTGGGACCACTGACATCCATAGTGGTGCTAGCCAAGCTGAGAGCAGCCCTGAGGACTGGTGGAGCAAGATGCCTGGTTCTTGGCTTCTGGAAAATGATCTCCACCCTCATGGCTTGTATAATTGGCCTCTAATGCAGATTCCCTCAAAAGTAGGGAGAGTTTAGAGAGAAATTGTTCAGGTGCACCCAGCTCCCTTGGCACACGAGGCGGTGAAGTGAGCAGACGAGTCTCAGCCTGGGCGGTATATTCCCAGGGCCAGGCTGACGATACTCTGAGCGTTGCTGCATTTGTAGGTACTGATTTGATCCAGGAGTTGTGGCTTTTTAGACAGTCTGAAGCAGCCTAGGCATAGATAACCTGTTTGCTTTGTCCTCTGGCCAACACCAACAGGAAAATCCAGTTCCTTTGAGATCTCTAACAAGGCTGCTGAGACTGAAGGGGAAGGTACGGGGGGTTGGATCATGGTACCTCCACAGGTCAGCAATGCAGTGCCCTTCCTGGACGAGGAGGAGGTGGAGGTCATCACTGGTGAAGGCTCCGCAGATCTCTTTGTCCCTTCTCTGCAGTGCTCAAGAGTGGGTTTCAGTGCTGATTTGGTTGGATGAAGGTAGTCTTCAGACCTCCCTAAAGTAAGCTGGAGGGAACCTGGCAGTCCCAGCTGGATGTTGTTAGCCAAAAAAAGGGCGTAGGCTCCTGAGGAGGGAGGTGGTTGGTCGAGTCTAAGATCCTCTGGGCCTTTTCAGCTTTTTTGGAATTGCAGCCTTGGTGGTTGCTGTGCTGGATGACAGGAGTGTCTGTGGAAGCACATTTCCTATCTGAGCGGGGAGAAAGCAGAAACTTTCTCCCTCTAGTGTGCCATAAATAGTTTTCTTGAGCTTGGAAGATTTTTGCTATTACTTGTCCTTTATACTCAAGGAAAATGCTCAAGTCCAGAAGTGAATAAGGCCTTGCAGAACAGTGGTTCCAATAGTGTGTCCAAATAGACATCCCAAGCAAATGGTGGGGCATAGCAGGATAAAGCAAGTACTCAGTTTACGAGGCACAATGAGCCAAAGAGGGGCCTCATCCTGGCTAGTGTCTCTGCAACGAGAGACGGCTGACATCGAGATGTCTACACTGGGTATATTTTCAGTGGTGAACATGGGGTTTTTCTGTTGCAGGAGGCTGCTTACATTGTTTTGGTGGCTGCTGTGGAGGCCTTGGGAAATAAAAATAGGAAGGAAGTGAAGTGCTGCTTGTTGGATTGCTTATTTCCTATTGTCATAGGGTATTTCGTCTTTGGCTAATGCCTTGGTGTGAACGTACCTGCACCAACACTGACACAGCTCTAGATGGGGCATCAGACATCTGTCTGGAAGCGGTACCAGAGGCTTGGGAAACTGGGTGAAGAGGCAAGACTGTCTTCTAATTGCACGTAATTAAAATGTTAGTTCATGGTTTAGGTACGTTGTCAGAAAGGACGGGGATGTTTTGCACTGTCAGAACCTGTACTTGTTTTATGGGAAATAAAACAAGCCCTTGACTGCAAGGGCTGTCTGTTTGGCAGCCTGCTAACACCAAATTTCTTTTAAATTCAGGGCTGTTTAAGGTGAAGATCCAGGTTGATGGCCCATCACTAAATGCGTTCTGCTGATTGCCTCGAGCTTAATAGATAGCATCTTTTCTCCTGTCCAGGCTCCTGTCAAAGATCCTGACAGAATGTGAAGATGCGGATGAAATAGAGTACCTGGTGGATGGCTCCTGGTGTCCCATCAGAGCTGAGAAAGAGCGGAGCTGCAGCCCTCAGTGTCCAATATTAGTTCTAGGTGAGTATCTCTGGGGCTAAAGACTTTAAATTACTGTAGGAAATGCACACAAATTGCAAAACTAGAGTTCCCCAACTGGCTTGGGAAAAGCTGTGTGATGCCTTAATGTGAGTTTGGCTCTCGGAGAGCTTCCTCTGGATAGCCCCCCTCCGTTTTCAGCCTCTCCAGAAATGAAGGACATCACCAGGGCGCGTCGCATCCCTGCGGACAAGGGCCCGGCCCAAATGGGGTTACTCAACAAAGCTGGGTTGTTGCCAGAATGGCATTGAACAAGTTTGTCAGTAGGTGCATCTGTGCAACAACCCCTGAAATACTATTGGCAAAACCAGCCCGGAACGGCACTGTACGTTTTTTATGGGAAAAGAGGCTTTTGACCAGAAGGGCTGTCTGTTGGGCAGCCTGCGCAAGATTGGATCCCTCTAGCAGTGGTGGTGTCTGCTGACAGGGCTGGCGGCGTAGTTGTGTACGCTTGTGTAGTCTTGCTTTGGCCAAGCCAGTCCCTGGTTCTCAGGCAGATGCCGTTGGGCACTGTGGCAAGTCCTGACCCTGGAGAGAGCATCAAGTTTGTGGCATCCCGGAATCACAGAATGATGGGGTTGGCAGTGACCTCTGGAGATCATCTCCTCCAACCCCCGGCCACAGCAGGGTCACCCACAGCAGGGGGCACAGGAACGCGTCCAGGCGGGGTTGGAATGTCTCCAGAGACGGAGACTCCCCCACCTCTCTGGGCAGCCTGTGCCAGGGCTCTGCCACCCTCACAGCAAAGAAGTTCCTCCTCAGGTTGAGATGGAACTTTCTATGGCCAAGTTTGTGCCTGTTACCCCTTGTCCTGTCGCTGGGCACCACTGAGAAGAGCCTGGCCCCATCCTTTTGCCACCCGCCCTTTAGCTATTGATAAGATCCCCCCTCAGTCTGCTCTTCTCCAGGCTCAACAAGCCCCAGGTCTCTCAGCCTTTCCTCAGCAGAGAGATGCTCCAGGCCCCTCATCATCTTCGTAGCTCCGCTGGACTCTCTCCAGCAGTTCCCTGTCCTTCTGGAACCGGGGAGCCCAGAACTGGACACAGCGCTCCAGCTGTGGCCTCCCCAGGGCAGAGCAGAGGGGGACGATGACCTCCCTCCACCTGCTGGCCACACTCTTTTTAATGCCCCCCAGGAGACCATTGGCCTTCTTGGCCACCAGGGCGTATTGCTGCCTCATGGGCAACTTGTCCACCAGGACTCCCAGGTCCCTCTCTGCAGAGCTGTTTTCCAGCAGATCAACCCCTAACCTGTACTGGTGCACGGGGTTATTGCTCCCGAGGTGCAGGACCCTATGCTTGCCCTTGTTGAACTTCCTTAGGTTCCTTTCCACCTGTCCAGGTCTCGCTGGATGGCGGCACAGCCTTCTGGTGTGTCAGCCAGCTTTGTGTCACCAGCAAACTTGCCGTGGGTACGCTCTGTCCCCTCAGCCAGGTCGTTGATGAATCTGCTCTTATTTTAGGTGGCTGCTTGAACGGTGTTTGTTTCATGCACCCCTTCGCTGAGCGCCCCGCAGCCATGAGAGACCCCTGAACTGGGCCTGAAGTGGCTGAATTAATCCCCTCTCTTCCCCCACCTCTCTCAGGTTCTTCAGATGTGAACGGGCTGTTGCCCACTCCTAACGGTAACGGGGAGAACGGCAAGGCCACTGCTGACGTCGTGGATTTAACACTGGACAGCTCGTCGTCGGAGGAAGAGGAGGAGGAAGACGAGGAGGAAGATGATGATGATGAGGGACCCCAACCAAAACGACGCTGCTCTTACGAGAAAGGTTTAGTTTCTGCCTGCTGACTGCGGAAGCAGCTCTGAATCTCAGAATGGACAGACTTGAATACTCTGGTGCTTATTAAACTGGAGGAGGGGGAGAACGTCCTCTCCCACCTCATCTCCCTTCCTCCCTGTTCTCCTTTGACTTTCCTATTCCAAATTAATCGTTAAAACAAGAGAAAAAGAAAGAAAAAAAAAATACAAAATGCAAACAAAACAAAACAAAAAAAAAAAACCAAACCATTGAGCTGCTTCTTGGTTGGAAAACGACCCCACTCAAAGCCTGACCCTGAACTGGAGTCTGAAGGAAGGAAAGTGTCTTAATCCAGGCAGCCGGGATCCACAGCTCGCTGGTCTCTGCTGCCCTTCACCAGGACGGTTGGAATCGGTGGAGTTCACCTGCGCCATCGCCAGGACATCCGACTCCCCTGCATCTCCAAAGCTGTGTGCATTTTTATCGTCTTGTTAAATAACCATTCCTTAATTAATCTAAAGGTTTTTGCTGGACATGTGAGTCCGGGGCGGGGAAGGGGGGGGGGGGGGGGGGGGGGGGGGAGCGGGACAGGTGAGGGGCGGGGGGGGGGGTGGGGGAGGTTTGTATAACACAGCATAGGGGGGATTTTTAGGGGCGGGGGGACGTGGGGTGAGAGGGAAGAGACGTACGATTGGAATCGCACTGTTCTAGCTAGGAGCTCCAGCAGCTCTGCACCTCATGTAAAGAGACACGTTTTTGAATCTTTTAACCTAATCCGAAGGTAACGTAGAAATTGTGCGTAGTGACTCGTTTTAGTTGAGCAGAAGCCATGGGGAAGGGCGGGGAGGGCTCGAACCACAAATCTGTTGTATTTTTGAAGTGCAATAACTTGGTGTTTTTGAAGACTTAAAAAAAAAAAAAAAAAAAAGGGCTGCGCATTCCCTTTTCTTTGCGAAGGCTTTGTTTCTGGAGGCGGTGGCAGTGACCTGCAGGACAGCTGGACACCTGGCACGTGAGGAGGAGGAGGAGGAGGAGGAGGAGGAGCGGGGCTGGGGGGGGGAGGGGAGCGAGGGATGCTTTTGGGCCTTCGAGAAAATGCCAGGTGGGGGGGGAATCTCAGTTTCTAGCCAACTACCTCGGTAAACTCCAATTCAGGTTTCTTTCAGTCACGAACCAGCGTGCGGCCCGGCACCGGCGCTGCTGGCGGCACTGTTGGCAGGGTGTTGAGGACAGAGCCGAGGGACGATGCGCACGTGGAGCCCCCGCGACCACGTGTTAAACAGCCTCCGGACTTTTTCCACTTCTCTGTTCAAGACTTTGGTCCCAGACCCAAAGCTACTGCTATGCTCTTGGTGGCAAAACGTTGTTGCTTTTTGAGTTTCCAAATGGTAACCTTTTTGACTTTGTCTTAGAGAATTTTGGTTTTGTTTTTGTAATTAACTTTGCGTAGGCAGCTCTGCTGTTCCCACTAACGCCTCTGAACTCTGTGTTTTGCTTTGGACCTTGCTGACTTTTCTCCCCCATAGCCGAGGATAACGGTTGGGAGCGAGCTGGCCGGTGCCTCTGCCCCTCACCGTGCCCTCGGGATGGGTGGCAAGTAGGAGCGATCACCCCTTGCCCAACGTGAGGGGCATCGCTGCAGCCAGGGGCCGCCTGAGCAGCGTCTGGCCGCGCTGTACCGAGCCCCCCGAGCTCTGGGCAAGGGGCATTCAGTGTCGCTGGGTGAACCCTGCACCCCAAAACCCTCCTGCCCCCCCATCCCGGGGCACCGCGGGGGGCAACGGCAGCGAAACGGCGCAACCAAAGCGACGGCGCTTTTCCTGCGTTGGAGGAAAAAGCGAAGCCCGGCCGGTCTCTCCTCAAGAGAAAAGCCACCAAGGTCCACCCAGAACTATTTTAAATCCTCGTTAGTGACTTGCCCAAAAGCAAAGAATTGTCCTCGAAATGCTGTCGAGCAGGAAAGCTTCGACCCGGCGTCTTTGGAGGTTTCCTCTACAAATTCTCCCCATCCTCCCCAGTCTCTCCCACCGCTGCCGTAGGATCCCGAACCCCGGCACGGGAGGGCTCTGGGCTCCGCCGGCAGAGGCAGCGCCCGTTGCTCCCGGCCCTTCCTGCCTGAATTTTATCCGAGCAAATGAAAAATTGAAGGCAAGAAGGGCGGGGGGTGGGGGTGTGTGTTAAAAACCCCCACGTTTTCTCCCCGGGCGTGTTGCGGGGGGGTCCGTGGGCAGGGGGGAGCGGGCCGCAGGCAGGGAGGCAGCGGGGTCTCGCTCCTCCGCTGTCCCCGGTCTTGCTCCCGCAGAGAAACTCTTATTTCTCTGACACAGAATTTTCTTTTTCTTCTCTTTTTTTTTTTTTTTTTTTTTCCCCTGTTTGCGTGTAAGCAATATGTTTTCAGGTTTAAATGGGGGCGGGGGTGGGATAGGGGGATTAAAACAAAACAAAAAAAAAAAAACAAAAACAAAAACAAACCTGGGTAGAGCTCAAAAATTAAGTTTAACTGTATAAAGTTCTGTGGCTCACATCCCTGGCTGCACAGTAGCTTTAGAGTCCAGGTTGGTTGTTTTTTTTTTTTTCTAATATTTGTGTATTAATTTAATTGCTCTTAAATTTTCCAGGCCAAGCCACTGTTTGGAAACATCACGCTTCTGTTACTGCTTTCTGTTTGAGTTGGCCAGCTCTTCCTGTACATATGTTTTTTCTTATATCCTGTTTTTTTCTTTTTTTTGTAAAGAGAAGAGAAAAAACAAAAAGAAAATTATTTTTCTTTCCCTCAGTACACATTCTTCAAAGTTCAAATTATAGTGTTTGTTAAATAAAATGAAAGATTTACATTTAAATTCGCTGTTGGCTCAGTGGCGTTTTTCTCCCCGGGGGGGGGGGGGCTCTGGGAGGTCACCCCAAAATGAGCCCAGGGGGTGGCAGGAGGGTCCCGGGGTCCCCCCCTGGGAATTGGGGGGCTGGGGGTCCCCAGGGCGAGCGGGGGGGGACGGGGGGGGGGACGGGTGTCCCTTGTCCCTGCGGGCACCTCGGTGCCACTTCGAATTCCTCCACCTCCAGCGGATTAATCATTTTATTTATGAGGCTTAAAGTTCCAAATCCCGCTAAACCCGAGGCTTTGCCAGATAAACAGCCTGCTTTGCGAAGGCAGCCCGTTTGTGAAAACACAATTAGCAAACCCCGTAATCTGCACTAATTACTGGGCCGGGCCGGGAGGTCTCCCCTCCGGCTGGCGGCAGCCTGGGGACCATGGGGGACACGGTGCCGGGGGGACGGCGCCCCTTCACCATCGAGTACCTGCTGTCGGAGAGGGGAGAGGGGGGTCCCCGTGGCCCCACAGCCTCTGGCCGCAGCCCCCTGCTGCCCCCCCGGCCCCCCCCGGAGCCCGGGGACAAGCCAGCACAGTCCTACATCGCCCTCATCTCCACCGCCATCCTCTCCTCCCCGGAGAAGAAGCTGCTGCTCTCCGACATCTACCAGTGGATCATGGACAACTACCCCTACTTCAAGAACAAGGTGAGGGGCAGTGATGCAAGAGTGGACCCGTCTGGGGGCTTTTTTTCCCCCCCAGTTTTGGTGATTTGGTGGTTTGGGGTGGGCAAACTGGGAGGTGAGCCCGGGGTGCTGGTGTCGGGTGGGGGCCGGAGCCGGGTTGGACTCGCCGCATCTCTGCTGACCCCAATCCACCAGGAAAACGCCTGCACCGGGATAATTTCAAGCGGTGCCAGGGTTGGTTTCTCCAGGCACTGTTCACTCTGGTGCCTACTGACATCCCAGCGGGGCGCGTGGTGGGCTCGGAGGGGCCCTTGGTGGCCACAAGCCGGCTGACGGCACCTCTCGGCCCAGGAGAAGAGCTGGCGCAACAGCGTCCGCCACAACCTCTCCCTTAACGAGTGCTTCGTCAAAGCCGGCCGCAGCGACAACGGCAAAGGCCACTTCTGGGCCATCCACCCCGCCAACCTGGAGGACTTTGCCAAAGGCGACTACCATCGCCGGCGGGCCCGGCGCCGCGTCCGCAGGTGAGCAGAGCTTGGGGGGGGTGTCCCGGGGGGGTCCCTAGGTGGGGGGTTTGGGAGGTCCCGGGGGGGTTTGGGGCTCAAAGCTGACGCGGGTGCTCTGTTTCCCCTCACAGGGTGAACGTCGGCTACTACCACCCCTACGCTCTCTACGGCCTCGGCTGCTGCTGCCCCTGCTGCCCCCCCGGCTCTCCCCTGTCCCTGCCAGCGCTGCCCCCCCCTGGCCCTGCCTGTGCCCCCCCACCACTGCCTGCCCGAGCGGCCACGCTGGGGCTGGGGACGCGCCCCCCCTCCCCGGGGCCCTGGCCCCCTCCTGCCCCGCCCCCCCTTCCTGTAGCCTCCCCCGGCTCGGGGTTCAGGGTGCCCAGTGGGACCCCCCCAAAAGTGGTGCCAGGTCCAGGCTGGACCTGCTCAGGGACACTCTGGATGTCACCTGCCCTGTGTCACCCCCCAATTCCGCCAAGCCAAGGGGTCGCGTGTGTCCCCCCCCATCACCAGCGAACTCCGATGTGCCGGGATGGGTCCAGAGCCCAGGGCACACCCCCCCCGAGGGACCGTCCCCAACACCCCGTCCCCCATGGCCCAGTGGAGAACCCCCCAGGAACTGTCCCCATGGCCCAATGTGGACACCCCCCCAGGGACCGTCCCCAACACCCCCTTGTCCCAATTCCCCAATGGGGCCCCCCCCAGGGACCGTCCCCAACACGCCCTGTCCCCATACCCCAGTGGGGAACCCCCAGGGACTGTCCCCAGCACCCATTTTTCCCCATGCCCCAATGGGGAACCCCCCGGGGACTCTCCCCAACACCCCACAGTCACCATGGCCCAATGGGGACACCCCCCCCCCCCCCCCGAACTGTCCCTAAAAGACCCTCCTGTCCTCATTCACCAATGGTGACGTGACACCCCCCCCCCCCCCCCCCCCAGGACTGTCCCCAAGACCCCCTGTCCCCATGGCCCAATGGGGACTCTCTGGGGGCTGTCCCCAACACCCCCCCATCCCCATGGCCCAGGTGTGGACCCCCCCAGGGACCCTCCCCAACACCCTCCCATCCTCATGCCCCAGTGTGGACCCCCTGGGGACTGTCCCCAACACCCCCCATCTCCATACCCCAATGGGGACCCCCCCCCCCCCAGGAACTGTCCCCAAGACCCCCCCATCCCCATGGCCCAACGGCGACCCCCCCCCAGGGACTGTCCCCAAGACCCCCTGTCCCCATACCCCAGTGGGGCCCCCCCCCCGGTGACCCCCATCTCCCTGGGAGGTGCCCTGCTCCCCCATGTCCCCCCATCTCAGCCGTGTCGCCCATGGTGGGGGGGGGGGGGGTGGGTGTCCCCCCCCTCCCCACACCCCCCCTCCCCACATACCCAGGCACATATGGGGCTTAAACCCTCCAGCGGCAGGCCCCTGCCCTAATTATTTTCTTACTAATTGTCCCTGACGCCCCTAATGAAAATCGCGGCTCCCAGGTGTTAAGTGGCATTAGGGCGTCTCGCTGAGAGCGACGACTCGGGCCCTAAAGCCCGGGAGATAAAACCCCCAAAGCCCTTCGCGCTCCCGAGAACTAGGCAGCTTATGACACAGATTAATCCCCGAGCACTGGCCGTGCCCTTTTTTTTTTGGGGGGGGGGGGGGAATAATGGCGGAGGGGGGGGGGATGTCAGGGCTGGAGGCCGGGCGGGGGCCAGCGTGGGGACAAGGTGGCAGCAGGGTTTGGAGGTTTGGGTTTGTTCCCAAAGTGCCACCTCTCTGTGTGTGTGTGTCCCCTCTCCTGCCTCAGTTTCCCCGTTTGCAGATGGTGTGTCGTCGTTCCCCCCCCCCCCCCCCCCAAATCCCGGCCCCTGGGGGGGGGGGTTGACACGGAGGGGGGGACACCCCAAACCCTGTTCCTGGAGGCTCCTTAACCCGTGGCCATCTGGGTGCCGGCGTTTGCCCCGGCCCTAATCTGTGCCCAAATGGGATTAGGGCCCCCCCCCCCCCCCGGCCCCCCACCCCACCCCGCGGCTTAACGGGGCCCGATCCGGCCATGGGGGGACTGGGCAGACTGGGAGGGGGCGCTGGGCCCCCCCCCGCCATTAACTTTGCAAGGGGTTGGGGGGGGGGGGGTTGCTCCATTTGGGGAAACTGAGGCACAGTGAGAGGCTGCGACTGACCCCCCCCCGCAGCCCTGGACCCCCTAAATCAGGGTTAAACCCCCCCCAAAACCCACTTGCGGCGGGTGCCCCCCCCCCAACCCGGCAGCTCTCACCCAAAACTCAAAAAAAAGGAAAAAAAAAAAAAAGGAAGAAAACATAAACCACCATAAACCAGCCCCAAAATAGAGCCCCCCCCCCCCCCCCCGCCCCCCCCGCAGAGCTGCCGCCCTCGATAAACTTTTCCGCCTCCCAAGAAAACCAAACGGCTGCGCGGGGATTTTTTTTAATATATAGTTTATTTTATTTTTTTTCCTTTTTTTTTTTTTTTTTAAAGCCCCCCCCTCCCCAAAGTGCAATTTTTATTATTTTAAATTTTTGTCTCGTCTTTTTTTTTTTTTTTTTTTTTTTTTTTTTCTCCTCCTCGCCCCCCCCACGCTTTTATAAAGAACTATCAAAGTTACAATCTATGGAATGTCTTTTCTGTGCTTTTTTTTTTTTTTTTAAATATATATATATATATTTTATATTTTTTCGTTTGCTTTCGCCTCGCTCCTTCCTCCCCCCCCGCCCAAACGCCCCCCCCCCCCCCACAAAAAAGTAGTTTTAACACATTAAAAACGGCTGAAACCTGGCGAGTGCTTTCGATAGAGAATCTCTTTAATAGATCATAGATATATAAAGACGCAGGAAAAAAAAATAAAATAAAATAAAAGGGCAAAAAAAACCAAACCAAACAAAAAAAAAATAAAACCAACCAACCAAAAAAAAATTAAAATGCAAAATAAAAACCTAAAGAAGTGGCCCCATCTCGAGCGTCTCCGCTGGGTGACCCCCCCCCGCCCCAGGAGAAGTTGCAGCTCTCGCTGTGTGTGTGTATATATATATATATATATATAGAATTTTTAAGAAAAAAAAACAAAACAAATGCAGCATTTTTGCCCCCCCACCCCCCCCCCCACCCCCCCAATAATCTCCGTCCCGTGACGCCGTGGTGAGTCTGGATTTTTTTTGGTTTTTTTTTTTTTTTTTCCTCTTTTTTTTTAAAAAGCTGTTCCTCTTTATTTAAATAAAACTTTTCATAATAAATCGAAAATATAAATAGATACGATATATATATAGAGCTATATAGATAGAATTTTATTTTATTTTATTTTTTGTATTTCTTTCCTTTTTAAATAATCGAAAGGGGCTGGGGGGGGGAGGGGGGGGGGGCGGGCCCAGCTGCCGGCGGGACCCTCGCCCCAAGGCGGGGGGGGGCGGGGGGGGGGGGGGGCACTAACCGGGGGGTGCTGGAGGGGAATTTGGGGGGAGGGGGGAGAAGAAATAAGCCCTTTTCCTGCGGAAGAACAAAACCCCCCCCCCGACACTGCCCAGGCTGGGGGGGGGGGGGGCAGGACCCCCGCCCCCCCCAGCCCCATTTTGGGGAGGTGGGATGGGGGGGGGGGGTGGATGCAGCATCTTTACAAGCAGCGCGGGGGGAAGGAATAGCGCCCCCCCCCCCCCCCCCAAACCCCCTGTCCCCGGGAGGGGGTGAAGCCCCTGCACTCCCCCCCCCCTTCCTTTTGCCACCCCCCGACCCCAAACCAGCAGGGAATGTCCCCAATTGTCCCCCCCCCACTGTCACCAGTTGCTTTGGGGGGGACACAACCCCCCCCCCAGCTGGGGGTCCAGGCTGAGCCCCACACCGGGGGGGGGGGGCGGTTGGTTTTTTTGCCTCTTTTGTACCAAAAACCTGATTTTTCTTTCAATTTATTTCCCTCTTTCAGTCTGACCCCCCCCCCTTCCCCCCCCACTTTGGGTTTTGCCCCGTTATTATTATTATTATTATTATTATTAATATTTAAATACTTTTATTTTTCCTTTCCCGACCCGGCGGAACTCAGCAGTATCTTTGGCAACACTTTTCTCTCACAACCTGAATTTAAAAAAAAAAAAAAAAAAAAATTAAAATAGAAGAAAATGAAATAAGAATTAAGAAGAAGGACCACGACAAAGAGTCTCTGGGTGCTGAGCTGCGCTCCGGGGGGGGGGCGGCGGGGGGGGGGTTAAGGCAGGCGACAGGGACAAACCTGCTGAGGCTGGGGGCTTTTTATTTATTTATTTTTTTTTTTTGCTTATTTTTACCTTTTTTTCGCCTTTTTTTCTAGTTTAGTGCAAATTTCAACTTGTGCTGAAGTGTTGCCGGGAAGGGCCGGGGGGGGGGAATGGGGGGGGGGGGCTGGAGAGTGGCCGGGGGGGGACGTGGGGACACTCTCGCCGTGGGGAATCCTGAGACTGATTCTCTTTCCTCCTATTTTTTTTGTGTCATTTTCTCTTTTTTCTTTTCTTTTTCCTCATTCTCACCCGTTTTCTTCTCCCCCCCCCTTTTTTCCTCTTTTCCCCCCTTTTTTCTTCTCCCCCTTTTTTCTTTTTCCCCTTTTTTGCCCTCTTTTTTCTTTCCCCCCTCTTTTCTCCCTTTCCCCCCCTTTCCCTTCTTTTTCCCGTTTTTCTTTTTCCCGTTTTTCTATTTTTTCCCCCTTCTTTCCCCCCCCTTATCCTTCTTTTTCCCCCTTCCCCCCCTTTTTCCTTTCCCCCCTTTTTTCTTTCCCCCCCTTTTTCTTTTTTCCCTCTTTTCCCCCCTTTTTCTTCCCTCCCTTTTTCTTTTTTCCTCTTTCCCCTTTTTTCTCTCCCCCTTTTCCCTCTTCCTTCCCCTTTTATCTCCCCCCCCTTCCCCCCCTTTCTTTTTTCTTCTTCTCCCCCCCCCTCTTTTTTCCTCTTCTTTTATCCCCCTTTTCTCTCTCTTTTTTTTTTTTTTGTTTTTTTTTTTTACTTTATTTCCCCCTTTTCCCCTCTTTCCCCCAGGGCCCGGAGGAACCTGCAGGGTTTATCCCCCGAGCGCCCCCCCAGATTCTCGGAGCCTCTTTCAGGGTGTTTGTTTGGGGTTTTTTTTTTTTGGGGGGGGGGGAGGCAGAAAAGCAGCAGCGAGGAGCTGGGGGGGGGGGCGTGGGGGGGCACGGAAAAACCGGGAAGAAAACCGACCACAACCTGGAGCAGAGACACCCCAACTGCCGGCACGACACGGAGCCTCAGCTCAGCGGCTCTTTACAAATCCACGCTTGATTATTAATTTTTTTTTCCTTTTTTTTTTTTTCCTTTGTTTTTTTTTTTTGTTTTGCCTATGCCGGTGCCATGCAGAGGTTCAGCCCGGCCCGGGGGGGGGCGGGGGGGGTGGAAACCAGCTTGAAACCCCCCCACCGCCCCCCCCTCCCCACCTCCGCCTTCCCCCAGCTCCCGGATCCGGGACCCCCCGGAACCTTTCCCGGGAGGATTCGCTGCCCGGATCCCAGTTTGCCGGCGCTGGGGGGGGACTGGGAGGGATGCAGCATCCCGGGCCCCCCCGGGCCCCCCCGCCATGGCCGGGACACACACACACACACACACACACACACAGGTCTGGCTTAGCACTGGCTAGAAAACATTGAAAAATAAACCAACATTAAGAAAAAAAAAAAAAAAAAATAATAAAAGGGTGCGGGGAGAAATGAACAATACACAAACCCAAAAGCTCAGGATTCCTGCCTAAAATTCAAGCTTCCGTGGTGGGGTTGGTTTGTTGTTTGGTTTTATTTTTTTAATTTTTTTTTTTTTTTTTTTTTTTTTAAATTTGGCGAATTGCGAGGACTCTGGGGGGGGCTTTGGGGGGGGGGGGCTGGTGTCAGGGGATGTCACAGAACCTAATTAGCATCTTCCTCCCATCCACACCCTGCGGCTTTTCTCACGCCAGGAAATAGAACTTGGATTCCGCCTATTTTTTTTTCTTTTTTTTTTTTTTTTTTTAAATATATATATATATATACACATTTTTTTTTCTTACAAAAATAAATTTAGGATTTTTTTTTAATAATTTTTTTTTTTTTCCGTATAAGTTGGTTTTGACTTGTAAACATGGTTTTGCTTTTTTTTTCCTTTTTCTTTTTTTTAAATTAAGATAAAGTGATCTCAAAGTACCCGTTCCATCGCAAAGTGCTAAGACTTCTTTGTTTGTTTTTTTTTTATTTTGTTTTTTATATATCATGATTTCTTTTTTATTCTTTTTTATTGCTTCTTTTTTTTTCTGCATTAAATAAAACATCCATCTCTCCCCCCCCCGGCCACCACTCAGCCCCCCCCCCCCCCCCCCCCCCCCCCCCCCAGCACACACTCCCCCTCTCACTCCCTCTCTCCAAAATACATTCGGCCAAACCTGCTCTTGCTTCGAAAGTAAAAACGAAAACGCTAAAAGGAAAAAAAAAAAAAAAAAATTTAAAAAAAAAAAAAACAACAAAAAAAAGGAAAAGAATCTAAAAAGTGCTTTCAAAATAAAAAGGGCTTAAAATCTTTTTTTTTTTTTTTTTTCATTTAAAAATGTGCATTTAGAAAACAGGTGACCAGCTGAAAGGTGCCTTTTCTTACCATCCTCCGCTAACCCCGAGGGTTATATACCCGCCTTAGAGCCATACAGCATCTCCAGAGATAGAGATATATATATATATATATATTTTTTTTTGGGGGGGGGAATGGGGGCCGGGGGGGGGGTTAAGGGGCCACCACACCTCAGCCCCCCCACCCCCCCCACCCCCCCCCCGCCAGCCCAAAGGCCTCCTGCCCCTTTAAGGGAGACCTCAAATAACCTTTTTTAAAAGGAATTTGCCATTTTTAGGCGCTTTCGGGGCGGGCAGGAACGCTGCTGCGCTGGCCCAGTGCCCAAAATATACTGGGGGGGGGGTGGGGGGGTGGAGGTAGGGGGGAGGTTTGCCAACCCCCTCCCCCAGCCCCAAATTCTGCCCAGGCAGTGGGTGTCCCCAGCCGGGGTGTCCCCAGCACTGGGTGTCCCCAACCAGGGGTGTCCCCAGTCCCGGATGTCCCCAGTCCTGAGTGTCCCCAATCCTGGGGGTCCTAAGTCCTGGGTAACCCCAAGCAGGGGTGTCCCCAGTCCCAGGTGTCCCCAACAAGGGGTGACCCCAGCACTGGGGTGTCCCCAGCCAGGGGTGTCCCCAGTTCCCGGTGTGCCCAGTCCTGAGTGTCCCCAGTGCTGGGGGTCCCAGTCCTGGTAACCCCAAGCAGGGGTGACCCCAGCCCTGGGGTGTCCCCAGCCAGGGGTGTCCCCAGTCCCAGGTGCCACCAGTCCTGAGTGTCCCCAAGCAGGGGTGTCCCCAGCCCCGGCTGCCCGACACCCGCTGCCAGCAGCAAACCCTGCAGAATCCTGGTTGTCCACTCACACAATTAGGCAATTTTTAGGCAATCTTCGGCAATTTCCTACCCCGAGCCGCTGCCGGCGGCTCCTCCCTCTGGCCAATTCGGCTTCACGCTGGGGCTGGTGGCAGGACCCCCCCCACCCCGCACCCCAAAACCCGACCTCCGAGGCACCGTGTACCGCCCGCCCTGACAGAGCCCTTCCGCTCCTACCGCTTTTTTTTTTTCTATTTTTGCTTTTTTTTGTCTTTTTTTTTTTCCTTAAATAGATCTCTCTCTGAAATAGGTTTTGTTTTGTTTTTTTAACGTGTGTTTGGACACAAAATAAAGCTTTGGATTTACATGGAAGCTCTTTTCCATGTGACAGAGCCACTTTCCATCCCCGCCCCGCGCTTCCTAGCGTCTGCCTTTCCAAGAAAAGGTCCTTGGCTACCGAGGGATCCTCGGGGGAGCCCTGCTTACGATGGGAAGATTGGAAACATAATATATATATATATTTTTTTCCGTTTTTTTTTTTTTAAAAAAGGGAGAGAAACATCTTTAAAGAGAAAAATCGGAGGAAAAGTACTAACTAGATTTTGTGACACTTTGTTGGTGGCTTGTTTTGTTTTGTTTTGTTTTTTTTTGGTTTAGGAGAGTCCTTGCGTGTTACCCTCAGACGACCCTCCTGCTACATTCAATCCTGACGCTTCATTATTTGAATTATCCTCAAAGTGCTGCTGCTCCTCGCCGTCCCTCTCCTTCTTGATTCTCCCCACCGGCTTGATGTCCTCTGATTCTTGACTCTCCCCACCGGCTTGATAACTTCCATCTTCGGGGTTCCCTGTAGGGGTGGTAGGCAAACCCCCGGCATCTCTCACCCGGGGTTTACGGCCCCTCCTGGATGGAATACCGTTGCATCCATCTTTTTTAAGGTGCCTGTGCAAGTGGTCGGAGCGGACGAAAGTCTTGAAGCAGCTGTCGCACTGGTAGGGCCGCAGGCCGGTGTGGACGCGCATGTGGTTCTTCAAGTCGTAGTTGTGAGCGAAAGCGGCGCCACATTGCTGGCACAAGTACGGCTTCTCCCCCGTGTGTTTCCGCATGTGAACCTTCAGCTTGTCCTGCCTGCGCGGGAGAGAAAGGACAGGGAGGGGGGGGGCAGGTCAGCCTGGGGGTCTGCCTTCGTCCCTTATGCCCAGTATGGGGTAAGCGTCACCCAGTATGGGCTGAGCATCACCGGTACGGGGCTGAGCATTGCCCAATACAGGGCCAAGCCTTGTCTGGTACGGAGCTGAGCACCACCTGGTACAGGGCTGAGCATCACCCAGTACAAGGCTGAGCATCACCTGGTACAGGGCTGAGCATCACCCAGTACAAGGCTGAGCATCACCTGGTACCCTGGAACGGGGTGAGCATCACCTGGTACAGGGCTGAGCATCACCCAGTACAACGCTGAGCATCACCTGGTACCCTGGAACAGGGTGAGCATCACCTGGTACAGGGCTGAGCATCACCCAGCATGGGTCTGAGCATCGCCCAGTACAGGGCTGAGCATTGGTACAGGGTGAGCATCGGTACAGGGTGAGCATCGCCTGGTATGGGTCTGAGGATCACCGGGTACGGGGCCAAGCATCGCCCAGTATGGAGCTGAGCATCACCCTGTACAGGGTGAGCATCGCCTGGTACGGGTCTGAGGATCACCGGGTATGGGGTAAACATCGCCCAGTATGGGGCTGAGCACCACCCTGTACAGGGCGAGCATTGCCTGGTACAGGTCTGAGCATCACCCAGTACGGGGCTGAGCATTGGTACAGGGCTGAGCATTGGTATGGGGTGGGCATCACCCAGTATGGGTCTGAGCATCATCGGGTACAGGGTAAACATCGCCCAGTATGGGGCTGAGCATTGGTATACAGGGCCAAGCATTGCCCAGTACAGGGCTGAGCATCACCCAGTATAGGGTTGAGCGTTGCTACAGGGGCAAGCACCACCCAGTACGGGTCTGAGCACCACCCAGTACAGATCTAAGCATCAGTACGGGGCTGAGCATCGCCCAGTACGAGGCTGAGTATCAGCTGGTACAGGGTCAGGCATTGCCCTGTATGGGTCTGAGCACTGGTACGGGGCTGAGCATCGCCCAGTACAAGGCCGAGCACCACCCAGTAGAGGGCTGAGTGTGGGTATGGGGCTGAGCAGTGCCTGGTACAGGGTTAAGCATTGCCCAGTATGGGGCTGAGTATCAGTATGGGGATGAACATCGCCTGGTACAGAGCTGAATACCACCTGGTATGGGACCAAGCATCAGTACAGGGCTGAGCATCCCCTGGTACGAGGCTCAAATATCACCTGATACAGGTTTGAGCACTGGTACGCAGCCAAACCACCCAGTACAGGGCTTAGCATCAGTATGGGGTTGAGCACCGCCTGGTAGAAGGCTGAGTATCGCCTGGTTTGGGGCTGAGCATCACCCAGCAGATGGCTGAGCATCAGTACAGGGTCCCAGTACGTGGCTGAGCATTGGTACGTGGCTGAGCATCGCCCAGTACGAGACTGAGTATCGCCTGGTACAGGGTTGTGCACCACCCAGTATGGGGCTGACCGGTACAGGGCCGAGCACTGCCTGGTACAAGGCTCCGCACTGCCCAGTAAGGGGCTGAGCATCACCCGGTATGGGGTCGAGCATCTCCTGGTACAAGGCTGCTCAGAGCCATACTGGGTGATACTCATCAGTACGGGACCGAGCATCACCCAGTATGGGGCCGAGCACTGGTACGGGACCAAGCTTCGCCCAGTATGGGTCTGAGCATCGCTACGGGACCAAGCATCGCCTAGTATGGGGTTGAGCATCGGTATGGGACTGAGCATGGCCCAGTATGGGGCTGAGCACCAGTACTGGACCGAGCATCACCCAGTATGGGGCCGAGCACTGGTAGGGGACCAAGCTTTGCCCAGTATGGGGCTGAGCATCACTACGGGACCGAGCATCGCCCAGTATGGGGCAAAGCATCACCCGGTATGGGGCTGAGCATCACTACAGGACCGAGCATCGCCCAGTATGGGGTTGAGCATCGCCTGGTACGAGGTCAAGCATCGCCCAGTTCAGAGCTGGCTGGCTCGTGGCAGGGCCTGGGCTGCCGCAGCCACAGCTTGCCGGAGCCAGGGGAGGGCATTGCAGCAGCCGGGCTGGGGGCCAACACAGCCACGTGAGCCGCAGTGGCTTGCTTCTTCCTGGAGGAAAAAAACCAGGCACGAAGCGCGTGGCGGGCAGCGAGGAGCAGGATCCCTGCCCATCCCTCGCCAAGCAGATCCAGCCCCATCCCTCTCCGCTCTCCCCTAGGGAAAAGGCAGCCCCCGGCCCCGCATGCCCATGGCAGCGCAGCCAGCACTGCCTTCACCCAGCGGGGAAATCCTGCCAGCACGAGGGCCCAAAACATCCCAGACCTTAAGGGTTCAAAACATCAAGGACGTCTCTGCCTCTCATTTGAATGCAGCTCACAAAAGGGCCAGGAAGGTGGGCCTTGCTTAAAACAAGGCGGTACACAGCAGCACACCAAACCAGCTTTTTAAAAATAAATTTTTATGATTTATAAAATTTTATAAATGCTTATAATTTTTATAAAACCACTCTGCCTTTCTCTCAGAAGGTTATTAGAATGCCATCGCCGCTCCTCCCCCCCGCGAACACAGAGGAACCAGGAAGCACAAGGGAGCAAAAAAATCAGTGTAAACCGCCGGGCTGCGGGCCCCGCCTGGCGAGGGGGTGGCAGGGAAACAGCCCATGCAAAGCCATCCCGGCTCGTCCTCCTGCCCTCACCCCAAAAGCTCCTTCGAGAGCGGGGATTGCTTCCCTCCGAGCAGGCTGCCCGTGCCCAGGCTGCCCCAGCCTACCGCAACATTTTTAAATGGCACAGGGAAGAGATTTGTTTTCAAGCAACGCACTGTCACCCGCTGGGATGAGGATGGAGACCATGGTGAAGGAACACAAAAGAATAATAAAATCAGCAGGGAAAATAAGGATGCTGGAGTGCTCGGTCAGGTTTGCACCCATTTTTACATCGGGAGCCTCTGAGATAAGGCTTCGAGCACAGCCCAGGTGCTGGGGGAGAAGCAGAACAAAACAACTCATTGACACCTAAAACAACCCGGAGCAGACAAGCCCTGGGCCGGCAGCTTGAGTTTATGACACTCTGCCGTACCCCACGCTGGGCCGTGCTGGGGGGCCGAGGCTGGCACACCCCCGGCGAGCCAGCCATGGGCAGAGGGAGCTGGAAACCAGCTGGGATTTTGGGCAGCAGCCTCAAGGGAGATTTTCCAGGACCGGTGTGAACGCTGTGGGTCAGAGCAGGAGCAGCAGCCGGACGCTGTGGGGCAAGACATGAGATAGGGCACAGGGCTGTGGGCAGCAAGGCCGATGGCAGCTCCCTGGCCCTGCCTGGGCTTCTCTGGGATGCATTTGGCTGGAAAATAGCATGGCCTCGGCATATTATGAAACAGCCTTGTTTATAGGGGCTGGGAGAGAGTTTCTATCCTGTTCTCTGCAGTGCCAGGCCCTTCTGGGAGCCCACAGGGAGCGGGTCCCCATCCGAACCCCATGGGAGGGGGGAGAAATTGAAAAGCAATGAGGTGGCACCCCCCCACCGCCATCCTCCTCCCCCAAAAGGCCCCCATACGCCTTCCCTCATCTCTCCCCCCAGCCGCCATCCCCAGTGCCGATGGCTGCCGGGCACCCCGTGGCATTTCCGCATCCAGATGCGAGACGAGGACCTTGGACCGCTCAGGTGCGGCGGGCGGATTCTGCGCAGGGGTGTGAGCAGCACCCAGGGCCCCCCCCCGCCCCCGGCACTGGGCAGGGAGGTGCCACGTCGCAGGGCCCGGCGTGCAGGGCTGGGTGCTGGGGGAGCGGCAGAGGGCTGGCATCTTGCCCCCGCCATTATCTGCATTCCTCAGCTATCCGACATGGGGCTGGGTGCGGCGAGGGGGCCGGCGGGGCCATGGGGCAGGACGCGGCCCTCCTGCCCACCTCCTGCTTCACCCCGGAGCCACCTGCCATGTCTAATGACTGCCCACAGCAGCAAGCAGCCCCATGGATTCCCCCCTCCCCTGGCCAAGGAAGAGGCTCTTGGGAAGCAAAGCAGGCAGCACTGGTGAAACTGGGAATATTTCAGCAGGCAGAGAGCAGGCAGGGCAGGCAGCTGGCTCCTCTGCCAGGCAGCCCACACAGTCCCTCCGCAGGGCCGGGGGGGGGGGGCGGACCGGGCTGGGACCCCCGCCCCAGCTCGGCCATCACAGCCACAGAGACCAGAGAGAGGAGGCGGCGCTGCGACGCGTGGACTCGAGTGAACCGGAGGAATCCAAACAATATCCCCTTTCTTCAGCATTCCCGTGGCGGAGGGAAAGAGCGGAGGAACCCTGATTAGAAACAGCGCCGAGGCGAACGCCCCCGGGGAGCTGAACCAAGGCACCGGGGTTTGTGTGGCTTTCAGGGCGGCCATGGCTCAGCCCGTCATGGTTCTCCGAGAGTGGACACGAGCGGTGCCGTGTCCAGCCTCTTCCCAACCCAACTACCAGCCACCAGCACTTCAGTCACCCCATGGAGCCATTTCTAAATGACTCTCCAACTCTCGCCTCAACCCCAAGCTCCTCAGCCACAATGGAAATACCAAGGGCTGCAGCTCCGCTTCATCAACCACGTTATTTAGCCTCCGCAGAAGCCCGGGTCTGGCCAGGTTTCCAGCAGAGCTCAGCAATTCAGGACGCTGGGATGGTGTGGCACTGGATAGCAAGACAGGCTCCTTGAGATAGCTCAAGAGTCAGACCCCCCAAAACTGCTCGCCTCTCTGGAAAACTCTAGCCTTCATATCCAGCTTGCCTGTTCAGATAGAAATCAGTCGAGCAGGCAAGACAAAATTGCACAAGCCCAGTCCCACGCTGACCCCTGGAGAAAGCCAAGAGCTGGTTTTGCGTGACAGCCCCCTCTCCTCCAGCATCCGCCCGCTCCTTACCTGGTGAATCGGACTTTGCAGATGTTGCACTCGTAGGGCTTCTCCCCGGTGTGGGTGCGGATGTGGCGCGGCAGCTTGCCAGCCCCCTGGATCACCTTCTCGCAGATGGGGCACTTTTGGAATGCTTTTGCCCTGATCTTCTTCTCCACCTTCTGGGACCAGGACGGATAGACGTCGCCCTCGTTCGAACTGCCGAAATATTTCAAGTAATAATCCATGACCCCATCGTCATCCTTTCGGTCATCCTCCCCGAGCTGCTGTCTCCCCACGGAATTGATCATTTGCTGCAGCAGGGCGCTGGCGGCCAAGCCATCCACCTCCCTCGCATCATCCTCCGTCTCCGCTCCAGCAGCAATGAAGCTGGGGGAGTCACCGGCTTCCTGCTGGTCCAGAGGCCCCCCCGGGGTCCCCTCCTCTTCTCCCGGTGTGGGCAAGCCACGGCTGCTGTAATGTCCGTTCTGAGAAGGTGAAAACATGGAGCCAGGAGCCGCCTCCTCCTCCTCTCTGTCCAGCCACATGGCTGGGTTGCTGTCAGGATCACAGTCATTCGCCTTTGGTCTTTCATTTAGGGGGGCTTGCGAGTAGAAGTCTAGGCCATTGCAGTCCGGCTCCTCCTCCTCCTCTTGGCCTCGGAAGTTCAGTCTCTGAAGGTCTCTCAACTCTGGGTTGGTCCACGGAAAGCTGCCTTGGTGGCCATTGACGGGGTTGCTCTGGAAGAACTCCAGGTACTCTTTTGCTCTGAGATGGTTCCTTTGATCAATTTGATCTACTGTATCCATCTGGTCATTTTTGGCCAGAATCTTCCTGTCCAGGAGATCCGTGCAAACATCCCTTACCGCCGGGATCTCCAGCAGTGTGGCGGCGTTGAGGATGTCATTGACATTTGAAGTGCTGACAGTAAGGGTCGCGGTGTAAGCGAACTCCAGCAGAGCCGACAAGGCGTCTGCACTCACAAAGTCTATCTCATACACGTTTTGCTGGTCCACCACTAACCCTGAGGTGAAGAGCTTCTTGAAGTACTGGCTGCACGCCGCCAGGACGGAGCGGTGGGTGGGGAACTCCTGGCCTTCCACCAAGATGACCACGTCGCACAACAGCCCGTTGTTTCTCTGCTCATTCAGACTGCTGAGGATGTCGCTGCTGTGATCGGGGAATGGGATCCCTATGGGGCCGTCCACGCCACCCGCCATCTTCGATGCAAAAGGCTATGAGAGAAGGAGGAAAGAGCAATGAGTCACGGGGGTCTTGGCCGCTCGGAGGCATCACATCGCACGGGCAAATTCCCAAGGCAGAGCAGCCACCTGTCCGCCGATGCCAGTGGGCTCTGCAGTGAGCACTAGCTATCGGCTCGTGTGCCCTCTGCACCTCTCCACATCACCATCGAGTCCGCCGTCCTGCCCAGCATCTAAGACATGCCTCCACGAGCAGGCGAGGACGGACCCGTGCTTACCTTCACTCCGGGAAGGAGGAGGAGAAACACAGCGCAGGTGCTCTCCGAGTCTGGAAGAACAGCTGAATTAGCACGGATCCGGGCCAGAGCTAGCAAGCCTCGGCAAGGACCAGGGTTAATACAGCCAGACAGCATCTGGACCGAGCTGCCAGGCATGCCTGGTGCTGGGCTACGACAGCATGAGCCTCACCAGTGGACCCCAGTCCACCTCTGGGAATATTTCCCAATCCCACCACTTCTACTGGAAAGGTCCCCTGCTCATTCAGCCTCGCTCCGTCCAGCCGAATTCCTGATACAATCACATAATCACTGGGAAAACCACTCCCATCGCTCATCCCTGGGGTCCCAGGGTCTGCATCTCAGAGAGGTGCGGGCAGGGTGCTGGCAGCGAGCGTCCTTTGGAAAGGACACAAGGGCACCGACCGGTGTGCAGGAACAGGGCAGCACCAACCACCCCAGGTGGCTGCGAACGGCATTTTACAAAGAGCTGAGCTAAAACACTCCAAACCAAGGCACCTGCCCGGGACAGGAGCCTCTGCGGTGGCCGGAGGGGAGACTGGAGTCACGAAGCATCAGCAGCAGAGCTGGCACCAGCCCCCCGCATCCCAGAAAGGCTTCAGCAGAAGCAGCAGCTCTTTCCGATGGCGAGGCTTTGTTTGGGAAAAGATAAATAAATCAGTCAGTCACTCCTGATGTGCTAGCACGGCAGAAACGGATCCACTTGACTTTAAACACATCCTCCCTTCCAAACCTGAAAAAGCCAGAGCGAACCGAGCAGCTCCGATGGGAAGAGATCTCCCTTCGCCAGGAGAGGGGCAGCAGGGCCAAATGCCGGCAAGAGCGAAACCTGCCCAGATTCACCACACTGCCTGCCCTGAACGAGCCCCTTAACTTCCGCCAGGCCCAGCCTTTGGATGTCCAAACTGGGAATAACGTTTCCCTCCCCTCTGTCTCAAGCAGTAAACCCCTCTGCTCCTTGCAGCAGAGATGCTGTCTGCCTATAAATCAATGTATTCCCCCCCCCCCCCGGCCCCGCCCGCCCCAAACACCGGGGCCAACGCAACACGCGGTATATCTGCGCACAAATAATTTGGCTCATAAAATACCTCAGCACAAGCATTAAGTATCAAAGTCCCCAGTTTTCAGGTGGGGAAACTGAGGCACAGCGAGAAGCGGCCTTGCCCCACGCGATGGGGGGGGGCGGGTGAGTCAGGAGCCAGAACAGAAGTAATTACACAGGAAGCAACTCCCAGCCCCGCGTTATAGCAGGGGGAGCTAGCAACCAGGTTGCAAAACAACACTTGCTTCCCGACACATACACATACCCCCCCACCCCCATTCTGGGCTTGCTGGCAGATTTCTCAGTAGTTCTTCCTATTTTCTTTTCTTTCTTTTTTTTTTTTTTTTTTTTTTAAATCATTAATACAAGGGGGAAAAAAAAAAAAAAAGAATTCCTGCATCTTCTTGTTTTATACAAAGAAAATGCAGTTCTGAGTCTGTGAAACACCAAACTGAAGCAAAGCCCTCAATATTAAACAATAACGTATAAACCAGCATTAAGCTCATCCCACGGATGGGATGGGGAGGGGGGGGGGGGGTCGGGAAGAACCAGACGAGCGGGGCTGGATGCGCAGGGCGCCCGGTGCAAGTCCTGCCACCAAAACCAAGCATGGAAGCAAGGCGGCTTCCCGAGATGCCCGGAGCAAGGGCACCAACTCCAGAGCCACCTCCTGGGCTGCCGCAGTGGCAGGATTTCAACTCGAAGCCGTTATTTCGCAGTTTTTTTTTTTTAAATAAGAGGTCCTTGCTAGGGAGGAAGAGGCCGTTTGATGGCTGAGCGCAGCCTGAGGGCCAGGAAAGCCAGCACCACTCCGAATTCCCGCATTGGCTCCAGGTGTGACCTTGGGCAAGGTCATGACATCCCTGCATCCGCAGGGGGTCCGAGGGACCCCCCCCGACCTCCCGAGCAGCTGGGCTACGGCAGGGAAGGCTCAGCAATCGCTTGTCCCGTTGACACCAGTGCAGCCAGCCCCAGAGCTCCCCAAAACCCCCCAATCTGAGCCACATCGCTTCCCAGAAAAGGGGGTCCAACACCTCCTCGGCCTGAAAACGACATTAGAACCTTCCCCCCCCCTCCTTTCTCCTTGAGATTAGATGCTTTACAAAGCTTCCCCCCTTCTCTAAAGGGAATCCGAGCTGTGTGAAGTATTCTGAAGCTTCAGGCAATCGTCTTCTGGGAAGCCAAGCTCCCTCACCCACACAGCCGGGCTTTGTCGGCTGCGGGGACTGAGGGGGCCTGGGGGAGCGAGTCGGGCCGTGCAGGCAAGGTCACCCCCCCTCCCTGGTCAGGGGGCTGGGACAATCAGCCGGACAGTGTGGGAACGGCTGCAGGGTCATGAGACCGCCGAGGGCTGGCATGGAAAGTTGTACAACTTCGCGACTCATTCTCCTCGCACAACATGCCCTTTGTGTCCCTCATCTGCGGTGGCCGAGAACGTCGAGGGGCAAACGGGCTGCCCCCAGCCCCCCAGGAATAGCCACGGCCAGAGACCACCGGGCTCCTTCCCCGAGGGCGGCCACCCAGCCCTTTAAAAATCACACCCTGTTCCCTTCTCAGGGGGCTGAGCAGCCGCAGCGTTAACGCCTGCACAGGGCTGGGTGGCTCAGGGGATTAGTAACAAGAGATGGAGCCTTCCACCTTCCCAGGTTCATTAAAAACACCCCAGCAGGAGCAGGCTCAGGGCACAACGCCGTGCCGGTGGGTTGGGTGAGACCCGCTTGGAAAGGTCCTGACGGCCAGGTGACACGTGGCAAAAGTCGCTGGCACGACCGCCCAGCTAGTCCCCTCCTTGGCAAGGAAAAGGTCTGAATGGGCCACCAAGTGGGAGCTTCAACTACTGACCTAAATTTCCCAGGCAGCTCTTTTCTCTCTCTGCACCCCCCGACCGCCGAAAAGGCATTATCCACTTGTTGTCCCAGACTGCGCGTCTCTGCAGGGTTGCAAAGATCCCACATTTCACCCCAAAGCGGCTGCGTTTGAGAAGTTCAGAAATCGTCCTCGCACATAACTCGTAGCAGCGGAGGGGGCACCGTCAACTTAAAATATGGTCCATTTGAAAGAGAGAGTTTACAACAATACCAGAGCTCTCGAATTTACTTACAAACCTTATTTATAAACCTGGCATGTGCATCCCTAACTACTCAGCTAACTCTGCTATCAGCGGTGCTGAGCCCGCTCCCCATGTCCAAAATACCAACGCAACCAAGATTTGGCTATCCCTGGTTCCCAGGTCAGCCCGACACAAACACATCCTGATTCCAGGCAGGTAAAAATGTCATTTTTTTGCGCGAGAAGCGTCGCTGACCACACGTGTGAGCGAGGGAAGCCCTCCGCCATCCCTCGACAGCGGCAACCTCGGCCGTTCCGCATCGCACCGAGGCCATCTGCAGCTTGATGCTGCTCCTCAACGCTAAAAGGTTATTTTCTTTCCTTAAGCTCAAGTTATCAACTCGCTCCTTTCAGACCTACCAGCCGAACTGCAGAAGAGCAGAAGAGAGCATTAACCGAAACCCCTGAGCTTGCACTTTACTCACCTCCAGTCCAGCGGGATGTCACCCAATCGCTTTCTTACAGGAGTTCTGGAATTTGACATTTACATTCAAATGAGACAACCACATTAAGATGGGATCACAACCAAAAGCGCTGACAGAACACTGCTTAATTACTAGTTTTCCACACAACCTCAGTGGGTTTGGTGTTTTGGTTTTTTTTTTTTTTCTTTTGCTTCTTTGCGTTACTTTAAAATTTAGCTGGGCAAACAGAGGAACCTGAGCAGCTTACGAGGGCTCTGAAATATGCAGGTATCGGGTGTAAGGGCTAAGTCCCACCTGCTTAGCTGGTAACAGCCAATGTTTTCCACGCACTCTTCATCCGGAAAAAGATCCCAAGTCGCTTTACAAAGCCAGGGCTCTCCTCTCCCGCAGAGGTGCCACCCACTCCAGCAGCACCGATGAGAAGCTTGAGCAACACTACGCACCCTCTCCAGGCAGAAAGGGAAAATTATCATCACCTTTTCCCCCAAGCACGAGGCAAAATGGCTTTCGGGCATGGCTACAATCCACAATGCAAAAGTTTCCTGGGAATAACTGCGTTTTGGGCTACGGCACATGGTTATTTGGCCTCCTGCAGCTCAAGGTACCCAAGGAATGGAGATCGCAAGTTGATTTCTTAAAGGCAAGGCACATATGACAGTTACAGGGCAGACTCTGCAGCAGCGCTGCTGTGTGCTAGAAAACAATTATTAAAATAATGTTGCTATATAAAAAAAAAAAAAAAAAACCAATAAAACCCCAACAAGTCAGTGGTTTGCTGCCCAAGGCCCAAACATTATCCTAGCCCTCACTCACCACCGACTGGAGAAATGGGCATTTTTTCCCTATGAATAGCTCACCCCAATTATAGGTCACACAATGCAAGTCCTTGTCTCTTCACTTTATATTTAGGGAGCGATCATCCCAGTTCCCCCTTTCCTTCTTCCAGCTGCTTGGACGTATCTGCAAGCCTGGGTCTCTTGAGATAAAAACGCAGCGCTCTGGCCATTTGGAGCACGAGCCATCATCTCTGCTGACACCAAGCTCTGCAACATCCCAAGGACAAGCCCAAGCAGGTCTCCCTCTGCCCAGGATCCACCCTAAACTATGCAGAGGCCTCGGGAAACACACCTAACGCAGCAGCAGCAAGCCAAAAAGGTGGGAAGATGGTAGGCAGGAGGAAATGAAGGAGGGTGTTTTGCCTGCTTGGGAAAAGTCACTATTTCAACCACTCTACGGTGCTGTTAAAATTCAACTGCTCTCTAAAAGGAATGCGCTGTCGGCAGTTTAGTGCCAAACTATCCGAATTATGTGGACCTGCAAAGCAGATGCATGTTCTTGAGAGGAAGACCCTGTGCATCAACAAACTGCATTGTATGGAAAAAAAAAAAAAAAAAGAAGACAAAATAAAAGCACACTGACTGATTTTTAAACAAATCTACATTTTCGATAACGTAACGGGAAGGAATCTTTTGCGTTTAGCAGGTAATTGAGCCATCAAGGGCATAAAAGAATGAATTCAAGCTTTATCATCTCTTAACTGGACATCGCATCTAGGGTAAAACACCAGAGGACACATACGGCATGACCAAGATCATGCAGCTATTGAAGTGCAGAGATCAGAGCAGAACGAGCATCCTGCGAATATCTGTGGCCTCTCTGCGGACAATATGGCTCTGTCTTCTACAAACGGGCACCCGCTCCAGCCCCCTATGAATCCTCATCCAAAGGCACTGGCTCTGGGAAGCATCTTATCCCCCAACTGTCAATGCAAGGTCTCTGTTATGGCAGCTCTAACCGCTGGATTCACGACATGAAGGCTCAGCTAAGGAACGAGACTGACCACATCAGGAGGATTCAGCCGGCTCCGAAACATGCACCGGGCTCCTGGTCACACCACCAGCTCAAGCCACCACTCCACTGGTTCCTCAAAACAGGGCCATTGTTTTATTCTCATCCTTCCAAAGATCAGAGCTTTCTGAGCGTCAATGCCTCAAATTTAACGTGAAGTGGAAAAACAACCGAGATGCCACGACAATATCCGAGGAGGCAGCCCGAGCTCCTCAGGTACCTCAACCACCCTTCATTTCAGTCCAACTCGATGAACTCGCACCACTATCAGGTAAGCAAAACAGCCGGGGCTTTCCTTCCCACTGCCAGGTCTGACCTGCCAGGGAGGTTTGCCTCTCCCTATGGTCTAGAAACATATGCCTGGGCAGCGTAGGAAGCTCCAGCACAGAGTCAAGCCTTGTTCTAGGACTGTCTCATACCAAGTGGCTGCCCAAGGTAAAAGGAAATCCACCCAAAAACCTGCAGATAGATCAACCGCCAATCCTTCGGCACGGATCATCACCGCATCCCTCATCTTTGACGAGCTAAAGCACTTTAGGAGCCATCTATCGACAGGGAAGAAACACCTAATACACCACAGAAACAATGATCCCTGGGGCAGGACACACAATGATTTAGCAGCACCGAAGTTCAGGCAGGAAAGGAGAATCCCACATCCTGCTACCGCTGCCAAGGGAACGCTGGGAGGAAGAAGAACTGGTAATTGCTCCCACTGAAGTTTGGACAGAGCACTGGAACTGAACGCCCCTCGGACCCTCAACGAGCGTCATGGGAACTTCAATGACCACAAGTAATAAAGAACCTTGATTTTCCTTCATATTAAAAACTAACAATAATAATAATCCCCTCCCACAGCAGAGCACCTCGGAGGTAGGAGCGGTGCCAAGAGGTGGCTTTGCCGCGGTGCTGTCCTCACCTCGGGCGGGCCAAAAGGGGCAGATCTGCAGAGGCGGTGGAGCAAGGACAGCCCTCCCCCAGCCGCCAGCCAGCCATTTCCTCGCTCAGGAGCGGCTGCATCCTGTGCTCATTCAGAGGAGCCTGCGTAGGTCTGATATATTTGGCAGAGCATCTAAATCGGGCTGGAAGAGCTGCATTGAAGAATTTGGATGAAGAAGTCCTAAGCCCACGTTATACCAGTGTTTCAGCTCAGATGTCAAACCGGGCTACGAAGGGACGACCACCAAGCCTCTCATCAAGGTGACACATCACCTAACAGCTCCTGGACAGACAGGTTTTGGGGGTAATTCAGTAATCTCCCTGCTACCTCAGGCAAACTGTGGCAGTTGATTGAAGGTATCCCCAAGAAACCAATTTAAATTTTACACCTCAACCCATCTATAATCTTTTCAGTATTCAAAACCGGCCCCCTCCCAGCCCTTCCCACTGTGTCAGCAGTGAGAAGAAGCAAAGAACTTCACCAAGACACCTCGGTGGTCTACCAGTAAGCACTCGTGCCAAGCCAGAACCAGAGCAAGAGCAACTGGAACCAGGCTCCCAAATTCCTCTGGCAGCGCCGGGTTGCAGAGCAAGCAGCAGAAGAGATGGTGCGACCACGACGGAGTGGGGAGATAATGACTACCCAGGTGGAGCTGGGTCTCCATGGTGCTGTTAAATGAGGTGCTAGAGGTCTGGGATTCCTCATCACACTACAGGAAATCATCAGGGACACTGCTACGGAGCACACCAGGAAGAAAAGGACACGTTGCTCTTCATTTTCCAAAACTGCTTGCATTTAAGTGCTTTTCACATGATGGTCCAGAAGAGAAAGGATGTGCCAGATGTGGCTTTTTTCTCGTTGCATGGACAGCAAAAGGACAAGTCCTGCTGAGGAAAAGGCTCACGACTATCGGCTTTAACACCAAATCCAGGGTCTGACCAACCAACTGACCCCTCAACAACCCCGCTCTCCTTTCCTTCCTTGACTCCCACATTCAGGCTCCATACCTCAATCCAAACTCTGACGTCTAGGCTCAACCACAACACAGAGAGCATTACTACTGCTGACCGGGAGAATTAAACCAAATCCAGCAAAGGGAAAATGCACAGGGCCCACTCCGACATGTCCCGAGTGCCTGGGGACAGGGGACAGGCACTCTGCATCTCCCAGGACAAGGTCTGCAGCTTTCACCTAAACCTAATGGCATTCACCGCCCACAGAAGAGACACAGCACGGCTCTATATTTTTAAAGATGCTGGTAGCTAACTTCCACAATTAAGAAAACAGATGAGGGATGACCAAACGTCACACTCTGCGACGCTGCAGAGCCCTACCGATGTCTGGAACTGGGAAGACATTTCCTTCCAGGGCACAGCGCGGCCTCGCAGAGCACACGGGGAAGTTCGGTTTCCGCTGCAGCATCGACTACTGGCAAAAACCAGAAGTCGACGTAGACCCTGAGAGACGGCAGTGGTCTGCTCCCGCCTGCCACGTCACGTGGCGAAGCACCACAGCCCAGCCTCCGCCAGACCTGTTACGGCACAACTGAAAGAGACGGCATGGCGCGGCACAGAGCCTCCCCGATCTGCCACCCCTCCAAAACCACCCCGCGCCCATCAACACGTGTCCCCTTTCACCGCTGAGAGCAACAACCACGACGTACTAAAGCTTCTCTTATGTTGCAAGGTTAGCTTGAACTGGTTACTCCACCCAGACCTCCTTGCCAATTTTCTCCTTTGTCATCAGAGACCGTATTTAATCCAGCAGGAATGTGCCTTGGTTCAGGCCCGTGTAGTCAGGGACCCAAGGCCAGTGCGTGTCCCTTGAGCTTCGGTGCGTGCAGGTGTTTATTTTTGAGCCCCCGTCACCAGCACCATTGCTCTGCCTTGAGGTTCCTCAACACGACTTCCTGGGTCGATCACATGAGGTCTGCGTGCTGGGACCATCACCGAGCAGCGCCGACAGCCACCGGCGAACGGGAATTTCTCTGCACTGAGAAGAAATGAGCCACCATCCACCGAGAAGGCCGAGAGCCACCCAGCGACCCTCAAACCCACCTTCACCCCAGCAAGGCTGTGTAAAAATTGCTCCCAGGCCTCCCTCCTCCCCTCAGCTGAGCCACTGCAGCCTACGCAGGCAGCCCTCGGCCTGCTGGAAATGTCCGAGCACGACGTACGGGGCCAGGAAGGCCGGCCAGCCTTGTATTAATGGAAGCTGCTTGTTTTGCTGCTGAAACAAACTCTTCAAAAGCCAAGCCCAAGTGTGCCCACACGCCTGTTGCCGCAGCCCTCCGACGGGTTTTCTCCCACATAGCTCTGTTGTTGCTGTACGGCAACAGAGCAGCTCCCTGCAAAACCACAGCAGGGTTTTTGGGAGATCCTGCAGAATACCAAGCCCCTAGTTCTCCTAAATACTTTAGAAAGCCTCAGAAGTTACACGCAAAGGGGAAGAAAAAGCACCACAAAACATGAAACTCTGCGTGTTTCAATCCCGGCTAAAGGAGCAGCCCTTGCCTAGGAGCTCAGTGTGTATGGAAGGGGAAGGTTTCTTCTTCAACTCAAAAATCCCGTGAGCCTGGAGGTACCGAGATCCACGCAGAACTAAGCTGCCAATATTTCAAAAAGGCAACATTCGGCCCCTTTGCCAAAGGGAGTGACAGAAGACTCGTCACGAAGAAACGAAGCCACCACCAGCATTAACCCCCTGCCCGGCAAAGCAGGAGGGCTGAGCGGGGGCTGTGGGGCCACCGGCACGTCCTAGACACTCAAGGCTAGATGAAAATGAGAGCTTCAGCGGGCGGTATTTTTACACCCTCCTCCCCTTCAGTGACCAGGCACGACCACAGACCAGCAAGAGGCCAAAGCCTGCACTCCCCACTCCGGCCAAAATCCCCTCAAAGTCACCACCGGTGTTTTCCCCGAGAAAGGCCAACAGCATCTGCCCCCTTCGCACCACCTTCCCCCTCCCATCGCAGCTTCTCTCTGTCTCCTGAACCAAGACAAACTACTCAAATTCTAAATCCCCCCATTCCTGCAGCACCTGTCCATTTCCTGACCTGCTCCCTGCACAGCCAGCTCTCCAACCCATCTCCCCCCGAACCCCAAAATCAACCCATCCCTCTCCCACCCCACAGCCATGTCACAGGTTCCCCTTCGCAGCCTCCGTGTCCTCCCCATCCAACGAGCCCAACTTTTCCTGCCCCGCTCCCCCTGCCTTCAGCATTCCATGGCGGAGGTCTAGCATTCATCTAATTGCCTCAAATGACACCACGAAGACCGGTTGTCTTCTCCACACCAGGAAAAGGGGTTAAAAAAAATTAAAGAATAAGACTGGCGTTTAGTGACAAAGTAGAGTGTATTGGGCAGGGCAGTGCCTTAGGTAATTCCCAGTCTGTGGATAAACAGACAGCTCGTCTCACCATTCTCGACTCCATGCGACGTGCAAAAGCGAATCCCGAGAGCAAGCATGCCACGCGCTTCATCCCCGGCAATGCTGTCCTGCCACGAAGCTCTTTTCCTTCCCTCCTCGGCACACAACCGGGCAGCACGGGGATGAAGGGAGGGAACGCTGAACCGGTACCGCATGTACTCTGCCTGTTGGGGCAAGAGGCTCCGAGTAACTAGAGAGCAGCAACCTGTAGCTACAAGCCTACCTGCGACGTTTGCCCAGCTCTGCGTTGGGTAGGCACTCAAGCAAACAGAAGAGGAGGGAAAAAAAAAAAAAAAAGAAATCCACCACTTACTTGTTTCTAGTTTGCCAGTGGGAAATAAGTAGGTGCGTGAACCAGGAAGGAAATAGGGTGCACAACTGCAGTTTAACAGCGGGCAAGAGAGAGTTAAAATTCCGCGCTGGGATGCTTGGGAGCATCCTCTGCTGCGAAAAAAAAAAAAAAAGCAGGGCAGCAGTCCTTCCCGCAGCAGGGAGAGGATCTCATGCAGTTTCAGATGGGCATTACTGAACCGCAGGGGTGGAAAGCGGGAGGACAACAGTCCCGAAGGTGCTAACCCTGCACAGGCAAAGAAACCACCCAGCAAGCGCCAGCGCCGTGTGTTTCTGCCCGGGCCCCCGCACGGCTTCAAAGAGATCGGCGAAAAGTATTTGAGGCAGCAAGGCTGTCGTCAGGGAGATCCTGCTCCTGACAGTTCGGCTGTACGCATTTTTTAAGGGGTCGGCGAAGCAACGGTGTCAGAAAGCCGTGGATTGCCAGGGGATCTGCGGCTCATCTCACCGACGTGGCCTTGGCTCCCACCTGCAGCTACGGGGCAGCTTGCACCAGTTTCCAGTTTCTCGCACCTTGTCACATTAAGAGAGGACACCGAGCCCTATAGTTTCCTTCCACCTGCAGCCCCGGGGGGCCTCTGCCCGAGATCTCGCAGGAAGATTTACAAGTCCCTCAGAGAGCCAGGTCTCTGGTGGGGGAAGGATCCCCATCGCAATTTGAGGCACAGAATGACTTTTGCTCCGTTTGCACCCTGGAAGCGGCGTCTGGACTCTGCTACAGGAGCCAGCAATGACACCAGGGAGACAGGGAAACTGAAACGATGCACAGAGGGAAGATGATACAGCCAGGGAGCGGGGTGAGAAACAATCGTCCCCAGATACTCGCAGAGGATCCTGATGCTTGTCTGACCTCGTTTGCTCCCACTCTGACGTCCCAACGGAGCTCCTCCGGGACCGGCGGGATGCTCCAGGCACAGGTACAGGGACGGACACACAGCTCACGCCGATCGGGAGGCGGCACCAAACACAACCACGCGCCAGTTTGGATCAAAGGGTCATGGGACTGGGTACAAACGCTTCCCTTCATCCTAGAGACGGACTGTCTTTCTCCCTTTCCCCGAGTTTTGCTCGTCAAAAGGCTTTTAATTACAGCTTGAAACCAGTCTCTTCAAATTTGAGGTTAAGGCTGGTTGAGAGCATAGTTAAGAGCAACTGTTTATTGCTTTGACTATGCAAGATAACGAGTAGGATTCTAATTGTTTGCCACAGAAGTCTTCTCTTTCAATAAACGCAGCATCCCGAGACTGGGAAAAAACCCTCAAGTGTCAGTTTTAATCAAGATTAAACCACAGTTCTCAAGCATTTAGGCTCCGTCTCAAACGCAAACCAGGAATTTCACAGCCTCCCCCCCTCAATTTTTAAGTTTGACTCGATTCCACAGAGTTAAAACCCAGCACTCGGGCAGCACTTCATCTGCCAAAGGAGGTCTCGAGGGAGACAGTCAGCGCAACCAAACCATCGCAGCACCTTGATAAAAGCATAAATTTCCTCCCTGATTTGCGTCCCATGCCGACATCCAGATTCTCACGCCGGGAAAATCACCGTAATTTTCAATTCTGCTTTAAAAAAGTCACAAAACACAAAGCAAACCCACCGCGTTCACCGTGTCCAATTAATTCCACCCAGCCGCGGCTGGCCCAGCACCTCCACAAAGCAGAGCTCCTTATTAAACCCACGATACAGCTAAAGATCGTCATTGGACCCGCTACCACAACGCAACGAGACGCATATATGAGCGAAAAATAAATTTAAAAAAAAAAAAAAAAAGGCCTAAGAGGAGTTGCAGATCAGGAGAAAATGAAGAACTACTTTCATTCAGCACCAAATTTATTAAGAGCTCATGCCTTGCAAAACCCTCCCCTGAGTTACTAACGCAATTAAGGCTTGGTGGAAAAATCCCACCATCTCACCCATGTTTGGGTTGCGCCTCTTCACTCCCTCTTTCACCAGAACAAGCCTAAACAGGGGCCAGAATGAATATTAAACAAGAACGGCTCCTCTCTAATAAACGGCTCAGTTTCTCTCTGTCTCGCCTTTACTTTTTTTAAAGTTGTTTAAATACAACATCTCCAGCAAACCATCAGGATTAAGCCAGCCCGTCTCTTCCTGATCAGCCTCCAGAAGTGCCCACATACTGCAATTTTTAACCAGAACCAGCAGAAATGTTCAGAAATAAAACATTTCCTTAAAAAAAACCCAAAAATAAAACACAACATGAAACTCCGACACTTTTTAAAACGACGGGATGACCTTTTAGCTCCGCTGTGCACAACTTCAACCCTCATTAGGTTGTAAATTCTTCCAGGCAGAGACCTTCTCTACCCGTGTCTATAAAGTGCTTCTTATATAAGTTATGGTTTTGATAACCAAGACAATTAACAGTGCGGGGAACCTGGGACCAGCAGCAAACTGGGACCAGCAGCAAACTCTTACCAAGAGTCCTTGAGCAGAGAGAAACTTTTGCTGCCCAGCCTCCTGCTGGCCTGCCAGTACCAGGATCTCCAGGAGCTGAGAAGGAGGAGGAAGGAGCAATCACATCGGTTCCTGGTACCGGCACGACAGGAGCTGTTGTTTTCAACATAGGAACACCGGGATTTAGAAGTTCTGGTCAGAAGAAGCCCCAAGTGCCGGCAGTCCCGCTCCATGCGTGGGTCCGAGGGCTTTTCCCGCACAACTGAAACAACTCGGGGCACGAAGCCCTTTCCCCGGGCAGCTCGCAGCTCGCCTCCGTTTTCAGACCATGGTCACGGCAGCGATCTGCCCGTGACTTTGCCTCCTGCCATCAGCCTCGCACACGCAGCACTGACAGGGACTCCAGCACTAACCTTCGGCTCGACCTCGGGGGGGTTCGGCACAGGGTACCCCCGAGGCTCGATTCCCAACCCACTGCCTCGAACTCATCAACCTTGAGAGGGTGGACGGTGAAGACAAGGAGGTGTCCCCCTGCCTGGCCGAGCAGAGGCCTCCCCTGGGCCTTGCGCAGGGGATGCTGCCCCTCACGCCAACCTCGGCCTTCCCCGCAGGTCCCGCGCTGGGGAGAGCGGCTTATCCTGCCCGGGCCCAGCCCCGGCGGCTTCCAGGGCCCCAACCACCGAGGGGGGGAAGGGGGGGGGATTATCACTGCGAACCGCCGCCGGCCGCCCGACCCCCCCCCCCCCCCCCGCTCCCAGGGAGTGGGTGCGGAGCCGGCCGGGGGGAGATAAGGAAGGGGGAGAGAAAAAAAAATATATAATAAATAATCTCCACAGAGGGAAGGCCCGGGATGGCAGGCCGGGGGGAGGCCGGTAGGCCTAGGGGGAGGCCCGGGGGAAGGCCGGCTCCCCGCGGGGACGACCTTGGGGTGCTCGGGGACAAGCGGGGGAGCCCCAGCGGGGCCTGCAGTGGTCCTGCCCGGCGCCCCCGCACCGGCCGGACTGGCGGGGCCGCGGGCCCTGGGGGACCCCACCCAGCGGCCGGGCCCCCCCTTCCTCTTCCTCCTCCTCCTCCTTCTCCTCCTCCTTCTCCTCCTCCTCCTCCTCCTCCCCCCCCCCCCCCCTCCTCCTCGGCGGGTCGGGCCGGGCCGAGCCGCCCCCCCCGCGGCGGGGCCCACAGGGAGCCTTGGCCGGGCGCCACGACCCCACCCCTTCCCCCGGGCGGGCCGCCGCCAATGGAGGCCGGGCGGGGACGGAGGGGGGGCCGGGGGGGGGCGGCGGGGGGCGCTGAGGCGAGGTCCTGGCCCCGCGGCCGCCGGCCGGAGCACCCCCCCGCCTCAAGCCGGGCCGGGGCGAGGCGGGCCGGGCCGGGCGCGGCGCGGGGGTCGCGGGGAGGCAGCGCAGGCCCCGCCACGCCTGTCCTCGGCCGCCCCGCACCCCGCCCGCCATTGGGCCCGGGCGGCGACGGGCGGGCGCGGGGCCGGAGAGGGCGCGCCCCGATTGGCCCCGCCCGCTGCCTGTCAACACCGCCTCCCACTCGCCGCCCGCGCGGGGCACGCCGGGAAGCGCAGTCCGCGCGCCCCCTCGCACCTGCGGGGCGGCGCTGCCGGCGGACTACAACTCCCAGCAGCCCTCGCGCCGCGAACCCCCCCCCCCCCCCGGGCCCTTCCCCCCCCCACCCCCCCCTCCGCGACCCCCCCAGCACGGCCCGGCCAAGTACAACGTATGCAGGCTGGGGGGGGCATGGGGGGGGGGGGGGGCGGCTTCCCCAGCCCCCCCGCCCCACAGACTCCCCCGACCCCCCTCCCCACCACCCCCCCTAAAGCCTCGCCGAGGAGTGGGGGGGGGGGGGTGGGGGGGGAACGGGAGGCCTGACACCCCCCCCCCCCTCTAAAACCGGACCCCGCCCCCCGCGCCCCCCCCACTTCTCCCCGTACCGGGCGGGGGCCGAGCGGTCCGAGCGAGCGGAGCGGGCCGCGCCGTGCCGAGCCGGGCCGGGCCGGGCCGAGCCGAGCCGTGCGGGCGGGCGGAGCAGGCTCTGGCCGCCCCGCGGGAGCTGCTCGCCGAGGCCCGTATGCGGCTCCTTCCTGCTCCGGCCGGGGCCGCCCCGCTCTTAAAGGGGCCGCGCACCGCCCCCCCAACCCCCCGCCCCCCCCCCCCCCCCTTCGCCGCCGCGGGGCGCAGCCGCCCGCACGGCAGGGAAAAGGGGGTGGGGGGGACGGCCCCGGCAGCGCCGCGCAGGGGGAGGGCGGGGGCTCCTGTAAGGGACCCCCGCAGACCCCGCGCCCTCCCCCCCCCTCCTCCCCCCCCAACGTGGGCCAACGGAGCGCGTGTCACCGCCGCGGCCACCCGCCTGTCACCCCGTGGGGCACCGCCGTGTCAGCCCCCCCTCACACACGTGCCCCCCCACGGGGCAGGTCCCCGCGCCCCCAGACCCACCCGCGTCGCCTCCTTCCTCCCCCCCCCCCCCCCGGCATGTCACCCTGTAAGGGCACTTCCCTGCACCCCCAGACCCACCCGTGTCACCCCCCAGGGCACCCCCCTGTCACATGCACACACACGTGCCCCCCCACGGAGCACCTCCTCACGTACCCTGACCCACCTGTGTCACCCCCCCCACGTGTCACCCCATGGGGCACCTCCCCACACTCCCAGACCCACTCGTGTCACCCCATGGGGGACCTCCCTGTGCCCCCAGACCCCCCATGTCACCCCATGGGGCACCTCCCCACCCCCCCAGACCCACCTGTGTCACCCCCCCACATGTGCCACCCCATGTGGCACCTCCCCATGACCCCAGACCCATCTGTGTCACCCCACAGGGCACCTTCCCGCACCCTCAGACCCACTCATGTCACCCCATGGGTGACCTCCCTGCCCCCCCACATCACCCTCCTGTGTGTCACCCCATGGGGCACCTCCTCACACCCCCAGCCCCACTCGTGTCACCCCACGGGGGACCTCCCTGAACCCCCAGACACCCCTGTGTCACCCCATAGGGCACCTCCATGTCACTTCCCCCCCATGTCATCCCCCAGGGCACCTCCCAATGCCCCTAGACCCACTAGTGTCACCCCCCCCAACATGTGTCACGTCCCTGCATCACCCCCCTGTGTGTCACCCCATAGGGCACCTCCCTGTCACCCCTCTGTGTCACCCCACAGGGCATCCCTCTGTGCTCCCAGACCCCCCATCACCCTATGTCACTCCCCCCCCACCATGTCACCCCTCCTCCTGTCCCCCCCCCGTGTCCCTCAGTACCCCCTCTGTCCCCTGCCCCCCGCCGGGAAGGGGATGCTAAGCAGCTCTGCCCAAGGTCAGGGGTGGGCTGGGAGCCAGCCCAGCGGGGACAGGGGACAGGACAAACCCTCCGGAGCCACCACTTCCAGGCCCGCAGCAGGGAGGGGGGGACACAACCAACAGCCCCCACCCGTGACCAGAGCGCCAGGTCCCTTGTCGATACCCACCATTCCGCTCCAGAGTGAATGGCTCCCTAAGGCCCTTTTCCTGCAGGTTGCCAGGCTCATCTGCACGGAACACGGGCTGCCGTGGGGCGGCAAGATTTTAAGGAAGATTTTGAATTAATAATAATTTTTTAAAAAATTTATTAAAGGAAGAGAAAGGAAAGGAAAAGCTTTGACCAACAGACCCTCCGGGGCTCTCAGGGGGCCTCTGCTCCAGCCCTGCAGACACCATCCCTGGATTTCCCCATTTTTCCCCCTTTTTTTCCTTAAATAACCCCATCAGCTCCTCACTGAGGGATCAAGGGCTTCACCCCCGCCCCGTCCCCACCTCCCCCCGGGCAGTGGGAGCCTGGGGGGAGACGGGAGGCATTTTAGGGGGGTGGTGTCAGTATCACTAATTCCATTCTGCAGGTGGGGAAACTGAGGCAGGATGGGGGAAACCTGGCTGCGAGTGAGGATGGGGGGGCCTCAGGCCCCAAACCCACGTGTGGGTGGGGGGTGAGGCAGGGTGGGGTGCAGGGGGGGCTGCCCCCCGGGCCGGGCCCTGCCACGCGCTGGCGGCCGCACGCTCAGCAGCTGCTTTCGTTTTCCCCCGCCGTGGCCTGGGGCACGCCCGGAGCCCCCCCGCACTAAGATGAGGCCCCAGCACAGCCCCCCTCGTTCCCCAAAACCCCTCCCCACCCCAAAACCACCCAAAACCCACCCGCAACAGGGATATGGGATGTTGGGGGGGGTGGGGGGGGGCAGGACCCCAAACACCCCCCCCAATCCTGTCCCACAACGGACACGAGGTTGGGGGTGCCCCTTCCTCCAGCCCCCCCCCCTTCCTCCCTGTGCCCCCAAAACCTCACTGCGCTCACACCCCAGACCAGGACCCCCCCCCAGGACCCCTCCCCCCCCCCCCCCCTCCCCCCCCCGAGATTCCCAGCCCAACCTCACCAACACCTGCTGCAGCTCCCATGGGTGGAGTGAGTTTCTCCCAGTCTCTGCAGGACGGCCTAAGGGGGATCCCACAGCACCAGGAGATGCAAAACCAGGACCCCCCCTCAATGTGCCACCACAGGAGCTTCGCATCAGGCACGCCATGGGGGGAGCACAGCACCAGGAGGGGCACCCCAGTTGTCCCCCCCCCCCCCCAGTTCTCTAATGGCACAAGAATTCTGCAAAATCCAGTTATTTTTCAATTCTGATTTCGATTTCGCCAGCGCTGCCCCGGGGCAGCTCCTCCTCTCCCAGCCCCACCTCCTCCTGCTTCTTTTCACCCCAAATATTGAAAAGCCATAAATATTTCACCCCAAATATTTGGGAGGCGATCCCGGCTCCCCCCAGGGCAGGATTTTTAAGGCATTGCACCATCCTTGGACCCCGCATCTGGAGCTGGATAATTCCCATATCGCCTGCTTCCGCGGGAGGCAGCCGACGGGCAGAGCCACCGGCACGGCTGTGTCCCCACGTACCGTCGGTGACATCGCTCCCGTCCAGCGAGCCAGGACACGCCGGGATTCCAGCTCCAGAGGGGTTAAAGCCACCTGCAGCACAACCAAGAAGAGGGGAAAAAAAAGGCTGTAAATGTTAAGTGCCATTTATTTATTTATTTATTTTCCATGATGAAAATCTTGAGTATTAAAAAAAAAAAAAAAAATTAATAATTGCACCAACAAAACGCTCAACACTTTTTCCTGCTCCTCCTCCAAAACCCAGCACCAAAACCAACTGAAAATACCCTAAATCTTTAGGAATTGCCCCCATTCCCTGCCTCCCACTTAAATTAATAGTCAAAACCCTAACAACGAGCACCCCTGGGGTGCCTTGTCCTGGGCACCCCCCCCCCCCCAAATCTGGGGTCACCCCCCCTAGATTTGCCTTTGGGGGAGGGACACATGGACGCACACACTGCAGCCCCCGGGGTTTATCCCCGAGCAGGGCAGCGCCTTCACCGGGGAGGGGACAGGGGGACGAGGGGTTTGGGGGGTTACCAAGTCACGGCACTCCCTTCTTGGGGGGGGGGGCAGCACAGTGGGACTCCAGTGCAGGCAGAAGGGACATCAGCCCAAGGGGGCAACAAACTAGCCTGAAAAAGAAGGAAAATGCACCCAAAAGTGTCCCCTTGGGGGGCTTGGGGATGGCAGTGCAGGGGAGCGAGACACCCAAAAATGTGGTGGCAAATAAGGTGACAGCAGGGAGCTGCCACCCCCACAGCACGGCCCGTGGGGTCGGGGACAGATCCAGCCAGGATCCAGCCCCCGGGGGGGTTTGCAGGGTCCTTCGCGGGCAGAAGGGGAGGTGACAGGGAGGGACCATCAGCCACAGCGGCCTTGGGACAACGCCGGAATCCCCGGCTGGGTTCATCCCCTCCCTGCAGCACCCAGCACCTCCCGGCCAAGGGAGGGGGGGGGGGGGTGTCCAACGGGGGACCCCCAGGGCTCTGCTACAGCCACGGTGGCCTTGGCCACTCATGGGGAGGGCGAGAGGTAGCCAGGGAAAACCTAGAGCCTGGGGGGGGGGGGGGGGTTCACCCTCCCCAGACCCCCAGGAGATGGTGGGGTCAGGAGAGGGACCCATGGCCATCATGGACAACCCGCCTCCCCGGGCTGGAAGGAGCCAGGGAAGGAAAACCGTGCTCTCCCTGTCACCTAAAGGTGACAGCCACGGGGCCACGGTTCTCAGCAGCCCCCCCGCAGCTCCCCCCCATCCCCTCCCACTCCTCGCCCTGCACTCGGCTCATCAAGACCCTTCCCCCGATCCCCCCTGCGTGACAAGGACAGGCTTTAAACCAACCGTTAAAAAAAAACCAAACCCAAAGAAAATACAAGTCTCTCCCCCCGCCCCCAGCCACCAGGCCAGGAGGGAGCTCAGGGCCACACTCTTCTCCAGCTCGGCCATAAATCACCCCGCCGCGTGCCCGTCTCGTCCCCAGCAGGAGGGTGACGCTGTTTGGGGACACGCCGGGCAGGGTTTCTCCATTCCCAGTGTCACCGATTTCCACGTGAAAACCGGGTGGGGGGGGGGAAGTGTCTGCTCATCCCCATCCCCTGCCACCATCTCACACACACGCCCAAGCATGCACATGCACACACAATTATTTTCTTTTTCTTTTTTTTTTTTCTTTTTTAACCCAAGTGAACATGTTTCCAAAAAAAAAAAACCAAACCCAACCAAACAAAAAAAAAAAAAAAGAGAAAAATTAACATAAGCAGCACCACATTTCCCAAGTGTCAGGAGCTCCAGAGCTGGAGCAGAGGCCTGGAACACCCCCACATCAAAAGAAACCAACCCCGCTTCAGCTGGGGCCGGGGGGGGGAGCGGCTGAGAGAGACGCTTCCGAGGGGATGGGGCTTTGCCGCTGGGACGGGAGGCGAGCCGGGGCCGGGGGGGAGAAGGAAGGAAGGAAGGAGGGCAGTTCTGTCATTGACCGAGGGAGGGGATGCGGTGACGGAGGCAGATGTGCTGGCACCGGGCGGGCTGGGGGGGGCTCGGCCCTCACATGGCAGCGCGGGTGGGCGTGCTGGGCTGGTTCAACCGCAGCGTTTTGCAGAGCCAGCCGGCGAAATCCACCTCCTCCACTTCCGAGCGCTTGATGAAGGTGTGACTCTGGAAGCCAAGGGAAAACAGGGTTAGGAGCATCGCCGGCTGCTCCCCGGCTCCCGAAATCCATCCCCGTGCCGTGGGCAAGACCCCGGAGAGGAGAGAAGACCCTGGTACGACAGCTCAGGCTGCCCAAGAAGATTTTGGGAGAAATTATTTGTCCCTTGCAGGCCTGTGGCTGGGATTTTAATCCATGTAGTTGACACCGGCATGGGAGGAAGGAAGATTTAAAGGAGAGCGGAGTCTGCGCGGGCCCTGCCTGACCCAAACGCTGCTCCCTTGGGGCAAGCAGAGCAAGGTGCCGCAGCTCCTGCGCTCCCCCGGGGTCCCCACTCGCCCCTGACCAGCAAACCCTGCTCCCCTGGGGGCAGAAGGGAACGGAGAAGGACAGGATGACCTTCCCACAAGGGCATGGGGCCACAAGGACACAGGCCACCTTCTTTGCAAGGGCTACGTGGGAGCACCCAGATGTAGCTCAGGGGCTCAGCATGATGCCGAGGTCAACATGGTTAAACTGGGCTCGTAGAATGGTTTGGGTGGGAAGGGACCTTAAAGCCCACCCAGTGCCACCCCCTGCCCTGGGCAGGGACACCCCCCACCAGACCAGGTTGCTCCAAGCCCCGTCCAACCTGGCCTTGAACCCCTCCAGGGATGGGGCAGCCACAGCTTCTCTGGGCAACCTGGGCCAGGGGCTCACCCCCCTCACAGCAAACAATTTCTTCCCCAGATCCCATCTCAATCTCCCCTCTTCCAGTTTAAAACCATTCCCCCTCATCCCGTGGCTCCCCTCCCTGATCCAGAGTCCCTCCCCAGCTTTCCTGGAGCCCCTTTAGGGCCTGGCAGGGGCTGGAAGGTCTCCCCGGAGCCTTCTCTTCTCCAGGCTGAACCCCCCCAGCTCTCTCAGCCTGTCCCCACAGCAGAGGGGCTCCAGCCCTTCCAGCATCTCCGGGGCCTCCTCTGGCCACGCTGCTGGGATGCAGCCCAGGATGCTGAGAGTTTCTGGGCTGCCAGCGCACGCTGCCGGCTCATATTCAACCCATATATTCGTATTTATCTGCCCAGCTCAGGATGTCCCAGGCACCTCTGCAGAGATGGGACGGGCGGGTGGCTCCCATCCCCGGCTCCCCACGGGCCAGATACCATCACTGCCTTTGAATCAAAGGTGAGTCACTCCCTCTCCCAGGCTCAATTTGGCTCATCTTAAGCTCAGCCTGGGAGTTTCCAGCCTTTGGAGCAAGGGAAGCACGGAGGGACGGGACGGGGCAGCAGACCTGGTGCCACCCCCCTGCAGAAAGAAAATTGCTCTCCCCCACTTACCATCAGCATCTTCAGATCTGCCCGTTCTGCTGGATTTTTAATTAAGCTGAAATGAGAAGAACAAGAGAGCAAAACCAAGGCTGAGACATTTCTTGTGGGAAACCGATTATCCGGCTGGAGAGGTCTCCAGCTTCACCCAAAGCCACTCGGCCTCCCGGCTGCTTTCCCCAGGAGCCCGGCAGGATGGAAACGGCTCAGAAAACGCCGTCTCGAACAGCCCGGCTCCCAGGGAGAGCTGCAGGATCCATCTCTTCTAGATCGTGTGGGTGAACCGTGCCCTGCAAATGGAGAAAAGGACCCAACGCTTGGCAGGGATTAGTGATTATTTTTTTTTATATAACATCCAATCTCCATGATTTAATGGGGTCTGTGGCAGCATCCTCAGGTGTCCCCCCCCACCGCATCGGAAGGTCGGGAAGTCGATGGTGAACGCCTGGTGCCTGCAAGGCTGCGGGGTGACTCACAGCCCCAGCAATCTGCTCCACCATCCCCCTGCCAGGCTCATATTTAGAAGGTGCTGGGATACTGCTAAGCATCACCGCAAATAAACTGCTTTTATTTCAACCCTTCCCAAGGCAGGAGTTCCCAGCACAATGCTGAATCCCGCTGCAGCCAGGGAGAGATCACCTCCAGAGCACGGAGAACATCGCGTTACGCTGAATATTCTGGGTGGAGCTGCAGCCTGCAGAGCTGTGGGGGAGCACGTACAGTCCTCCACCTGCAGCCGCAAGATGAAATCCTTACCATTTATTTACAAACTCCTGGAAATCTTGCGTGAAAACTCCATTCGGCAGCTTGGGAGGTGGCTGCAGAGAAAAGGAGAAGAGTTTTCTGCATCACTGTGTCACAAATGAGTCAAAAAGCAGAGTTTTACCTACAGTCTTTAATAAGCTGCAGAAAAGCTGTCATCCTCCTCCTCCTCCTCGCTGCCCTTCCCCGCCAGGGACCCGCTGCCTGCCATTTCTCACCCTGGCAGCAAACGGCTGCCCCAGCACAATGCCCAGCTGGAGGGACCCCACGCCGAATCCCTGCCAAAACCAGGAGACCGAAGTTGCAGCATCACAATTCTGGATCCAATCTCACAAATCCCAGCTCTGGCAACGCCTAGAGCATACGGAGCCATTCCAGAAACAATAGCTGGGGGTCAACTCCTGTCACCCTGAAAGAGGAAGCTGCTCTTTCCACTTGCTGGTGGGATGGACCCTACTTTGCAAGTCTGGTAGGACATTTCAACCTGGGATTTTAGGTCACCCTCATTCAAAGGGCTTCATCCGAGAAAACATGCATGACCTCAGCGTTCATCCTTTGCTGATCTAGGGAGAAGCACGTTCGAAACGGCCGGTTGGAGAAGGAGCAGGTCATTACAGCCAAGAGCTCCCCTCTTTCAAGGGTATTATGAACTTCCCCCTGCAGAGCCTTATGCCACAACCAGAGACACTTTTGTAGTACAGAGAGATGGGAACAGGGGAGAAGGAAAGGACGTCTGCAGCTCAGAGGGGCTCGCTATCCAAAAGCCCCCATTCAACCAAAGGTTTTGGAGCTCACCCTGACTCAGAGTGGACACAACACTGCGGTACCTCAGGGAAGCCCCAGCAGAGCCGAGAGTAAAGCAATACCCACCTCATTAACTATATAATCCAGCAGTTCAAAGATGGCCATGGCAGGCCGGTTGTCCATCCCATGGCCTGCGTGGTTAAGATGACAAAAAGAGTGGTGAGAGGCTGTTTGGGGACAGCGAAGGGCCTCATTTTGCATGAGCAGCATGTGTGCTGCGGGACTTTTGCTGGGAGAGGCAGAGGCAACCCACCTGGGAACTGACTCGCAGTTAAAAAAAAAAAACCCAAGGAAGAGAAAACCAAAAAGCATTCCAAAATTTCGTATTTCTTTCCCTGTGCCTATAGTCCAGATTTATTTCCTAGCTTGGAGCATTTGGAGAGGACCAGACCATCTGCTGTGGCAGGCTGGCAGCGCTTCTAGAGCCTTCTGCTTCCAAGCAAATGGCTCAAGCGGAGCCTCCTTCAAACCTCCATGCCAGTACTTCTATGAGAGCTCCCAGCAAAGCTTTTCCCAAAAAGCTGCCCCTAGCTTGAAAGGAATCTTTTGGGAGCATGGGCAGAGCCTGAGGAGCAACATGGGCTGTGACAGAGTCCCTCAAAGCATCTCCTCCAAGGGGTCCACATCCCAAAAGCCTGTGCCGTGCCCAGCACAGAGGGCTTTGCTGCGTGGCCTGAGCCTTCTTGTGGGACACAGCAGGATCTCAAAGCTGAACTGAGCTCTTCAAAGCCATAACAGACCCTGGTTGGCATCCTGAGAGCAATCTCCTCACCTCCCCGCGCAAGACCAGACTCCCGCCTGCGCTCATTAGGAATTACAAACCTCCACGGTAGAGTGGATTCTGCTGGAGCATTGTCACGACTCCATCTGCTCTGCAGAGAGGGGCCTCCCTGAAAACACTCACCTCCCCGCCACAACCTCATCCAAAGCGGCCTTTGGCTAACCCAGCCACGCCGAACAAAACCCGACCCCTTCTCCCCCACCTCTGCGTGTTGTTTCCAATGCATACGACAGCCCCTACCACTGACGGGGCGTCCTGGGGGCCTGGCCCGCGGCGAGATGCTGTGAGACTCTCCCTCTGCCCCGTCCACCACAGGACGGCCAAATATTGCTTCCAGTTCCTTGGAGTCTGGCGGGGGGATTGGGTACCTTCCGATAGACAGCTCCACTAACGACAGACCCATGCTCCAGATGTCGGACTGGACCGAGTAGTGGGTGCCCTGCAACCGCTCGGGCTGGAAGGAAAGAGCACAGAAACACATGTCGACGCAGAATATCAATACGCAAAGTCATAAATACCATGCACTGAAATTAAATAGGCGAGACTCAATATCCTGATGGCCTCTGCAGCTCTGCTCTCCACCCCTCCAGGGAAAGGACTGTCCCAAAGGCGTCATGTGCAAAGGGGATGTAAAAGAAAGGTCATGTGCAAACATAAAGCACTTCTATGCATCTAATCAACAGCTACAGTCGAGCAGCATTTACAGCTGCTTATACTTAGGAGTCCAGAGTACACTGGAAGAGTCTATTTCCCTGTATGCTGAGAGCTAATGAACTCCGTTTATTAATTAAATTCTCTTTTCCTGGTCATTCCTGTTAATATCCAAGAGGAATCTGAAGAGCAGAAAACCCACTCTAGGCCCTTACCATTGAAATAAAAAAGAAAAAAAAAAATAATAATCAAATGCAAGTCATCCATACTGGCAGCCTTAAGTCAGCTGTACCCAGAGGCTGAGCGCAGAGGAGATGTTACTTTTAAATAGCCACTGTCTAACTATAACTGTACTTGAGTAACCATTTCCAAAATACGAGTGCAGCTCAGACCCAAGCACAGGAGCGTAGCCTGACGGCTTCCCTAATAACCCACCGCTCGCTCCCAGCCACGACCACGTGCAGGGAGAAGACCCCCCACCTACCCTCTGCTTTTCAGCCAGGAGGACCTGGGGACCCGGAGCCAGCCAGGGGGTCATTTTATTGTCACCGACACCATATTATCTGCAGTTGAGCTAAGGCTGATTATGATTCTCATTTAGAGGAGGGGCACAATCAGCTCTTCCTGCAGTTCACTCTGCCTGGCTGACTCCAACTTGGCTTCAGTTTCCCATTAGCCTCCACTAGACTGGCTTTACCCCCATTTTGCCAGCAAGTGCACACAGTCAAAGCAGCAGAGGAGGTGCCCGTATCAGCATCCGTGTCCCCTCCGCGCTCAGTTTCTTGGACAGAATTTTGCATACAGAAAGAGAAGATGTTTTTGAACCCACAAACACTCTCCGAAATAAAATATGGAAGTATTCGTAGGATCCGAAATGTCTTTCCATAAAAGTCTGCACTTCCACGTGCACCACTGCTAGCCGGGCACAGGTTGGAGCCGACAGGACACCCAGCTCCTCGAGAGGATGCGGAGGTGTCTGCTTCTCTGGCACAGGACAGCGCCTCGAAGCACTGGGCTCACCCCTGATGTGAACCGGGAACAGGGTGGTCCAGGTGAGGATGGAAACACACAGCAAAACCGTGAGCAAATGGGACGCTACACTGATTCTGTAAGAGCCGAGTTGAACCCAAATTCTAAAAAAACCCCGATGAAAAGTTGAAAGGAACTTACAGACATGTAGGACCGAGTTCCTACAAAAGAGTTTGCCATGGAGTCAATGAGTTGACCGCTGACCCCGAAATCACACAGCTTAATCTCTCCTCGAGAATTAACCAGGATGTTAGAAGGCTTCACATCTGATAACAGCAAGGGAGAAGAGCGTAAACACGACTCTAGGTAAAATACAGGGCTCTTGTACCGCAGGCAGTTATTTTTAGGTTCCTCCTCTCACCTCTGTGCATGATTTGGTGCTTCTCTCTCAGATACGCCAAGCCTCTCAGAACCTAGAAGGAAACCAAGGACAGGATGAGATCAGAGATGGGGAGGGAAGTGCTTTCCCTTTGGCAGGACACGTTGCATAAACTCTGGGTGCTGCCACCCTGCAGCTTGGCGAGGAAAGCCGCCCCATAGTGTCCATGTGTTTCAGAGTTTGCAATTTATCATCAAGTCAATCACAGATCTCGGGTTTACTGCCCGAAAAAGCTTCTCCCAAACCTTCTCCAGGAGAGGCCAACACCAACTGGTGCAACACAAGGGGTCAGAGCTAGAAAGAGTGGTTGGGAATATGCGTTCCCCCTCCTCGCTTGCACACACCACTGCCTAGGTCAGGATAGGAAAACATGTATGGGGAAATGAAGAAAGCTTCCTAAGGCAACACAAGCGTTATTCCCAAACCGTGCCCAGCAAATCCTTTCTGGAAGCCTAGAGAGCCACCGTAACTCACCGCTATACTGACTTTCCCCAAGATCTCCTCGGGAATTCTTTTGGCTTCTTTCAAGACTTGATCCAAAGAACCGCCATCCTAAAATAAAGAACATCGAAATGACCAACACACCAATCTCTGGCAGGAAAACAGAGCAGCTGGCTGTACAGGAAAGCATGCCCAGGGAGGGCGAGCGGTATGCGAGCAGTACATAGCATCCCAGCTCAGCTGCCTGCAACGACTCAGCATCAAGCACACTCCTTTTACGGCAGAAAAAAAAAAAATAATAGATTATATCTGGTGATCAGAGCTCAAGCTTCTTGCTGAAAACTATTTTAATGCTATCTTCTATCAGCTCTACGTCTTGCTAGTAGTTCTTAGCTTCCTTTCCCCTAGTGGTAAACGCGAAGATGATATGGTCAGCGCTGATCCGGAGAAGCAACAACACTGTTCTCTGCCAGAGACAACAGAAAGTGCACACTGTGCTTCACAGCGAGCTCCGTAGGGCGGCAGGTTTACAACATTTCCGTTTGGCCAACCCCCAAACCTCTGCTTCCGCTTTCCAAAAAGTCGATCTGTCTGTCATTTCGATGCCTAAGCAGGACCTGCAGCTCCTACCAGGAGCACAGCGGCCTCGCTGCAGCCAGAGCAAGGCACCATGGCAGCCGCCAGCACCCCAACCCCTCTCACCTGCAATTTCAAGTCTCGGGGAGATGCGATTTGGAACAGTCCTGGGAGCAGCAGTTTGCAGAGGAGGAACGGGGACTCACCATGTGCTCCATGCAGATGGAGATCTCTCCGTCGCTGTAGAAGGCTCCATAGAAACCCACAATATACGGGGAATTACACTCATGCAGCACCTGCAGCTCTCGGATAATCTGATTCCTGATGGCCGGCTTGATTTCTAAATGAATCAGCTGCCAAGAAAGAAAGAAATATTCACGGTGTAACACCTGGAAAATCTTAGGGGAACTAGGTGAGCAAGTCCTGAGTGTTATAAACAATCGAAAAAAAAACATCTTCAAGGGAAGCTCTGCTTGGGCATAGACTTTTTACCATTTGCAGACTAACATTAGGAATTAAAGGGAGAGGTAGAGCCCTGGGCAGCCTGTTATCGACTGAAGCAACTGCTGGCCATGCAACACGCGGAGATCACACAGGACACAGAGCGGAAAGACAAGTCAGAAGTTTGATGCTGATGTGACTCAGCAGATGGGAACATTTTCACAAGCTCCGTAGGTGTTGTAAGAAAAGGTGCTCCGATATCAAGGAAACCACAGAAAGTAAAAAAAAACCCATGAAGATTATGCACGTGAAAGAGCAGTTGCTTTATTCCTTGGGCTCCACACAGTCAGTTAAAACAGCTGTGGGTAGGGGAGCCAGAGGCTAGGAAATATAATGGCAGGTCAGAAAAAAAAGCCACTGTTACTGTAAGCTCTAGGACACCCAACCCCAGGGACGTCTGTCCTTCCCGCAGACCTACGAAGGCCAATCTCTGCAGGAAGGACAGCCGTGCTGCCCGATGCCACAGCCGGCCTTCACTTCAGTTTGTGAACACGGAGCTCCCAACAATCTCCAAATCACCCACCGACACCCAACACTCCCAAATCAAATGCCCTGGAAGACTCTGAGAGCTCAGGTCTGGGTGAAGCCACCCAGAGAAGCAGATTTGCTCACGAGATCCACTAAACCATCCCAACAGCAGGTGAGACCAGAGACTTTCCAGGAAGCTGTCCTCCAGGCGAGCAGTTGCACTGTTCTCACCAAGCACTGCCTTTTCAAACAGGCAGGGGAAGCATCTCTATTTTTCTACTATAGGGCACCACAGCAGAAGATGTCACCCATAAAACCACCACTGTCACAGCTGCTTGGCACTGCCTTGGGGATCTGTTAAGTAGGTGGCAAGGAGGGTGCGTGTGCCAAACCCATCCCTCCACCTGCCCTTTCCAGTCCTCATTAGCCACGACCCAGGAGCCTCCAGAGATCTGTTTCTATGCAGTTTAGCAGAGTTCATTAAAACCAGCTTCACTGGAAAAAAAGAATAAACTTATGTTTTCACACACGGTGCACAGGGACCTGCCGCAGAGAGTGTGGCCTCTCCCAAGGGAGGACTCAGAGACAGGCAGAGCAGCTCAGAGATGAAGTAGGAGAGGCTCCACCTAAAACCTGGCTGGGGGCAGCCAAGACCTTGGTCCTGACCCTGGCAAGGCAGGTAGGGTGCAGATGGGTCACTGCAAAGAGATCCCAACTGAAGCCAGCTCTCCCAGAGCCAGAGCCGGACCCTCTCCAGCATGATTCCACAGCCCACTCCTCCTGTTACCTTCCGTGCCATAACGAGCCCTGAGGGTTTGTGTTGCACTTTGGTGACCACACCGCCATTGCCAGCCCCCAGTTCAGAGATCCTCTCAAAGTCATCGTCCTTCAGCTCGCCAACTTTGGCTTTCTGTGTGAGAAAAGCTTCCAGGCGCTTCTTCTGCTGCTCATCCAGCTCCAGTTCCTCCAGCTTCTTCTGAAGGTCCACAAGGTTTGCCCTGAAGAAGGGAAGAAGAGACAGGAGGGACAGTCAGGAGACTGTGAGGGCAGCACCAGAGAAAGATTTAGGGGTTTTTTTAGGGAAGCAGAGAGAAATAACTGAAGGATGTTGTCTGACACATACTCAGCCCCTGATATAGCAATGAGACCAAAGCAAAGCTCTGGAGAGAGGCAAGGCTCAGCTCCAGCGCTGACAGGGACACACAGACAGTGAGACCCATGGTGCAATGTCTGCCCAACACGCACATCTCCTCTGGAGAGGAGCTTTAGTGCAGTCAGCTGTTTTGGGAAAGCCAAGGAGTAGGGAAAATCCTTCAACCCTTAAAGAGGCAGCACAGCTTATCCCTGAGAGAACGGCAGCACCAGCACCCTCTCCCTCTCCCAACACAAGAAGCCAAGCTTGTGTTTCACTGTGAAACATGAGAAGGGCTTTCCAGGGTGTCCAGCAACCCCCTGCTCTGTTAGACACCCCCCTCCCCACCCCACCGAGCACAAAAGGGTGTCTGTGCTCCCCCAGCACCTGCTGCCCAGCTCCCATCGCCTGCACGGGCTCCAGCTGCTCTCTCCCCATTTCCTGCCCACCCCCTCATCTCCCCCCCACTTAGGGCAATGGTTTGGGAGGGTCCCCTTCCACCCAGTACCCCCATGCGATGCTCTGCCTCCCCCCAGCACTGCCGTGTCCCCCTCTCCACCACCCCATGCATCCTGCCCACCCAGCCCCAACTACTACCCCAAATCCTCCCCCCACAAGCCCAGTCCCAGCCTATGTGTCCAGGCTTGGTCCCCACACAGCCCAGGCCTCAGCTGCTCCCAGACCCTCCCTCAGCCTCCTCTGCCACCCCCCAGCAAACCTGGGGGTCAGACCAGCCTCCACCCCATCCCCTCCCCACCTGCCCGCAGCCCACCCAGCCCCTGCCCAGCCCCTTTAACCCCCAACCTGTCCCCCAGCTCCAGCTCCCCGACCCCTTACCCACCCCACAACCCTCGGCTGGGCCCATCCAGCACCGGCCTGGCCTGGTTCATGGCCTGTCTTGGCCCCCAGAATCCTGCCCTGGCCCCCCAGGCTCAGTGCCAGCTTACATCGGGCCCCCCAGGCGCGGCAGTTGGCCTGTTCAGCCCCTCAGGCCCAGTGCCCGACCCCCCAGGTCCAACGCCCAGCCTGTCCCGGGTCCTCCAGGTTCCCCAGGGCCTGTGTCTGGCCTCTCCCGGACCCCCCGACCCGGTGCCCGGCCTGTCCCGGATCGCCTAGACCCCCCAGTCAGGTGCCCGGCCTGTCCCGGCCCCCCAGGGCCGTTGCCCCCCGGCCTGCCCTGGCCCCCAGGCCCGATGTCCACCTGTCCGCCCTGTCCCGCTCCCTGTCCCTGTCCCCTCGGCACCCCCCGGGCCAGGTACCCGGCCTATCCCGGACGGGCCCGGTCCCCCCAGACCCGGTGCCCCCCGGACCGGCCCCTCTAGACCCCTCAGGCCCGGCGCCCCCCGTTCGCGGCGCAGGCTGGGGCGGGCCCCGCCGCCACTCACTCACTCTGCGGAGCCGTCGGGGCTGGGCCCCTCGGCCGCGCTGGGGGCGATGTTGAGGGCCGGCAGCACCGGCTTCCTCTTGGCCGGCATGGCCGGGCCGGGCCGCGCCTGCGGGGCCGAGCGGGGGCGCGGCCGCGCGGCGCGGGGGCGCGCGCGAGGGGCGGGGCCGGGCCGGGGGCGGGGCCGCGCGGGGGCCTATCGGGGGCGCGGCCGCATGGCGCGGGGGCGCGCGCGAGGGGCGTGGCCCGGGAAGGGGCGTGGCCGAGGGGTCTCGCGAGAACTCGCTGAGGGGAGCGGGGCGGCGGGGGGTGGCTATGGCGGCGGGGGCCTGAGGCGGGGGGAGGCTGCGGGCGGCGGCTGCGGGCGGCAGCTGAGCGAGCGCGCGAGCGCTAATTACCTTGGCAGTAATTAGCGACCCAGCAATTGGCAGGAACCCCCCAGCCCCTGCCGGCCCTGCCCTCCCACCTGACCCAGGCAGCAGGCCCAGGGGATGCTCGAAGGCCTTAATGAAGCCAGGCAATTAGCAGCCCCCGGGGGACGCCATGGCGCCAAGCGGGCGGGCGCCCTTTGCTCGGTTCCAGGGGTTCCCATCTCCAGCGCGGGGCCATAAACTGGGGAGCGGTCAGAGGGCATTGAGCGGCAGATAACGGGACGAGGCCTTGTCCCTGTGCCGCGCCTCAGTCACCCGCCACCTTACTCACCTGTCCCCTCCCTGTGTGACGGGGACCTGGGGGGGGATCCCAGGGGACCGGGTGAGGAGAGGCTCGTCTGGAGGGTGACAGGGGTGACTTACACCCTCACCGTGGGGCGGTGGGGAGGGATGAACACAAACCGTAGGGTGTTCAGCCCCACAGACAACCACAGGGGCAAACTGAGGCAGGGAGGGTGCAGGCAGCAGGAACTGGGTGTCCGGGCCAGCCCTGGCCGCAGGGAGCAGAGGGGACCAAGGTTTGTTGTAGAGGAAGCCATAAGTGGTAGGGTGCCAAGTCAACATCTTCCCCGGATGTTCTCAGCACCTATAAAATGTGATTAATGCTGATATGCTCATCTGAGAAAAAGGGAAATCATCCCTAAAAATGGGTGAAAGTTCACGGGCAGTAGAGGTGCCTGGACTTCGCTCACCACCCCCAGGCCCCTCCTGCCCCGCTTGGCAGAGGACGACAAAAACATTTGGCTAATGAGTTACGGAGCGCAGCAGGTCCATCCCCGGGGCGGCCCTGCCATCGCTCACCGCCATCCCCAATCAGGGGTGGGAGATTTTGCAATCGGGGACATTATTTCTGTGCAGTTGGAGTTTAAACTTTGCCACTTGGGTCAGGGCACTACGGAGAAGGAGGAGGAGGTGGCGGCTGGCTCGGTGTCTACCCCGCTGCCCTGCGCACTGAGGGGTTTGAGAAGACAGGACAGGTCTTTGGGAGTGGGATCTGACACAGGTATGTCCTGGCTGCCAACGCTCAACAGGGTCCCTCTGCCTGATAGTCCCACAGGGCCACCAAGGCTCATTGGAAGGGCTGAGGATGAAGGACGGTGCAGTAAAGCTCCTTGCCTGGGTTGGCCAGCCAAACATCACGGTAATGACAACCGTCCCCAAACCTGGCTTGAAGGACACTTGAGTCTGTCTTTAATAGGGTGGGTAGGGCAGTTGAGTGATGGGTTGGGTGGTGGGTTGAGTGGTAGGTTGGGTAGTTGGGTGGTGGGTTGATTGATCAATCAGTCAGTTGACTGATCATTCGTTTGGCCAGGGGGTTGGTTATTTGGTCAGTTGGCCAACAGGGTTGACCATTTGGTCTGTTTCTTGATTGGTACATTGCTTCGGCTGGTCAACCGGTTGGTCACTTGGTCAACTGATTGGTCAGCTGGTCAGTTAGTTGGGTTGTCAGTCAGATGATTGGCCAGTTGGGCCACTGGTCAGTTGGCCCATTGGTTTTCTCCAAGCCTGGGGTCTCGAGCAGTGCCTGGGGTGGCAGTGACAGAGCAGGGCTGAGTCCCCTCCTTGGGGCTGGCCGGTGGCAGCAGTCTCCTCCCCCTCCGCTTGCCACCCAAAATGATTAACCTGATCTTCCTGAGCGGTCACACACATGGACAGGGCTGGATGGGGGAGGTGACCCAGCCCTTGGGTCTGGGCACTCATCGCACTCCTGCACTTGGGGGGCACAGTGGGGCTGGGGCCGCTTGGTGCCTGCGGAGGGCCCCTGGCTCTGCAGTTCTCTTGGGGGAAAAAATAGAGGATTTGGGAGTTTCAGCTGCTGGAAGGAGAGGGGGGGACACCACTGCCATGCCCCTGAGCCCCTGCATGCCTGTGCTGTGCCTCCTGCAGGTAGGGCTTTGCCAGATGTGCCCACATGTGCTCACATACAGGTGCTGGCGCATGCGTGTGCACGTGTTCACGCACCCATGTCTGCGTGGGCACACACATGCACATTGCGTGGTCATGTGGTTGCATAGGCACAGCTCTGCACATGCACGTGCTGGCCTGGCCTCGTGCACACATCCACATGGTCACACACATGCACATGCGTGTAGATACACCTCCCCATGGTCTCACACACATGTGCCCGTGCCCAGACGCGCACCCCGATTTGGGGTGTCCCAGGGGCTGGGGGTGGGGGGGGGAAGATTGGGGGGCAATCGTGGGGACTGGCTTATGGACCTGACCCTGCCACCTTGCAGCCATGGCCTCTGGCGTGGGCAGCCTCGACAGCCTCGACCTGCTGGACCTCCTTTTTGACCGCCAGGATGGGATCCTCCGTGGTGTGGAGCTGGGGACGCCGCCAGGCACCTGGCACGAGGACGGGGTGAGTCTCCCGGGCTGGGGGGTCCCATCCCCACCTCATACCTGGCTCTGCCGGGACAGCCCTGTCCCCACGCCTTGCCCGAGAGCTGGGACCACCCCACAGTGCGGGCAGCTCCTGTGGGAACCCCATAGTGACAGGCACCCGTGTCCCCACAGCGTGCCCAGGACAATGAGGACTTCCTCAGCTCCATCCTAGGCTCTGGGGACTCGGCATCAGATTCACCCAGCTGGTCCCCAGCTGCCAGCGACAGCGGGGTCTCTGAGGACCCCCCCTCCGACCAGCTCGACAGCCCCCCCAGGTGCTTTGACAGGGGTCCTGGCGAGGTCCTGTACCCCTATGCCAACGCCTGCCAAGCTCTTCCTGTCCCAGGGGGGGCCAGGGTCCCACAACCCGATGTCTCCATTGACCTGGGTGAGCCACGAGGGAGAGACTGGTCAAAGGACCAGGCTGGGGGCACTGGAGGGACTGGGGAGGACTGGGGACAACTGGGGAACTAAGAGGGAATGGGGGAACTGGGGTCTCTCAGGCATAGTGAGGAAATTTAGGGGGACTGGAGGGAACTGGGCAGACTGGGGAGAACTGGGATGTATGGAGTACTGTGGGGGGAGCTCAGGGGTGTGGGGACAGCTTGGGAACTGGGGTGAGCTGGGCAGACTGGTGTTGGTGGGGGAGACTGGAAGAGGAGGGAAGTTTGGGGGGACTGGGGGTGCTGAGGTGGGCTGAGCAGCGTGGGGTGTTCTGGGTGGACTGGGACAGGAGCAGAGGGACAGTCTGGGGGGACAGAGTCCAGGGCCACTGGACTGGTAGGTGGCAGCAAGGCACCATAGCTCTGGGGCCATGGCAGGGTTGAGGGTCCTGCCCTGGGGACACTGGGGGACACAGGACTGCTGAGAGCCTCTGCTTTCCCCTCACCCAGACATGTGGCATCCCGGCTTCATCCTGGAGGAGAGCCAGGACCTGCCCGTGGTCTCCCCACCCACATCCTGCGCCCTCACCGTCAAGGACCTGCTGCTCTCGGGCAGCTCTGATGCTGTAAGTCCCCGCCTCTGTGTCCCCATCCCTCCTTGTCTCCAGCCTTGTCCCTTCCTGGACCATGACCCCATCCCTGTCCTCATCCTTGTCCTCGTCCTCATCCCTATCCTTTCTGGACCATGATCCCATCCTCACCCTATCCCCATCCTTGTCCCTTTGCCCATCCCTCCCTGCTCTTGTCCCCTTCCCTCCATCATGGTCCCTTTTCTCCCCATCCCTGCCCCTTCCTGGACCATGATCCCCTCCCCATTCCTGTCCCCATCCCTCTCTATCCAGTCCCAACACTTGTCCCCTTTCCATGGTCCCATCCCTGTCCATTCCTGGACCATGATCCCATCGCTGTGGTCTCCACCGTGGTCCCTGGGGTCAGGCGTGGGGTGACCCTGCTACCCAGAACCGTCACCCACCGCACTGCCCATCCATCCCTGCAGCAGCCACAGGTGCCCGGCTCCCTGCTGAGGCAGAGCCACGGGCAGTTCCAGGAGCTGGTGCTGACCGAGGATGAGAAGAAGCTGCTGGCGAAGGAGGGGGTGTCCCTGCCCACGCAGCTGCCCCTCACCAAGGTGAGTCCCACCACACTTGGGGAGGGCACAGAGTTGGGGGGTTCCCAGCCCCACCGGCCCTGACCCCCCCATCTCCCCCAGTATGAGGAGCGGGTGCTGAAGAAGATCCGGCGGAAGATCAGGAACAAGCAGTCGGCTCAGGAGAGCCGCAAGAAGAAGAAGGAGTATATCGACGGGCTGGAGAGCCGGTACGGCCCCCAAACCCCTGCCACAGGCACAGCTGGCTGGTGGTGGGTATGCTGCTCCCTGCCAGCCCCCCCAGCTGTGTGACACCCCCCTGACTTCATCCCTCCCTCCCTGTCCCCTAGGATGTCAGCCTGCACAGCCCAGAACCAGGAGCTGCAGAGGAAAGTCCTGCACCTGGAGAAGCAGAACTCGTAGGTGTTCCTGGGGCAGGATGGGGACAAGAGGGGGTAGGATGGGGCTGGGACTCCCCTGTTCCTTCTGGCCAGACCTGCTGGGGGGCAGGAGGGGTTTGGGGGTATTCACGGGCTCTCGCTGTCCCCAGGTCCCTCCTGGAGCAGCTGAAGAAGCTCCAGGCCCTCGTGGTACAGTCAAGCAACAAAGCAGCGCAGACAGGAACCTGCATCGCGGTGTGTGGAGCCCCCAACCCCCCCCACAGCCTCCTTGCTTCCAGGGAGGGAGGGAGGGAGGGAGGCCTCAGACTCACGGAGATGTGCTGGCAGGGATAGATAGAAGGATGGACAGAGGGATGGATGTGTGCTAAGGCAGAGGGGTAGATGCTTCAAGGATGGATGGATGGATAGATGGATGAAGGGATGGATGGATTCAGGAAGGATGGATGGAGACGCTGTCAGGGGCATGTGCACAGGGAGGGATGCAGGGACACAGTTCTGGTTCTGCCACCAGCCCCCTCTCGAGGAGCCGTGTCCCAGAACCTGGTCTCCCCTCCACCACTGCACACGGTAACGTCCCCCCTCTGTCCCCAGGTCCTGCTGCTCTCTTTCGCACTCATCGTCTTCCCCTCCATCAGCCCCTTTGCCCCCAGCAAGGCCGAGGCGAACGGCGACTTCGGACCTGTGCGAGGTGAGGGCTGCGCCATGGCTGCGCCGGGAGCTCCGGGAACTGGAGCAGGCCCTGACCCTCCTTTGCAATTAGTTTTCTCCAGGTCCCTGCACAACGCGGCCGCCTCCCGCGTGGCTTACACACAGCCCCAGGCCGGGGACGAGAAGGCCCCAGAGCCGCTGTGGTCTGAGCGCCTGGGAGAAGACCCCGAGACCCTGCATGAAGCCTTTGGTGGCCGCGCATTCACCTCACGCCCAGACAAAGTCTCCCCCCGTAACAGCACGCAGCCGCTTGCCTCAGAGGGGCTGAGCCACGGCGATGGGGATCAAGCCGACACCATGTCTGGGGATGGCACCGCGCCGCACCATGGCCTGGCATCGCTGGCTTGGACCAAGGCTGGCCACAGCAGGCCCGGAGCCGGCTGAGGAGCTCTAAGCAGCACCCAGGGACCACGGGGGATGCGATGGGGTGGCTCAGCACCCCATCCCCTATGGGACGAGCCCTCGGTGTGGCCCCTCTAGGATCTGCCTCCAGGGGTGGGCAGATGCTGGACCCACTTGGCTTTGCTTGTATCTGTGAACTGGGACAATGAGACCGGTTCCCACTGGCCTTATTGGGAGGGAAGGGGCTGCTCCTGGCTCCTGGGTGCAGCAGGAGTTGTGGAAGGGACACAGGGTCGCTCTCAGGATGGGGACGAGGGGCCCTGGGCTGGTTGGCTATTGATGTTGCAACTGGATGGTTTTGGTTTTTTTTTTTTTTTTTTTAAGCTTTATTTTAATCTCTAAATAAAAAGTATTTTGGAAAAAAAATCCACCTGCTTTAGTTTAATGCAGGGTGACCTACAGGGTTTCAAGAACACTTGGGCCGGGGCTACCTCGAGCCCAGCTGCCGTAAGGCAACATCAGTGTCCAAGAGAGCTGGAACATGTGGCCAGTGCCAGCCGAGGGCTGCCCCAGGCACAGGAGGCAGAGGGGAGGGCGGGGGGACTGGGGCACCATCCCACAGCCCTGCGCCAGGCCAGGATTCGGCCACCACCTGTCCCCTTTCCTGCCACCAGCCAGTGACATCCCCGGATCACCAGCAGGACCAGGATCGGCTCTGCGGACAGATGGCGGCAGCTCATCCCAACCCCTGCCCAGCTCCAGCTATATTTGAGATGGCATCAGCTGCCCCCAGCGTCACTGCTGAGCACCCTTGTCCCTCTGCCCCCCCGGGGTCTGCTGGACCCCCCAACCGTCTCCTCACAGAGAAGGAACTGGCTGCTCGGTCCCTTTCAAGCAGGGTTGGTGGGTGCTGCTGCCCTGACACGTGTGATTTGAGTGTATTTAATACTTACATAAAAAAAGGGACAATGTTTAAGGGTATAAAAAAAAGTCGGTAGGAAAAGCGGCACAGACAAGTGTCTAGACAGACAGGGAAAAGTCTGGGTCAGGTGAGGAGAGGCTCCACCTTCATCTTCTTCACCATCGTTGGCCCCGTGTCCGGGCTGGGACACTCCTGCTTCAGACTGTCATGGCGTTCCACCTGCGTGGTCCCGAGGTCGGGGCACAGCCCACCCGTGCCATTGTGCTGGGAGAGGGGCTCCTCCTTCAGCACCCCACAAGCCCCGGGGTCAAATCCGAAGAGCTGTTCGGGCTTGGGGAGCTCTGCGCTTTCCACCACCACCGGCCCCGTCCACTCCGGGACCTCCAGCCCCAAGTGCTTCATCAGCTTCGTCATGACATCATCGACGTAGGCGTGGATGCGCAGGTCGGCCTGTCTGTCCTGGGGCGAGCGAGGGCAAGCGCAACGTTAGGGGACAAACAGTGTGCGGGGACAAACGTCCCCTCCCAGGGAGCGTGTGGGGACAGGGGTTGGGTGATGACTCAGCAGCACGTGGGCTCCCGGGCTCCTGTCCCTTCCCTGAGACACCATCATCCCTGGTGGAACATGCATTGACCCCGTCTGGCACCGCTTCCCGGCCACACTGCGGGCTGACAGCGCTCGATCAGGGTGTGGCAATGAGGTCCCCACCTTGAAACACAGCCCAGAGACGGGGGCGCGGATGCAGAGCCAGGCCAGCGAGCCCAGGCCAGAGTGGGACAGGGACAAGGGAGCTCTAACAACACCCCTAAAACCCTCCAGCTCTGGTTATTCAAAAGACTTCGGACAACGAGGGCACCAAAACCAGGGCTGAAGAGGAACTGAACTCCTCTGCCCCGTGGCATGGGTTACACGTGTGCGGTTCTTGCATTGGACTATAATTCACTGGAGGATATGTCAGGATTTGGGCCGAGTATTTATTCTGCTTTTAAAATTTACCTTCCATTTCTAGGTGTTTATCGGGAATTGCAGGTTTGAGCCCTCCAACAAGGGAAGCCCAGCCCGTTCGATCACTACATGAGGCCACTCTCCCATCTGGCCACATGGGAGGGGACAACGTGCGGGGACTAACCTGTAATGGGGCTGGAACAAGTGACCGAGGGGAAAGGTGCAGCGCAGAGCAAATTGCTGTGAGCACAGAGCAGCGAGGACGCTCTCACTCACGTGTTTGGTTGCTTGTAGATTGACTATGACCAGCTTCCCTCCTCTCTTCTTCGTGATCAGCGGGAGGTTGCCACTGGGTTTGATCTGCAGAGAGGTCCCCAGAGTGACGGAGAGATCGGCTTTCCTGCAGGGAGAAGACAAAACATCCAGGGCAGAGAAAAAGCCGTGGCTGTTTGCAGGCTGCTTCTCCTACCCTGCTCCAGTGTGGACTCTCGCAGCTGCCCAGACGGGAAACAAAGCTGTGGCCGGAATTTGCAGTGGTTTCTCTCGGCCACTTTCCGGGGAGAGGGCTGGGTGTTGCCGTGCTGTGGGTACAGCCTCAGGGCTGCGAGGCACAAACCACAATGAAGAAAGCTGGGCAGGGTCAGCCCAAGGGCCGCCACGGTGCAGGCAGAGGATGGGGAGCCCGGGCAGCCTCCTGGGGCACCGTGAGCACCGCGAGCTGCAGGTGTCAGCAGCCACCACGGCACTAAGAGCCCAAGCGCGGTACCTGCAGGCTTCGTCCGCCAGTGTGAGGTCGCGGTCGGGCAGGGAATCTTCCCAGTCCAGAATGGTGTCTCTTAACTTCCCTCTAGAAAACACACACAAGGTCCATGGCTTCCCCTGCCAGGCAGGGACAGGCAGCAGAGCTGTCCTGGGAGAGGGGACAGTGACCCACATCCTGGCCCAGCACTGCGAAGGGACGGAGAGAGCCCAGACAACACAAGGGGACTCACCGGCAGGCGAGGGGAGGCACAGAATTCACCTGCGTGAGGGATTTTGTGGCTGGTGCTGCAATGCCACCAAAACCCTGGCTGTTTTGCTGTCCCAGTTCAGAGCTGGGACGCGCCTTTCACTCCGCAGTCTCAGAGCTGAGCCAGCAGAGCTCTGCCCCATGGGCTGGAGCCCCCGGCTCTGCTGTGCCAGCCTGGGTGAGAAAAGCGGCTGGGCTCAGGGTGAGGAAGCCTGAGGGGCACGTGGAGCCTGTCTGGATGCCAGATCATCTCAGGGTACCTCCAGCTGCAGAGCTGGAAACGCTACGCTACTGAAGGCAAGCAGCAGCAGGGCAGCGGTGGCCGTATCCTGCTGGAGGGGAAGGGGCTCTCTACAGCCGCCATCCCATAGCCGGACATTCTCCAGCACTGGGACACACTCAGATTATCGGTGTGACTGGGACTCCTTGGAGATGTGGGTGCTGGGCTCCTACCTGAGCTTTTGGAGATCTCCCCTACGCCCTCTGCTTCTTCACCTGAGCTGCAGGGACTGTGGGCCCAGCCCTGCAAAGCCAGGTCTGTGCACCAGAGCCACCCCCTGCCACCCCCCGTCCCCTCGGGAGCCCCCGTCCAGCCTCCCAGCAGATGTACCTGCAGGCCCGCAGCCCCCGGGCTTTGGTGACGCCGCACAGCCTGCCCGTTGGCTTCAGCCCCATGCTGCCCACCACCGTGTCCCGCACGTACTGCCTGCAGGAGAGATGGCGCCATTCAGGGCCAAACGCGCAGGGAGGTGGCACCCGCTGTGACACACAGCCCCCAACATGGCACATCTCACACCATGGGCACTGGGGGAAGCAGGTGGCGGCTCAGAGCCACAAGCAATGACTGAGGCACCGCAGTCCTCCATCGGGCTCTGCCTGCGTCTCCAACCAGGCGCTGCTGACAGCAGCCCCAGAGCTCTGCCACAAACCGGGATGGAAAACTGAGCTGGTAGCAGCCTCCTCTCCTCTCTCCAGCTGGCAGCACAGGCCCTGCCGCAGGCAGCCCTGCTGGCACACCTGCCTTGCCAGGAGGAGCGGGATTTGCCGAAGGCCTCCCAGACAACGCAGAATTCCCAGAATGTTCCTTTCCCACCATTTGACAGGGTTTAGGATTCGGAAAGACAGGTCTGTCCGTGACTCCACGCAGACTGCGCTAGAGACCTGTCAGGTGAGCCCCCCGGCATGCGCAGGGCCTCTGTCATTCCCTGGGGACAACAGCAAAGCCCCCATCCCGCTAATGCCCTCCCCAGGCTCAGGGCTCACGTACTTGCCGCATTTCACGCACTCTTCCACAAACATGTTCCCGTGGAGCTCAGCCAACTTGTCCCTGTGGGAGAAAACAGGGAGAGGTGAGCTGGGGAAGGATGGAGAGCCCTGGAGCAACCAGGACAGCTGCCCAAAGCCCCCTCCTCACCAGGGGTCCTGCATCTCAAGGGCTTCCCCACTCTCCAGCTCTGCCGGATCAGACCTGCCAGGTGTCGTGGGGTGATGGGGACCCTCTGCCATGGCCTGGGGACAGCGCGCCAGCACAGGGGCAGCGCTGAGGGGAAGTATATTAGGTATAGACAAATATGGCTGCACTGGAGCAAGGCACCAGGGCCAGGCAGGCTCTGGGGACACTGGGTGCCACAAAATGACCTGGCCTTGCTGCAGGGAGGCAGTTGGTCATTGAAGACTGCTGGTCCGGCCACCGAGTGTGGGGACTTCCCTGTGCCGAGCGTGGCCATCGCATACAGGCCAAGCAGGTGCTGGCAAAACCAGGGCATGCTGAGCAGCGCTCTGTGTATTTCACACAAGAAATACCGTTCAAAGGGAGTTTGGGCAGAGCCATCCCTCTCCCGGGGCAGGGGAGACCCCAGAGGACACGTTCAGATCCTGGCGAGAGGCCTTCTGCGCCACGGTTTCATCGCCATTGTGAAAGCACTACGCTATGGCCACCACAATTGGGATGAAGGGGAGGAACAGCACGTCCTGGCTTTTTAATTTTAAACGTTTCCTTCCGCAGCACCAATTCTAACCCCTGTTCTGACCCAGCCTCAAATCCCTGCGCCCAGCAGTAAACAGGATCTTTGCTTTTCCCAGCACTTGGTGTTTCTCTCTGTCCTTGCACGGTTCCAGCCCTTCGCCACTTGTTTTGACTAGAACTCCCCTCGAGCTCAGCGCCAAGCGCAAAGCAGAAGGGCAACACTCTCCCGACGAGCCCCACGGTGACTGGGAACCTCCTCCAGGGCAGATGAAGACAGGACTGACTTGATTTCCCCCATTTTGGCCCCAGTTCAGCGGCGCTTACTTAAGCACATGCTTCGCTTGGGCGGAAGAGCTGCGCTGAACCAGGGCAGGAGCCAGCGGCACGAGGCTGCAGGGACCACGGCTGAGTTCTGGTCCTTATTTCCTATTCTTTTTCCCATGGTTGTTTAGTTTAAAAAGGCAAATGTGGCACTAGGAGCAGGAACCAGGACTCAGGGCTTTTCATAATAGGAAATACCCCCCGGAGGCAGCTCTCTGCTCAGCCCGTGATGGCTGAAGACATTTGTGAGACGCATCTTCTCCCGAGGTCCCATTCACGCTCCTCGTTCTCATCCCAATTCCCTTCATTTTATTTTCTTACTTGAATTCAGCTGCTCTCCTCTTTCCTTTCCAGGCAGCTTGCCTCACAAGGCAATCGCTCACTCATCTTAAGTGCTGGAAATGGGTTTTATAACAGGCTAAAGTTTCTTGAAGGGAAAAGAGTCTGTTGCCACAAGTGCTAATGGAAAGGCAGGGTCCTTTGAGGACATCTTTGAAATGGCCACCGCGCTGCTAAATGCACTTCAGTCCCCACCCATGCAGGGAGCGGAGAAGTTGTACCCTCGGCTCCCGCACGTCGCAGCTCCCCGCAGAGGGAACACAGCCACGCAGGATCCCTGACCTCATTGCAGCGGGCGAGGAAATCGGGGACCGCAGCCTGTAAATCAGACCAGTTCCAACTGCAGGACCCTCTCTCCCTCTTGCCACCCTCGCAGTTTTGCAAATTTTTTGGGAGGAAAAGTATTTGTTTAAGGTATCTCAGGCCAAAGTGTGCTTTCATCATTGGGGAAGCAGCGCCTTTATTTTCTCTCAAGAAATTCAATTTAAGGAAACTAAAATAGCACAAGATCCAGCTCTAGCAACGCTGGTAAAAGTGGGCGACAGGCATCTCTGCGAGCAGCAGGAGCGGTTTCAGATGCTCTCATCCTCCCTTCTGTCCCTTCACCCCTCTGGGTGGGTACAGAGCAGCAGAAGGGACCGTGTGCCCCAAGCGTGGCTCCGAGCGCAGTTCCCAGGAGCATGTGCCCTACTTGAAGCCGACGTCTCGCTCCCCAGGCCACAAGCCCCCAGGCAGCAGCGAGCTGGGCTGCTCACAGCGACACCATCGGCTACAGCCACTCAGCTGGTGGGTGGTAACATGCAACGGCCCAACACCGCGATCTGTTAGTTCTACTTGTGAACAAATGGCTTCCGGGGGCGCTTCTAGAGAGCATCGAGGCTGACTTCATTTCCTCACCCTCTGAATTATTATCATACTCTCCCTGCTCTAAATTCAAGCTGGTTTACGTACCCCTTCCCACACCAGCACATCCCAGTTTCTGCTCCCAATATCAGCGGGCAGACGCCTTTCAAGCCAGCCTTGGAAATCAAGCCCCAGCACCAAACGCTTGCACGCAAGGACATGCTAATTGGGCAGCAAGACCAGCCACGTGGCAGCGTTGGGGACAGGTACGAGAGACCCGGAAACAGCGCAGGAGGGGCAGTACCGTGGGAATCCTGAACGCACGTGAAGGCCATCCACATTCTGGCTGACCAGGAATTTCAGGATGCCGACTCTCTGCAGCCCCAGCAGCGCCATGTGAGTCTTGGAGGGCCTGGCATTCTCAAAGGTAGTGTCAAATTTTGGGGAGAGCCCCTTCTCTTCCATCGTCCAGACACCATTGGGCCCCCTGCAGCAACGCGGACAGAAAGAACAAGAATTGAGAGCTCAGGATCTAAAACGCAGTTGTAAACACACCACAGGCCCTATCAATGGCGGATGAGCAAGGCACTGCGAAATGAAGATTGTCAATCACCAGCGATTTTTGTTGTTAATGCAAGCCGAGGGCATGCAGGGCTTCTGTGGGTATGGCCTAACGTCAAATGGGTGTGCAGGAGGGAAACAGTATTTTCAGCTGGATCCAGGACCAGAGAAGAGGGATGGAGTAGGTCTGGCTGGGGTAGCAGGAAGCACGGTCCAGAGCATTACGAGATGCGAGATGGACCGGGAGGAGGTGCCATCCTCCCAGCCCCTCGCCTGCTGCTCACCACCCTTACCTGAAGTCAGGAATCCCTGAGGAGGTGCTGATTCCAGCCCCCGTGTGAAACACCACGTTGGAGGAACTCCTGATCAAGTCCGCCAGCTCCCGCACCTTCCTCTCCACTTCCTCAGGCGGGTCAAAAATCTGAGCAGAAGAGACAAACCACCATGGGAATGGAGAGATGCAGGGACGCATCCCACACACCTCCTGGCACAAAGACCCAGTAAACCACGAATCCTTCTTATCCACCAAAGAAAAGAAGATTTATCATTCCTTGATGACAAAAGCATTTAATCGGAGAGAAACAGCGTTACATAAACCATCTCCACGCAGGGTAAGGGCTAAAAACACCTAACGCAGAGGAGGGTATTGCTCTCGCTGACAGGCAGCTGATACCCCAAGAAGTGGCTGGGCTCCAGGGCACTGCCGGGCAGTGGGAGAACAGAAGCGAACCCGGTGCCACCCCACATGTGCCCAACTCCAGCTGTCACCGGCAAAGCCACCGGCTCTGTGGACAGGACAGTGCCGAGGGACGGCGAGCCACGCGGGAAGCCATGGAGGTGGGGGACGCGGGAACGCTGTGGCTGGATGGGATTGTGTGTCCAGCCGGCTTTCTGGCAGGGGCACAGGGTTTCATTTCTGTGAGATGCTTCTCCAGCTGGGCTCCTGGGGACAGGGACTGAGGACAGGTCCCTCATGACCCTGTCCCTTCAACCCCAGGCTCAGAACAGGCCCCTGTGTGTCCCTGTCCCCTCACCCCAAAACCTGTTTTAAGCTTCCCGAGTACTGCTGAGGGCTGGGATCACCCCCCCAGTGCCCAGACAGGTCCCTTGCACCCAGCCCCTGAGGGTCCCCGCTGGGGATCAAAGGGTCCCCGTACAGCTGGGAGCCCCTGTTGGGGGAGCACAAAACAAGGGGATAGTGCTGGGCTGGGACTACAAGGATGGAGCCATGGGGTAGGCCTGGGGGGACAAGGAGGGAGCCACGGGGCTGGAGGGAACACAGAGGGAGCCATGGGGTGGGCCTGGGGGGAGAAGGAGGGAGCCATGGGGTGGGCCTGGGAGGGGACATGGAGGGAGCCATGGCGCTGGGCTGGGGGAGACAAGGAAGGAGCCATGGGGTGGGCCTGGAGGAGCCATGGCACTGGGCTGGGGGGCACATGGAGGGAGCCACGGGGATGGAGGGAGCCATAGGGATGGGGGACATGGAGGGAGCCATGGCACTGGGCCGGGGGAGACAAGGGGGGAGCCACGGGGTGGGGGGACAAGGAGGGAGCCACGGGGTGGGCCTGGAGGAGCCATGGCGCTGGGCTGGGGGGGACAAGGAGGGAGCCATGGGGTGGGCCTGGAGGAGCCGTGGCGCTGGGCTGGGGGGGACAAGGAGGGAGCCATGGGGTGGGCCTGGAGGAGCCGTGGGGCTGGGCTGGGGGACGCGGAGGGAGCCGTGGGGCTGGGCTGGGGACACAGAGGGAGCCGTGGTGCCGGGCTCCCCACGGGAGACACCCGCGGGGCCGGGGGCCCGGTTGCCATGGAAACCTGCCGGGTCGCCGCAGGCCCCGGGTGGGGGCCGGGACCCCGCCGCGCCGCGCTCACCTCGGGGAGGCCGCACTTGCCCTTGTCCGAGTAGGGCGAGAGCCCGGCCGCGTAATTCACCGCCATGGCTCGCCCCGGCCGCCGGAGCGCGCATTGTTGCCGGCCCCGCGGGCGGGCGGAAGCGCGCGGGGCGCGGGGGCGGGCGGGGCGCGGGGCAGGGCGCCGCCGCCGCCATCTTTGTGCCGGGCGAGAAGGGGCGGGGGGAGAGGCGGCTGCCCTAACCCTCCTGGGCCTTGGCTGGACCCCCCGGTCTAGGGCTGGGATCGGGGGCGGGGGGTGCCAGAGAAGGGCAGGGGGTGCCGCAAAGTACTGGGGGTGCCATGGAAGAGGAGAGGTGTCGGCAAGGGCAGGGGGTGCCATGGAAGGGCCTTGGGTGCCATCAAGGGCAGGGGGTGCCATCAAAGCAGAGGGTGCCAGGGAAGGGCAGGGGGTGCTGGAATGAGCTTGAGGCTGCCGTGGAAGAGGAGGGGTGTCAGCAAGGGCAGTGGGTGCCATGGAAGGGCTGGAGGTGCCAGGGAAGAAGAACAGGGGGTGCCAGGGAAGGGCTGGGGGTGCCATCAAGGGCAGGGGGTGCTGCCTGGTGGGGGCCCATCTGTGCCCCACACAACCCACAGCCCCAGACTCCCAAGAGGGCCTTGGAGCCTGACCTTGCTGCCCTCAGACCCCCCCAGCTGCCCCACCGGACCTGGCTCTGCCATGCCACGTCCCTTCACCTCCTTGTCCCTGAGCATTTCAGGGGTGCGGGCTGACCCCCTCCGCAAACAGGGTTGGTCCCCCCGGAGCCCCCCCAGCCGCCCAGTGCTGCCAGCTGTAACCGCAGCCGGCCGTAACCCAACTCCCTGGCGTCTGGTATCCCCCTCTCCCGGCGCTGCAGCCAGTGGGGACATGCGGCCGGCGAGGACGGGGCTCCAGGAGCCGCAGATCTGGGGGTGGCTGAGCCGATATCAGTGGGGGAGAGACCCTTGAGCACAGCTGTCCCCCATCCAGGTGCCACGGGGCTGAGGCTGGAGCCGCCATGAAGAGCCTGAAGGCCAAGTTCAAGAAGGCAGACGTGAGTGTCATTCCCAGGGACATGGGGACCTGCCCTGGGATGTCCACAGGGACACGGGGTGCTTGCCCTGGGATGACCCAAGTTTCACAGGGACACACGGACCTGTCCCAGGATGTCCCTGGGGACATGGGGACCTGCTGGGGGCTGTCCCAGATTTCACAGGGACATGGGGATCTTCCCCAGGATGTCCCCAGTGTTACAGGGACATGGCGACCTGCCTGACATGGGGTGGCTGCTCACCATGGGGACAGCAACCCCATGGAGGTTGGCACTGCCACCCTGGCCAGTGGGATCGAGCTCCCAATGCACCCAAGGGTGCTCCCGGGGCTATCGTTGGGAGTGGGGCAGTGCAAAGGAAAAAAGGCAGCAGTAGGGAGAGGGAAGCGGGTCCCGGGTCCTCTCCTTGTACCCTCCCTGGGGACAGCTGCCTGCTTTCTGGCTGCCACAGCCAGTGGAACCAGCATGTCGATGCTCCTCAATTATTCAGCACCATCCTGGCATGGTGCCGCTGGCTCTCACCATCCTCCACACCAGGTAGAAGGGTGACAGTGCTGTCCCCAGTGCCCACGGCATCACCAGGCGGGCATGTGCACTGGGGGACACATGGACGGGGACACATGGACACAGGTTGAACCCCCCATGTGGAGTCTGTGGGCCTGCCCTGCTCGGGGTGTTCTGTGCCTCAGTTTCCCCACACTGCCTTGGATACTTCTGTGAGTGGGGAGGGGTGAGAGGTTCCTGCTGCCCCTGGGGGCTCTTCCAGGGACCCTGTGCATTTTGGGGTTCCCTCCTTGAGGGAGTTTGCTGAGACCCCGAGGTGCAGCCAGAGGGTCCTGCCCCTCCCTTGGCCCCAGGGCTGTGGGGGGAGGAAAGTCTGTGGCCCCCAGGGCAGGGGGTTCCCACGTCCCCCTCAGGGAGCAGGATCTGGGTGGCAGGAGAATGCTCATCCCTTTGGTTTGGGGGTGCATTGCTGCCTCACCTTGAGCATGGGGTTGGAAAGCTGCCCCCCCTTCCCCAACCCCTCCCACTTTAACTGGGACCAGCCTGGGTGCTGGTCCCTGACTGGGACCTTGGTACCTGCTCTGTGGCAGGGATGCGGGGATGCCTGGAGCTCTGGATGCTGAGAGGGAGGGAAGGAGGGAAAGAAGGAGGGACGGAGGGATGGAGGGAGGCGGATCCTGGCTCCCACTGCGGCAGGAGCCGGCCCCCGCCCCGGCAGCGATGCTGGACCGAGCTGGGGTCTGGGGTCCACGGCCTGGAGCCCCAGCCTGCCCTCGCCCAGGCGGGGGGCAAGGGATGCATGGCTGCCCGCCGCCTCCTCCTCAACACCATGAAGCAGATCTGCCTCTGTGCCACTGCCTCCTTCGCGGTACGTCCCCGTCCTCCATCTCCGGTCCCCTTTGGTCCCATCCTCGGGGGTAAGCCGTGTCACCCCCACCCCACCTGGGCCCCCTCCATCCTCATCCCTGTCCCGGGGCTTGGCTGCGTCTTCTCCAACCTGCTTTGTCCTTGCATGACAGGGGTGGGGGGGGGAGCAGGCACCACCCTGCTGGTTTGCCCAGTAACCCTGGGAGACTGGTTTATTCCCTGCCCCTGGACAGGGTCACCTGGCCCTGTGGGGCTGGAGGGGCTTGCAGGGACACCAGGCTGGCACCGGGCACCAGGCTGGCGAGGGGCAGGATGCCAGCAGCTCCCAAAAGGTGACATCCATTTCCTGCTGCCGCGGCCGCAGCAAGCTCCGGTTTGTCATCACGGGCTGCAGACTGAACTCAGGGCTTCCCGTGCTGGTCCTGTCCTGCTTCTTGGGGTCAGCAAGCCCTCCATCCAGCCCCAGTCCTGTGCAGGGGATCAAACCAGGACAGCCCCATAGATCCCAGGGAGGCTGGAGCCATCTCAGGGGACCTGCTCTCGCTGCCCACTGTGCTCACCCCAACTTCGCCCCTTCCTCAGTGGGGAGCAAAGCAGGGCTGGGAATGGGCTTGGTAGGGAGACCTGGGCACCTCATGGGTGCTGGCTGTGTTTAGCGTTGGGGTCACTGGGATGGCAGGGCCAAGTAGGCAGTGTCGGCTCGTGCCCAAATCCTGGCTGGTCACAGCCCATCCACAGCTAAACTGGGGCAGCTCTGTAAATCTGCTGCAAATTGGGGTGGGGGGGAGCTGAAGGGGATCGTCACCCAAGTCATCTGTCCCAGCTAAACCCTCCATACCTGGGGACCAGACACCACAGCACCCAGGAAAGGGGTTGGCCCAGAGGTGGCCACCCCAAGGGATAGGGATAGGTGGAAGAGAGCAGGGATGGGGATGAAGACAGGCACCCAAACCCAGCCCAGCACCCTGCCTGTCCCTGGGGATGGCACACCCATCACAGGCTCCTCTGGGCTTCATTGCAGAGCCAGGAGTGGACCAAGAATGATGAGAAGCTCCTGCAAGCTGTGGACTACAACAATGCCGGGAGGGTGACATCTCTCCTCGTCCGCAAGGGCCTGGTTGCCACCAAACTGGACTCAGAGGGCAAATCTGCGTAAGTGCTGATCCATGTCCCCGGGACACGGGGGATGCAGGGCTGGGGACAAGGCTGGGGGCCAGGGACATGAGTTTGACAGCCCGCGGTCTTGCTGCAGGTTCCACCTGGCCGCCATGCGGGGGAACGTGGACTGCCTGGAAGCCATGCTGGCTCACGGCGTGGATGCCATGACCAAGGATAGCTCGGGTGAGGGCATGGCCACCATGCACCCCTGGCTAATGCCATGGACCAGTCGGGGCCACCGGCACTCCCTGGTTGTTGCCACCCTACCAGCAGGTGTTGAGGCTGAGGGGACAGAGGTGACACCTCTGGGGGATGTAAATTGTCCCAGCTTTCTAGGGGGACTCAAGCACTGACTGGTGGTGCTCTTGGGGATGTCCCATTCAGACCCAGTCCAGCAGGTCCTCCTGTGTGCCCATCTGTCCATCTGTCACCTAACTGGTCCCTTCTGCCACAGACCCATCGTCTGTTTTCTGACCTGTCCGTCTGTCCCTCTCCCCAGGTTTCACTGCCCTGCACCTGGCATCCAAGCATGGCCACCCACAGTGTGTCAGCAAGCTGCTGCAGGTACCGGGGCTGGGAGCACGGTGCTGTGAGGGAGGGAGGGTGCTGTGCCAGTGAGGTGTCCTCTCTGTCCTTGAAGTCCCTCTCTCACCAGTGGTGTTGGTTGACATGGTGGTCCCTGGCTCTGCCCAGCACTCTGGGGTGCTGCCTGCTCAGCTCTCCACCATGCCAAGGAGCCACGTCCACTGGAATAGTCTGTGTGTCTGTCCCCTGTCCTCCTGTAACCCAGGCTCTCTCCTTCAGGCCTCTTGTCCTGTGGACGTGGCCGATGGCAGCGGCCGAACAGCGCTGCACCACGCAGGTGAGTAGGGACAGTGCCAGCCCCGTCCTGCTCATGTCCCGCCGGAAAGCAGAGTGTTCAGCCTCTGTCCTTCTCCCCAGCGGTCAGCGGCTGCATCTCGTGCTCGGAGATCCTCTGTGATTTCAAGGCTCCCTTGAACATCAAGGACAAGGTGAGATCGCTTTGCTCCTCGCCCTGCAATGCTGTGCAGAGCAGCAAGGGGCCAGGCTGGGCCTGCCTCTGAAATGCAGCAGCTTCTGGGGTGGAACACAGCAGCTGGCAGTACCTGGGGCTCCTGGGGTGAAAACACACCATGAAGTGGAATGTGGAAATTTGGGAGATAACGGGAACGGGGTTCCTCATGGGGGGATGTGAGCCTTGTCTGCACAGCCTCACCCAACCTGACCTTGCCCAGGATGGCTCCACGCCGCTGATCCTTGCTGCCAAGATGAGCCACTCAGAGCTGTGCCGGTACCTGCTGCACCGTGGCGCGGCTGTCAACAGCCAGGACCTGCAGGGGAGGTGAGTCTGCACTGGTGGGGACTGGGGGCAGACGGGGAGACAGAGGGAATGTCCCCCCTCACCTCTCTGTTCACCACTCTGCTCAGGACAGCCTTGATGCTGGCCTGTGAGAATGGCAGTGTGGAGACGGTGGAGGTGCTGGTGAATGCTGGTGCCCGGGTGGCCGTGGTGGACTCCACAGGTCACGATGCCGCGCACTACAGCCTGGCCACCGGCAACGCTCTCATCCAGCACTTCCTGCAAGAAGCTGCTCAGCGCCGGTCCTGGGCCAGCGGTAAGGCAGCTGTGCTGATGGGTGCTCCTCGTCCACAGAGCATGGACACACAGGGGCATTTCCACCCTGCAGGGTGCTTTGGGGCAGGGATGTCTAACCCATGGCTGGAAGAGGCTGAGCAAGGCTGGGCGGGCCATGCCTCCTTTTCCTATGTGCTGGGGGTGCTTTTGCCCATGCTGTCACTAGCCGGGGGCTGGGAGGTGGTGCTGAGCCTTGGCTGCCTGTCTGGGTGTCTTGCACATGCTTGCACACACATGTTCACACGTGTGTGTCAGCCACTGTGTTTGTACATGTGTGTGCGTGTGTGTGCCTGTGTGCATGTGTCTCCTCGTGTCTGCACACATGTGCATCCCTGCAATTACACACCCACCCATATTTGTGTGTGCCCCTTGTGTGCACACGTGCCCCCCCGTGTACACACACATGTGTTGTGCCCCCTGAGTGCCCACCCCTGTATGAGCACGTTCAGAGGTGCCCCTGCACACGCATGGGCTCTGCCTGCTGCGCCCACCCCTACGATCCCCTGAACCTCCCCGATTTCTCTTTCCTCCCGCTCTGCCCCACAGAAGAGGAATCAACTGAGCAGACATCCCAGGTAAGGGCCCGCCAGGCTGCCCACCTCTCATCAGGACTGTCCCCAGCCTCTGGGTGGGGGTCCCCAGGAGCCCTGGGGCTCCCCGAGGTGGTGATGGCTCAGGAAGGAGGGAGGCCACTTTAGATACGATGTCCCCTCTGCCCTGGTGTCTCCACAGACATCTTCGCCCAGCCAGTCGTCCGTCAGGGAGAAGAACAGCACCCCGAGGAAGAGGAAAGCCCCTCTGCCTCCCCTGGGCACCCCCAGCCAGGTGACAGGGATCCCCCTTAGCTCCATGGCTTCGCCCGCCCCTGCGGAAGAGGTGATGCTCAGGGGCTGGCCTGAGCTGCATCAGAGGCTTTGTCCCCACTCCCGGGGTGCATGCACACCCCAGCCCCCCAGCTCCTGCTGGCGTCAGGGCTATCAGCTGCTTTCTCTCCACCTGTGGGCCCAAAACACCCCTTGCCTGAGGGGCTATGCTGGCATCCCCCGGGGGGATGCCCCGGGGGGATAGCCCCCCAGGGGCTATGCTGGCATGGACCCCCCCCGGTCCATGCCCTGCTGGAGCCTTTCCTTCTCTCTCTGGTGTCAAAATGTGCCCTGCACAGCCCCAGAGAGCTGCCACTGAGCCTGCCACAGCCCCCCTGCTGAGGATGGGCAGGAGGGGACCGACAGCGGGGAGGGGGAAGGCAGTGCCCAGCACTGAGGCTTGGTGGCCGCTCATCTGCAGGAGGACCGGGATGCCTACGAGGAGATTGTACGGCTGCGGCAGGAGCGGGCCCAGTTCTTGCAGAAGATCCGGGGCTTGGAGCAGCAGGAGAAGCAGAGACGGGAGGTACCAGGGAGCTGCAGGGTCATGGGGGAGATGCCACCATGTCCCTAGGGAGCAGAGGGGATGGGAGGGATGGGGACAGCATTTATCCCTCTCTGTTTTCTCTCTGTTTTCTCCTGCTAGCGGACAGAGCTGGACGAGGGCTCCCTGCGCTCCATGGAGAAGCAGGTGAGGCCGGTGAAGAGCTCATGGGTGACCTCAGCTTTCTGAGGGGTCCTGACGCTGGGGATGCCGTCAGGACTCTGGTGGGAGCAAAGGGGACTCCATGCCTGTGTTCCACCCCACAGATCCAGGAGCTGGAGGAGCGGCTGGCGGCACGCGATGATGAGAAGGAGCGGCTGGGCAAGGAGGTGGAGGCTCTGCGGAGCCGCTTGTCCTCACTGGAGGTAGGTGCGGGTAGCAGCTGGCAGTGCCAGGGGCTGGCGTGCATGGGGACTGACGCCCACCACTCTGCGCCCCCAGAACGAGAAGGAGAACACGAGCTACGACATCGAGACGCTGCAGGACGAGGAGGGAGACCCGCTTGAGTTCCCAGGTAGGGCCCTGCCCGCCTCCCAAGACCCCTGTGGGGCTGGGCAGCCCTCGGGGAGGGGGCACCCCATGGCGGGGAGTGGGGACATGGGCAGACATGGCACCGAGAGTCCCTGCACCCTGCAGGGGCAGAGCTGCTGCTCTCCAAGAAGACGCTGAGCCCTTCGGCCGAGGAGCTGCTGGCCACACTGCAGGGGCAGGTGCAGTCCCTCACCATGCAGAACAAGGAGCTCAGGGAGAAAATACAGGCAAGTCCCCGTCTGTCCCTCCTCGCTTCTGTCCCCTGGCCCCCGCTGGCCTCACTGTCCCCTCGGCAGGTGCTGGAGAACTACGAGCGGGACGAGAGCCACCCGTCTGCCCCAGGGGACTTCGTGCCTGCCAGCCTCTACAACGCTCTCCAACGTGAGCTGGAGCATCTGCGGGCGCAGCGCTCAGAGCTGCAGCAGGGCACAGATGTGAGGGACGAGGCCGGTGGGCAACCGCAGAGGCAGACCGGAGCCTCGGAGCAAGCCCCGGAGCAAATCACGGAGGGGAGCACGGCGCAGCGGCTCGCTGAGAAGCCGGCCTGGACCTGGGGCGAGTGCAAGGCAGCGCTGGGCGAGCTGCAGGTGCCATGCACCCAGACCTCCTCCTCCACCGAGCAGGAGGCCAGCGCTGAGCTGGCGGAGGCTCGGGCAGCCCTGCGGCAGGTGCAGGCAGCGCTGGAGGAGCGGGAGCAGCGGTTGAAGGAGCTGCAGGCCCGTTTGGAGGCTGGGGCAGAGGCTGTGGAGGCGACGGCCTCCCTGGGGGCCTCCCTGGAGGAGGCGTCAAGGGAGAAGGAGGCCTTGCTGGAGCGCTGCGACCGGGCGGAGGCAGAGGCGGAGGCCCTGCGGCAGGAGCTGGAGGCCAAGGCGCGGGACTGGCGAGCGGCTGGCGGCCCCAAGCCGGAGCCGGGGGTGCTGGAACGGCGGGTGGCGGAGCTGGTGCGGCAGCAGGAGGAGGTGACATCCCAGCTGGGGCAGCTGCGGGAGACGCTGGGTCGCAGGGAGGCCGAGCTGGGCACCCTGCGGGAGCAGCTGGCCACCCGGCCAGTGGGACGGCGGGAGCACGAGGAGACACTGGCGCGGCTGCAGCAGGCGCAGGCGGAAGGTGGAGGGCCGGGTGCCACGGGAGGAGCACAGCCCGGGCCATGGCGGCGCTGGAGGAGCAAGCGCAGGTGCTGCGGGAGCGGGTGGCTCAGCTGGAGGCGGCGGTGGAGGCCAAGGGGCGCGAGGCCTCCCGGCTGGAGGCTGAGCTGGTGGCGGCGGTGCCGCGGGGAGAGCACGAGGCGGTGCAGGAGGGGCTACGGGCCGAGGCGGCCATGCTGGCCCAGCGGCTGGGTGAGCTGTCGCGGCGGCACGAGAAGACGTGCGAGGAGGTGTTCCGGGTGCAGCGGCAAGCCCTGTTCATGAAGAGTGAGCGGCAGGCAGCGGAGGAGCACCTGGCCGCCGCGCAGAAGCAGCTGGCAGAGGCGCAGGACGAGGCGCAACGGCTGCGGGAGCTCCACGGCCATGCTGGGGACTCGGCCCGGCTGGTCAGGGACAGGGACAGGAAGGTAGGGGACAGGGAAGAGGTGTCAGGGGGTGGCGAGGGGCTCCTGGGAGGGGAGATGGTGGCCTGGGCGCTGCTTGGGTGGGCTGAGCTGGTCAGGCTGCAGGGGAGATGGGCTTGGAAACATGCACACATGCATGTGCAGAGATGTGCGCACACATGGACGTACACACAGGCATATACACACTTGCATGGACCTGCCCATACAAACGTGCTTGCCCATGGGCACATGGCAGTGGCCACGGCCATGGGTGGACCCTGGGGGAGTTGGGGCTGAGGGGTCCCTGTGTCCCTGTAACCTCTGTGCGCTGTGCAGATCACTGAGCTCTCTAAGGAGGTCTTCAGGCTGAAGGAAGCCCTGAATGTCCTCCCTGAGTCTCGGGGACCGCCACAGTCACCTCCCGACACTGCCGTGCTCCAGGCCAGGATCCGTGCGCTGGAGGAGAAGCTGGCGGTGGGTGCCCGGGGGTTGTGGCCATCACCTGGAGGGTTCTGGTCTTCCACAAGCCCCCGGTCCCATGCTCAAACCCGCTCGCTCTCTTGCAGGAGACAGAAACGCGGCACAGCAAGGTGGTGACACTGTACCGGAGCCACCTGCTCTACGCAGTGCAGGTGATGTGGGGGCATGGCTGTGGGGGAACTGGGGACACTGGTATGGGGGACCGGGGCACCAGCCAGTCACACGTCGATGCCCACATGCATGTGGGAGGCAGCAAGGGGCTGGATCCAGGGACTGCCAACCCCGGGGTGACTGGGCCACACACAGAGACTCCCTGATGTCCCCTCTGATGTCCCCACCAATGTCCCCTCCACCCCAGGGCCACATGGACGAGGACGTGCAGAGAATCCTGTGCCAGATCCTGAAGATGCAGCGGCTGCAGGAGCAGGGCAGATGAGCCCCTGCCAGCACGGCTGTGCCACGGGGGTCTGTGGCACAACCAGTGACACAGCTGGGGGGCCAGGCCCGTGATAGCACCCTCTGTGCCCCTTTGCTTCTCTGGGCAGCACCTTGTCACTGGCACACGCACCCCCCCACCCATCCAACACTGGGGGCCTGTGCCAGCCCCCTGCTGCCCCCTGCACCCCAGCACAGCAGCAATAAAGTATTTATACTCACGCCAACAGGACGGCTCATCGCTGGGGGGACGAGGGTGGGCACAGGGTGCTGGGGGCTGTGGGGAAGGTTGGTGGAGCTGGGGACAGTAGGGGATCGGTGCCATCACCTCCTCCAGCCCCGATGTCCCCAGATGGGGGCAGGTGCCCCTGAAGGAAGCGGGGTGGTGGCATGGGAAGGGTTGAAAGCCTCTTGGCCTGAGCCAAAACCGCTTTCCTGCGGGTCCGAGGCAGGGAGAGGCCCTGTGCGGGGGGATCCCTGTGGAGCCACGCTGTCCGGCAGGTCCCCACTGGGGACGGCGTTTCCTGCGCGAGGAAGTGGGCTGAGGCCGGCCGGGGCTGCAGCTTTCCACACCGGCGACACGGTGACAGAGCCTCTGGTCCCAGATACCTGGCCCTGCTGTGGTGAGCATGACGGGGGACAGGGCTCCCCATGGGGGCATAGGAGGGTGTCAGGGGCTAGGGGTGGCCCCACAGCACCTGGCTGGGGGGCACCACGGGGAGCCCCTTGTCCATGATACAGGGAAAGCCAGGCATGTCCCCCCTTGGGGTTGAGCCAGTCCACAGTCATGGTGGGCGATGACAAGGGCAGGATCCGTCCCTGTGGTGCCGGGCTTGGTCACAGCAGGGAACTCAGCTCAGCCCCCAGGCTGGGTTTTGGGGGGCTCTCTGTGCCCTGGCAGGTGGGGGCCATCCGAGCCCACTGGCCCCTTCCCTGGCCAAGGCCCAGAGTGACTCAAAACCCCGATTCCTGGCACAGGACCACAAGGACAGCTGCAGGTCCCCGTGGGAAACCGCGGTCACACTGGGTGCTTTGCTCCCGCCTCTGCCTTCTCCTTCCTCCTGGCAGCTGGATCCAGCACTGCAGTGAGAAACCATCCCCTGTCCCCAGGGCATGCAGCAAGGCCAGAGGAGAAACTGATGCATGGCACTGTGGGGTGGCCCAGAGACGGGCTTGAACCCCCAGCTTTAGGGCAATGTCCCTGGACCACCTGGGGACTTGTGGCCGTGGTGTCCCTGCTGTCCCCTCCCCTGGGGTTTGACCATCCTGCCTGTTCCCACAGGTCCCTGGAACCGGGCATCTCTGCTGAGTGTCCCTGACATGAAGTGGCTTTGGGTGGTGGCTTTTGTGGCACCTGCCTGCACCGTTCCCTACAACCGCACAGTGGGCAGCACTGGGGATGGAGGTAGGGGGGGCTGGGGACAATGGGGACAGAGGTATGGGGGCATGTGGGACTAGGGATGAAGGGATTGGGGCAGCTGGGATGGAGGTATGGGGGGACCTAGGGGGATGAGCAGGCTGGGGACAGAGGTATGGGCGCATGGGGGACTGCAGAGGGAGGGACTGGGGGGACTGGTTGGGGGGAGGCGGGGGGACAAGAGGGCTGGGGACATGCAGGACTGGCCATAAAGGGACTAGGAGGCTGGAATGGAAATATGGGGGTATCTGGGGGGACTGGAGACAGCAGAACTGGGCAGACTGGGAGCGCTGGGGATGGGAATGGAGGGAGCAGGGATGGAGGATAGGGGCACCAAGGGAACTGAGGACACTGCGGGAACTGAGGACAGAATAATAGGGCATCTAAGGATAGAGGTATAGGGACACTGGAGGGCTTGGGGACATGGGAAGACTGGTGATGGAGCAATAGGGACACTGGGGGTCTTGGGGACATGAGGGGACCAAGGACATTGGCACAGGGGCTGGGGGCATTGTGGAGCGAGGGGCACCGGGGTGCTGGGAATGGAGCTGGGGGGCCCAGGGAGGTGCAGACCCTTCCCAACCCTGTGTCACCCCCTACCAATGCCTGCCCCTGCCATGGCATGTCCCCTGGACCCCCCTGCCAGGGACCGCAGCAGGGAATGGGGGGCTTGCCCCAGGGGGTGCAGCCCATGCCCACTGCCGTGTCCCCCAGCCCGCTGCGCCCTGCAGCATGGCACTCTGGGCACCGAGGTGCTGCTGCAGTGCCCGGCCGCAGAGGGGGGACAGGCTGAGTGGCGCCAGGGGGACACTGTCCTGGGAACATACCCTGCACCAGGGCTGGCCCTCCCCAACGCCAGCCTGGCCCACGAGGGCCACTACAGCTGCCACCACCCTGACACCGGCGAGACCTGGGACACCGTCTGCCTGCGGCTGGGCTGTGAGTGACACTGGGACCCCATGTGTCCCCCACTGCTGGCTGGGGCTCCCCTGGGGAGGCCGGCAGTGGGGTGATGACTGTCCCCTGCCCTAGATCCCCCTGCCCCACCGGCCGTGGAGTGCTGGGCCATCAGCTACCCGCAGACAGTGAACTGCTCCTGGGTCCTGGCCCCCGAGCCGCTGCTGGACACTGACTTTGTGGCCACATACAGGTCAGTGGCGGGACCCAAGCCCCGGCTCAGCCCCCCAGGCCTGCATCACATGTGGGGCTGCAGGCAGGGCAGCCCACCCAGCTCCCCTTCTGCCCCTCAGGCACAGCATGGGGGGGTCCACAGAGATGGGGGAATGCGTCCGGACAGGGCCATGGAGCTGCTCGTTTGGGGATGTGCAGATGTTCTCCCTCATCCCCTACGTGGTGAATGTGACAGCCATGAACCCCCTGGGCACTGCCTCCCGACTCCTGCCCTTCCTCCTGGAGAACATCAGTGAGTGCTGCTGCGACAGCCGGCTCCCCGTAGACCCCTTGCACTTAACCCCCCGCCTCCCAAGGTCTCAGGAAGAAATTGTTTGCTGTGAGGGGGGTGAGCCCCTGGCCCAGGTTGCCCAGAGAAGCTGTGGCTGCCCCATCCCTGGAGGGGTTCAAGGCCAGGTTGGACGGGGCTTGGAGCAACCTGGGCTGGTGGGAGGTGTCCCCGCCCAGGGCAGGGGGGCTAGAACTGGGTGGGCTTTAAGGTCCCTTCCCACCCAAATGATTCTGATTCTGTGACCTCTGCAGCCCGCGTTGCACAGCTCAGTCAACGAGGCTGGTGGACACGGCGCAGCCCTGTGCCAAATCCCCCAGCCAGCACCTCACACCTTTGTTGTCTCCCTGCTTCATTAGTAAAGCCAGATCCCCCGGAGGACCTGCGGGTCTCACCCATCCCCGGGGAGACCAAGAAGCTGCTGCTGGAGTGGAGCCCGCCAGGGTCCTGGCCCTTCCCAGAGTACTTCCCGCTGAAGTATCACATCCGCTATGCTCAGGAGGAAAGCTCTGTCACCAAAACGGTACCGTATCCCCTGCTGCGTCCCCCACCCTCCCACATGGGGTAAACTGAGGCACAGCTGAGGGATGCCCCCCTGAGCAAGGCTGTGTCCTGCCCCCCGGCCCATGGGTGCCCCCAACCCTGCTCTTCCCCCAGATCGGGCCATACGAGCAGACATCTTACACCCTGACGGGAGTGCGACCTGGCACCCTCCACCACATCCAGGTGGCCGCCAAGGACTTCACAGACTCTGGGGAGTTCAGCGCCTGGAGCCTGCCGGCCTCCGGGATGCCCTGGATGGAGCCATGACAGGCAGAGCAGGGCCAGTGTCCCCTTCCCCATCCTGCTGCTCTCCTTTGTCCCACCGAGGGACCCCACGCACCCCAACCACGCTGTCCCCATGCTCCCAGCAGCGTGGAGCCACTGTTGGTGGAGGGACCTGCCAGAAACAGGCAATAAATCAGCTTGAGGCTCTGATCCCAGTCCTGCTTTGGTGATGTTCTCCATTCAGCAGCCCTTGGGGACAGTCCCTGTGAGGCCGGACGGGGCCAGGTTGGCCCTGGCCATGGGCAGGGGGGAGGGCACAGGCTCCGACCGGCTTCCAGAGCACAAAATGAGAGACTGTTGTGGCTACAGTGCAAGAAAATGACAGGTAGTTTAAGCTGGCTGTCACTGCCTTTCGGGAGAGAAAACAGAGATATGTTATACATACAATGCTGATCGATAGCTAAAGGAGGGGTGTCAGGAGGACGGGGCCAGGCTCTTCTCAGTGGTGCCCGGCGACAGGACAAGGGGGAACGGGCACAAACTTGACCATGGGAAGTTCCATCTCAACCTGAGGAGGAACTTCTTTGCTGTGAGGGTGGCAGAGCCCTGGCACAGGCTGCCCAGAGAGGTGGGGGAGTCTCCGTCTCTGGAGACATTCCAACCCGCCTGGACGTGTTCCTGTGCCCCCTGCTGTGGGTGACCCTGCTGTGGCCGGGGGTTGGAGGAGATGATCTCCAGAGGTCCCTGCCAACCCCAACATTCTGTGATTGTGTGACCCCGCCATGGCCCACACTGCCCCCCCCTCCCCAAGGCCTGTACGGCCTCCATCGCTCCTCTCCATGGTCTGAGTGATCTCCAAGGCCCACACCGGTCTCCAGGGCCCGGCGACCTCCCGGGGTCCCGCCCTCGCCCCCGGAACCTTCTCTCAGGTCTCCGCGGGCGGGCGGGCGGGCTCTCGGTGAGGGCACAGCTCGATGATGGACGGCAGAGACAGCCAGTAGCAGACGAGGATCCGCCCGTCGAACCAATGAGCGGCGGAGGGGGCGGGGCTACTTCCAGGAAGTGGGGGGTGCCATCAGGGCTGAGGGGGGTGCGCGGCTATGGCGCAGCGGGAGCCGGTGGCCGTGAGCCGGGGGCGGGGCGGGGACGGGACAGAAGCCGGGGGCGCTGTGGGCCCCCCAATCACTGTTGAGGGATCTGCATCCCTTCCCAGGTCGGAGGGGTTCCTGAGGGCTGCAGGGGGGTCCCCAGGCTGGGGGGTGGCCTAGGTGGATTGAGCGGGGGCAGCCGGGCGCCCCCTCCCGGCCGCGGGTCTCTCTTGGGGGGCGGAAGGGCCGCTGCGCTGCCCCCTCGTGGTGGCGCTGTTCGCACATGCGCAACGCGAGGGGGCGGGCCGGTGTGCGCGTAGGCGGGTGGGCGCGCCCTGCGCATGCGCAGCGAGGCCTGGGCGTAGGGCCTCTTCCCTCCCCGCGCATGCGCAGTGCGGCCGGCCGGGTCCCGCATGCGCAGTGCGGCCGGCGGGGCCGTGGTCTGCGGGCGGGGGCCTTCCAGGGTGCCCCAAAACATTGCAGACGCCTCAGGAGCTGCAGTCTTTGGCGTGGCCCTCTTCACACTCCTCTTGTTCTCTCAGATTACTCTTTTTTTTTTTTTTTTCCCTCTGAGCCGTCTCTTGTCCCTCTGGCCCCTTCAGGACCTCCCTGCTTCCCTCGCATGGCCTGCTGACTTTTTCCCCGTGCCCCACAGCCGTCATCTACCTCCGTAGCTCCCTTTGGATCCCTCCTGTTCCCTCAGAACTTTCCCGAGGTCTTTTTTGTGCCCTGGAGCAGTTTTCGTCCCCTGTGCTATCTAGGATGAGTCCATTCGGTCCCTTGCCCTGTGGTGACATCTGAATTCACAGGCTGGTTTGGGTTGAAGGGACCTTAAAGCCCACCCAGTGCCACCCCCTGCCTTGGGCAGAGACACCTCCCACTAGACCGGGTTGTTCAAAGCCCGTCCAACCTGTGCCTTGCTCAGATCCCATCTTGAGGTCCTCGTTTCCCCAAGCAACAGAAGGTGAGGGCCACCGTCAGCTTTCAGTCCTGGCTGCTTCTGTGTGGGAAGCCCGAGGTGGCGGGTCTCTGTTTTGGAGCTGGGCTCTGGCGAGGAGCTCGGTGAGGGTGAGGATGAGGATGAGGTGGCAGAGCAAGCGCAGATCCCCACAACCACCTTCACCCCAGCGCAGCCCTTTCCAGGGTGCTCAGGAGGCCCTGATGACCTCCAGGCTTCCCTGGCACCTTCACCAGCCTTTGGAGGAGCCCGGGCTGTGTCCTTCTGCCCTTCAGAGAGCCCCAGGACCTTCACCGGGCTTTGCCAGGGCCCGGGCAGTGCCTGCTGTCCTTAGAGGGTGTTTTGGAGTTCATGTTACGTGGTGAAGTTCCATCTTGCTCCAGCTGATGGCACGATTGGGAGGGTGTAGAGCAGAGATTTTTTTTTTCCCCAGGAAGACAGACAGCGTGTTGGACATCTTCCCGGTTCTCCTGCTTGAGTATTTGATACTGTGCAGCGTGGGTCTCAGCCTCGCACCATGCCGGTATTCCCACCAATAATGAGTTCAGAGAACAGCCTGTTTCTTATAAAATGAGAAAATAAATACAAGCCAGGCCAAGTCACTAGGTCAGAGATGAGACAAGAGTTATCTGCAGGACAAGCAACCGGCAGTTTGAGGCTGTAAAGGACTTCCAGCCACAGGAACGGGCTCCCACCAGCAGGAGTTAATGGTATGTCAGTCCACAGGAGAGCTTCCTTCCATAGCACATGTGTGTTTGAGGCAATAATCCCTCCAGGGTTTCAGCTCCTTCTGTGTCTGACTTACAGCTGTGTAACCTTCCAAACTCACAGCAAAGGCATTTTTCTCTGGGAAACTGTCAGCTCCCTTTGGCCTCACGCTGACAATCAGCTATTGTGTGTCCATTCGGTGATCCAGAGCGCACTAAAAGAGACTACAAACTGGCTGGGCTGAACACCTGGGCTTTCCTGGTGCCGTTGTGTAAGCCAAACGGCCTTTGAGTTAATACCGTGGTGTGTGGAGGGAAATCGGGTCTCCGGGATGGGAAGTCTTCACAGTTTGGAGCAACGAATGGCTCAGGAACGTGTGTAGGTTAGGAATGCATATTTGGAAGGACTTGCAATGGCAAAAATTGATTATACATGTGGGGACAAAAAGTCCACCTCCTGATTTTCTTTGCATTTTGTGGGTTGTGCTGTTTGAGGAAGAAAAAAAATATATTATTTCAGGGAGGCAGAGTTGCTTAGGACTTAAAAGCCAGGAACAATTATTTTTCTTCCTGTCTCTGTCACTTCCATCAGTGTATGACATTAGGAAGGACGTCAGCTTTGCTGCAAAATTTCCATGTCTTTAGGATGACAATAATAATTAATACCTTACAGGATGCTGGAGTGGAACTAGTTAATATTCAAAAGCATCTTTAGTCTTTTTGTTGACTCAGATCTTAATAAAGCCATTGCTTGCAACACAAGGTTTGCATTCTAAAATCAGTTTAAAATGACATAAATTCCATATTCTTTCTAAAATGTGATGGGAAATTCATGAGAGCTTTTACAGGATGGTACCTGTCATCTGAACATTATGTGTAGTTTTTGTTTGTTTTCTCTTCATACCTTCTTAATAAGAAATCTTTGAATTTCAATTCTGATTAAAAAATATCCTTGGCGGGGCAGTTTTTTATCGTTGCCTGGCAGCTCTCATAACTTTCACAGATGTTTCTCCATCATTTACATTCAGATTCCATTTCTGCAGTTTTCTCTGTAACCAAAATACACCACTTTATTAATTTCTTTATAGAAGCTGAGTTTTTGGAATACAAGGCAGTGACCTGAGGCAGTTGGTGTGTGCGTGGTTATCGTATCTCCAGAGCTGGAGAGGAACACGAGGAGCATGCGCAGCTACAGGACGAAACCATGGACCAAAGTTTCGCCAGATCCTTTTCCAACAGGTAAAGATTATCCCTGAGTGTGTTGTGGAAGGGACCTGCGTGGAGGGAATTGTTAGGCTCACTGTGACAGTGCATGTGCTTTGCTGCTGCTGTGTCATAATGTGATTTAACTGGGTTTTTTTTATGCCAGCAACACAGCTGGTGGCAGGGAGTGTGTAACTAAAGCTGTGATTTGGTAAGAAAGGAGCCTGCATACCCTGACTTTCCTGGGTGGAGAGCTTGGCAGTCCTCAGATAGATCCTTTCCAGCTTGGGTTTTTCTTTCTCTTTGGCCTCAGAGGAAGGGGCCCGCTGGGGAGCTGCCCCTTTCCAAACCTTGTCTCTATCTTCTTGCACCTTCACAAGGCTCCCGTGTTTAGTCTGGGGCTTGCTGTAACTTAGCAGCATTAGGAAACTTAATGATTACAGTAACCTGCAAGAATGCCTGACTGAAAACCCCTCTGTGCCAGGCAAAGGGGCTCCACTGGGGCGGTGAGGGGTTCATGGTGTTGTACCCTCCCTCTTTTCCTTTTACAGCACTTCGAAGTCTAATAAAAGCTGCTGATTCCCGTTTAATGGATAACATTGGTTACTAACAAGCTCACCTCCCTCTTAAAAAGCCAGCGTCGGTCTCAGGAGATCTAATTTAGGAAGCACATGTAAGGCAAGGGTGTCCTGCAAGGGCCTCTGGGGTGGAAGCCACACCACGCGGTGCTCCAGGCTAGTCAGCTGCCAGAGCTCAGAGTATTTTTATCCACCAGCCAAGCTGCCAGAGGTTCTCCTCAGGCTCTGCACCACCTGAGCCTTGTGCAGGGCAGACTTGCTTCTACAATAGGCTTTAATTCTTCCTGAGTGGGGCAGGGACTCCCTGACAGCAGCATCCAGCAGTGGGCACTGGTGGTGGAACAGACTGGATATTGCAAACAGAAAGGCTCCTTTGGAGCCTTGTGCTACAAATCTCTTCTGGTGCCAGCCCTGGTACAGCATCAGCTTGCCCAGTTCAGTCTGGTCAACTGGATCTGCAGTCTCCTTCTTCTGCAGGTCCTCCGTCCTCTTGCTTTCCCAGGGCATTGATGCTCACCTGAGGGACCAGTGGATTCTGCTCTAGTCCCCATTTCTCCTTTGCCATGGGGCTGAGTTACCACTTGCTTTTTCTCCAAGGTTTTGCTAGAGGATGATACCGTGTTCCAGAGCTCAGAGACTTTTATCGCTTGTTGTCAAACGGGTTCCAGCAGAGGCAAGCATGCGTTTCACTAGGGCAAAGCAAAACCACTCTATTAAAATACAGAGGGGAAAGGGCTCTTTCGGAATGTGTGGCAATGTTTGGGTGTGGAAAGGTCTGATGTAGTAAAATCTGTTTTCCTAACAATGACATTTGATTTCAGTGATATTTCCCATAAGGTGCCATTGTCCTCCTCAAAGTGGTGAGTGATGTTGGAGGACACCTGCGTTGTCATATTTAGTAATACGGAGAAGACTTAAGTGTTACTGTGGTCATGCCGCTGGTATAATGCAGGTGCATGTGGGCACATCAGCGAAGATCACACTGTACATCAGCATGTGCTTATAGCAGCTGTCTGTGGCCGCTTGTGCTCTGAGCCATCTCCAGCCCCCTCCCTGAACACCGTACACATTTCAAACCTGCCATTTCCACTCTGCAGTACGGCAAAGGAATCCATCCATCTGCAGCCTGTCGTTTGCACGAGTGACAGGTCTGTCAGAACACCACAAAAGCACGACATCCGTAGCCATGAATGCTGTTGTGATGTGAGTGACATGAAGCTAGAAGGGATCTTGGGTGTCCAGAGACAATCAGGAGACATGAAAGCAGACAGCTTCACCCTGTTCAATATGGTCTTCTTTAAACTATGTTTTTACTTCAGATTTGGGCTGCCAATAACTCATTCAAACAATGATCTAATGCCTATGTGAATGTTTGTAAAACCTCACTGCTCTGGCAGGTTGAGCGCTTGCCAAAAAGCAATCACATGTAATTAGGGAGAAGGAATTTGAATATACTGGCCTTTCAGTGCAGCATATTTTCCAGTTGTGTTTGTACCATTTTAACTATCTCATTAACTGGGGTTGTGCTCCGTGTTGGGGTATGTGTGACTTGCTCCTGTCTTCAAAGGAATCTTCTCTGTAGACAGCACTGCCAAAAACCTGTCTACAAACTGCCTGGGATGTGAGATACCTGTGCTGGACTGTTCTGCAGTTGTGCCCAACGGCATCACTGGCGTGACTTTTGAGGGATGTAAGTATATAAGGAATTCCTTATATACTTCCCTGGGGCCACAGTTCTTGGAGGGAACGGAGACTACACTGCGATCAATCAGTGGCCATACCCTTTCTGGGAAGAACTTTGTTCGTGTCTGAAAGCAAGATGGAGCAAAAGCTTTTCAGTCAAGCGGGATAATCAGCATCACACACGTGTGACAGTTGGTAAATGGCTCAATGAGTTTCCCTTGCGTTCAGCACAGGTACCTGGTTACCGCTCTGTTTCCTTGGTCAATGACGGAATGAAGAGGAGAGAGCCTGGCACAGCCAGTGCCCCAAATGGTCTTTGAGGTTCTCAACTCTGTCCGCCTTCCAGTGTTTCCTGGTGTGCAGAAGGTTCCTGAGGAGGCTTTTCAGGCACGTTGAGTCCTGAACGAGCATTGGGAGCATCTAAAAGCTCACAGCTTTTGGAGGGAACACCCGGGAACACCCTGTGACATTGTTGTGGTGTCCCTAGCATCCATTCCCTCATGCTGCTCTGCAGGAGTCTTTTTCCCAGGAGAAGGGGGCCACCACACAGCTTGACAAGGCCCCTGTAGGACTGGCAAACAGAACCGCTCACGTAAGGAGAAGTTCCCAGCTCAGGGGGAAATTAGAGCCTGCCCGGGACAATAGATCCTTGAGAACTCCAAAACACCTGAAGGGTTGGTACCAAAGCGCGGTTGATATCTTAACTCAGGAGGTCAGGGACATGTACAGGTCAAGTCCTGTGAGACCAGGACTCATTATTTATGGGAGGAAATTTTTTCCTGAATGTGAGAGAGGAGAGGTGGATTCTGCTCTCCAGTGACCACTGGGGTTTGAAAGCCTAATTTCCAGCTAATGGTCATCACATAAACTTGTGCTGAAGAACCTGACCTAGTTTGAACAATTAGAGGTAATTGTCGGCTCTTTCCAAATGACAAAACCCTTAATCACCAGCAGATGCTTCGCCAGCCTCACAAAAAGGGCTGGAAGCCCATAATGGGATGGGAGTATTGTTGTCCCAGAGGCACCAAGTTTCAGGAATGGGCAGGGATCTTCCTTAGGGTTTTTTCCAATACATGGTTGGATGCTCGGACTGGGGCACTGATTCAAGCTCATGGACTGGGCATCTCTCCAGAAAAGCTGTAAATATGCCATGAGCACGTAGATGACTGACACTGATGTATCGGAGAACAAGTTCAAGTGAAATGGGGAGCTGAAAGTTTGGGTTACTCCATGGGTTCCTGTTCCAGATCCTTGAATCCCTCTCGCATCCCTCAGCTAGTCTGGGGTGTCCTAAAGCTTTCGGAGCCCCAGGCATGGAGACTCTGACAGATGCCTGTGTGCTCTGTGGCAACAGATCCTTGGAGCTGTCTCCCAAGTGCACTTCTGGGAAGCTAAGGCGGCCCCGAGTTTCAGTGGAAACCCCAGAAGATCTCTGGAGATCTGTGTTCTGCCAGCAGAGCGTGGGAACCTTTGACTTGGAAGGCTGGTATTTTCCAGTCCATTTTGTTGGAAGGGGCTGGACTCCCAGGTCCTGGTGGCGGTGAGGCAGAGCTGAGGGGCAGCCGGGAAGGGAAAATGCAAGACTGCAAGAAGTTGGGGACTACTCCCAGTCACAGAATCACAGAATGTTGGGGTTGGAAGGGACCTCTGGAGATCATCTCCTCCAACCCCCGGCCACAGCAGGGTCACCCACAGCAGGGGGCACAGGGACGCGTCCAGGCAGGTTGGGAATGTCTCCAGAGACGGAGACTCCCCCACCTCTCTGGGCAGCCTGTGCCAGGGCTCTGCCACCCTCACAGCAAAGAAGTTCCTCCTCAGGTTGAGATGGAACTTCCTATGGTCAAGTTTGTGCCCGTTCCCCCTTGTCCTGTCGCTGGGCACCACTGAGAAGAGCCTGGCCCCGTCCTCCTGACACCCCCCTTTCAGTATTTATAAGCGTTGATAAGATCCCCCCTCAGTCGTCTTTTTTCCAGACTGAAGAGACCCAAATCCCTCAGCCTTTCTTCATCACAGAGGTGTTCCAGTCCCCTCAGCATCTCGGCAGCCCTTTGCTGTCCCCTCTCCAGCAGTTCCCCGTCCTTCTGGAACCGGGGAGCCCAGAACTGGACCCAATGCTCCAGCTGTGGCCTCCCCAGGGCAGAGCAGAGGGGGAAGATGACCTCCCTCCACCTGCTGGCCACGCTCTTCTTGATGCCCCCCAGGATGCCACAGATAGGTGAGATGCACAGACAGTCCTATCTGTGCATCTCACCTATCTGTGAACCAACCACCTTACAAACTGTGCCACCCTCTTCCCTGCACAGTTGTTATCTCAGCATGGGAGGAGACTGCTGAAATAAGAGGGTCCTTGTAAGCTGACGTTAAAAAAGGACCCTATCTGCAACATCTTCCCTGCTCTGGCTTGAGCTGCAGAGAGACAACCCTCCACTCTCTTGCCTCATCCACTATCCAGAGGAAAATACTTCTGAGCCCCGTGATCCTGCCTCACCGTATCCCCAGGCCATCTCTCTCCCCCAGGAATGTCTCCCTGACTCGTGCTGCTGCTTCCCTGCAACAGGCAAGAGGTCACAAGCTGCGTGTCTCCATCCCTGTCACTCAGGGATCTCAGGGCGATACTGCACTCTCTGGCTTTCTTAACCTCTTTAAGCCCTAGTTTTTTTCTTCCAGGGCTTAGTTTCTGTGGCACTTAAAGGTAGTAGTGGCACTATTTCAGTTTTCAGATCATGAGCTAATTGAGTCTAACGTGAGCGTGTGACATTGGCTACACTCACATAAAGCTACACCGAGTTCCCTCAAGTTACACCATAACCCCCACTGGAGTGGGAGTTATTTCCAAACAGGCAAAGCCCTGAAGAAAGGAGACAGTATCTGATGGGGGTAAGAATATCAATGGGAAGAGCAGGAGACATGGCACTACCTGAGATATCCCAGTCTTAGCAAGGCACCTGGAGGTGTTTCGGCACTCTGTACAAGTAGGAATGGGTGCTTCTGGAAGGGCCTGAACCCACCAGAGAATTAGTCTTTATTGCTAATTCCCTTGTGTTGACTGCAAGTGGTGGCTAGGTGAGATCTGACTTAGAGTTATGTGAAATGTAGGAAAAGGAACACTCCAAGATGATGCAAAGGCGACTGGCTGAGGGGAAATGGCGGGTTTGCTGGTGTGATGCTACCAGGCAGTGCTAAAACAGAACAGACGGACAGGGAGCAAGCCAGAGCATTTGCAATACTGCAGGAACCGGGGCTCCCAGGGGTGTTTTGTCTTCTGTACAATTAGTTGGTGAAAAGTAAAGCAAGGGATGGGGAACCCCTGGAATCGGTCAGAGCAAGGAGTTGTCCTTCTACCCAAGCAGAGAGCTGTGAGAGACGTACTTTCCATGGAGAGTGCTGTAATGATGCGCTAAGATTGCTCTGAAGTGACTCTCGGCACATTTGGTGCGTTTTATAGCACGCTAGTATTCATCTATTCCTGTATAACCTCCTGCAGTGGGACTAATAATCAAGAATCCTGACTCTAAACCGACGACTCCCTTGGGAACGTGTCTGGGACAAGACTTACTCTGGGGTCTTTGAAGTGAGCAGTAATGTGGAAACAGTGACACCAGCGCAGTTCCCATGAAGTAGGGGGTCTCCCGTGTGGGCTTGGGTGTGGAGCTCTTCAGCCAAGAAAGGGTGAAAAATGAATCATAACACCTTTGGGGAGAGGTCAGTCTTCCCATGATGTGTTTGTTTAGGGCTTGGCTGTTACTACAGGAAGAAAAACCCCAGAGCAGTGGCACAGTGTGTGGTGATCAGAGCTCGTAAAAGGGGAGGTGGACGGGATGAAGAAGCTCCTCCAGTCACACACAGGAGGACAGTCACTCAAAGAAAGGCACTTTCCAAAGTCCTGCAAGGATATTCATAGGCAGCAACTTGCAGACTGGGGAGATCGTGGCTCTCCTAAACCCTTTTGTACGTATCGCCTTCCCCAGGTCTTGCTGGTGGAGCGGGAAAATCCTGCTGTGTCCCACGGGGTCTGGAGACAACAGCAAGAACCAGAAGGTGTATAGTCATGAGTCCTTCCTAGGGCAGTGCCTACAGGCCCCTTGTCACAGCCGATGCCTTCCCAGGTCTGGTGAGTCTCAGCCAAGTGCTTTGCTCCATCCCAGCCATGCTCACTCCCAGATGCCAGCTGTCCCGTGTCCTGGTTCTTGCCCTGCCCGTTCAGGCTGCTTCTCTGCACCTCCACATTGCTTGGGAGAGGGTTGGCTGCTCCCTAAGGTACAGAAACCTGGTGGGTGGGAAGGACAACACAGCTCTCTGGGCAGGGCCCAGAAGGAGATGGTCACCAGAGTCCAGACCACTGGTGACAGAGCTGGGGACAGGCTCACCTTGGACATGACTCAGGCAGGACTGAGCTGAAATGGAGCTCCTGGCCCAGGGGTCCCAGGTGAGGCTGGTTGGGGGCCACGAAGTCCTACGAGGGCACTCAAGACCCTGAGAGAAACGCATCACACAAACTGGATGTGGCCTTAAGCAAAGGCCATTTCTCTGCCGCTGTCTCCTGTCAGATCTTCCCAGCCCTGACTCAGGGCCTCATATACCCTTTACGATCTGCTTTTCATGCATCTCTCCCCAGAGAAGGGCTGGGACGCTGCCAGGCTCCAGCGAACCGTTCTGACCAGTCACCCAGTGCTGGCAGGTTACTTCTGCTGGAACAAACTCCATCTATTGCCTCCCTACAATGCTCCTAGCCCAGACGTCCTCCTCCGCTCTTACTGCCAGCATTGTAATGAAAAATGGCTCTTCTATTATGTCTGCTTCCATTTGAATCCCTCTAGGAAAGATCTCGTGTTCTCCAGCCCTTTGCTGCTGAAATTAGCACTGGCATCCTGCAGGATTTCAGGGCTTGACTCTCGCGTCTAGCACTGGGAAGAGTTACTGAGGCTGCGGAGACAAGATGTGTTTGAGAGCCAAGTGTCCAAAAGTACACGCTTAATAGTAACACAGTGAAAAGGAGGTGCTCCAGGAAGGCAGCGAAACGATCCTGCTAAGGATGGCAAAAAAATATACATAAATGTGTTTTTAGGGTGCTTGCACACTGCAGGAAGGGTTAAGCTGTGGCACAGCATTTGGGACAGCTGCAGAATGCTGGAGTGGGCACTGGGATTGGAACCAGAATGACAGTTTTAGGTCACTCACAAAGCTTTCTAATTACGCTTTTTTGGAAAAAAAAAAAAATGGTGTGTTTTATTCTGTAAGTGCTGAACATTCCACAATTGCTGTGTTTAATAAATACAGCGGGGGCTCCTAGGAGACTGAATGGGGCTGAATGAATGAAGTATGTGAGACATCTGAAACCTATTAGTTGGAGCAAACTGTTAGGCAGGAATTCTTCTCTTTTTAAAAATATTTATACATTTTGCTTTAATGTCAGGCCAACATCTTATTTGGGGTTATGTTCCAGTGGAAGGAAAGGTGTGTCGGGGGAAATGCAGGGGGAGGGGAGGTACATTTTTGGTTCAGTCCCAAAAGGAGCAGAAGGGCCGTGTGGCTTTAGTAGCATACTTTCCTCTCGGAATTGAACCCAGCACATGGAAACATAAGGCGACATTGCCCCAGCCTCGATGGGGGATGAACGTCTTGGGACTCAGTTCATCCTGGTGTGCGTTTTGGGTAGTCGACTGGGCTTGTCAGACCTGGAGCCCCTTGCCTGGGGCACCAGGAGAACTCTGCAGCCCTCACAAGATTAGGTTTGTGGATGCCGTGAGACTTAGCTTGTTTAATCTGGTTTTGTATTTAGAGAGGAATTAGAGCGCACGGCCAGCGTCTTCTCCAACACATGGACAGCTCCATGAAGTCAGACTGGTCTCCAGCACCAGCAAGAATGACGCCACATCCCTCCCTGCTCTGTTAAGCGCTCTCTGACGCAAGGTTTCCACCCAGGCTTTTCCTTCTAGTGCAGAAATGAGCTCATCTGCTTATTAAAAGGCAGAAAAATAGGGAAGATGGATGGGAAGAACCAGAGAACAAGCAGAGCTAACGGCTCTTTAGGACCCACTTCACCTGCACAGATGTCTCTGGAAAGGGGTTTAGCAGAGTTGACAACACCCAGCTTCAGTCTGGACATACTTTATGCTGAATTTTCTCTCTTTAGTGTCAGCCTCCATTGCATAGTGGCCAAAGAGGCCCTGGAGAAGCAGTGGAAATGGGCAAGGACCCCACTCCACTCTGCGTGCTGTTCAACCCAGGGTGTGTCGCACATGGCCACGGGCAGAAGAAGGGAGCCCAACAAACTGCCAGACTCCCTTGACTTTCTAGAGGCATGGCCACAGGACTGGCTCTGCTCCTGTAGTGTGTCTACATGTGTCACCTCAGTCCAGCCAGGTCCAAATATGGGTGGCCTGGCCTCAGACATGGGCTTTGTCTACTCTAATGTTCCTATTCATAGAATCATAGAATCATAGAGTGGTTTGGGTTGGAAGGGACCTTAAAGATCATCCAGTTCCAACCCCCTGCCCTGGGCAGGGACACCTCCCACCAGCCCAGGTTGCTCCAAGCCCCGTCCAACCTGGCCTTGAACCCCTCCAGGGATGGGGCAGCCACAGCTTCTCTGGGCAACCTGGGCCAGGGGCTCACCCCCCTCACAGCAAACAATTTCTTCCCCAGATCTCATCTAAATCTCCCCTCTTTCAGTTTGAAGCCATTACCCCTTGTCCTGTCATTATACTCCCTGCTAAAGAGTCCCTCCCCATCCTTCCTGTAGGCCCCCTTCAGGGACTGGAAGCCTGCTATAAGGTCTCCTCGGAGGTCTCCTCATGATCTGCTCTCTCTTCACCATCCGCCATTTCATCGATCTCACCTCCATTCCTAACTTCTTTCTCCTCTTCTAAGATGTCTACAAACAGTGAAATGTGGAAAGAGTCCCAGGAGACCTGAGGAAGGCGGGGGTCTTCTGTCTGCATACATCACCCATCTTCTGAAGAGAGCTGGAAGCCCTATAGGACCACACAGTATGACTGTCCCCACTCACAGGAGCTCTGATGAAGGACTGACTGCCCTTACAGCGAAGTTTCGGCTGTCCACAGGCGCTGCAGGTCTGTGTGAGTTTCTAGCTTCCAGTGATCCAGTGAGCTGTGTCCTCCTCCAACTTGCCGTTTGGGCTGGGGTCTGGGGAGACCCTGCCTTGTAGTTAAGTTAGTGAGACATCTGTTCCTCACAGAGCCCCTTCTGGAGTTCTCAAGGGGCCATAGTTTCTTAGATTTGATTTCTGTGATCACATCTGGGGGGACAGGAGATGTGGGGATGTGGGTGCTCAAGGGTCAGCTGTGGAGAGAGGGGAGTGGATGTTGCCAGAACATCTCCAAATTTGGGCTGCATGTTTCCTGCCGGAGGTTGGGGTTAGGGACTGATACCTAGAGCCAACTTGTACAAATTGGTGGCAAGTCTCCCAGCCTTTGGTGCTTCATTTATGTTGCATGATCTGTTACCATTTCCAAGACATGGAGTGACATTTGAGCTCACCTCTCCTTGTGCAGAAGCTTTGGGTCAAAGCTAAGGATGGTGTCAGAAAGGTCCAGATTATGCAGTATTTTCCAACTGATAAGGGATATGTAAATTATTCCTGCTTTTCTGTGATTCATGGTGACCTTTATTCAGCCCAATTTTATTGCACGTGGCACACATTCATACTTAAATTCAGCCCCTTCCTTTCAGGCTTCCTGAAACTAAAATGTAAAGTTTTAGGAAACTCAGAAATTCCAAATGTCTTCCATTATCCTTCTAATCTTCCAAAACCTATTAGATTGTAGGGTATCTCTCCGCTGCATAGGAAACAGATGTTCTTCTTGCAGCGGGGACATGCAGGAGGCATCATTAAATTTGTTTAGTTTAGAGTGTCTTGGAGATGTGATTGTTCTTTGTGGTCACAAGTTGCTGCAACCTTCTATGTGTGAGCTGGGATCTGGTTGAATTTAGAGTGGTGCCAGTAGAGAATTTCTGTTGAGTTTCTTTTCACCATTAGTAACCATCCCTTACCCGAGACTTCGGAAAATAATTTCTGGGCAGTTTTTGATTGCATCTGTTAGTCAGTTTGGAGGTGGCTGCTCTGAAAACATGACCGGGGCATGGGATGAGGCTGCTTTTGCTTTTAGTAAGGAAATAGTGTAACCTACAGATTCAGTGCGTCCATGAATGGATTTAACATTTCCTAGAGCTGTATTGGGGGAGGATTTAATTCTTTCTAGAGCTGTAGTGGAGGAAGATTTAATTCTTTCTAGAGCTGTAGTGGGGGAGGATTTAATTCTTTCTAGAGCTGTAGTGGAGGAGGATTTAATTCTTTCTAGAGCTGTAGTGGGGGAGGATTTAATTCTTTCTAGAGCTGTAGTGGGGGAGGATTTAATTCTTTCTAGAGCTGTAGTGGGGGAGGATTTAATTCTTTCTAGAGCTGTAGTGGAGGAGGATTTAATTCTTTCTAGAGCTGTAGTGGGGGAGGATTTAATTCTTTCTAGAGCTGTAGTGGGGGAGGATTTAATTCTTTCTAGAGCTGTAGTGGGGGAGGATTTAATTCTTTCTAGAGCTGTAGTGGGGGAGGATTTAATTCTTTCTAGAGCTGTAGTGGAGGAGGATTTAATTCTTTCTAGAGCTGTAGTGGGGGAGGATTTAATTCTTTCTAGAGCTGTAGTGGGGGAGGATTTGATTCTTTCTAGAGCTGTAGTGGGGGAGGCACTGAGGAGACATGGCGTTTCAGCCCTCTGATTGCACTTTCTCTGGGGCATCTCTTCACCATCAGTAGGAGGATCTTGGTGGGTTTCAGTGTGGTCATTTTTGTGTATCTGTAACTTGTTTTTTCAGATATCTCTTTTTTTTTTTTTTCCCCTTCCTTTTTACCAGGTTCAAACAAAATTGTGCTTTCACTAAAGACACCAAGGGAGGTGCCAGTGCTATTTCCAAAATTTCTCTCTTTCCCTGCAGATTGGAGGTTCAGAGCACATGTTTGTCTGTGTATGTGTGGGTGGTGATTGCATTTCAGAATTTCCAAGACTGTTATAGCTTTTACTTTTTTCCCAAGCAAATTAGTCGAATAAGAGTTCTCCCTCCTGAAAGATCTAGACTCCACTTGGAATAGAGGTCTCCATGTATAAGAGAAGCTGAATAAAAGCTTCTCTCACTGGAGGAGATTATTTAAGGGTTAGACCAAAGCAGAACAACGTAACAACAAACACAGAGAGGGGACGCAGCGCTGTTTTATGTGTTGGACAGATTTCCCACCCTGAATATGTGTTGGTGGGAGTGCCAGTGACAAACGCTTTGGAAAAAGTGTCTTAAGCGTGAGCCAAGAATTTCCTTCACCAGCTAAGGTGTACGACGTATCACGACCTTAGTCTTGCTCATACATATTTCTGAAGGTGTGTCTCATCCAAGCCTCCTGGGAGCACCATTTCCTCATGTTGTGGGACTGTCTGGACACGTTACCCTCCAGCCTCCCACCCTGCAGCTGGCCTTTGAGGAGGGCAGGTGCTCCCTGGCTGGAAATGGGTCGTTAGGGGGTGAAGTGACCCATGTAACGCGATGAAGATGAGCCGGAGCCTCGATATTGAATGGAGCAGCCCTGTCAGGTGCTGAGCAATTGCAGAATTAAACACAACTGTTTAATTACAAGCAACTTAGTGCTCTAAGTCAAGAAAGGCAATGGATGGAAGCATTGCCAGAACTGTAGTCTTGGGATGATGGCAGGAAATTTAAGTGATGGTTTGAACCTTAGACACAGCGACTGTGAGGACAGGCTGAGAGAGCTGAGGGGGTTCAGCCTCGAGAAGAGAAGGCTCTGGGGAGACCTTCCAGCCCCTTCCAGTCCCTGAAGGAGGCCTACAGGAGAGATGGGGAGGGACTCTTTATGAAGGAGTGTAGCTGAGGGGGAATGGTTTTAAACTGGAAGAGGGGAGATTGAGATGAGATCTCAGGCAGAAGTTGTTTGCTGTGAGGGGGGTGAGCCCCTGGCCCAGGCTGCCCAGAGAAGCTGTGGCTGCCCCATCCCTGGAGGGGTTCAAGGCCAGGTTGGACGGGGCTTGGAGCAACCTGGGCTGGTGGGAGGTGTCCCTGCCCAGGGCAGGGGGTGGCACTGGGTGGGCTTTAAGGTCCCTTCCCACCCAAACCATTCCATGATTCTATGACTGCTGGAGGATATTTAATAAAGTCATTAGAATTGATGCAAAAGAAGCTCTCCAGTGGACGTCAAGGGTTCAGAAGAGCGGGCAGCACTCTGGTCTGGGTTACATGATGGGTAAGTCCAGTATAGTAGGAAAAAGGGGTATGACATCAAAACCATGAGTGACTCAATAGCAGATGGACCGTGCTGTGGCTGACAGTGACAGACAAAGCACAATGTTTGCAAATACGCAGGAACTCCAGTGGCGTGTATAACTTTGGGATATGCAGGTGTGCCCAGCATGGACCGTAGGCAGGAGAAGTTTGGAAGAGTGACTTTTCATAAGAAAAGTGTGACACCAGAAACTGCAGGATCATTAACTCGAGAGCAAACCCAACACTTGTTAACTTTACATTGGGAGCCAGTTGATACCAGAACCAGTGATACTAGAAGTAAAAGAAAGGCCACGGTCGTAGATTAACCAAGTGAGATCCAGCCTTACGGAGATGATCTTATCCCCATTGCCCAAATCATGCCACTTGAAAAATTTGTCATGTTAAGAGATTAGAAGTGCAACTGGAGATGTCCCTGCCCAGGGCAGGGGGTGGGACTGGATGATCTTCAAGGTCCCTTCGAACCCAAACCATTCTGTGATTCTGTGGCTGCCGCTCCTTGAGCCGCAATGGGCCGTTCTCTACCTGAGCTGTGAAGGGACTTGCTCTGCATCTCTCGCAAGCTGGTTTGCCATGTTGCAGTGGCTTGTTGGAAAAAAAGCAGGACTTCTCTGTTTTCTCCTTAGCACTGAGGGAGAAATGCTCAGACTAACCTCAGCAGATCCAAACGCGCGGAGTGGGGAAGTGGCCAAGAGCTTGGAAACATTTCTGGGCTCTGAGCGGAGCGCAGCCCTGAGCTCAGCGCCGTGGCAGCTCTCCACATGGAACGTGATGGCTTTGGAGAACTGCACCTCTGCAATCCTCAGTTCCAGGAATGTTCTAGGAAGTGGGCAGAATCCTACTGATTTTGGTGAAAGCTGGAAAAGCCTGATTTCCTCTTGAGATTGCCTGTGGTCTCTCAGAGTGCCGGTGTGGCACAGCAGCCATGGATGATGGTTAGGACCAGGAGACCCACTGCCCCCCATTTAACCTGTGCGCTTTCCTCTCTTCCCGTCTCTCTCATTCCACCAACCCTCTTTCCCTGCCGCCGGCAGAAAATAGGCTTTTCGAGTTGATACCAAAATAAACATAGTACTGTCCAACGTGGGAGGGGAGAGGGAAGGGGGAGAGGATGGGGCTCAGTTGTAAAAGCAGCACAGGAGGAGAGGGTTGCGTATCCCCAGCCTTGCGAGTGCTGGAGGTGATGCAGCACAGTGAAATACCAAAGGGATCAGCAGAGCTGGGACGGGACCCGAGTCCTTTTCGAGCTCCTATGAGTGTTTATTGAGGGATTTCTCTCCCTTTTCACTTGGGCAGAGACACAACGATCAGCGCTGAGCGTTTGGGGTTTGTTCCAGGGCACTTCTTTTTAGTGATGGGGAAAACATAAGCAATTAGAGCGGATTCATTTCCCTACTTACGAACAAGAAAATGTAACGGGAATAGTGCAGGAAGCAGAACAAGAGGCTGGTGGGGGTGAAAGGTCTTGCAGAAGATGCATGTGGTGGAAGGCAGTGTGCAGAAATCGCTAATAATATTCTGGACGTCTGAATTCTCTCTGCTAGTTCAGATTTCATCCACTCACTGGGAAAGATTAAAATCGTGCTGTTATGTTTGCTTTTTGCCTAATTTGATTCCTCTCCCCAAGCAATATATATACGTAAATAAACAGTTTGAAAAGTGGATTCAGCCTTTACTATGAAGAAGCAACCCATGATCCTCTAAAAACCCCTGGCAGAGCTGTTTCAGACAGTCCTGAAGCAGTGGGATTAGATCTAATTTGAATTTGACTTTCCGTCGAACGCCCATGCTCATTCCCTTCAGCAGGCAGCTGGAATCCCAGGCTCACGGTGGGAGGCTGGCTGCTAAAGAAGAAATGGCAAGGAGGGATATTCAGGAATCTGTAATCAGGTGTCTGCAAGGCTCTCTGCACCCTGCGTATGCCCTCTTCTGCTGTGCGGGCGATGTGTCTGATCGCCTTCTTACCTTTGTAAAGCTACCTCTGTCCCACGGTCCTACTCCGCTGACTATAACCACTTTCTCCATTTGGTCTTTATCTGCAAACTCTTTTCTAATCTCAACCCAGAAAGACAACGTTTCATGTCCCCGTGTTAAAAGCAACAACAATTAATACAGCATTTCAGAGAACGTGACTTTTCTGGGGTTCCACCCCTCCAGCCATGGATGCTTTTGCCCTGAGACAGGATTCCTTATCCCTGGGATGTCTTCACAAATTGGCCTCCTGGCCCTGTCTGGAAGGGGGTCTGCCTGTTTATGCTCTGCTGTAGACCAGGGCTCATGCAGGCTGGATTGTATTTGGTGGGGCTTTTGAAGTGGAAACAATGCTGCTGGGATGGAGGAGGTTGGCAAACACGGAATGGCCAGACGCGTGGGAGGAGGAGGAGGAGGAGGAGGAGGAGGAGGAACAGGCTGGTCCCATGACTTTCTACCCAAATAGCCATCCTGAACTTCAGCGTGCTGAGTTCCCTTCCCCCTGAAAAACCAGTCCATACATTCATGTCATCTAGAGTTCACATCCCCATAAAGCAAATGACCTGAAACTCGACTGCCTGGGCTCCCTGACAAGGGCAGCTACAAGATGTGACTCTTCTTTGGAGGAGAAGAGGCTTGATCATCCTGAGCCTTGTGATCAAGGCTGACTGGGACAAGCCAAGAGGACTGTGTGTAGCTGCCTTGCTGGGGGCTCTGGCCCGTTGCTTGTCCAGCTCACTGAACTCTGCCCATCTTTCTGCCACCTTCCCTTTCCCCGCACTGTCTCCAGGTATCCAGGAGTCAACTCAGAGGAACCTGGTCTTAGCCCACGCCTGAGAAAAACTCTGGGACACCCGTAGAGGAGGAAGGTGTTGGAGGGGTGTGCTGGACAGGAGAGCGGAACCACTCTCACGCCTGGAGGCACCAAGTCCTCCATGCTGAAGCTCAGGCAGGTTGAGTCCAGCCCACACATCTGGTCCCACCTTGGGTCAGTTTGCCTTCAAAACTTCATCCCTGTAGCTCCAGAGCTGCTAATGAAATGACACATGTTTGTGTAAGAAGAAAAGTTTATCTTTTCCCCATTAACTTTCCCCCATCCATGCTGACATTTGATCAAACGCTGGTTCATTGAGGCAGGTGCTCTCAGAGATTTATACGGGCCTTTATGCTACACACGTCCCCCTTCTTTTGTCTCCACCGGGCAGACAGACGTCTTCCCTGCACACCAAAGGCTGTCAGGAAATTGCTTGTGAGCACAAAGAAAGCACGAAGGACTTTGAAGAATCCAACTGTAGGGGCTGAAATTGTTTAAGAGGGAAGATTAGATAAAATATTTCAGAGCATATGGGGCTTCTTGACCACTCCATTGTTGCCCATCCCCGGCTGTCAGACCCTGAGCAATCCCAGAAGGAGTTAATAGAGAGCTGGGCAGGAGCCAAGAGCTCTTGCCGGAAGCTTATCTTCCCCACCAAAATATCTGATGTCTGTGGCTGCGGACATGGTATTGTCCTCATAAAACACAACAATAACAACAAAACAAGCACTGCTATTCACAGCTCGGTAACAAGCCATAAAAAAAAAAAAAAAAGCACTGGAAATGTAAGAGTATTTATTAAAATGGAACCATGTGTTTCACATAGTCCTGTCTTCATAAGCTTGTGCACATCACATTGATGTTTATGTTCTGCTCTGGTGTGTGAGGGGTTTTTTCCATGCCTGTTAGTGATTAGCCGGAGGGAGCCTGAATGAACTCATGTCTCCAGTGAGTAGGACCAGGAAACCCTGCACACACTGGGTGATATGCAGCTGCAGGAAAGACACAAACTTCCTGCAGAATGGCCTTGCTTGTGTCCCTGCAGAAACAGCCAAGGAAACACAAGAGACAGGACTAAAAGGAAATGAGGAAAGAGAAAAGTCCAGGGTGAAAAAAAGAGGAGAAAATTCTCCCCTGGCTCATTGCAGAAAGCGTGAATTCAACCTCTAGATTGAGATTCTTCCCTGGAGAGCCCTAAGGCTCATGTGAATCTGGAGCAACCCTGTCCAGTATGGCTTCATCCAGTGAGGCATAGAGATGGCTTGGGCCACTGGCGATCTATATTTATGGCTTAAGCACATCACCCTCACCTTCTGCTGGGACCCACAGGAGAGTCAGTGGGTCTCTGGGGTCTTCACCACCCATTTGGTGTCCAGAGGAGGGCAAGCAAGCTGGTGAGCGGGCTGGAAGGCATGTCCTCTGAGGAGCGGTTGAGCGCTCGGGGTTGGTCTTGTCTGGAGAGCAGGAGGCTGAGGGGCGAGCTCATGGCTCTCTGAGGAGGGGACGTGGAGAGGGAGGTGCTGAGCTCTTCTCCCGGGCATCCAGGGACAGGATGCGTGGAAATGGCTCAAAGCTGCACCAGGGGAGGTTCAGACTTCAGCTTTTCGTTGAGGCCAGGTGTGATGGACCATGTAGGTGGCAGCTTTGGAAGTATCTCAGACCTCTGTGCTGAGTACCCCACCTGGAGTACTGTGTCCAGCTCTGCAGCCCTCAGCACAAGAAGGACACAAACCTGTTGGAGTGGGTGCAGAGGAGGCCACAAAGATGATCCGAGGGCTGGAGCACCTCTCCTACAAAGACAGGCTGAGGGAGTTGGGGTTGTTCAGCCTGGAAAAGAGAAGGCTCCGGGGAGACCTTCCAGCCCCTTCCAGTCCCAAAGGGGGCCTACAGGAAAGCTGGGGAGGGGCTGTTCACAAGGGCATGTAGCGACAGGACGAGGGGCAATGGTTTAAACTAGAGCAGGGCAGGTTTAGATCAGACATGAGGAAGAAGTTCTTTACACTGAGGGTGGTGAGACACTGGCCCAGGTTGCCCAGAGAGGGGGTGGAGGCCCCATCCCTGGAGACATCCAAGGTCAGGCTGGATGAGGCTCTGAGCAACCTGATCTAGTTGGCGATGTCCCTGCTCACTGCAGGGGGTTGGACTGAATGGCCTTTAGAGGTCCCTTCCAACCCAACACATTCTGTGATTCTATGAAATGCACCCACATGGGATATTGTTTCTTAAATGAGGAGGCTGACCCTTGAATAGACTCATTGTTAACTCTTCAGTAGCACGAGCAATGAAGAATAGCCAGTTCTGGTCTCTAAGAGGGGTCTTCAATCTGTCGGAAGCCATTGGGGCACCAGCACAAGATGTGGCCAGCAGCGCTTGTGGGTGACACGCTGGTAATCGGCCTGTTAGCTCCCTGCTCCGTGCTGCTGTAGAGGGATGCTCATGAGCGCTGACAGGCTCCACTGCCCGCTGCAGAACACTTCCTGAGCACAGCCCGGCTGTCATAGATAAAACAGCAGCTTTGGTGAGTCTGCTCTTAGTCTTTTATTGAAAACACAGACATATCAGGAAAGTTTGGAGTACAGATTGGGAGAGGAATGCCCCGGGAAATAGGTTCAGAGGAGGAAACCCAAGGGAAATGGGTATTAAGATATTTTTAGTTGGAATTGTCAATGCCGTAGTTGTCATTTTTATGTGGATGAACAGCCTGGGGAGGGACCGGGAATTCGTCACACATCCAGGAGTGATGACATTTGCATGGTTATACAGCTTCACAGAGCCCGGGGCCAGAAGGGACATTAGATCATCTAGAGTGACCTCATATATATCAGAGATTACTGAATTTCACCCATTTATTCTGGTACTGAGCCTAATCCTTCAATTTGACTCGTGCATTTCCTCCTGCAAGACATCCAGACTTGCTCAGAGGCATCAAGGACTGGGGAATCCGTGGCTTCCTTGGCAGCTTGTTGCAATGGCAAATCACTGTTACTGTCAAAAATGCTTTCCTTATTTCTTATTTGCAATCATCCGACTTTGCATCCAGCTGATCATGGTTTTTTCCCCAATGATAAAGAACTCTTTTTTAACCCGCATTCTCCCCGTCTCCTGGTGATATTCCTGCATGGCAACCAGTTTATCCCTCAGACTCCCTTTTATTTCGATAAACGGAGCAGCTCAGCCTTCCCAGCCATGTGGCCAGGGACTTTCTTCAGGCCTTTGATCAGTTTTCCAGCTCTGTTTTACAGCCGCTGTGCCTCAGCTCACTCCCTTTGATGGCCCTGTCCTTATCCTTGTTGAAGATTTGTCCGATTTGGGGTCTGCAGATGTTCCTAGCCGGTACTTTCACATTTTTATCTGCGCCTCTGATGAAAGCATGGAAGGACACAGAGCCATAAATATTATTACATGCTCACGGTCCATATCGATGACTGTCTTAACTCTTAACCTGTTCAGTACCCGCCCTACCGATGCCATTTGTGCAGTATCTGCTCTGCCAGCATTTTCCCTGTTACATCCACACTGTCCTTGAACCCAGCTTGTTTCTGAAACCTTACTAGTGCAGCAAGCTCCAGCCGTAGTGACCGATGTTAGCTCAACCACTACCCTTTAATTTGTCATTAAATGACTCCCACAGATCTTTATTATAGACAGCAGAGGGAGCAACACAGGCCATACAGTTAAGCCTGTGTTACTCAGGAAGTCATCTTTGATTGTCGTTCTGTTCCTTCAGGCTTTTAATTCCCTGTCTCGGTGAAAGTCTTGAATATGGACCGAAACGAAAGACTCGTGGGAGTGGTGGCACACCAGCACCTTTCCTGGCAGAGCTCCTGGTCCCTTCACCAGCTGCACCAGCCCTCCAAGGCCAACGTCCACCGGCTGCACCATGTCAGACGTCAGCCAGGAACTGCCTTTTTCAAGCGAATAAGTCATGTAGGTGTTGGCACTGAGGAAAATTCGCTTCTACTGTTAGTTCACAGCTGGCACCAGGCAGAGCGAGCTGAGAAAAGAGAGGGTGTTTTGCACCTCCCAGGGAAGGCAAAGAAGTCAGAGCTAAACTATTAGCTCGAATCTATGTGTGTTAAAAGGAAACAGATTTGCTGCTGGCTCTTGGTTTATTCTCTCATTACACTCAACTGGAAAAGAGACCCTGCAGGCGACGGACTGAAGACATTCAGGTTACTATGGCCAAACAATGACATCAGCTGATAGACTAACTCATAACAGAGGGTGATGGTGACTCGCACACGACCCTGACAAGCAGAGCCTGTTAATGAGCCAAAAGAATAAAAAGGAAAATCTATTTCCCCAGACCTTGAAATATTAATAATATTTGCAAGAGGACAAAGTAATGATGCAACTCCCAAGAGACACAGAATGATCTTCTGCCAGGCAGCCCAAGACACAAAGCCGTCTGCTGTGTGTGTTTCTTGTGAGGATGCTGGAGGCTGCTCTGATCTCACGGGTTGAGACAGGAATCCTGCGTCCTTCTGCTGCTGGCCCTTCGTAGATGGCCATTGTAACGCAGTGGTTGGTGGACCCGAATTTGTTCTCATCCCTTTTGGTCTGTCTGTGTTTTTCAATAATTCATTTCAAAGGCATCCTGAAGATTTTGGGTTCCTCTTAGACAACAGGGTTAGACCGGTAACGAGACAGACCCTTGCCTGGGGCTGGCCGTTGGTCTGTGACAGTCCGAGCTGATACACCGCTAGTACCAGGTTTGGACAAGCCAATGAAGAGACTTCCAGCCGGTGACCGTGCACTGTTCAGGGGATAACTGAGGTCGTGGTCCAGTTTAGACATCACTGCCTTGTTCTGGGGCAGGAAGAGAGCTGAAGGGATCTGGATGTGATCCATGATGTGATGGTTCTTCTCAGGGCAGGAGAACAGACCTTGTTGTATTAATTTGAATGGAGCTGCATCCCCCTTCTTTTGGTATAACATGACTTGTGGGTGGCAGAATGGGGCTTTGCTCAAGCATTTGAAGTGCTGCAGTTTACTGCAGGGAGAATCCAGGGCTGAATTTGCTGCTTGGGATGGTTTGTTGTCTGTGGCACTGGACTGCAGTTGTGTGATGGTAAGACTGTTCCAGCACACGCTGTACTGTTCCAGCTCCAGCGTTGCCTGTGTGGTCTGGCAATGCTCGTCATACCGATGCAGTTTTGTGCAGCACCTTCTGTGGAGGCAAATCTTGGGACAAGAAATGAGGAAAAGAACGCCCAGGCAGTATGAAACCTGAGAGGAGTTTGCATTTACCAACTGATGCTGCACAGGCAAGCAAATCAAAGTCTGCGGACCTCCTTGAACAGAACAAACCAACCGCTGTATTACAGATGACGTGTCACCATAGAAGAATTAAAGAGGATCCATCCAGGGCAACGCAGCCGCAGGAAGCAATGCGTGCCCCCTCAGGTGGTGATGAACAATCTGGCTGGGATATCATAGAATAGTTTGGGTGGGAAGGGACATTTAAAGGCCATCTAGTCCAACCCCCTGCCATAAGCAGGGATGTCTTCCACTAGACCAGGTTGCTCAGAGTCCCGTGCAACCTGACCTTGAACCCCTCCAGGGATGGGGCATCCACAGCTTCTCTGGGCAACCTGGGCCAGATTTTCTCATCGTAAAAAATTTCTTCCTTATATCTAGTGTGAATCTTGTCTCTTTTAGTTTAAAACCATTACCCCTTGTCCTATTGCTACAGGCCTAGTAGCCCTGTTGGGTCTTCAGTGCAGGGCTGCACCTGAATGAACGGACCGTGCTTCTCAGCAGGTCTAATTTGTCCAGCAACCTTTCCAACAGGTCCTTTGGATGCAGCCGCACGCGTTCTGGAAATAGAGTACTCGACACTAAGCCACGCCACGCCACTTAGCCTTGGGCCCAAAAAATAGTGCCTAGTCCATTTAGTTGCTAATATGGACATAGCTGCTGAGAACTTGCGTACAGTTTCCAGCTCCAAGAAATAACTGATAAATTTCACGTGGAAACTCTCCACATAAAGTAAAATGCGCCGTAGTTGAATTCAATCACTGAAATTCCATGCAAAACCCTGCCACTGCCCTTCTGCTCTACCACATTTCCTCACGAGACGTTTAAACCTGCTCCCATCCAACCTGTGGAGGGTGACCCAGCCATACTTCCACTTTGATGTGTCTCTTGATTTTCTAAGTATTCAGGAAGGTTGTGGAAGGACCTGTCTCTCGTATTCTGTAGCTGTAAGCTGCTGAGATGCTATGATAGTTCAGCTGGTGAAAACAAAAGGTCACCTAGCAAAACTAGAGATGATCCCATTCCATGTGTAAATCGTTACATGAAGGTTTTGGATTAAATATTTGCTAGTTCAGGGTGAGTCTTTCCTTGTGCTTTTTCAAAGAATAAGCTCACACATTTAGAGCTTGTCTGCAGTGCTTTCCCCTGCCCCATGCAGTATGCAAAAATACTTTAATCTGACCTTAAATTACAGCCAGCTCTGAAGCAGAAGGCTGCAGTTATTTGACAGCATAGATCATTGCCTGCAGTTTTAGATGCAGAAAGAAGCACTTGGGGAAAAAGCAGGTGCTTATAGTGAAGTTGGATTGTGGTTAGGCCGCTCTCAGTACGATTGGCCAACGTTACTTGTGCTGCTGGAAACGGACTGCTTGCTGGGTACGGGAGAATGACTCCTAACATGTTTTGACAGTCTCGGTGGTATGTGGGAGCCTGGTGGCCATATGTGCAATAGAAGTTGACAAATAGGATTTTATTTAGCTTGCCATGGTCAGGGAGCTGAAATCTCCCTTATAAATAATTTGCTCGGAGATGGGAAGACTTGAGTGAAACCACACAGGATTTCCCATCTTCTGTGTTAGAACTGGGCAGGACTGAAGACAAGCCAAGACAGGACATAGCACCCAGGGGGTCTCCTCCATGTGCGAACATGTAGGAAGCGTGGTGTAAAACCTTCACAGGACATCCACATCTCCGCCCAGGGATTCATCTAGCGCACCCCTGGACAGACACCCAGCTCCAAAACCAGTTTCTTTAAAACTGTCTGCTTTGAGTAGAGATTGTACAGAGTTCGAGAAGGCATCATGTGAAAGAAAATTATTAAAATTATTAAAAGGGAAATTATTAAAAGGCATCATGTGAAAGAATATTATTAAAAGGCAAAAGGCCTTTGCTTGAGAGTGAGTAGAGGGCCCAAGAAAGAGTCGGCGTTACAGGGCGGGATCTGTTCAAGGAGGAACAATGCTGCTTTAACACAGTGTTCTGCATAACTGCAAAAATTATTAAACATAAATATACTGTGCTTCATGTTTGCTTTTAAATCCCTTTACAGACCTTGGCTTGCTAGTCAGCGGAAAGCTCTAGTGCTGGGTCAGAGGACACCTTCTTTTCAGGGACATTTCCAGAATTTATGAGGTTGAGATGGGTTAAAAATGCCTGCCTTTGAAACACCCATTGCCAGTCCAAAGAGGGATGGTGGGAGCATCCCTCATGGCTTGTCATTCACATTGTACGGTTCATACTCTGCTCCTGCTTTTGGGAGTCCTGAAGAATCCCTCGTTTGAACGGCACGGTACCAAACACGAACAAAACTTCAGAGCTCCATGGTCTCCACCAACCTGAATTGTTTTGTCTACTGAGAAAGGAAAACAAAATATAATATAGTGTCATGCATTGGCAGAGAACACAACAGATGACCTCACAGGTCTTTTCCATGTGAAAAAAAAACCATACACAAGACAGCTTTTATTCTCCAAGTAATTAACCCAGCTGCTTTCACCTTTACATAATGGGATGCTTGTTATTTGCCCTTCTGCAGTCCATGAAGATGTGAATTCAGTCTGGAAGCGGGACTGGACAATGTGTGAGGAGGCACCTCATTTGGAAAACACTCATTAGTCACACAGACCAATGGTGCCTTGAAAGCCAGTGGAGCACCTGGCTCTGGACACGCACAGGAGACTGTCTGGATCTGTGGTTACCTCTGCTCCACTCTTGCTCTAGACTGAGATGTCTGTGAGACACCCTCTTTCAGGACTGCAGACTGTGAGAACTCTTTCATACCATGAAGGTCCTGAAAGATCTAAAATCCTGCTTCTCCAACATGGGTGATGTTCCTGACAGGGATGTCAGAATAGTCTCAGGTCTATAGCACAGATCACCACAGCACAGTGGTGGACTGGACCTGGGCCCAGCTCACAGAGCAGTTTTATCCAGACCCCAAGAACCCTGGCAGCACACATAGTTTGGTCAAGACTTCTCATTTTCTTCTTCTCCCCAAACTGCCCAAAAGTCTTCAGCCTTTGGTCACAAGTTGATCTCCCAGGCTTGAAAACCCAGACAGAATTTGAGATGGAGCTGTCATTTTAATCATAAAACCATAGGCTCGTGTAGGTTGGAAAGGATCTCCAGAGATGTCTAGTCAGCCACCTGCCCAAAGCAAGTCCAGTTTGAGCACACTGTCAATCCATGTCGAGTGGGAGTTGCCTCCAAGAATGGAGACTCCATCATCCTCTTCACTGTGTTTGACTAGTCTTTGTACAAAAAACCTTTTATATCTGAGCAGAACTTCCCTTGCTCCAACTTGTGGCCATTGCATCTTGGCCTTTCACTGTGTACCTCTGATAAAACCGTCTCTGCCATCTCTGTACCCTCCTGTTAGGTGGTTGGAGATGGTACCAAGATCCTCCTCCCTCTGCCTTCTCTTCTCGCTGAACTAACTCATTTTCCACAGCCTCTTCTCATACATCATGTTCTCCAACCCCCTGACCATCTCGGTGGCCTCTGCTGGACATACTCCAGTACACCAGTGTCTTCCTTGTACTGGGGAGTCAGAAACTGGAGCCAGTGTCCAGATGTGGTCTCACAAGTGCCGAATCGAGGGGAATAATCACTGCCCATGACCTGCTGGCTGCACTCTTGCTGATACAGCCCAAGATGTGGTTGGTCTTTCAAAGATGACGGAGAACAGCCTCACGACGACTTCGGCCAGCGCCATCAGCACCTTCAGATGCATCCCATCTGGTCCCCTGCGTATTTTTGTTTTGGGGGGGGGAAAAAAAGTCTAAGAAATATTAAAACTTGAAGTTCTCACTCTCCAAAACGTATACGTCCTTTGTTTTGACGGAAAGAATTTGCGGATGGTTCCAGAACTTCAAACAACATTTTTTTCAGAAAATTTGCTTTCCACAGGAAAATTTGACCCATCACCATTTCAGATCCGCTTGCAAACTGTGTGACGTTGTGCTTATCGTAATTTTAACTGATCTGTCTGTTGTTGCATGGTGTAAAAAGGCCAGTAACCACTTTGCAATTGAAAAGGGGGAGCCCTTGCCCTCTGCTCCCCTCCTGAACCTCTCCAGTCCCCGTGGGTTCATTCCTTCGCTCTGTCTCCTCGCGCCGACTGCTCTGGGCTGGGACTGTGCATGAGCATCGACATGTTTTTTACTCATTTGTTTGCACTCGAAGGAAAAAGAAGGACGTTCTCTCCCCTGAGGAATGACTCTGGCCTGTGCCTTGCTCATGGCTGTGCTCAGAAGCGTGTGGATGTGCTTGAAAAGCAGGCGCAGAGCTCTGCCCGATCTTTGTCCTCAAGATAGGCTAGCTGTGGATTTCCCCACACCGATACTTCTATGAAGTGAGTCGTAGGAAAGGATATTACAGCTTTCCCTAAAATTATCCTCTTGTTTTCACTTGAAATTAGTTCACATGGAATTTGCAGACTTTGGACCTTCCACGGGGGAAGTACACTCATGTGGTGACTTGTGGATTGCTGATGTCCTAAAGAAAATTCCAGCTTCTCTATCTGAAAATTGTTTTTAGGCTTTGCCTTGGCAGACCTAAGCAGTAAGTGGCTGGAAATCCTGCACACGGCATTGAGCAGAAGTTCCTGGGATCTGGGGAGTTGGTCCAGTGTTCTCCATCTGTTCCAGCACCGTTGCCAAGTTAAACTTCTGTGCTACAGATTGCACAAAGGGGAGAAAAGAGCTACAAATGAAAAAAAGGAAAAAAAAAAAAAAAGGTTTGAAAATGAGGGACTTTTTGAATTTAACCAAGGGAAAGGAAAGTAACGTGGGCCTCTTTGGGGCTAGAGCAGACAGCTGTGGTGGGGAGACTTCACATCTGCCTGGAGGTGACCATTCTGTGGCTGTGAGACTCCCCCCCGGCCACAAGCGAGGGCTGGATGCAGACCCCAGCCCACCTGAGGGCAACAAGAAAGGTGTTTGTATCCCTGATTTGAATTTCAGAGGAAATGGAGGGATCGCCTTACTCCTGGCAGGAGAAAGAGGCAATTTTCATTCTAAATAAGGCAGCTCCCATGTCAAAAGTTCCACAGTGAAATCCCACTGCACTCACTGCATGGCTTTTTATGAATAAAATCTTAATAAATGTCCAGCGCTTGATTTTTCGCAGCAGACTTGCCTGGCTTTGATCTACACTTGCCTGGGCTCAGCACGGCTGCTGCTGCCTGCCAAGCTAAAGAGAAAAAAAGTTACTTTCCTTAGGTTTAAATAAAAGTGTGTTTTTTTAAACACTTGGCTGTTGAGTTGTGTGTTATACATCATGCCTCGGCCCCATCCCTTCTCTCCCGATCCAGAGCGCACACTGAAACAATTTCCCTGTGGTTTCCCTCCTTGGTGGAGTCGAATTCCTAGAAAACAAAAGGAATGTTGCAACTGTGATCACAAGCTCTAAGACTGCAAATCTTACACACCAACAGGAGCCTTGGCTTGAGCAGGACACTGATAGCAGCTTATCAGGAGTGGGAACCTCGGGTTTGATCCTTGCTGCTGGGGCCGGCAAAGCAGACGGGTCTGTCCGGTTCAGTAGACATCCCAGTTCCCACAGGAACATAACGCCTCACACGTGTCTGCAAAATTAAGGAATATTTCTACAGCCCTGGGAAAGGCAGAAAGCAGCAAGGATCTGATCGCCTTTGTTGGCGTCTTGCTCCCATCCCTGAGGTCAACTCAGAGCTCCCAGTGACTTCCAGTGGCAAATCCATCAGGACCTGGCTCTGACCCTGTCCTGTCTAAACGCCCCTGATGGAAACACAAAATCTCGGGATGGCGTCCAGGCTCTCATCCAAGTTAATCCATGTGGAACTCAGGCAAAGCTGATAGAGCCGAGGTTCATCTCATTGGTGTTCAGGCCATGGCTCCCAGCCCAGCTGAACCCAGCTTTGCTCCATCTGCCCCAGAAGGCTGATCCAGGTGGAGAGGTGGGCTGGGAATGAAGTTCTCATGCCCACCAAAGAGGTAATGCTACTCTTTGGGCTTGTGCAAAGCAGCGTGACAGCAGTGTCAGCATGTCCACCGCCCTATGGCTCTGTTCCTTCAGGTGTCCCAGGCTTCTCTTGCAGCAAACCAGGAAAACCCTGGGAAGGAAGCAGTTGGCAAGTGTCATCTGCTCAGGCATCCAGAGCACAGGGCTGTCTCCTGTAGCCAGCACGCGCTGCCCAGGTGGGATCCTGTCCTGTTGCAGAGGGAAATGTGGGCTCTTCTCATCGCTCTGAAATGACTCCAGCAGGACTTGAGCAAGACCAGCCCCACTGCAAGGGCAAGGCCACTCCAGGCTCCGTTGGTGTCTGTGAGCCATCCAAAATCGTGGTGGTTCCTCTGCCAGCTTGGAACTGAGCACTGACAGCGTGAGCATCACAGAGACCGGAGGATTGCTCCTGCTCTGCATGTCCAGAAGACAGCTGCCTTTTTGTGCCTGACCTCAGTCTTTTGTGTCCATCATGAACGAGTATAAAATCTGGACAATGTGATGCAAAGGGCAAAGAAAAGAAGTGCCACCCACTGCTCTGTGTTTGGCGTTTCAGCAACTCTGATTTTATCAGGCCTTTCTGCTTTTGGAAGTCTATGAAACAAAAGACCACCTTAACTACTAAAACACTCTTGTTTTTTGCACAAGCAGCAGCAGGACCTTTCACATCCCACTCTGGGAGCTGTGAGCAACAGCAGGGCTGGTGGCGGTGGGACATTACTGTCCTGTGTCTCTCCCACTGGTGCCCTCACCTTTCTCCTCTCCCCCCATCTCCCACGGCTTCCAGCACCTGCAGTAACACGCCCCACCAACGCCCCGAGTGACTGGGTTGCTCTGTGCACCAGGAGGTGGCTGGTAGTCCCCTCTCCGGTCCCTCCGCTGCCTGTCACTTGCTGTGCTGGCAGCCAAATGCCTGTCCAAAGCCACCAAGCAAACTCTGGCTCTCTAGAATTACAATGAAAAAAAGTAAAGTTTACCCAGTGGGGATATTTGCAATAACAGATTCCCCTCCTCCCTTAGATCCTGCTATAGACCCTCTTACCTGAGTTGGAGAAGATCTTATTGAAGAGCATTTTTTTAGGAAAAAAAAAAAAAACCCCAAACTTGCTTTTTTGTGGGCAGCTCCTCCAGGGCTCACCCAGGCAGTGATGGATGGATCTGGAGACTTTGAGCGCTGTTTCATGCTGGGGTGCAAATGCACCTGGGTTGTTTGAGGTATCAGCCATTGGGTGATCCCTTGGGATATTTTGGGTTTTGAGGTGAATTTTAAAGGGCATCTAGACAATGCCCAGGAGTGGAGACATGCGGTATTCCGGGAGGAGCCACTGCTATTTCCCTTTGTCAGTAGATGGGCCACCTTGATCCCCTTTAGGGCTTCAGCTGGCCCAGACTCAGGCAGATGGCTGCCTCCTATTAACTGCCCACCCCATCCGAGGGTGATTAATGAGGGAGAAAATTTCTGGGGGTGGCAGTAGATTCATTGGAGATCAGAAGAGTCACATTTTCATGACAAAGGCAAGGTGCTGGCACACCACTTAACCCTTCCCTGCACAGGCTACGCTGGGGTGTTAACTGGGGCAGCGGTGCCCAGCACAGCTTCTCCAGCGGTTTTAAACCTCATTCCCCGGGCTCATCCGTTCCCTTCCGCTGGCTGCGTGAGTAGAGAGTTCGTGTCCTGAATCCTAGCGCCGTCGTGTCCACGCAGGACCTTTTTTACTGTATGTTTTAGGCAAGCAAACATTACCGGACTCAGCCAAAGGTGAGGCAGCAAAATGATCTGGGCTGCATTATTTAGAATGTCAGATAATCATTCTGTGATTCATGTCAGAATGTCAAATAATCATTCTGTGATTCTCTAAGGTGATAAAACAGTCTGTTTTGATGTTAAAACCCTGTTGATCACGCTAGACTGTATGTTAAACTGCAAAGCAAGTGAAACAGTTAACGTTGTAGAACAATTTCCCCGAGGAAACCTTTGTCTGAATTTGTTCCTGACTGTGTTTAAATGCTTCATGTGGTGCTGCTGGCTTCCGCTTTTGATCTTAAATAAGTTATGAAATTTGATGAGAATTTTCTGGAAATTCCCTGCATCTGTTTTTGACTCCTATTCACTGCAGAAGCATGTTTCAGTGGAATATGGCATCGTGCCCCCACTTGGGGGTGCAGAAGCCGAAGCACAGAGAGATGTCGTGATCATCCCTCAGCAGACCTTAAGAAAGATGGAACTTGTCTCTTAGGCTCTGTCTTGATCTCACAAAAATCACTTGTACTGGTAGAGCACCCAGAAACGGCATCACAACATACTGCCGAGGTATTACGTGTCACTCATGCTCTTGGGGTATGCTGAGAAGGCTTTTGCCACAGGAAAAGCACAAGCAGATGCATCTGCCCAGACGATCAGCCATTCCGCTGCCTTGCCAGGTTTATCTGGACATGGGTCCCTGCACGCCGGCTGCTCGGCTCCCGCCACACCAGAGCCTGAATTGGAGGGTTAGTGGTTTGTACTGCCAGCCTGGAAGACAACCCTGGAGCTTTGTTCACTTGCAGTGAAGCAGATTCAGGGGATGCGACTTCCCATTCCATTACCCAGCTCGTGGGAGCCTGGTCTATCTCTGGACGAGTCCTGTTCTTAGAGGGACAGGACTCTGGCCACTCTGAAGTGCCTGCAGGGGGAAGGGATGCTGTGCAGGTTGTTCTGGGCCCAAGGGACACCCGCCTGTCTTTCAGGAGGAGTTCAGGGCTCACAGCTCCATCCCAGGTGGAGCATCTTTGGCTCCCTACCAAGGAGAGGTGGAGCCCACAGTCACCTTTGCACAGATGTGGCTATCTGGCTTCTTAGCATCCTTCTCCTGGCCTCCTCCATCCCCACCATCTGAGCAGCTGGTCCTAGCGATCACCGCTCTGCCCGCAGGCAGCATCTCACGCCCTGGCACCACCAAAGCTCTCAGGTAGTGCAGGTTTATCAGCCACATCCACTTCACCGTGCCATCCTCAGACCATTGTACACCATTCCCTTTAAATAAAATCTCTTAATTTCTTAGTTTCAAAGCCGGAGCGAGCAGCTGTGGGCTTGCCAGGACACGGCCGTGCAGGGAGCTTGGAGCAGCAGCATAAATCCCACATTCCCTGACCTCAGTTCTCAGCAAGAATCTGAACATAAGAGGCCGATCTTGATATTTTTTTTTTTCTAAATGACATCACGATTAAGAACTGTTGCTGTCCTGAGAGCAATTGTGTCATCTTGCAAGAAGCAACATGTCCTAATCTTAGCGAATGCATTTTTTAGACTACACTCAGTGAAGTCAGAAATGGAAAAGCTAAAGCTACTTTAACTCAGCTTTGCGATACGCTTTTGACAGTCACTGATGTGACTGAAGACATCATCTACACTTTTATGCAGAAATATAGGAAAAGAGGGGTACTAGTGTGTAGCATAATGGTGAAAAAGACAGAAAAAGCCAAATTCCTGTCTCTCATTATACTTATATTCATAAGATCCTGATATCATGTATTGCCCAAAGAGCCATGAAATAGTGTCCAGTGTTAAAAAGAAAGTTGAAGTTAACAGCTGTCTTGGTAACTTTAAACGCCCTCCTCTGTGCATTTTCGTGATTACCGTGACATTAATTAATGAGGATCTCACGCTGTTTTACCAGAGGAACGTCACATGCGGTGCATGTGATACCTGGAGCTCACCAAAATGAAGAGATGTGATCTTTTTCTCTGCCCTCTCAGATGGTCATATGCATTATTTATTGCCCGCAGCTCAGTCCAGGCACACAAGAGACGCGGCAAAAACTGCCGGACCGATACTACAAAAAACTTGTAAATCTCTACTGAGTTTGTCAAATAGCTTTGGCAGATAATGAATTATTTGCAAATCTTTCATTTCACTAATCGTAAAATTATCTGCTGCACTTTCTCCTTTTGAAACAACATTTTAGGAGCTTGAATAGATATAATAATTTAAAATTATTTAAAAACCCCTCCAAAACCAAAAGTAAGTGCATTGTTTAAAGTCAAATTATATGTTTATGTCAAGCTAAAATGTTCATCAAACCACCCCTAAATGGGTCTTCCTTTCTCTTCCTGTATTATTCAGTTTGTCCAGTGCAGCAAAAAAAAATGTACAGCTCCATTCTAAGCACATAATTAATAATAATAATTAATTACAAGCATTTTCCACTCTGCTTCACATGTTAGAACTGAAACACTTCACAAGTAGTTTATCTTCGTGACAGCCCTGTGAACTAAGGCGAGGCGTTATCCTGTTTTACAGGCAGGGATCTTAAACCCAGCGCAGTTGGCATGAAAAAATATTTGCTAATTTTGAGAGGCTGGCAACTGATTATTTTCTAGGATATTAATTTTAACGCAGATCGCCCGCTTTCAAAAAAAGCTTGGGCCCTTGGAGTTTCTGTTGGGTTACAATTTGGAAGGCACAATGGCCAAGCTAAGAAAGTTTCTCTAACTTAATTATGTTTGTTCGTTAGGCAGCTTTAGTTAAAATAGCGGTTACTGTTCCTGTCCTGTAGCAAACCTTGCTCCAGATGGATCTGTTGGGTGATTGATACTTATCTGCCTGTATTCCTGCAAACAGGGATTCTCCATTTGACTCTTAAATACTGCAGAAGGGCAGCTGGTTTTTATTCAGGGTAATTTTGTGTGGGCTGGTTGGGAGTGTGTTTAGCCATCCTGCTGCTCCTTGTGCTTCTGAGCTTTTCCCTTGCAGAGTTTTCTGGACCAGGAAACAATCCATCTGAAAAACATCAAATGTTCCACCACCCCTTGTTTCAGAGGGGGCTGATGTGCACCCCAGTATTGCTTGAAACAGAGAAGACTTTCCTCCAATTCTTTCTCCCATCCCTAGTTTGACGTCTGCCATGAAGTTCCATTGGATGCGAACAGCAGAGGTAGGTTACAAGCTTTGGGTATTCATAGAATCACAGACTGGTTCGGGTTGGAAGGGACCTTAAAGCCCACCCAGTGCCACCCCCTGCCCTGGGCAGGGACACCTCCCACCAGACCAGGTTGCTCCAAGCCCCGTCCAACCTGGCCTTGAACCCCTCCAGGGATGAGGCAGCCACAGCTTCTCTGGGCAACCTGGGCCAGGGGCTCACCCCCCTCACAGCAAACAATTTCTTCCCCACATCTCATCTCAGTCTCCCCTCTTCCAGTTTCAAACCGTCCCCCCTTGTTCCATGGCTCCCCTCCCTGATCCAGAGTCCCTCCCCCGCTTTCCTGGAGCCCCTTTAGGGCCTGGCAGGGGCTGGAAGGTCTCCCCGGAGCCTTCTCTTCTCCAGGCTGAACCCCCCCAGCTCTCTCAGCCTGTCCCCACAGCAGAGAGGCTCCAGCCCTCCCAGCAGCTCCGGGGCCTCCTCTGGCCCTGCTCCAACAGGTCCAGTTGCCTTCTCCCCACTGCCTGGGACCTGGTAGACCCAGGAATGATTGGGGTGAATGTATTATCCTGGGGAAAAGCAACGCCAAAACACCCAGCCACCCAGGGGGGAAAACAGATGGGGAACTAGACAAACATATACAAGTGTTTGTAACTCCCTGTGGCCAGCAACAAGCATTTGATGGCAGGGAAATAAAGAGCTGGTTGGAGGTTTGAATGAGACTTTGAAGGAGATCTTGCTGGGACGCCTGAATCCTGGGGCTTGCTATGCCCTAATCACATGCAGCTGTGCTGAAAAGCCCTGCTCTAGAAAATCAGGGAGGGAGCTAAAAGCATCGTGTTCATAGAGGTTTGCATGTGTTGGAGGGATGAAAATGCTTCTTAACCCTCCAAAGTGGAATGCAGAAAAAAATAGAGTGTATTTCCCTTGCGTGGCAGTCACTTGTAGGGCTGCGTCCCACTGCAGCCCTCATTGAGAGCCTGCAGCCAGGAGAGCAAACGCACCCAGGGAATGTTAATGAAGCGTGTTCCGTGAGATCAGTTACGTGTGAATTAACAGAGGAAGCGGATTGAGCAGGATCGTGCCAGAGGTGAGATGCAGGTTAGCATCTATTCCAAGCACAAAGAACAGTCTTCACTAGCACAGATACCCTAGACTGCAGACCCAAATAAAATCTAACTGGCATTACAAATGCTTTCCAAAAGTAAAGATCTGTGGTTAATTTAGCACAGAAAAGAAGAAAGAAGAAAACGTCTCCATTTATGTAATATCACCTGCTTTGGACACTTGAAAGTCTGTTGTTTTTTGTTTTGTTTTGTTTTTTAAAATATTTGGCGGTCAGAAGTTGCAGATGGTTTTCTGGGAGCTTCTGCAAATGTAACAAAGACCCTGCGTGCGTTTTTAGGTGTCAGAATACCTTTAACTACCCACATAAACAACGTGAGGATCGCAATATCGGACTGATCAAGGATTAAACTGGACTAGACTGGAAAGGGAATCTTTTGCCTCAGCAGTTGCCACCAACTTGCTGTGCCCTCGAGAGGGAGGAAAACGTAGTTTCTCCTGCTTTCGCTGCTATTCTGCTCTGTGCGATGCCCCACTTCGGCCCTTCTCAACCAGGTAAAGTCCACGTTTATTTTAAACTGAAATAGATATGGCAGGATCAGGCCCAGGAAATAGTTTTTGTATCTCGTTGAGCTCTACGGAGCGCTGCAGACGTGTTGACAGAGCTGCATTCCTTGCAACGCTCCATTATTGGCTGCCTGTGAAAACGAGCTCTGCCTTTTCCCTGTTAGTCTCCACAAGTTTGCTGTTAATTAGGCTGAGCATCATTCTGACTTCTGTAAAGCTGGTAGGGGGTTGATTAGGAAGAGCGAAAAGAACAAAGCAGGCAGCGAGGACATTTCAAAGAGCGGCAGGAGGAGAAGGGATGACAGTCTCCCTGCCAGCTTGGGGCTTGCCCTGGAATTTCTGCACCTCTGTGAACCGATCCGATAGCTGCATTTGAACCCTCATCCGCCGGGTGTAAAGAGGTAACGGAGCTCTGAGCCAGATGGTGGGATAATCAGGAGGCGTTCGCCTCACCCGGTGCGTCGTGCACAGCCGTTTGGGTTCCGTTTGGTGCAGAAACTTCTCTCTACCTCTTTGACCTGAAAAGCAGCTTGATTTTGGGCTTTCCAGGGAGAATTCTGGCACCGCCGTCTGTCCACGCTGGGGGACTTCCACCTCCTGGAAGAGCTGCGGGTGTGCAGTGGCACAGAGCAGAGGGAGCTCAGAGGAGGGAGGGCCATGTGCACTTTATTATATCTTCTTTAAAGAAAAGCCATCAGTAATGATTCCTAAAGTAAGGAAAGATTTTTTTTTTGTTATTATTTTTTTTTTCCACGGTGCAAAAAAGTAGAATTAGACTCAGAGCTGACATTCAGGCAAAGTTCTCCCTTGGAAGAAAGGCTTAATATCACCAACATACTTTTTTTTTTTTTTAAATTATATGTATTTTTTGCTTTTAACTTCAAAAACTTTCTCTTCTGGAGCTGAGGTAACTTTTGAGCGTGAAGGTCCTGGGCTGGGTCACCTATCCTTCAAGCCATCTGTCTTTCCTTGTTTCACGTTAGTTGCACTAAGTACAGGAAAATGATCAGCAAGAAAAGTGCCTTTTACTTGAAATCTTTTTCTTTTTTTTCCTTCTGTTAACACACCATTTTTCAAAAAAAAAAAAAAAAAAAAAAGGAATGAAGAATAAATCCCAAATTGAAACCGAATTATTTTTCACCAACTCTTTTGATGTGAAGCCACTGTTACTAATGCCCTCCTGCCTCCTGCAGCTCCAGCCTAAATTTGGGACAAGCCCTCACCGCATCCAGCTGAACGGAAAGCGGTCCCTAATTAACCGAACCAAACGAGTCCTCGGCTGGGAAGGAATGGCTAGGTGATAATCATGTCTGCATTCAGACGTCTCTTGCTAAAACCCAACCTCTCCCCCAGCCCCTCCTTGAAGTTACAAACTTTTGGCTGAAGAATGCGGTAGGGTTGTCCTCTTGCTACTCCCACTCCTCCTGCACCCCTTTCCCCGCCGCAAGGCCCTCCCCCTGTCCAATTTGGATGAGGCTGTACCTTTTCTTCTCTCCTTCAAGAGTGAGGGTTTTATTCCCTTCTTTTCTGCCCAGATCTCCACTAAACAAAGGAGCTCTGGGCACATCACCAGTTCCAGGACGTAAAGGTATTTAAACAGTTTCAGACTAAATCCAGAGCTGCATAGCTAAGAGCTGATTTCTTTCTCTTTATCTGCCTAATTGTTTGTCTGCCTAATTGTATTTTATTGTGTTTTGCACATTTTTTTTTTTTTAATTGATTGATTTTAATTTGCACACTCCAAGGCATGGGTTTGAAACGTTCTTTCCTGATTCCCTCCAAACTTGCAAATCAGTTTAAAATCTGATTTAGTGATTGATTCTCTCTTTGCTTTGTCAGTGTATTTCTTACAAGCGGTGTTTGGTGGAATCTCTCAGAGCTGAAAATAGATTTTAAGGCTTTTTTTTAAAAAAAAAAAAAAACCAAACGTCTCTTTTGATGGTGTAAATGGCTTTTCCATACTCTCTTAGTAAGACGCGTGTGAACGCTCTCAGAGTACGTGCCTGTGTATCGATCATTTGTCATGCTCCTGATTTCTCTGCGAGGAAATGGGTGCATCTGGACTTTCTTCAGTTTGAATTTCTGCACCAAGGCTGGAAATCTCCCGAAGTGCAAAACTTTGGGCTTTTTGCAACTTCTTTTTTTTTTTTTTTCCTTCCCCCCCCCCCCCCCCCTCCCCATCCATGCTCCACCTCGGGAGCTGTGAGAGCGGAGGAAACCCTCTCCCTTTTGTCTGGCGGGCGATAATCATATCCCAGCCCTCGGCGGCCAGGCGTGTGTCGGGAGCCCCGGAGCTCTCCAGGCTGCAGGGAGGGCAGTTTCTTTGTCTCTGCCTCTGCTCCCAGCCCTGCCTTTTCCCTTCCCACTCTTGTCTTTCTCATTCCTCGCGTTTGAAATATTAGAGCCTGAAAAATGCATGCCCTCGAGAGCGGAGAGATTCCCGGCCGGGACGCTGAGAGATGTGTTTTTTAGTTTGGGTTGTTTGTGGTTTTTTTGGTTTTTTTGTTTTTTTTTTTTTTTTTTAAATATTATTTTTTCTTCTTTGGTTCAGACACATTTTCTGCCTTGTCTGGGCTGATTTTTTTTTTTAAATTTTTTTTTTTTTTTTTGCCTGCTTTGGGGCTGGGCTGGAACTGCTGTGGGAAAGCAAGGGGGACAGTAAGGGGAGGCTCGGGGGCCCCGTCCCTCCCCACAGGAGCGGGCGCCGAGCTGCCCGCAGAAAGCAGCCGAATATTTCCACTCTGGGAAAGGGGAGACCCGTGAGGATTTCCCTCCTCCCTGAAGGAACAAACTTTTAGGGGCCCGAGGTGAGAGATGCTGTTTCCTGCCCCTCCGCCGGTCAGGAGGAGGGAGGAAGGGTTCCCCATTTTCATGTGCCGGGCTGGGATTTGGGGAATGGGGGGGAAGATGGGGTTGTGGGGGAGGAAGGGGTAGAGTCTGGGGAGCACCATGTGTTTTACAGAGCCTTTTCATCGGGGTTTCTCTTCACTTCCCTGCTCTCCGGCCTCGCAGCCCTGCCTGCTCCTGGCACCCCTCAGGCTGGGCCCGAGGCCGTCCACCCCCTCACAGTGGGGGCTCAAGGGATGGCCGCCTGGCTCCGGGACATCTCTGCTGGGCCAGGGTCCGTACCCCTTGCCCAGGGCTGTCTTCCTTTGCCCCCAGAGCCTCTCAGTCCTGTAAGGACTAAAATAAAGTCGCTCCAGAGGTGGCCATGGGCTCCGTCTCCCCTCAGGACCCACAGCACAGGCTGATCCCCTGCTACCCCCTGGGCTCTGCTCACCCTGGGCCCACGGGACCCCTCCGCCATGTTGCCCACCCCCAGGGGAAGCCGGGATTGTGCCTTTTTCCCTCAGGAAGGGGCCGTGTTCATCAGGACGGGCTGTCTCTGGGGGATGAGGACCTGCCCTGGTGTGATTCGGGGCCAAGCTCTGCATCTATCTGACCACTTCCCGGCTATGGCTATCTCATAGGCTCAGTTGCCAGCCCCAGCCCTGGGGAGCTGGCCACGCTGTGCTTGCCCCAAGGTGTGTCCACAACCAGAAGTGTGAGGGGTCTCCTTGCTGCCTCCATTGGCCCACTCCCACCCCTCTGCAGGGGCTTTGGACCCCATATCATCTCCTTCCCCTTGGCCTCTCATGGTCGGCTGTTTGTCCCAGCTCAGGAGCTCTTCTACATCCCTCCACCTTCTCCTCCCTCCCTTCACCCTCCATGGAAACCAGGCTTAGCTTAGTGTACCATGTCTTCATGCTCTAGCCCCAGCTCACAGTCTTCCATCTCACGCCAGCCCACGATGACCCTTTTGCCTGCCTCGGCACTGGTGTACATGTCCCTCTGATGGGTTTGCCAGCAGAGCGCTCCCCTCAGCCCTCAGAATTACCAGTTATCTGGGAGGTTGTTCTCCAGCAACCTTTCTCCATGCCGTGGCCTGTCTGGAGCATGATGCAGTGAACCAGAGCTGTGGGACCCGGGAAGATGATCCATGAATGGGATCTGCTCTTTCTTGAAGTTCTCTTCTTGCTTCATAGTCCTTCATCTTCTGTTCCTCCTCTGAACCAAGGCACTATGCCAGGACGGTGTCATAACTCACCACCATGGGCAGGCCCAGGACAGATATGCTTTTGTCACTCCTGTTTTCTCCATCAGGAGGGCAGGAAAACAGATGCAAGGGCAGAACCATGACACTTGGAGATCTTCTCTTGGTTCCCAGCACTTGGGAAAGAGAGGTTTGGCAATGCTGTGGTAGGGAATGACGCTGTGAACATGTTGGCTCCATGTACAAGGAACCAAACTTGGTGGGACTGTCTGACTCCACTGTATTAACTCTGGGGAGGGGCCGCCTGGGGGGATCGATCATTTTTAAAAATGTTAAAGCCCTTAAGAACCTTGTGTGTGTCTCTCCTCTGTTTTTGCTTCTAGAAAGAGAACGGCAGGACGGCACCTCGGCACTCAGGGGCTGCTGCCAAAAACCATCCTCCACCAAGGCAGCAGGGACCCTCCAGCTGGAAGAAGCTTTCGGGACAGCCGGGGGAATCAAGGAATCTGTGCCATCATGGGGGTATTATGGCTGGCCAGGTTCATGCTGGGATGTACAGCAGTTATGTATGTGGAACAAGCCCAGGGTCAATATGAAGGGGACTTGCAGACAGACAGATTTGCAGGCTACGAGGAAAGACAGCCAGCAAACAGAGTGAGAAGAAGAGGCCAAGACACTTTACGAGGGTACGTTTCATGTTCTTTTCTATTTTATGAAGCAGAACTTGGGTTATTATCATAGCACATAGAGACCTGCTTACAGAGTTGCCTTTCCTTGAGCTCAGGAAGGAGTCTGCTCTGCAGACCTGCGGTAGGAGGAAATCTCATGCCACAGGGGACAACCAAGCAGCCTCCCATGGGAGCAGAGAGCTGTGCACTGAGCTCTGCGAGGGGATCGCAGCACCTTAGGGCTCACCGGCCAGGACTGTGAAGAGCCGTCCACACCCTGGCTGTTTGTGGGAGGGATGGCTGTGGCTGGCCGTTCCACCATGGCTAGTGGGGATGCTGTCAACTCAGGTTTTGACCCTGCAGTCACCTTCGCCTCCCTGTCAATGCTTTGGGCTGTATTGAAAGATTATTGCTTCTGACGGCTGCTTTTGCGTGATGGTTGTTGCTAACGGGAAGGTGTCGCACTCAGTCCCTTGTTGTGCAGCATAGTTGTGGCTTGTGGTCTCATCCGTAGACAAATTGGTGTGAGAGCTGGACCCGTGAGCGTTTTCCACCTGAGGAGGGAGACAGGGCTCAGCTAGAAAATCCTGAGGCTTGTGCTGGAGCTCAGCTGTGTTTGCATGCTCTCAAGATGGTTCCTGGCCCCGGCACTGATTCAGGGTTATTTTAAGTCTCCCTGGCTGTAGTTCTTGGAAAGTGTTCCTGTGTCAGTGGGCAGAATCAGAGCAGAACGTGATACACGCGCGAAGCCTTGGCTGTGCCAGAGTCCTCCGGCACTTGCTGGGGAATGCTGCTTGAATGGGATGGAGTGCCGTGCTTTCAGCCCAGACAGTCAAATGTGCTGTGTTTGGGCTGGAGCTGGAACATAGAGCCTGGCCGTCGAGCTGCCAGGGGCAGGGCCGTGGGGCTGGCGGAATCTGCTCTTGGAATTCAAACGTGCGTGGCCACTCCCTCCTGCTACGGTGGATTTGGAAAAGATGGACAGCAAGTGCGCTGGGGGTTTGGTCTTCTCAAAACTAGCTACCAAAAGCAGCCATCAGCTCACTCACAGGGTAAGGACACCCCGTGTCTCCCCCAATATGACCCATAAGTAATTTCACCATGCTCCTCTCTTTGAGTCCATCAGCCCTCAGATAAAACACCTCAAATCTCTATGACTGTTGGGGATGAAAGGTGTTTCTTGAAAAGGATGGGATGACAGTCTACCAGATCCAGAAACTCTTGTTCAGCCTGCCAGCCCAGGGCTATATGTGATTGATTACTGTGCTGATAATGGGAATAGAAAGAATTGGAAGGAGCTGATGAGTGCATGGATAATCCTGTCTTGTGCAGCCCTGTGAAGAGAAAGGAAGGGCAGAGCAAGGAAACGATGAGTGTTTCCATTCCCCCCGGGAGCCTGGAGAAGGTCACTGCTTTCCAGGGGTCTTAGGGCACTCGGTGATTTAGGTGACCAGATCCTGTTCTCAGAAATGATTTACAGCTTAAATCCTTTAGACTTTTGGTGAGTCTAAAGGGTCCAAATCCCAAGTGCATTTTAAAAATGAAACCCAGATTCCCAAGTTAGAAATTACTTCTGGAAACCCTTCTCTACTTTAAAGCCTCAGACGTGGACTAACATTTAAGTAAAGTAATACAAATTATTGGTTGTGTAAGTTGTTACAGGCCACACAGTAAGATCGAAGCAGGATCAGAATCAGGCCTGAAGTGTCTGGCTCCCAGTCGCCTGCAGGGAGCTGGGGACCACGCTGCTGCCTCCTTCGTTTTCTCTTCTGCTTTCCTCATGCCCTCTGAAGCAATTGCTGGAGGAAAAGAAAAAAACCCCACTGGGATAAGTGCAGGGTCTGTTTAGGGAAGTCTGCGCAACTAAATTTAAGACAACTGAAGAATCATTGTTTCTTGGCCCTTGGGAGAGCAGCCTTGTTTCAAGGGAGAGAACCACAGTGGACAACACAGGAGAAGCTGGCAAAACTCAGAGTGGCTGGAGCTTCTGCCCCAGGCGCTTCCCATGCTCCGTGTCAAGCGACCCTGACAGTTTCCTAGGTTTTGTGTCCAGATCTCTCCTTCAGGATTTCCAGCCCTTCAGCAGTCTCTCTCTTTAAAATCTCTATTTTACAAGCAGATAAAAATCACTTGAGATGAGAAATCTATTGAAGAGTGATGTTTTAAATAATGTCTACTGGGCTTAGAAAGTAGCTACAGATGTCACCAGCTGCAGCGCTAGAGATGGGTCTGGCAGCCAGTGAAAGCCATCTCCTGCAGAGCCACAGACCCAGTAATTTTTGTTGTCGATTCCCCAAACAGTGCTAGTCCCTCATCCTTTATGCTCTGCCTGGAAACAATTCTGGAGAGTTGCAGTTATGGATCAACATCTTCCCCCAACCTGGGTTTTGCTGCCTTAAGGGATCGGGGTTCTTTGCTGCAGTGAAATTTAACAGAGTTTGATACACTTTGGGAAAATTGGAGAAGTCACAATTTCAGGTTTGGTTTACTCGCAGACTAGCACTGCAGTAGCAAAAGAAATGAACGAACAGTGAGTTCGCTTGGTGCAACTTTAAATGTAAAGGAAGGTAGGGTTGTTTGTTTTGTTTTGTTTTGTTTTTTAAATTTGGTGTTATTTTACAATGTTGGCCTGCAGGTGGCTTATACTGACTATGGTGATTTGTGGAATTAGCTGTTCTATAATGCCACGCCTCTAAACACACATCTGAATGTCTAAACACACTTATCTGTGCTGTCTGTTTTAATAGTTAATGACATCATTTCAAATATTTGCTTTGGCATTTGCTTTCAAAGACCCACAACTTTCTCTTTCAGGGAGACAGACGAATTTCAATCCAACTTCCATCTGAAATATCTTTGGTTCTGAGACTTCCTTTGATTCTGAGGCTTGCATGAAAGGAATTTAAATGGAACTGGAATTAAAATACAGCAAAGCTTAGCTGCATCACATGGGCCTGAGCTGGCAGCTCCCCTGGTGAGCCCTGGGCCACCACCCCCAGCCACTGTCGAGCCCTGGGCCACCACCCCCAGCCACTGTCCTGAACACTCTGGTTTCTGTGAGAATGTTCAAAGGTTTGTGTATTGGTTCTGGATGGGAGGAAACGGAGAAACAGATTTTGAGGGTTCACGGGATAGATCTAATGGTGACGCAGTGCAGAGTCCTCTTCTCCTTTGTGGCAACCTTCTGCTCAGGGCTTCTAGACTGTCTAGCCCTGGGTTATTTGTTCCTTGAAATCACTTGTTTTGCCACCACGAGTTAATAATTGTTTTCTTTTCACGCACCATGCTCGACACCTTCTATCCTGCCAGATCTCAAAGCCTTTTACGATGTTAACATGCCATTTGCAGGTCACTTTTTCCATGGCAGAAATACTTTTGCTCCCAAAGCAGAATATGACAGACGGATACATTAGAGGACTTAAAGGACAGCCCCCTATCTTGACAAGCTACATCTGGCTTTTGTTCTACCATTTATTCTTATATGTGCCTCCTTTTCTCTTGGGTGGGTGAAACCGTGGATTCCCTCCATCTCTAACTTGCGTTATATCACAATTTCGACAAGAAAATAGAATGATACTGGAACTGCACGGAGAAGTGTGACCCAGGTGTCTTTATAGGGAAATTTTTACCCACTCTGGAATAATCAAATACCCAAACATAGTCGGTTGCTCCTTCCTTCATTTTCTCTTAAATATCTTCTACTCCTACACATAGCACAAATAACTTCTTGTGGGTTTCCCGGGCAAGTCTTGAGTAAGCCCCAGTAGCACAGGATATCTGCTCTCTTTTGGTGGCACGGTACTTTGTGTGAAGTCTTAGTCAATTAGTACTAAAAGAAATACACAGAACCATTTAATATCATAGAGCTCGTAGTGAGGAACTGCTCTCTAGTAACTCCAACGTGACCAACACAAGCTGATGCCTGGAGTGAACAGCCTGTGCACGAGGACAGTTGTAGATGTCGTGTTGGTAAAAGAGGCTTCAGCAGTGCAGGAGGAAAGACTGTATATGGTTCTGCTGGAAAAATATTTATTTGGAGCTCTGTTCCCATCCCAATCCCCTTTAATAAAGGAATAAGTCTGAAGTAAATGCAAAGCATGAAATAAATGCAAAATAAACAAGGCTGTTATTCACCAATGCCTTTACAAATAACAATTAATAAAGTAATGTGGAGCAATAAATCACAGCCAAAGCCATGATTTAATCTGTCCTTAAACTCATTAAAGTAGAGACAATTTAAAATGACCGTCTCCTGAAAGCAACAGCACTGACAAATCCATTTATGAGGCAGGATTTGAATGGGATTATTAGTTTAATGAACTATTGAACAGTTTCCAAGAGCAAGAATGTGTTTAACAAAGGGGAAAGAAAAGATGATTAGTCTGCAGCCAGCTGAGCTGTTTGCTGGCAGTATGATTTCCTGTAAGTTCATGGCTGCCTGTTTTTTCAAGTAAGAATAAAGGCTCAGCTATAGCCTGACTTTAAACACGACTAATTATGTCAAGCCCATTAATTACGAAATGGCCACTGCAATTGAGAAGATGGATGAAGGATGTTTGGGGAGGCATTTGCCATACCCCTTCCCTTGCTCTGACTTATGCAGAGAGACAGAAAGTGTCTAAATTAACGGTGGGGAATGGGGAATGTGAGGAGTTTCCAAGCTGCTCTCCTGTAGATTTTTTGACACCTTCTTAGTTTCCAGCTTGCCATTGGGGAACGGCGAGGAAAGGCACATTGTGTACAAAGGACTGCTGGGATGTCGATGAATTCTCCCCAAGCTTGGAAGCTCGGATGCAGTGGAGAGGGAAAACCGCGGGCTGTGATTCTGGGCCACGTGGCGCCCATTCAAACTGGACCTGACACTGGGATGGTGTTTAATGTCGAAGGGAAATTGGACGTAGCAGAGGTGAGCTTCACCACTTTTGCCGTTCACTCTGAGATGTGCCCAAAGAGCAGACGATTTCCAGCAGTGTTTTAATCCAGCTCCATCCCTGACACTACAGTTCCACAAGCATCTTACTACAGGCATTACAAAAGGTTTTTTTGGACCAGCAGCAATTGCAATTTTCTTCATTCTCGCTTTAGGTTTATCAGAAACATGTGCCTTTAAAAGGAGTTGATGCCCAAAACAGAACCGGCACTGTCAGATGTTTCATGATTCAGGCCCTGATTCTGCCTCTGCCAAGTTCAAGCATAACATTTGAGTTGACTTTGTTGAAAGGAATAAGCCCGAAGTGGGAGTCGGCAAATCTTTTCTGCAGTGTTACCATCTCCGCTGCTACTGTAGATCTAGCGAGAGGTATTGATTTCCTCAGAGTCCCAGAGTGGAGTCCTTTAAATGCAGAAGCTCAGTTTTCATTCCTTATTCAAAAAAAAAAAAAAAAAAAAAAAAAAAAAAGATTTCTTGACCTTGACGTTGTAGAAAACTCTCTTGAAAATGAAATCCTGGTTAGAGTAAGAACCAAGGTGCTACTAAGTGGCAGTGGGAGCTAAAATGTCCCATTGCTGTAGTTTAGACAACCAGACTCTGTCCTACCAATTGTGTGGGTTGGTTGTGAAAAAGACTCTGTAACTATGGTGATTTAAATACTTAAAAAAGCAAATTTGTGGGATGTGTCACTAACTACACCAACTGAAACTACACGTACGTGTAGCCAAAGAGTAACAGCAGAACTCCAGTACTTATTAAAAATTGCTGTCTGAAATGGACTGTGCTGCTTGTGGTTGCCCACATCTCATTGCAGTTGGACTAGATGATCGTTGTAAGTCCCTTCCGAGTCAAATATTTTATTCTATTGTATTCTGGTCTATTCTAAATACCAGTTTCCTCACAAGATGGTGAAATGCATGTTCACAGAGGACTCTCCATCTCCAAGGAGGTAGCACTGGGGCATCTGCACTTAGAAATGATGAGGAAGAACATGGCAGGGGAGACCGTGATCAAACTCCAGCAAAGCTTTCTTGCCTTCTCCCACCACATCCCTGCCCTGGGCAGGACATGGGTCTCTGTGCTCCAAGGCTTGCTAAAGCTGAGTTTAGAGTGCAGGTACATCCCTTCAGTAAAGGTGCAGCTGGAGCTTCTGTCGCTGTGATCCAGTCAGCTCTTGAGCACATCTCAGCTGCTTCCAGGTCCACATACTCCACGTGTGTAAACCTTGATATTTATTCGTAGAGCCAGAGGTGAAATACTACAAAGAACAGAAGGAACAAAATTAAGGCAGCAGCTGGAAACTTCTGACTTAAGACTCTTGTTCCTAAATTTTCCTTGTGTCTTGGTTTATATTGTGAAATGGTTGATCTTGGACCTCTGGCCCCGGCTGGTTTCTCTTGTTATTGGCAGAAAACGTGAAGGCAAGTATTGGCATGGCAAAAGATTATCTGGCGTAGAAGTTAATAGGTTATGTGGGTTTTGTTTGGAAGTTTTAAGGTCTGGATTTGAAGTTTTGATTTATTTCAGAATTTAAGGGAAGGAGAAAAAGATGGAAGGGTTGGTAATGCTGCTTTCCAAATGGAAGTGTTAAGTAGTTCCTGGAAAACAGTTGTGTTTTTAGTCTTTTTTCAAGGGAAAGTCTTCTGTATGGTTCCTTGCCGATATATAGGATTTAAACTTAAATGTGCACAAATAAGGGAAGATTTTCCCTACCATCGCTCATTAAAAATGTGTGAAGATTGGAATAAAGGGGGGAAAATAATATTATTGATAAAGGAGTATAACAAAAGAATTTACAGACCCCCTTTGCTAAAAAAAAAATAAATAGTAAAAATATTGTAAACATTATTGAGCTTGAACTTGGCATTAATCTAAGTAGATGGAATCCAAATCCTATACAGTTTTTGTAAGACTTTCCTTGCATTTTGTTGCATTCCTTTTCCAAAACTGAATAATAATCGTGCATATTTTAAAAATTATTTCCATTGCTCTCTTTTTCACGGTTTTCAGATAAAATTCGGCTGTTTGCCCTGCAGTTGGCTCTGCGCGGCTCGGGTCACCTAAACTTAGGCAGCGCTTTGTTGTGAGCACAGAGATTTCTTTTGGTGTCAGCTAGTCACCTTGGTGGCAGCCAGGCAACCTTCTCAGCTTGGCTTTCTCTCCATGTGTGTGTGTCTGGAGTCCACCTGAGCAAGGGGTCCCGGGAGACCTCTGCCTGGGTGCAGGCATGATTTTTGAGCCAAGGCCGCAGTTTTGTACTGGGGAGGTCCCGGATGGGGCTTCCCTTCTTTGTAGTCTCATGCTCCATCACTTTATTGATGACCTTACCGATAGCTGCGTCTCAGCAGGAGAAGGAAAAGGGGGTTGAGATACAGAGATCTGGAATCTTTCAAGACTGCATCTTTGTATTTAAGACGGCCCAAAAGCTGCCTTCTGCTCTAAATTAGGGTAGGGAATTCAAGCCTGTGCGCAGAGGCAGGACAAGTACCATTGAACATTGAATAGGCCCATTTAATGCTGTTTCAATTTCAATCCAAAGACAATTTAATATGTATTAGAAGTAGAAATGTAATAACCACCTGGAAAAAATAAGTTAATTTCTCCCCATTTTCTACTAATATAAAAATGAAAACAGTAAACACCTGAGTAACTTTGTTTGAAACTACATAATTGCTCAGTTAAAAGGCTTATATTTTGATATCATGCATTTTGCTTGTTGATTAAAGTGCTAAATTAGGTGTCAAGGCTATCTTTAGTTTCAGACCATTCATTCTCTAGGGAAAAATAACTAAACCATAAAAACAGAGATGAAAATAAGTACTTAAATTAAGGCTTCCTTTCTGTTAACTAAAATAACCAAAAAATAAATAGATCTTAAATCTGGAGCCCCTCCTGGGTTCTGGGAGGAGAAGCAGTGGGTGATGTACGCTTCCACCTCTTCCCAGACCTCCCGGTTTCCTTAAGGAGAGCTTCAGTGGAGGATCAACAGCTGAATTCAAGGGCTTGAAAGTCTCAGCTTTCTTCAAGTATCTTATGTCAAGGTCTTTTGAGTCCCAGCTACTTGCTCTGGGCTCAAGCAGAGACCAGGTCAGCATTGCTAATTAGCGCAGGTGAGAGATGCTCAGCAACGCCACCAGGGTTTGCTCAGGAGGGAGCTGTGCACCGGTTCACACCACCCTTAGCCCTGGGGATGGAGGTGGGGGTGCTCCAGGGACCATGGAAAGTAAAGGGTCTCCAGCAGGAATGTGAGAGACGCCGTAAGTCTGGGGCTTTGGTGCAATCAGAGAAAAATGTTTCTGTTGCCACAGATGTATTTCTGAGTCGATTACTACAGGTATTGCTGAGAGTCTTGGGAAAGTGATCTGTAGCTCAGCTCTGCAGACAACTTCAGGATGTCTGAACTCTGAACACTTTCGTGCTTGCAATATTAGCCGGCTGTTAGCAGTTTTAAGGTGTGTGACTTCTACTGGTGGTAACAGAACCTTATCATCTCCGCACCTTTAGAAGCGAATTCTTAGAACCAAAAATAATGGAAATCCCTGGGACTTGAACTCTTTCCCAAAAGCTAAATGGACGCTGGGCTGCTTTGCAGAACAAGAGGGTGATGTTTCAGGTGGCAGAGGCTGGGCACCTCCTTTGCAGGACCGAGTCGATATCCTTAAGTTAAACGGGGGCGTGCCTGGAGAGGTGCTTCTCTACTTTCTCTTTTGCAAATTACTTATCAAACTGTATCCATGCACACATGTAGAACTAGGGAAGTAACAGTGAATGTACAGATAGCATAGTCCTAGGCTCATAAAACTGATAAATCACTGAAATAAATACTTGCAGTACATTTGAGGGATCTGGTAAGTCAAGAACAAGGAGGACATGAATATGTTCCCCTTTAGGCCAAGGATCCAAGTCAGCATTGTTTCAAATCTGTTCTCACAGACATGACACAATCCCAAATCCCTCTGGGTGGGGAGATGCAAGACCAAAAACCACTATCACATTTGGCAGTAATTATTGTCCCCCTGGCGATCTCCACTGGGGCCAAGGGTGACTGATGCCTGCAGTGGTGCTCCCCAGTTATTGTGAGAGATGATCCCTGGGGCCCAGCAAAGAATCGGGCTAAGATCAAGACCAAAAAGAATCTTGAATTATAGCAAAAATTTCCAGCTCGGATGGAGAGGTAGGATCATCATCCCTGGAAAAGCCACATGCTTAATTCATATAAGACTGGAGAATGTAGTGGTGGTATTCATACACATTCATTTTATTTGACTCTCTGCCGGGGCATGATTTTCACAATAAGAGGAGGGCTGCGTGGGGGGGCAGATACTCTAAAAAGAAACTTCTATATCTCTTCCGTAAATTAGCTTTTCTCTGGATAGGAGACAGTTCTCCTTTTTGCAGTATCAAATCAGAAATCCTCGCTAGCCTGGCATTAGCTAAATTGTCACTGAGTTGGCGAATTTACAGCAAAGGGTAGCTCTGCATGGTTTGGGGAAATGTAGGGCAGTATTCGGGCTGATGGCCGTTCCTAAAGCTGAACAGGTAGAAGTGCATTGAGAATTGGCTTAATCTGTTGCTGGATGGTTTGATTTCCCCATAAATATTTCTAAGCTGAAACCTGAAGACAGAGAAAAACCCGGAAGATAAGGGAAGGTGGCAACTAGAGGCATGCTGAGGGGTTTCCATTCATCCCATGTAAATTGTCAGAATTGCTGCAACCCAAACTGGATGCGTGTGCAGAGCAGAAGAGAGATTTTCATGTCTCCCAACATACTCAGAGAACAGAAAGAGAGAACAGAAGAAAAACTGAGATTGAGCAAGCTTAATAGACTCCTAAAATTAGGAGAAGCAGAAGATGGGGAAATAGCTCTCTTGGACCTGCTGGCCCTGCTTCTCCTCGTCTAGCCCAGGATGTGGTCTGCTGCTGTGGTGGATTTCTCCCATCTATTTTGAGGACCAGTGTCACGGATGAAGTGTCTTACCTCTCGATCATTAGGTTTGTCACTGGGTAGTTAAGCTGTGGTGCTTCTCATCCTGAAATCACCGGGTGTTGATCCCATGTGCTGGTGGGAAAGTTGCTGCTCACCCTTTCATAAACCACTGGGCTCCAGCCCTGCTACGAGCCTGCACAGTTGTACTTTGGCAGGGCAGCAGGGTGGATTTTACTGAGTGTTTTGTTTGAAACACTTAGAGAAAAAGGAATTTGTGCTTGGTCACTTGCCTAACTTACATCTGGGATCTAGTAAAAGCACAAGCCATGCTTTTATTAACTTTTATTAACAAAGTCTTAGTTTACAAAAAAAAAATAATGAAGCGGTATGAATTTCTAAGGGCACCTACTCTGTGATCTTCACTTGTTCTCATCACACTACAGAGAGCGGAGAAGACCTGCAAGAGATGTAAAGTGTTGGCATCTCTGCCCTTGCCGAGGGACTCAAACTGGGCCAGAGAGCCATTGCTCCGTGCAGCCGGACCCTCTTAGCTCAGACTCCTTTTCCCATTGAACAGGGAATGTCTTGGAAAGTAGCACTCGGGAGACAGTCACAGCACTGAGGACCTGTTTTCACCCAGCAGGGAGAAGCTTTGGGCTGTATCAAGGAGGGAAATAATGAATGACTGTGATAAATATGGAAAAGGTTCCCCATGCTCAGGCAGCAGATACCCATCCCAAACTTTTCCAGCCAGACACTGTATCGAGTTCTGGGCTCCCCGGTTCCAGAAGGACAGGGAACTGCTGGAGAGGGGACAGCAAAGGGCTGCCGAGATGCTGAGGGGACTGGAACACCTCTGTGATGAAGAAAGGCTGAGGGATTTGGGTCTCTTCAGTCTGGAAGCAAGATGACTGAGGGGGGATCTTATCAACGCTTATAAATACTGAAAGGGGGGTGTCAGGAGGATGGGACCAGGCTCTTCTCAGTGGTGCCCAGCGACAGGACAAGGGGGAACGGGCACAAACTTGACCATGGGAAGTTCCATCTCAACCTGAGGAGGAACTTCTTTGCTGTGAGGGTGGCAGAGCCCTGGCACAGGCTGCCCAGAGAGGTGGGGGAGTCTCCGTCTCTGGAGACATTCCCAACCCGCCTGGACGCGTTCCTGTGCCCCCTGCTGTGGGTGACCCTGCTGTGGCCGGGGGTTGGAGGAGATGATCTCCAGAGGTCCCTTCCAACCCCGACGTTCTGTGACACAAAGAAAGCGATGAGCTGGGAGAAGAGTTTGCTGACCATGCAGCCAAGCAGACTCCTTGCAGGGTCACAGCTCAGGGAGTCTCAGTCGCTGGTCAAGGGGCTCCACTTGGTGACAAGAGCAGGAAATTGGCCCAAAGTAGTGAACTACAGTGAATTTTTCCTGAGTTAATGTATTGAATCCCCCTGGATGAGGCCAGCGAGAAGGAGAACACGTGAGCAGCCAGGGGAGCGATCCCTGTGCAGAGCAGAGCATCTCTGAGAGTTACCCCAGCCCTGGCAAGCCACCAATTTTTGTTCACTTCTATCTTCCTCTAACTTAAGGAATGGAAATGCCGCTTCCGAAGACCAGTGACAACTGAGGTACACTGATTGCTCATGTCAGGGGAGACAAATCCCAGGCTGCTGTTCCTGCTGTCTGGAAATCATACACTACATGGAGCCAGGGGTTCATTAGCTGTGGGTCCTGCTGGATGGCAGAAGTGCTCCTTGGAGGACACTGCCATTATTACACAAATCAGCCCTTTAGAGACTGTGCAGAACTTTCTGGAGAAGGTTTGGAGAGTTCATTCTGGCTGGATATTCTTTCTCCCACGGCTGGAGGAGCGGACAAAGACCTGCGTGCCTGCGTGTGAGGACATAGCTGTGGGTGAGCAGGAAGCTCAGGGCGACTTAATTTAGTTTTTGGCTAGCATTTGTGTCTGCAAAGCATTCTCAGCCTGGACTTCACACGCTGTGCTGTCTGCCCTCTCCTACCTTTAACAATGAGTACAATTCTGCTGGGGTCACACTAGGCATCTGACAATAATTGGCAGGACCTTTTCGGCTGCTTGCTCAGCTAGTAGGCAACAATTCAGTGCTCCGGGCTGTCTTTCCCAGGCTGCTAACAGGAACAGGCTGCTGCAGCAACAGCCAGATGCCGCTTGTGTTCTGTCCCCACGGGCAGGCTGGCACCCCGAGCCTGTGGGCAGTCTTGTGGTATGGACCCTCTCCCAGTCCTTGCTCATGCCTCCGACTCCATTGTGGATTTGGGAGAAAGGCTTCTCTCGCTAACAGCCATGCATTTTCACATCACGTAGCCACAGCTCAGCTCCAGTGGGTTTTTTTCTTGGCATCTCCCAGTTCTCAGATGGAGCCACTGCCAGCAGGCAGCATTTGGTGCCATCAATTGAAATTCAGGCTTACTTTGTCCCTGCTTATCTTTATAATCCTATTGTTTATTTAAAGTGGACAAAGAAGGCGCTATGGCCAGCATTGCTTTTCCCTCTGTCCTTCCTTAGCATCACCCTTTTGGCCATATTCACACTGATTAAAATAGTTTTCTGTAGCAGCTGAGCACTTTCAGCCTTTTCCGAAGCTGCGCAGAAGGTGATAAGGAAGATCTGCCTCGTATTGGCAGCTCTATTTTTGCATCGGCTGAGCCACGGGGGTGGATCAGGAGTGCCGTCCTTTGCCAGAAAGGTCTGGCATAAACATGTCAGCTCTTATCTCCCTGGCTCTAACACCCAAAGGAAAAGTCACGCAGGTGTTTTAGCCCCATCTCAGCGGTACGACTGTGTCTCGCCAGGACTGGATCATGCCTGGTAAGACCCCCTCGCTACTGCTGGCTGGCAAGGAGGCAAAGCTGAGAGTGAGTAGGGTAAAAAAAAAAACCCCAAACCTTTTGATTTTTCATTTAGGACCGATTATTATGAAGTTTCTTGATAGTTCTGAAATGTTTGCGGATTTCGATTATCAGAATGTTATGGACAAGTTTATTGCATTTAAATGCTTTTATTCTCCAACTTTGACCTTCCTATTCTTAGCTCTTCACCACAAACGATGGCTGCAGTTTTCTGTTTAACGACTAAATAACATGCCTTTTATCCACACCTTCTTGCTGATGAGAACATGGGTTTCCAGCTTATATTTCCCAGGAGATAAGTGCTATTAATTTTAAAAAACAATTTGGTCACAACTTTGCTGAAGATGTGTTTGGGTTTTTTTTGGGTTTTTTTTTTTTGTTTTTTTCTTACAAAACAGCATTCTCTTTACTGAGTTCTTGCTTTGGAATCTAATTTCATTCTCCCTCTAGGTCATTTCTGTGACACCATTAATTTCAACCCATTCAAAATGGGTTCTCCCCCATGTTTTGTTTTGAAACTCTGCTAATTTTTAGCATATGCTTATAAAGGTTCAGTTTTGGAGGAACAATGTGATCTTGCAGTTTAGCCTACTCTGTAACAGGGCTCCCAGGACCTCTCCCAGGATCCCTGCACAGACTCTTGGCTGACTGTCGTTTAGAAAGAGGTGGTACGTACCACCATAGTTTAAAATACCCACTTCATTATCAATTTCATTCAACCTCCACTTTCTTCTGTCTTAGTCTATGGGATGGATGCCACATACCTCTTCCTTCACTGATTTTCACGGAATCACAGAATGCTGGGGTTGGCAGGGACCTCTGGAGATCATCTCCTCCAACCCCCGGCCACAGCAGGGTCACCCACAGCAGGGGGCACAGGAACGCGTCCAGGCGGGGTTGGAATGTCTCCAGAGACGGAGACTCCCCCACCTCTCTGGGCAGCCTGTGCCAGGGCTCTGCCACCCTCACAGCAAAGAAGTTCCTCCTCAGGTTGAGATGGAACTTCCCATGGTCAAGTTTGTGCCCGTTCCCCCTTGTCCTGTCGCCGGGCACCACTGAGAAGAGCCTGGCCCCATCCTCCTGACACCCCCCTTTCAGTATTTATAAGCGTTGATAAGATCCCCCCTCAGTCGTCTTTTTTCCAGACTGAAGAGACCCAAGTCCCTCAGCCTTTCTTCATCAGAGAGATGTTCTGGGATTTTTGACAAAAACCCCCTCTTAGTCTTTTGCCTGATAAAATGGCTTTATAATATTCTTTACTCTTCAATAAGGCTTGAAGGAGGCTGAGGCCAGGGTGTACTAAGTCAATGGCTGTTCACATCCGTGTATTGAAAAGGGAGAGCCAGCGGACAGATTCAGGTGGAAGTCAAATTGCAATATTTGGTGCCTGGTTATGAGTTGTCTCGACTGCCTATGCATTGCATGGAGGGTCCTGTATCAAAAAAAGATCATCCATCCATCCATCCTGCATGCTGGGAACCTGAGGGCTGAATCTTAGGCTTTGTAGGCCCTCCATCTGCTCAGAGTGAACTTATCTTCCCAGTTAATGCCAACCACAGACATATGTCTACTTCTAACTGGAGATTTACACTGGAATAGCAGTGGCAGTGCTAGGTAGCTTTGTGTTTTATCCAGCCTAATGCAACCAGCAATGGCAACCCAAGATGCTCCCCCATCTGCAGGGAACCTTAATCCATACCAGCAGAAACAACTCTGCATTCAAGGTCTCCTTTTAACTTCTAAGCACAGGAGAAGCAACAGATGCCCAGCCTTTTGGAAAATGTGGGCTCTTTTGAAATCAAAATACAGATTTACTCTCCACCTCCAGCCATAGCACTAAATTATTTTAGCAGAGCCCTTGATTCTATGTTTGCAGGGCTGGTGCAGGAGGCTCCACGTAGCACTGGGCAAATGCAGGTGATGTGGAAAACCAGTTGCCTCAGTTTCTACACCGGTCACTGTGTGCTCTGGGAAAACTAGAACTGGGAAGCAGAGCAGCACCCTTCATTGCACAGAAGGTTATCCAACGTGGTCTGTGCTGCTCAGGGATCTTCTAGTCACCACGAAGAGGAGAAGCTAGGATTGCTTTTACATGGGAACATCATTGCTCAGCAGAGGGTTCTTAAAGTCTGCTCTCAGTCCTGCTTGGTGTTTTTGTCATTAATGCCAACACTGCCCGGTTCCTTTTTCCATGGGAAAGCATCCTACTTCCTCCACGTTGGAAAGGTACACCTGCGGCGTGGCTGCCGCGCGTCTGCGGTGTGTGTCCGCACACATGCTGCACTTCTGCTGCCTCCCCGGTTTGTGCCTGCGGCGCCTCTGCTCTATGTTTGCTGGATGCGACTGCTGTACGTACGCTGTGTTTCTGTTACATCTGCTGGGCATCCTCTGTGTATCTGCTTCACGTTTGCGGCGTGTTTTCTGCACGCGTGTTGTACGTATGCTTCATCTCTGCTGCATGTCTCCTGTCTCCTGTGCATCTACTGCAATCACGCTGAAGGTGGAGGACTCACGTACGCCTGGGTAACGGATTCAGGGTGTTCTGGGATCCGCTAGCCTCTCCCAGCCAGACAAGGAATCTGCTACCCTAAAGCACTGCAAGTTCTTGCCAAAATCCAGGCTGGAATCTGGTAGATGGGCCTTACAGGGTGCCACTGAGACTGGTTGTCGTGCCCAGAGTGCACAGCCATCCCAGCACCCTCCGCCTCCCACTCCCGGCTTGCTGCAGGAACCTGAGAATGGCAACCAGAGGAACAAAATCTTAAAAAAAAAAAGAATCCCCTCCACTCAGGCACAATTTCCAGGCAGAAACAAAGAGGAGTTCAGGAAAGCAGAAGGCTCTGAGGAGACCTTACAGCAGCATTCCAGTCCCTAAAGGAGGCCTATGGGAAGGATGGGGAGGGACTCTGGAGCAGGGAGGGGAGCCATGGGACGAGGGGGGACGGTTTGAAACTGAAGGAGGGGAGATTTAGATTGGATATGAGGAAGAAGTTGTTTGCTGTGAGGGGGGTGAGCCCCTGGCCCAGGTTGCCCAGAGAAGCTGTGGCTGCCCCATCCCTGGAGGGGTTCAAGGCCAGGTTGGACGGGGCTTGGAGCAACCTGGGCTGGTGGGAGGTGTCCCTGCCCAGGGCAGGGGGGTTGGAACTAGGTGATCTTTAAGGTCCCTTCCAACCCGAACCATTCTATGATTCTATGAAAGCAGACTCATGGCACACCTATTGTAACAGAGACCTCAGGATTTGAGGAAGGCCAAGCAGGACAAGCCCTGCAGTAAGTAAGATAGTTACTATCATCAGCCCCAGGCAATCTGCTGAAGTGGTGGATAAAAAACTTAATTAGTAAAAATTAGAATGAGGATATAGAAATTTTAGACAATAGATCCTGACAAACCAATCTAATATTTTCCTTCTCTTATCACAGAGAAAATTAAAGGGTGCTGTAACAACCTACATGGGGTCTCCTGGGCAAAGAGACTTTGTTAACAAATAGTTCTTCAATCCAGATTTAAGATTTAACCAGATCCAATGGCTGAAAGTAGAAGCTAGCATAGACTCAGACCCCAAGATAAAGCACAGAATTTTAACAGTGGGGATTATTACTCCCTAGAAAAACTCCAAAATGTATGTTCTTTCACTGGTGATTTTAGTTCAAATTGTCCTACTTTCCTAAAAGATGTGATCCCCCAGCAAACCTCCCAGAAGAGGTTGGAGAGTTGCTGGCCAGGGTCCAGGCAAGGTCTAAACTTTCCATTTAAACTTATCTCTCTACTGCCTTCTCCTGTCTGTCCGATCCTGAGTTAGAGCCCCAGTATCTCTGCAAGGGGCTGCGTTCTCGTGACTTCTCACTTGACAACGTCCCAGGAGTATGAACATTGCATAGGTTTGTGGTTTTCATGTTTTCTTTTGGGAATTTTTTGGGAGCAGTCTGTCAGTTCATGTAGGGCTGTGTGGCATGGCACAACATGGTGTAAATGCCATGCTGAGGTGTGTGCTCCTGCTGTCTCTGCTATGTGACATTGATTAAACCATTCGGCAACCAAATGAAGACAAAGAAACCCGGGGGCAGCCTGTCTGATGGGCAAGTTGGAGTGTGCAGGAGTTTGTTATTGTAGAGTCAGAAAGGAAGAGCAGGACTTTGTCCACCTTATGCATAAATAGCGCTGCTCAGCTACGTTCACAAGGGGACAGACTTCCTTCTCCTGTTCAGGTTATCAAGACGTTCACTTGCCTGTGGTCTCTAGGCTTGTCGGGTGTCTAGGTCTCTCTCATCCCACATGGAAACGCACGTCTCCAACTGACAGTGTGCGACCTTCTGGGTATGGTCCCGTGGCGTGGCTTCGTGTCAGGGTCGGCCTGGCTGTGCCTCAGTCCCTCACTCCTCCCTATAGCCCTAGGAGGGTCACTGTAAGATCAGAGCCCCAAAGCATTCTGCGCGGGGCGGGGGGGGGTCAGAAGTCAGTTATTAAAATAACATACGGTGGCTCCTTTTGGTGGGAATTAAACGTGGCTGGTTCAAATGCACAGTGAGGGAATGGAGTTTGGCAGAGAAATGTCACGCAAAGAGCTGTTCGGCTGCTCTCCTACAGCGATGATACGTGCTGAATTTATCCAATGGTACTGCACAGAAACAGGGGAAAAAAATTGTTTTTAATTTTCAGACCCAATGTCTGTGGCTCGAGGTTCCACTCCTACTGCTGCCCTGGCTGGAAAACGCTGCCCGGAGGGAACCAGTGCATTGTCCGTGAGTATCCATTTTCCTTTTAAGGGCACCGAGGGAACTAATTGCCACGTGGGAAGCAGTGCCTATCTCACACTTCAGCGGATGACAGAATATTTCATAATCCACGGGGGCAGGAGCAGCGATTGCTGGGAGTTCTCATCTCTGCTAGTCTTGATTAAAGCAGGGTGGTTGCAGTCGGTCCCATTTAGTGCACGGCCTTTTGTCTTCTGCCAGATTGTCACTGTGTTCCTTGTTGCTTGGCAGTTTGTGTGCCTGCTTTAGAAGATTAGCCTCAAAGGGGAGCTATTGGTGACTCCCGAGAAACTTATTTTAGAGCTGCTTGCTTAGATGAAATAATTTAGCTAGTTGCTAGAACAATAGCTAGATGCTGACCTTGCAAACGTGATGTCGTGAGACAGCATCCACAAGCAGGAATTTGCATCTTTCATTGAGTGGCCATCCAAAGCAGGATGCTGATTCAGATAAATCACGCCCCTGTTTTGGCAGAGGGCTTTCCTGTTTGGAGTAGAGCACTATTGGACTCTCAAGTGCTGATATACACCTATAAAATCCATTAAGGAGTTGATGTTTTGCATTTCTGGAGGGTAAAGGCATGAGCTATTGGGAGCTGAGGGAGCCTGCCCTTTGGAGGATGCTCCCATGGGAAGTGAAAGTCAACTCAGGAGTAAATAAATGATATTCTCACTTGAGGCAATAGGGGTAATTGTACCTCTATTTGGTCATGTTTCCTACTGAAACACAGTAAATACAGGGTGTCCTGGAGACATTAACCATAACCTGGACATACAAAATAGCAGACAACACTAGGGCAGGCTTGTATCTCCCAGGAATTTAGCTTTTTGAATAAATCTTCTGCATTAGAGCACACTTAGAATTGTATGTAAATGCCTTTTTCCAAAACTTCCTACAATTAATGGACACTGGGAGGTTTCAAGTTGAGGAAAACAATAGGCTTCTCTGGCGGGATCTCCCACATAATACAGGTCACGTATTTCAGAAGTAATTCCACCTTCAGAGTCAAAAACTCAGCCATCCTAAGAGAGAAACGCCTTGTGGTTCCTAATATAGAGCTGTCTGGGACCTCAACTGTTCAAAACTGAGCCCAGAGCTGCAAGTATTCTCCTCTCAAAGGAAATGGTGTCTATTGTGTTAGGAGTGATGGGGCCGGTTGATGTGTCCTTGCACGCGATGAGTAACCAGTGCCAGAGCGTGGCATTTTACTAAGAAGGGCACTCAAGAGGTGTGATGGCTCAAGGTGATGGTAAGCCATGGAGTTCTGTGCCCTCTCCTTTCCCCATGAGCAGAGCCAGGCGCACTCACAAAATCCTCCTCACCATCCCGCGGACAGCGGATGCCCCACCAAGGAGACAAAGCTTGAGTTTAATGCTGGCTGCCACGAAGGGTTAAGGAACTCGCAGCCAAAGAACTGCTCAGTGGCATGCGGGGTTAGCGACATTCAGGGTTGTCTGCTGACTTTTCTCATAACTGTAAAACATGCCATCTGGGCTGGAGGTCCTCAGGGGACCCTGTGTTGTAATTGTATTTATAAAACACACAGAGATGAGATGCTTTCATGGGGCTCTAATAAAAATCTGTGCTTACACAGGTGGAACAATACTGCCAGCTATGCTCTTGGCTCCCATGGCACAGGAAGGGGAAGAGATTAGCGGGGGTCCCGGGCAAGAAAGGATGGAGGTTGAGATGAAGGCATCCTGCTGATGCATCTCTGGCTGATTCAGGCTCAGCTCCTCATTCAACAGGAGATGTGTCTCAGTAACAGCCAGTTCTCTCAGTGCCAGGCCACGGAGTGCAAAATGCTTCGTGGAAAGACACACATTTTAAGGAAAAGAACAACCTGGCTCAGTGAGAATGTCGCTTGTCTCTGCCGAGAAACGTTTTTAGCAGGCAAAAGTAGTGAAATGTGCCTTCCCCATCCTGTGCTGCTGAAAAAGCGATGTGGTAGCAGGACCAGCCAGTCTGCGATAAAAGGAAAATGCCTCCAGGAACTCCCTGTGAACAAGTGGGTCCTTCCCACTGTTGCACTCCCCATGCCAGTGTCCTCAAGAGGTGCCCCGGCTTCCTCCCCAGGTTATTATTCTTAAAAGAGATGAATTCACACCCTTTCGGCAGCCAAAACCACATCTGCGAGCAAGTTCACAGGCTAGCACATTGCGCTAATCGCTGTGCCCTTCTCTTCCTCCAGCAATTTGCAGGAATTCTTGTGGTGATGGATTTTGTTCACGGCCAAACATGTGTACGTGCTCCAATGGACAACTTTCTCCCAACTGCGGCTCAGCTGGAGGTAAGAGAACATTGCTGGTGATTCTCCTCCCTCTGGAGTAGTTGTGTGCTCTCTTAAAAATTTCCCAGTGACAATGAAAGGAAATCGCTGAAATATTTTGTGTTTTGGCAGCCAGGTTCTAATCGGAATTGGGCAGTCAGCACAAAATCTTTAATTTCTTATGGCATTTTTACTAAGGATCCTCGCTGCCCCTGATCCTGGGAGAAAACTGGGAACCTGCTTGCAATTTCTGCTGCTTTGGTTACATCCTACGGGATGCAGCTCCGAAATCACATCTCACAGCAGCAAATAGCGACACTGCTGCCAAAGAATCCACCCGCCCTGTCTTTTCTTTGAAGTGGAATTAAATCTGTAACTGCTTTTGTTAACCAAACAAATATTTTTTTCCAATGGAAAAAATATTAAGTTTTTCTTAGGGTGTGATTTGGATGTCAGGGAGAGTTGCCCAGTGTTTTTAGCAAACTGCAGTGTCACGATGAAGTGACACGAAGCTGGGAATGCAGAAACTGCGTTGCCACTTTTTCTGCTTTGTTCTCCCATCTCAGGCCTTCAGAACAAAAATCGGAAAAGCTTTGGGAAGAGGGACTGGGTGGCTGAGGTTTCTGGAAAAACAGACTATGGAGGACTCAGCAGGTCACATACCCAGAAAGCAATTCCTGTACCCCTCTGGTAATCCCTGCAGGATGTATTCAAGACCCGATCCTGCTTGCAAACACTCCGTTACCCTGCAGCGTGTGGCTCTGCTCGGAAAACGCTCCTCTTGCTTGAGTCTAAATCCCGATAGCTTGAGAGAGTCTTGTGTACTCTCTGGAGGGGAATCGTTGCTCCTCTGTGCCCCTTTTTTCACTGGGTTGTATTGCTGGAAGGGACCTGGGATTTATGGTAGACACCAGGTGGGAGATGAGGCAATAGGCATGTTAACAGAGGTCCATGGCCACAAGTTGCCGCTTGGGATGTTCAAGCCTGGCATGAAGAAAATTTTCTTACACTGGAGGGTGTTGCAGTGCTGGGACAGGTAACCAGAGCTGTGGGGGATCACTCTCCTTGCGGGGTTGGAAGACTTAGCTAGACAAAGTCATAGCCTGCCTGGTCTGCGGGGAGGCTGGATGGAGACGTCCAGCAAGCCCTTCCGCTCATGCTCCTGTAAACCAGCACAGAGACCCGCCTGGTCTGCCCCAAAGGTTGTTTCTAAAGCGAGAACAGCGTGTGATCGGGGGCTGGCCTGCGTTCTAGATCTCCAAATGCGGACAATGATAGTGGGTGACCGTTTGCACCTGACTATATAAGCAGTCCGTGTCGTACATGGCGACACTACTCAAACACACCAGCCAAAAAAAATCTTGCAAGCAAAGATACGGAACTGGGGCACAGTATTGTTTTAAGAAGGTTGATTTTGCTAGTGGCCTATGTAGAAATGCAGAAACTAATGGGAGTTTATGGAGTCTTTTAAGGTCTCAGATGGCCATTGCTAGAGACAACCCAGAAATTTATTTTCCATTATTGCCCATCTGTAGGGAAGCTATTGTTAATAAAGTGACTTGCAGGCATCTGATAGAAGGCCAGAGAACTAGCCCCCCCAAACCTCAAAACCGCATTCAGGGTGTGACTCAAAGAAGGAAATTCCCAGAATCTGATTCCAAAGTGCCACGTTGTGCTACAGCCCTGCAGATGTCCCCGGCAAGTGCTCAGCACCAGAGCCGGCGTGTGCGCGGCTCCACAGACCTTCCCCGTCCTTCGCTGAGAGGAAGGTGCTGGAGACACAAGAGTTTCTGGAGTGAGGGTCCATATGTTAGCAATCAGAGAGGAATGCAAGGAATGCTGTAAGCACTATATACATTTGGGCACAGACCTGGCGTTCCCCTGAGCCTGGGGTGGATTTCAGCATGCGCCGGGGCCGGGGGGGGGGGGAGGTAGGTTTCTCTGCAGGGGCTTCATCAAATCTGGCATTCATTGTGGGGATGTTTGGATCTGCATTTATCATGAATGCTTCAGGGAGGTAAAGCAGACAAATTGTGCATTCCAGAGGCAATAAAAGCCACTCTGCCTCTCTCTGTCATAACAAAAAGCTTGGGTTCCTACTTGGGGGAGTAAAGATATTTTAGGAGTAATTTGCAAGTGACTGTTTAGATAGGAGTAGCCAGTACGCAGACCGAAAACCTGCCTGCAAACTCCACTGCTGATGGCTGGCAGAACAGCTGCAGCCACTGATCCTTTAAAATAAATTGTAGGACTAATCTGATCCAATCCAATCATGGGAAAAGTTAACTAGGGCGAGCCGTCAGTCTTTTTTTCTAGAACTTTGGTCTCTGCTACCCTGGAAAATCCTGACAAAGAGTAACAGGCCTTTAAATTCTTGGTTGAAAGATGTTCTTCTGCACTCCAAACCTGCAGGGGGTTCTGTCAGTGCCAGACTTGGAGATAAGTCAGATGGTGATGGGACTTCAGGGCCTTTGGGAACATGTCACAAGTAAGAAATGGGACCTGCTCCGCGCAGGAAAGTGTCTGGGTTGGAAAGTATCTGGGTGAGCATCAGGGCTCTTTCCAGACCTTGACCTCCCAAAATTCCTCAGCCTCTCTAAACCTTACCCCTTGCCGAATGCACTGAGCGCTGTGTAGGGAAGAGCTCTGACGGATGGACGACTCTGACAGACAGACGCTTCCTAGCTACCTCTGTCTCTGGGCAGCCCTCCCAGATTTGCTCTATGTAATTGCTTTCCCAGGGCTGATTAATTGTAGCGAGGGGTGTAGGGTAAGCATGTGCTGGAAACAGTGCTTTTTCCCAGAGAGACGGGTCTCATGTCTGACAGTCTGGGCAATGCTTTGAAGCTTCAAGCTTAGTTGCCTTAATGATTAAGCTTTCATCTAAATTTGGCCTGATCTCTGGCCGTAGAGCAATAGGAAGAGTAGTAGACATCATGACTAATGCAAACCACACTAGCAATGCGTGGATTAAATGTACAGCACATGTGCCGAGCATTTTGAATGCAAAGCTCTGAGACTTCCCATTCCACTCCTCCTTCCTTTCAGGCTTCCTATGAACAAGGCGTCAACCATATAATTATCCCTCTTGGACACTTGTGAGTCCTACTACCTTTTGGACAGACATTTCACTTGCCCTGGCCCCGACTCTTCCCCGCTCGGAACCGATGTTGCATGCACAAGAGAAGACACAAGCCACAGCTGAGCATCCACTCACACACGCACCCTCCAGCCCCTCCTTCTTCAAGCTGCCAAGTCACGGACCCTCCTATCCCTGGCAGACACCAACTGTGGTGTACATGCTGAAAAACAGTTTTCACATAACTTGCTGTAACCTCAGGCACTTGCAGTTTGAGTTGTCACATCTTCCGAAGGAGGAATGCATTGTTCCAGGCCTTTCAGTAAAGAATGAAAGCTGTTTGACCTGTATTTGTAACTCAATGTTTCACAGTAAACCTCCCCTTTTGGGCTCTTCTACTTCAATACCATATTCCTTAAACATTCAATCGTGATGAAACAGTTAAAACCAAGACTGCCTTTGTGTCTACATCAGTATAAAACTTCCCAACTCTTATTTATTGCTATTGTGTTCCTACAGTACATTAGTCACATTCAGTGTGTCTTAATCTAGCGTGAAAGCTGAACTCGAACATGGGAAGAAGATAATGTGTGCTTTTCTTTTCAGATTTCTTCAAAAAAAACCTTTCCTATTAAATGAATCTCACTAATAAGGCCACATAGTAATTGTAAAAGGAAGAGAAATATCCTAAAAGTTCATGGTTTTCCTCCACCAAAAAAATTCTATCCCCAAAACATCTCATAGGTCTCTTAATGTGCTTCTAATATGAAGGCATTTTAAAGATCAGACTGCCCAAAATACGAAAAGCATATTTTGAAAATGGAGTAATACGGAGGGTAATATTTCTCGCCCTGCTCTTCTCCACAGTCCAAACCTGCAATGTGAGGTGCATGAATGGTGGGAGCTGCAACGAGGAGTCCTGCCTCTGCCAGAAGGGCTACACTGGGACGTACTGTGGACAGCGTGAGTACCTGCAGAATACGCGGTGGGCTGACGGGCAAGGCTGGAGTCACGCAGCCGCGTGACGAGAGAGGGCACCTCGCACACACCGATGTGCTCTTCGGTGCCATCACTATATTCTCCTCTCCATTGGAATCTCAGCCCGCTCTCAATAGGGGATATAGAAATAGAGATATATTAGCTATAAATTCTCTGTTTAAAAAACCAATACATATTAGATGTCATTTCTCTGTAGGTAGTTTTAGATGAACATCACATTTGGTAGGAATGTTTTTTTGTGGAAAACCTTCATTTTAGTTCAAATGAAGTCTTCTTTCAACTAGACAAAGAAAAACTAAAAAAAACCCCCAACATTTGTTGATTGTAACTTATGGCAGGTTACTTTGGGGGGGTGGGAGGGCTCAGTTTTACCTCTGTTTATTGGTCAACACCGACTTTCCGTAGGGAAACCCCAATATAGTCACTGAAAGGCAGTTTATAATGTTTTATAACCCGATTTTCTATTTTGCAAAGCACCTATACCTTTCATAGGGAGAAATTTAATTTTTCCCCCTAGTTTCCCATGAAAGGTATTTGGCAATTTTAAATCATTGCTCCTGCACATTGTGGAATTAACAAGAATTTCGGTGCTGTCTTTACGAAGTGTCTAGTAAGCAAGTACGCACAATAGTTTTGAAAGAATCTCTGATGGAATGGAACTTTCCAGGCAAATTTCAAATCTCTGTATCAACGTGAGAATCGCTAAAGTTCTCAGTGAAGTCTATGAGAATTTTTGTAAAGATGGGCAAAACACCGTGTTTCCCCCTAAACTTATCCTCAGCTCTGACTGAGTCGTTTTTGCTGAAACTTTCCAAAAAGTTCAACTAAAGGCAGACACACCATATGGAAAATTTCTTTCTGAACAGCTAAAGCTTGGGAAAATTATAAGTAACAGCAAACCGGGGCTTATAATGGAACGCGCTAGGCAACCTTAATTATGTGCTGCTACCAGCTCCACCTATAATATCCTCAGTAGAGTTTTCATAACGGTTCAGATATTGGCAAGACATCACTGACAGGGTGGGGAACAATGGAGAGTCCCACTGGCAGCATCCCAGCACAGCAGATTTCGGCATCCTCAGCTCTAAGATGGGTGTAGCCTTTGAAGGCTGTGAAATGCAGCAGTACCTGGCCTCTCTGCAGCTCAGAGCTTGGCACCCCACCAGTGAGGGCCACACTGAGCTATCGTGCAAGCTTGCTGTGGACCTCACCTTTCACGAGATGATATTCTTCTCATCTTCAATGCGTTGGTGGCGTTGGGCGACTGAGAAGCTGAGAGAGCGAAGCTCTCTATAGGAACTTTAGGAGCTGTCACAACAGCATTCCTCTTATTAGTCATTACAGCTGCTGAGATTTTAATAAGTTAATGACATCTGTCACAACCCGCAATTGCTCATGTCACATGCAGAAGTCTTCCTCCAACCTTTCAATTAGGTCCTCAGCCCAGGACCTAACCAGCGACCCGCTCCTTTGACTTCAGTCCTAGACTATTGACTGCAGGTTTTCAACTAAGGTCCAATTTGAAGTCAATGAATACTCGTGTGCTGGTCAGACTGGTTCTTCTTTGCTTTGGGTACGTGGGATTAAATGGCAAACAAGTCTCCTCTCCTCGCATTTCACTGTTGTTGTATGTTAAACATTTGCCTTCATGCAGTTTCTCATTTGTTCATCTTGACCTTGACATTTAAATCCCAATGCTGACTTGAATGAACTGAGATTCCAGAGCGCAGGAAATCCTCTCAAGTGAAAGAAGAGTTTATAGCCTTTTCATAAATGGCTTCATTCATAAACAGGAAGTAATTTTCTAGGAAAAAATATCTGACTTTTCTCTGTAAGTTCACTGCATGCAGGAGATTCTTGATGGGTGAACAACACAAAGCAGGTGCTATTCCAAGTCCTGCCAGCACCACACGTCTCACATGGTGCTTTCACTAAGAGCAGAAATCGCTGAGTTCTCGTTCTCTTTCAAAATAGCTGTCTGTGAAAACGGCTGTCAGAATGGAGGTCGGTGCATCGGACCAAACCGTTGTGCTTGTGTCTACGGATTCACGGGCCCCCAGTGTGAGAGAGGTAAGGAACACGTTTTCGTGATATTGTCACTGACAGAGCATAGGCTCAGGAGTTGCATATTTAAGCACGTGTACTAAGGTTACCCAATTTTATGTGAATTTCTGCTCAATTCCTCTGCCTGATGATACAGTCTGTATTGACAACCTTGTGCCCAAAGCACTCCCTGAGGTCCCTGGTTATCACACGTGCAAGATGTGCAGTGCCTGCTGACTGCACGGCTGTTCGGTGTCTCTGGGTCCTCCTCTCCACATGTGGCCCCTTGTAGCTGTTTGTTAAACATCGATAAACCCCTGTGCTGAGTACAAAAAGGGTATTTTTCTCTTGGGCATTTCCCTGTTTCTTGTTTGGATAACCTGAGAGTGGCTTAGAAATGCCAGGAAGCCCTTACTACAGTGTCCTCATGAAGGGAAGGTGACACCATCAGTCCCTTCCTAAACACTAAGAGAGAAGGGAACAGAAACCTAAGCCAAAATTTTCCAACCTGCCCGTGTGATGGGCTGACCCCAGCCAGCAGCCAGACACCCACCCGACGTCTCACTCCCCTCTCCCGTGGGATGGGTAGAAGAGAGATGGAAGTCAGAAGGACTCATGGGTGGCGATGATGTCAGTTTAATAAGGAGAGCAAAAGCTGTGTGTGGTAGCAAAGCAGAATGCGGAATTGATTCACTGCTTCCCATCGGTAGGCAGATGTTCAGCAAATTCTTGGGAAACAGGACTCCAGCACCTGTAACGGTGGCTTGGGAAGACAAACACCGTAACCATCTCATATCCCCTTTTCTTCTTTCTTTCCCTGAGGTTTTATTGCTGAGCACAATGTCACATGGCATGGAATATCTCTTTGACCAGTTTGGGTCACTTGTCCCAGCTGTGTCCCATCCCAGACTCTTGCCTAGCCCCAGACTACTGGGCTGGAGCTGGAGAGCAAGCCTTGGTGCTGTGCACGCACCATTCAGCAAGAGCCCAAACACCGGTGTGTTATCCACACTGTTTTAGCCACTAAAGCAAAACAGAGCACCACGATGAGGAGAGTTAACTCCATCCCAGCCGGACCCAAGGCAGCCAACAAATTTTGGTGCCCATCTTGAGTTACCCTGAGCGGGACTTGCAGGAGTCTCAGCGTTCACTGATCGCTCTCACCGCGAGTACTTCTCACTGCAGCTCTTGCAGAGGAGTGATGTTTCGGGAGTTAGGGACCACACACAGTTAGGGACCACATGCAAAATGCTGGTTTAAGGACTTGGCCAGCTCGCAGAGGAACTCCGTCAGACACGGGCAGACGGCAGTTCACCGGGTGAGCGCTCAGCTCCTGTAGCAGTGAGACCATTTCTGCAGCCTCCCGCCTCTCTCATTATATAGAATCAAACTCCTGCAGCAACTTGATTAATTCCCTGAATTTGACCCATCCCATGCGTCCTTTTGGGTGAAGGAGGTCAATACCATGTACCATCAAAAATTAAACCTCATGATACCACCAAAGCTAACAGCCAACAATTTTCAAATGAACGTTGACCTGAAACCCCAAAAGTCAATATTCCAACCTCTGCAAAATTATTTTTACGGTTTAGTAATATATTTACTTGAAAAACCTTGAAAATTATGACCAGAACTTAAGGTTTTCCATGAAAGAGCCTTATTTTAGTAAAAGTGTTTCAAAGGGAAACATGAGCCCACTCTGGTTTATTGTAAACCTCACGCGGTTCGATGCCAGCTGCTCATCCAGTATGAATCGAAACAGCTCCACTAAGAACCACAGTTTTCACCAGCTGAGAATATGGCTCAGTGGCATGTGGCTTTGCTGTATTTCATCCAGTGTGTGCTGAGTGGCTGGATCAGATTTACGTTTGGGCAGTGTGGGTATGAGTGAGGTTTTGGCTGAGACACGAAATTTCTCCCTTTCCTGTTGGCTTAGATGGACATCTCACGGCACCGCTCTGATATGATTTTTGGCAAGGACCAGAGTGGCACAGAGCAGAAATGAAACTGAAACGCGAAGCCCCTGTGCAAACTCCCAGGATTAAGATCAAAGCACCCTGGAAATATTCTGCTTTTCCAGCCTCTCACTTTCCTGAGATTGGGCTAATTCTGTTTAACTCCGTGTCCAAGGATTGGACTGTTCTTGCCTTTAATGTTTTTTTTTCCAAATTGGGGATTCTTGGCAATGGGATTTAGAGGGTGAGATAGGAATAACAGTTGGTTTCCGGTAGCCCAGGCATCAGTCAGCCCGGCTTGAACAGCGGCCAGCAGAAATACGCAGAACCCACCATAGCTGTGCAGTGTTCCCTGGGCTGCAAAAATCGACTGAACCGAACGGTGCAGGTGCCCCATAAAAAGCCTCTGCTGTGGCTTGAGCCTCGTATTTATTGGACGCAGAGAAGGGAAAGCTCTTTAAAAGCCTCCACACACATTTACTGAAGCAACCTTTCATTGTTCCAGCCTCCTCCTCTGTCCTCTCCTGCAAACACAGATATCGGTGGAGCACTGCAGTTACATAGGCTTTAATCCCTCTCCCTGCCTATTTCTAACAAACGCACACACATGCAGATATGCATTGCTTTAGTTATGGAAAGGTATTATGACAACAGCCCTTCTCTTTTGAAGGCTCTACCTTGTGAGATTTCATTCCCTAAAACCCTAAACCCGAGCTCCGGAACCGTGTCTGTAGAGCTGCTTGCTTTTTTTTTTCCTAGCTCATGGGGAGATGGAGTATTGAGATTCATAAATCGATAGGGACATTGGCTGTGTTTGGAAAAGAAAGCTGGAAATTTCTTAAAAGAAGCTTCTGGACACAGCAATGCCAGGAGGGACTGAAAAATCCTGACTCCGGTAGCGGAGGGGGTCGGAGAGAGGCAGGGAAAGAAGGGGTCTGAGCAGGGGCAGACTTTGGAGACATCTTGTAATGTATAAAATTCTTTAAATAAAGAGAGCATTTTTACAAAGCCTTTAGAGATTTGGTTTAGTCCAGACTTGTACGAAGAGACAAAACAAGCTCTCCAGCTGTGTATACACAGGTCTTCCCTGCCAAGACAAACAGAGCGCTTGCTTTGCTAAGAGATGTTAAAAGTTACACTTTTCAAAGAGGCTCCTGGCTGGGCAGCCGGGGAGTTTGCAGCCAGGTGAGGTGGTTGTGCCTGACCTACCGAGAATAATTAGCGTGACAGCGAAGAACTTAACCCTTCCAAGGAGAAAATGAATTCCTGCTCCATGGCTAGGCCTGTTAAGATGAAGGCTCTAAGCGCCAGACTTACTGGAGACATGACCACTGGTGAACTCCTGTTCAGTTTCTCCATTGAAAGCAGCCATGGTATTTGACATGTTTACAAGCATCCTTGGGAGTCTCCGGGAACAGCAGACTCAAGTAGCGGGCTCAGAAGCAACACGGACCATCCATAGCTCTCAGTTTAGCTCTGAGTCTCATTCCTAAGGATATTTTTTGAAGAAAGATTAATTGAAAGCAGAGCTTGAACCCAGTAGCTGCATATGTAGGAAGCAGAAGTTGCAGCCCAAGGCTCCGTAGTGATGCTCTCATAGCACGGCTGGGTGTGTGGTTGAGTCCTCTGGAAATTCCTCGGATTCCTGCCTGCATCTCTGCAGGCAGAGAGCTTCCATTAATGCCCATCACAGTCTAGTGAGACATTGTTCACCTTTCTCCTTCCCACGCAGAGTAGCTACTGTGATGGTTCTCCTGAGGGAACCATTGCTAACTGCTAAACCCAGCGATAATGCCATACGTACAACGCTTATCAATATCTAAAGGGGGGATGTCAGGAGGATGGGGCCGGATGCTTTTCAGTGGTGCCCAGCGACAGGACAAGGGGGAACGGGCACAAACTTGACCATGGGAAGTTCCATCTCAACATGAGGAGGAACTTCTTTGCTGTGAGGGTGGCAGAGCCCTGGCACAGGCTGCCCAGAGAGGTGGGGGAGTCTCCGTCTCTGGAGACATTCCCAACCCGCCTGGACGCGTTCCTGTGCCCCCTGCTGTGGGTGACCCTGCTGTGGCCGGGGGTTGGAGGAGATGATCTCCAGAGGTCCCTGCCAACCCCGACGTTCTGTGATTCTGTGATTTCCCTCAGTTCTGTGCTGCGAGATGTCTGCTTATAGGAACCATCTGGGCTGGCGGATCGGACCACGCTCAGCCTGCAGAAGAGAGGGCGCATTGTAGGATACATCTCTCCGTCTCCCCCAGCCCCATTACTGAAATGGGGCGGTTGGTTTGAACCACAGCTGGATAATGTGGATATTTTGTGTTCTGAGCACAGGACAAAGCAGTGTGAGCTCTGCTGCTCCATCCTGAGCCTGACCCACTGCTTGCGCTTGTTTGGGCAGCTCATTACATCACCCCGTGATGTTTCTCTGTAAAATAATAGACATTTTTCTGCCATATGGGAACTGTGAAGAGTCAACAAAGCGTTGCAGGAGAGCTGGTAAATAACTGCTAACAGTGATAAGAGCATGATCGAGGCAGGACTGTGTTGAGATACAGTCAACTGTGCATTTGCTCTTGTTGGTGTTCCCAAGTAAGTCATCTCCAGGCTGGAGCCACAGTGTTAAATAAACCATGAGATGCCTCAGACTGAAAAGTGGTGTGAAGAGACCAGTCTGATAGGAAGGATGGACTCGCTCCAGCTCATACTGCTGTGGCTAGTTGGCTTCTGGACGAAGAGTTGGTTCGCCTCCAGCCAGCGTGGACACACTGGATATTTGATGATGTGCTTTTACAGGTGGAGATGTTACCTCAAGCTAAGAAAAGACACTGACTATTTTCAGCCTGAAATAAATGCCAGGAAATGTGGTTTGTAAAGAGCCCCTCATTATCAAAATTCAGCGGTATCTGTGTTTCAAGCGTAGCAGAAGCCAGGCCAGATGGTACCTAGCACGCAGATGATACTGAAGCGCTGACTCTTTGGCCTTGCAACTTGCTGTTATATTTGGGGACCTCATCTGTCCGCTCCTCTGCCTCTCATCTGCTCCCCTCCCAAAGAGCTCTGTAGGATAAACCCCTCGAGATCAGCACAGGCAGAACCAAGAATCCCGAGGGATTTCCTTCACCCAGTAGGAATCTCTTAAGTGGTTTCTCCAAGCTGAAGTGCCAGTCTTCCTCAGGGACATTTCTTCCCAAGGACACCTGGGAAGTGTGTGCATTACTTCAGGAGTGGCCTTTGGTCAAACACACTTTATGGTCTGGGGGCTGTATCCTCATCAGCGGATGATGTTGGACTTCAGACCACTTCATTCTTACAGATTTTAAATCTGTAAATGCCTGAATGGTGTAAAGAGAGTTGTCGGTAGGCTTCTCTCTGCTGCAAGGCACAGCACGGTGCCACGGTTTCGTACTGTTGTATGTACAGAAGGTGATACCATGCAAAGATACTAACTTGTTTCAAAGAACACAGAGCTGCATTAGTCCAGCTGATGACCCATGCTGTGGAGCCGGGATTCTCAGAAAGGCTCATTAGCTTTGTACAGTTGCTGTTGTTTCTAGTGGGGCCGTTAGCTGTTCCGTGGCTCTCCGGCGGTGAGCTTTCCGACAGGGTTTGGGGTGTCAGTTCAGACGGGCAAACACTGAAAAACGTGCCCATCTGTGTTGATGAAAAGGCAGCATTCAAACCCTACAAATCTGTCAGATTACACATTTTGTTTGGGGGTTTAATTGTACTTTCTTTTGAATTTCTTTTGCTATAATCGTAAAAAGAGATAATTTTCTTTTTAAACTGTAATAAACTGAGTTCCTTCTGCTGCCGTACACTCAACAAGCGGCGCGTTCAACAGCTTAGGGCTCCAGTAAGAGGCTGCTTTGTAATGGAAGCAATCTAACTACCTTCACACTTCATTCAGGAAATACTCCACTTCAGAGGTAAACACCGTAATAGCTTGGTACTCAGAGCACCTTAGCATCATTTCCTCCCTCTGCTTGACATCTTCAGGGGTGAAGAATTAGTGCATGTATTGTATAACCCCAGCAGCCTCCGGTAACATGAACTCACATTACATCAGTGTTGGAGGAAAAGCTGCAGCACAGAAAAAATGAATCTCTGGGGAGAGAGGCCAATTTTTTTCTTTTTTTAATAGTTTTGCAGAAAAATGAAACATTTTGATGTCATGTCTCTGATTTTACCCTCCTTCAAGTAGGAAAAAAATTGTTGTAAAAAGTGACAACATTTGATGGAGGTGAAGGTGTGGAAGCTTCTCTCGTGTTCCAAGGATGAGGTTTAATTTGGGTTTTTTCCTATCCAAATGCTGAAGTCTTCACTGTGGATGCCAGTTGCTGCCTCTGGTGAAAGAACATCTCCTTTCACTTTGGAAAAAAAGATTTTGAGAGTAATATTCCTGATCTTGTGGAGACTGTCTGTGGTTCCTATGATTTGTCCAGTTCAGAAGGCCCTTGCTAGGTCTGCATGTCCTCTCCTATTAAGGTGCAAGGTTTCCAAAAGTTTAATTAACGAACTCTCGGGGTGGTTTCCTTCAGTGCAAACACTTCTGGGCTGAGCTGAAAGCTGGCTGTGCTCTTGAAGCCTGGCCTAGTTGTTCCCAAGTCCCATATCCCGTGAAGAGCCTTGGAAGGGATTGTGTCCATATAAAGGTCATAGCAAACTTAAAACTCGCATCCAGTGTCTGAGTTCTGGCTCTTCATTAGCCGGTACAAGAAAACAAAGCCCTGTTGTTGCACACAGTGTTTCGAACACGTGAAAAAAAGCAAGGATTAGAGCCACAGTGGGTCCTAGACATGCAACGTCTGTGGAAGAGGCAACAAGTATCTCCCTTTCTTCCATAGTCCTCACTGCTGCACTGCTGTCTTACCAAAACCATAACCGGGACTGGGTTGGATTGAAGTGAAAATGCTCCCAAACAGCAGCTTCTCACCAACCGAATCCATGTCTTTCGACAATTCACTGCTGTTTTCACGAGATTCTTATTTCTCCTATTGCTTTCCAAGCACTTCAAGAAGAACTGTCAACCTCTGAGTGAGGAGGACATGGGCTTTCAAAAATTGCCATGCTTAGAGGGATTAAACACATGACAAAGAGGAATTGTGGGAGCCTGTGTGTGGACCTTGATCCCATCCCATGGCAGAGCCTTGGTCAGTCTTTTTGTGACAGGTCTCCAGATGAAACCACAGCAGCAGTCAGTGAAGAGCAGATCGTGTTCTGCGTGTCCAGTGCTTCTCCAAAACCACCATAAAGTATCAGGACCTTGGGATATAACCAGATATATCCCTGGTTATATGAGGTTATAATATAACCTGATATAAAGCAGGTCCCAGGTGTAAAAAAGACGTAGTACATGGGAAGAGGGACAGACGGCATTTAAATCACTACTCCATGCCTTTTCCTTTAAAGCTGGTGCTAACCTGCTCCTGGGTTCTTTCTGCATCTCCATTATTCTGCTTGTATCAAGATACACCTTTTTATATTTTAGCGTGTACATAACATGAAAATCTCCTTTGATGTGCACTCAGGGAGGATTTCTGAGTCTCCGTAACATGTCTGTGTCTGTAGCGTCTCCAAAGTTTCAAAAGGATTTTGATGTCTTTTGGGAGGGGGGTGCAAGTGAACCCAGGGTTCCTTCTAATTGGTACAATTCCAGTCCTGGAAGAAATCTCCATTCGCAATGAGTCAGACTAATGCAAGTCCCCAGATGAACATATTTTTATATGCTATATCAATTTCTCAAAGGTCCTTACTGTATAGGACAGTAGTTCCTCTCATCCTCATAATTTCATTTAATTTCTATCAGTCTAACTGCCACGCATCCATTGTCCTGAAATATTTAAGCATTAGAAGAACTGTGTAAGGAGGCTGCGGATTTTCATATCGGTAGGTGTTTAAGAGTGAAGTTATACAAATATTAGTTAGGTCTAATTCTGGTAGTCAGTCTTGTCTAAGGGAAAGAGAAATCCCAAATGATCTCTAGCGTTCCTTCCAGCCGTAGCTTTTCTCGTGACAGACACCCCAGGCCATATATAAACAGAATACGTGATCCAAAACACCATCTTGTAACGTACAGATGGATGCGAGTGAGTGTCTCAGCATAAACTGTGCTTTAATCCACTCAGATTTCCAGATGGTGGGAATATTGCAGAATACCCCATTATTCTTGCTGGTAAGGTCTCTCCAACCCCCCTCCTGAGAAGTCTTATTAAGAGTGGCTTTGTCTCAGCTTTTCTGTTTCCTCTTCATAATGATTTTTTTTTTTTTTTTTCTAAATTTTCAGTCTAATTTGGAGGCTTAGGAGAACCGAAGCAGCCACACAGGATGTGGCTGATCCCCATGCGTGCGTGCGAAAGCCGTAGCAGGAAGCAACTGATGGCAAATGTGGTCCCTTTGCTCCCTCCTTCCTAACTCAGGTCACAATCCCGAACATCCAGAGTGCTGCTCCTAGTGAAGTAATGAGTTGGGATGTACGTATTTCATACCTTTAGCTGGAAACTCCCCCAGAGCCCAGGCGTGCAAGAACATGCATCATGCTAGCAAGAAAGGGACCACAAATAGTTCATGGAAATTCAATATCTGGGATAACTTGGAAAGGTCTTTAGTCGCAGCCTTTGCATTTCAGATGAAGATACAACAAATTCATTCGTTTGAGCTGCCCAGTGGAATTTTTGTTCTGGGAATAAATGTCAGGTTGGCAAAAATACCTCCTCCACACAACCTCTGGCTGTGCCTGAGGTCCATGCACATTGTGAAACTGAGCCCCAATCCAGCCGCTCTCCCGAAAGCAGAGCAACACACAGCAACAATCCCAGAGGAACGGAGAGATCCCAGAAACATGGACCGGGATGTGGCTCCTGAGACCGAACTGAAATTTCCTTTGCCTGGGCCTCCACACGCATCCCCTGAGATGCAAGGCATTTCCCAGGTGTCACGAATTCTTATTAATTTCTTGGAATTCAGTTCTCTGGGGTAGGAAAAAGACGAGGGAGAGCCGTCTGGGTGGTGTGAGCAGAGTACGCAGCTGAGACACGAGTTTGCCCGACTCTTGGCAAGCCATTCTCCCTATCAATTCCAGATTAAGCTTGAAATCCAACCAAAAATCTTATGCAGCAATGCTACTGGCAGTGGTTAAGATTTTTTTTTTTCCCCCGCCAGATGAGCTTTTTAATAAAAGACTGTGTTTACAAAGAGATTTCTCATCCTCGTTAGAAACCAGGCCTTCCGCTGACTTCTCCTAGCGCTCTGCTAGTCCAGCTGTTAAGACATAAAGCAGAACTCGTAGCTGAGGTATGTGATGGAGCTCCTTCTCCTCTGCCTGCCTCCAAAGGTGAGGCATAAGCTCCTATTTCTCTACATGTTGGTAGAGAAAGCATTTTGATAATGCCTTCCAGTCCCTGAAGGGGGCCTACAGGAAAGCTGGGGAGGGGCTGTTCGCAAGGGCATGTAGCGACAGGACGAGGGGCAATGGTTTAGACTAGAGCAGGGCAGGTTTAGATCAGACATTAGGAAGAAGTTCTTTACACTGAGGGTGGTGAGACACTGGCCCAGGTTGCCCAGAGAGGGGGTGGAGGCCCCATCCCTGGAGACATCCAAGGTCAGGCTGGATGAGGCTCTGAGCAACCTGATCTAGTTGGCGATGTCCCTGCTCACTGCAGGGGGTTGGACTGGATGGCCTTTAGAGGTCCCTTCCAACCCAACACACTCTATGATTCTATAATCAACTGTAGTCCAAAAAGCTCTGACGTCTACTGCTATAACTTGCCTGCATGTATGCGGAAAGGTGTGGCAGAAACTTCACCACGAGTGGAGTTCAACTCTGTACTCAATTGTAGGTTGCCATTTTTCTCCTGCAGACAGGTTTACTTGATAATATAATTATAGTTCCGTGAAACCACATTTCCCTCTGATCTCCGTGGAAAGCCAGTCGTAGTCTCTGGGAGCACTGGTGGGATGTAGACGCATCCTGCACGTATAATTTTCCTGCGTGCCCGTGGGCTTTATGGTACAAGCTTTAATGAGACAATCACACACTACTTTCCCCCCTGCCAGAGGGTGGGCAGCACTCCCAAAGCACAGCTACTTAAGACCTTTGTTTTCTGCTTGGTGTTCAGCATGCGGCTCAGAGGCCAGTTCACTGCGCACAATGGGAACCAGCCTCCGGAATCAGGATTAATTTCCTCCAGAGACCCTTCACAGAAACAGCATTCCCAAGGTTTATCTTTAAATCTGACGGGAATGTTTTGACTGGAATTTTCCAAAACTGCTTAGCCTGGGTATGAACCTGTTTCAGCCTGAATAGGTAAAATTCGGCAGAGGTACAAGTAATAGCAAAGAAGGTCTTTGCAAAGAGATGGAGGAGTCAACCTCGTCCGAAGGCAAGCCATTTGCATTGCCACGGAGAAACACAGGAGCATTTCAGTCAGCTGTAGCTGAGTGAGCCAAGGAGGCCGAACCAGCATGGGTTGGGTCCTTCTCGTCTCTGCAGTGGGCACCTCATTGTGTGCCCTGGGTTGGGCAGGAAGGTGACTGTCTTATCTTCTGACCCTTCATCGCTCTTGGATGCAGTGACACATGGCTTTCCTTCTCACTGCGGGGACGGGCGTCCATAAGCAAGAGTATCCTGATGTTGTTGAACCTGCTGATCCTTGTGGAAGAAAAGTGGCATGAAGATAAATGCATGGTTTCACTTTTCACTCCAATCTGGAGATTCCCTCTGCCAGCTGACTGGGAGGAGTGTGATGGGACTTCACACCACAGTCGCAGGCTCAGTGGAGCACGTTTGGAGGTAGGCACATGAATGTCTGCAGTTCAGGTGCACTGATTTCAGCCCAAGCCTGTGCACCAACCTCTGTTCTCTGTAAGCCCGTGAAGATGGAGGAGGAGGAGCACAGACTGGCAGGAGAGCCATTGCTTGGTCCGCGTCTACTCAAGGCCCTTGGGCAATTCTGTGAATGGGCACCCAGCTCACGGTGGCCCAGCAGCTCCAGGCCAGTCCAGCCAAGCAGGGTCCACATACCCCATTTGGGGCAGGGACCTGGAACGCTTCCCATTGAATGCAAAGACAAAGCCTGCTGGGGTGTACTGGGATAAGAAGATGCTAAGGAGAGGGCAATGTTTCCACCTCTGTTAATTCAGTCTGAGAAGAATCTAGTAACATGCTATTTGTGTCTGCTTGGTCACTGCTGAGACTTCTTCCTTCTATTTCAAGATACTTTAGCTGTGGATGCGCCTCTTCCAAAGACCACCTTGCCCTCCCTAGCACAAGCCATGCCCTCCATTGCCACCTTTGAAACACAAATCCTTTGCTGAGTGCAGCAAGATGAAGATGACTGCAGCTCATCCATAGCAACATTAATACAATCTGGCAAAAGCTGTAAAACCAACCACATTGTTTGGAAGTCCTTGCTCAGTAGTGTCCTTGCCGTCACCTTCTCCAAACTCATTGTCCCCAAAGGAAAGGAGGCAAAGTCCACAAACCCTCTGCCCCGAAATGCTTCCCACCTGGCAGACACAAATTTCTCCTTCCCTTGCTCAGCCCTATCAGGAGCACACAATTGGGTGTCCATGAGGAATCCCCCCAAATTCAGTCACAGCTCAGCCCAGCCCAGCCCAGCCACCACCTCCACATTCTCTTTCCCCCGATATCCAGGAGCCTGCCCACAGCCATGGTATCTTCGAAAGGAGTCTGAGAGGTGCAAGGCTTCCACCAGGGGCAAGAGTGTGTGTTTGGAAGAGTCCGGAGCTATCAAAGTGCCATGCCACCTCCAGCACCTCCACTCCTGCACCTCCATCTCTGCGCTGACTGACCAGGCAGTGATTCAACAGCCCACGACATTCTGACCCCGTGGTCTCCTCCGGACGGAGGACACAGCGTGGCAGCGCCAGGCCCCTGCTCCAACCCTCCCAGACGTTTCTACAACTGCTGGAACTACTGGCCCCACGTTGCCGTGTGTGTGCTTTGTGCTTCAGATGCTGCCAGAGTGGAGAGCCCATGGAGGAGGGTTGTGCATGGATCTCTAACTCAGGTTTCATCGGGCTAAGACTTTGACAGGAAACTGTAAAAATAGGACAGGAAAACTTAAAAAAGTTCTCCCTTTACTATTTCCTTTGAATATGTTTTTTCAGCACTTGGAATGTCTGGCCTTATAAACTGCCCCAGCCAGCTTTTTCTTTTCTGCAAAAGTCCAAACAGTTAAACATCAGGAATGTGGCTGTGTTTGTATGAGGTAAGGAAATGACTAGGTGCAGAAAGTATTCCATGAGAAAGGAGCCCTTTACGGAGACCCTCACGCTGTTCTCCCTGCATCCCCCATCCCCGCCCCCGCCAAAGCTGTCACGTACCGACACAGCCTGAGAGGCTTAGCGGAAATTTAGAGGTGCGTTGTCTGCCGAGACCTACGATCAATGCTGTAAAATCTCTGCATTCGCCTTTAGTGCAACAGAAATAATCGCAGGATTTTTGGTTGGCTCCTTTCGGGTTCCTTGTTTGGCTGGTGGCTTTTGGATGTTGCCCCCCCCTCCCCCTGCCCCATGCGCTTTCCCATACGTTCATGGTCTCGCTATGAGTAAGGCATGAATCACAGAATGATTGAACGGTTTGGGTTGGAAGGGACCTTAAAGATCATCTAGTTCCAACCCCCCTGCCCTGGGCAGGGACACCTCCCACCAGCCCAGGCTGCTCCAAGCCCCGTCCAACCTGGCCTTGAACCCCTCCAGGGATGGGGCAGCCACAGCTTCTCTGGGCAACCTGGGCCAGGGGCTCACCCCCCTCACAGCAAACAATTTCTTCCTGAGATCCCATCTAAATCTGCCCTCTTTCAGTTTGAAGCCATTACCCCTTGTCCTGTCATTACACGCCCTTGTAAAAAGTCCCTCTCCAGCTTTCTTGTAGGCCCCCTTCAGATACTGGAATACATAGAGAATCACAGAATGGTTCAGGTTGGAAGGGACCTTAAAGATCATCCAGTTCCAACCCCCTGCCCTGGGCAGGGACACCTCCCACCAGACCTGGTTGTGTGGGAATCTTTTTGGGTGGAGGTTTGAGAGGGATCTGCCAGCTCAGTGCCTTGCCTCGGTTGCGCGGGCTCCCGCTCGCTCCCAGGGCTGGCTGTTTGTCTCGCTCCAAAAACCCAGAAAGAATTGCAAGGTTGTGCTCCCGTGGCCCTGGGGGACCAAGCCTCCCGCTGATGGAGATCATGCATTGAAAAGAGAAAAAATAGATATTCGGCTTGATGGCGGTTCTCCTTGCTCCCCCGTACTTGGTGGCTGGAGCTTTTAGAAAGCAGCGTGGAAGGCTGCCAGCGCCTGGGGCATGTGTTGCAGTGACCTCACCCCAGCGAGGTCTGCGGCTCCCCGGGGATTACTTACAAGCAACGTTTGTCCTTACTGTTTTAAGAAAAAGCCTTCAGCGAAAGCGTTGTTTATTATGAGAAGGAATTTGATTTTTAGCAAAGCAAAAAAAAAAAAAAAATCTCATCTTCCTCCCTGCTCTATTTATTTATTTGGCGAAGAAGGAATTCACCCAGCCCCACGGCCTGGCTCGTGAGGGGATTCCAGCCAAATGGTGCCAGAGAAAGGACAGGCAGGAAGCGCAGAGGAGAAGCTCTTCGGTCCCTTCACCTTCCTTTTAGCCTGGACTCTGCAGATCTGCTGACACGTCAGGCATATTCGTGTTTCTAGGCTTTATTTTTAAGGAAAGTAGTGCAATTGTTTCTGCTTCTGCGTCTTTACCCAGGGATCCGAGTTCCCCTTGCAAACTCATTTTTAATGACTCATAAACTCATAAAATTAATTTACTCAGTGACACCCTGCTGGGGTAGATGGATGTTACAGAAGCGGGGGAAGCTGTCCTTTTGCTTGTGAAAATTTTCAAGCAAAATGCTTCTTTTCAAAAGTTCCATCTCAAAAACTACCCATTTTCCCAAAGGGATAGTGAGAACCAGTTGAAAGGGAGTAAAATGTTAATTTTAAATGCCTTTTTTTTTCCCCCCAAAGCCAAACAGTGATTTAAATTGGATATGAAATAAAGTTGTAAATATTTCAGGTTCAGATACTCTTTCAATTCAGGTGTTGCAAGACATTTGAAAAATGCTCATGTTTATGGAAATACTCAGTTTGAGATCTCCTTCAAAGAAATCAGACTGAGTTGCTGAAATTAACATTTCCTTGCAAAGTAATGGCACTGAGTTATGCTTTATATCCCAGGGAAACATTCCCTACAAAAGATTCTATTGTTTTCATTTAGCACTGGGGAAAGGGAGCAATAGAGAAGGTGCCTTCCAACTGTTGTACATAAATGTTTGATAGCCTCAGAGTGGGAATTTTAAATAGTCTGAAACTGATTATTCTTTTTTAATGAGTCCAAGCTGCATTTCTGGCATAAATGATAGCCATGATTGGCAAAGAATAGTGTGTCGGTCTTTATTACCTCTTGTAGGAGGAGAGACAGTTTGAAACTGGAAGAGGGGAGATTGAGATGGGATCTCAGGAAGAAATTGTTTGCTGTGAGGGGGGTGAGCCCCTGGCCCAGGTTGCCCAGAGAAGCTGTGGCTGCCCCATCCCTGGAGGGGTTCAAGGCCAGGTTGGACGGGGCTTGGAGCAACCTGGGCTGGTGGGAGGTGTCCCTGCCCAGGGCAGGGGGTGGCACTGGGTGGGCTTTAAGGTCCCTTCCCACCCAAACCAGTCTGTGATTCCATGAGACAGGTCCTGGCAAGGTGAGCTTGGGTTAAGTAGGGTAGGCAAAGCCTACCAGTGTCCCTGGTCGGCACAGCACCCCAAGTGCTGGAAACGGGGAAACGACGAGGTTTCGTGTGTTGGCTTGGCTGAACCAGCAGTCTTGGAACCCACTTTCTGCACTGAGATGTCCCACCCCTTCCAGCAGGACTCCATGCAGCACATGGGTGAAGGCAGATGTCCACAGCAACTGTGAACCTTTCCTCCGCTTACCTCCTAGATGCGCTAATTAGGAAAGTTTAAAATGTCTACAGGGATATTTTCAGGAAGCCATCTGCAAGCGGAATAGCGTGGCTCAGTGTAAGAGCATGTGTAATGGCAGAGATCCCACCCATTAACTCCCCAAGGCTCTGCGGCTTGGAATTGTCAGGAATGACCATTCATTAGCTATAGGGGCTCCTGATGACCTCCATGACAACCAGCCAAACATGGAAACTGGGAATGAGGTCTATTCCTGTTACGCTTCCTCTTCTGAGCACATCTGGGGCCTGTGTTGGCTGCAGGATGGGGTTGATAAGACTCAGCGTAGCCCCAACCTGACTCTGCAGCATCTGCAAAAATCCCTAGTCCGGGCTAGGTGGTGCTTCAAAGCCATTCGTGGGGGGAGGCGAGGGTTCGGAAAACAAAGAGTGTAGCAAGGAGTCAGATTTCTTGTGGTTAATGCAAACACGTTGACGCCTCAACTCCGATTCCTCGGTGCTTTTTGCAATTTGAGCGCTCTCGCTCGTTGCTAGCCGCTCAAGACGAGGAGGCACGAATAGTAACCCGACTCGGCGGCGATAAGAAATCTACAGACTGAACGCGCTGAGCACAGTCTGCTTGGAAATTAACAGGGCAAGAAAGAAAAACGAGATCAGTGCACGGATGAGGCTGATGATAGATGCTGGGAGAGAAGCCGGTGTGTGCCCTATGGCATGTATTGACTGTTTGCAAAGCTGTGATTGGGAAAGTTAAGCCAGGCTGTGGGCTGACATGTTGTTTTTTGCAGCTACAGGTGATAGGTAAAGGCCCAGATACGCATGGGCCTGCTGTGTTCAAAGTCTCAAAGATTCTGACCCAAAATAAGGCCAGATCCAGGATCTCTTGAATCCAGGATCTTGGATCTTGGATCCAGGATCGTCAGGATCTCTTAATGAGAACTTTACCTGTAGATGGAAAGGTGGAACTCATCCGTAGCCTCCCACTGGCCGCGGTTATTGTAAGGCTGGGTGAGCCTGAAGGAGGGAACGGGAAGAAATCTCCGCTTCCAGCGAGGAAACCGCCCCGTCTCTGTTATTCTGAGATACGTACCAGCAAAGACCAAACTTCTGAAGGACAACTGCCTGCGACAGGGTTCCTGAAAGATGGGATCCCATACATAGACTGCAAAAGGGCTTTAGACATCTCCTAACCATGCATATTTCCTTAATAAAATTTGATTGGTGCCTCATTAAAAATTTAATAATTTGACCATTAAAATTAGCAACAGATGGGAGCTGGTGTGCAGCCAGGCTTTCTGCACTCCAGACTGCAGTTTCCTTGGCTTCATTCCCTCCAAAGAAGTAATCTACATATGAAAATCTATTTTTGTCAGTTATTTGTTTAAAAGGGGGTGTTCTCCTTACAATCGCACTTTCATTATCGATCTCAAGGAATTCTTGCGGCAGCGTATCCAGTTTTCCCCCACAGGATAATGCGGGAGGTGCAAGTTTACCCCTTTCCTCTCTGTACAGTGCCGCCATGCCTCGATTTTGGGTTATACATTTCTGTGATCTGACTTCCTTCGTCGATCAGAACCCTTCGTAGGTACAACCACAACGGCATCGGACACGTGTTCCTCTCCATGCTCCTTTTGACTAGGAAAGGGGGAAAGCAAGCCCTCTTTATTAGGTGTTTCTGCATTGTCCTAGGGTTAACAAAGCTTCAGAATAGCTCATAAAATGTTCAATATTTCAGCGTAAGCCTGTAGGCGCTGCCACGTTCAAACAGAGCTGCACCCACCCGACCACAGCTACCTAACGCAGGCTCCAGCCGCAATGATGCTGCTGAACCAAAACCAACTCTTAAATTTAACTGCCCAGGTGGCTTACAAAGTGGTACGAGGGCGGATTGAGGGCCACTGCCTAGAGGTGAGTTTGTGCCTCAAAGTTCTGGCAGGGTCCATAAGGTAATGTCTGGGGAACAGCATAGGAACAGGACAATCCTACATGAGTCTCCTCTGTAAGACACTCCTGGGCTCCAGGCGCCTGTAGCTCACGAGCTTTGACAATTCACAACGTCCTCCATTAGAAGAACTCCCCTTAACTTATACGTTGCTTGAAGAACCACGTTCCTCAATTTATCTTGAGCCAGCATCGCTTCCTATCTGCCTGCGATGCCTCCTGGTTCTAGATGCCTGTTCCTCCCCCAACCACTCATGACCCTGCTGTTAGGTCTTCCTCCAGGTGTTTCTTTTTCAGCCTGAGGACTACTAACCATCGCAGCTCTCCCTCCTACATAAGCCCTTCCCCACCTTCGATCACCTTTCCTGATCCTCTCCCAGTTCTGCTACTGCTTGCTCGGTTGGGACTGGGGCTGCAAGCAGCCCTCAGGATGGAAGCCAACTGTGAGTTTAGTGATGGTGTTCTCTCTTTCGCTCTTTATTCTTCTCCTAACACCTTGGTACAGTCTGTTAGCCTTTTTTTTTTGTCTTTACACAGTTGATTTCTCTATTGAAATAGGGTCACAACACAACTTATTTCATAGTTCCTTGGGTGTGATCATTGAGAACATTTCCGCGTTCGTTGGTGTGGTTATAAAAAGTTCTCCTTGGTCTTTTTCTCAAGGTTGAAAGTTTGAGCAAGAGCCTCTCAGCTTTACAAAAAAAGACAACGTGTGAGAAAACAACTCAAATTTAGTTTCTTTTCTGGGAATAAACTAGAGCTAACTAAAGCATTAAACTTGGCATGGCAGGAGACATTAATGAGGACCATGTGCTTTGGTATCTTCTTAAAATTTGGGTCAAAAAAGCCCAGAAGATGATTATTTAGTAACTCCCCATTGCAAACATAGTACATATTTCTGTTCTGATTTCCAAAAAACCGTATTTTTATGAGATCATCTCACTTTCATACGATGTAACTTCAAAATCATTGCGCTTTTTTCCCCTCAAATCCCTCCTGCTGTTTACCTCTCAGTGACATCCACAGACCAAACTTCTTTTGACGCTTTTATCAGCATTAATTTTTAAGTATGCCTCTGCTCCCAACTGCTCAAGAAATACAAATCGGAGGGACATTAAGCTGGAAAGAAGCAATTAATTGTGCTAATTGATTCTTTCCCGGAGACGGAGGGGAATTTCTTGTGTGGTTTCCATGTAGCTTATGCTTACCCTGGTGTCGGGTGGGACAATTATAACGTAGGTGAACCTCACGCAGCTTTTACGGGGCGCAAGCAACAGCAGTGAGGAAGGCACATCAACACAGCGATTGTCAGTCTAAAGCCTGCACTAATTACCAGCCTTTCCAGATGAACTTTTACAGCCCAATAAAGGCACTCTGTCGTGGTTTCATGCAAACGGAGCTTCTGCCAACGGGGCTGTCATGCAAACATACCCTATGGGAGAAAGCTTTCTGTCTCAAACCGTCTGTTTAATGGTTTTCCTTGCTTTTTATTCTTTGCACATGTGGGTCAGGATTTTAAATAGAAGGGAGCTGATTGCAAAGATCACGTGTGGAAAGACTTATATCTGAGAACGTGCAGGCCAAGAAACGGAGCTTTGCTTTGTTGAGTGCCTGTGTTATACTGAGGCATTTCTGGAAACAGAACTGTTAGTCGATGTGGATGCCAGTGCTGCTCGTGATTTAGGTATAACCACTTTTCACACAAGTTTTTTGTTGCTTCGCGTGTCAAATCCAAAGGTTTCACTGCAGAGACAGCTGTGGGCTAATCTGGGTACTGATGCAGGGATTTGGGTTCACAGTCAATTACTAATTACTGGGCACTCCAACATCAAAATTCCCTGAGCGACTTCGGAAATCTCAGCCAGACTATCTGAAATAACGGCTATTCGACCAACTTCCTCAGACAGTTAATGTGGAATTTTCTGGTCTGACAATAACATGGTTAAAGGTCCTTTTTTCCAGCCACAGATCAAACACTTGCATGCAATCATCTATTCCCAGTAGAAGGAAAAAAACTCTTGTTTAAGAATTTTGTTTCCTGATGAATGCCTGCTGTGCTAATATCCCTAATCAAGGGTCATGAGAGCCCAGACAGTGGCAGACCCACATTCCTTAGTGCAAACAAGCCCTTCAAAATCTTTTTGGTTTCAAGGGATAGGAGAATCCTTGTTGGGAATGAGAAACAGGCTGGTTGTTTCTGCAGTGTCTGGGTTTTAAAGATCCAGTTAAAATTGTCAGGGGACCTTTAGGAGTTAAACCGAAGAAATTAATCACAATGACATGTATTAGCACAGGAGGTTGCCTTCACAGAGACTGTCAGCGTAGAAATCCCTTTGTGGGATTTACAGTAGACATCACGGGGAAAGGTTTGGAAATTCTCTCCCAGAACATTTTGTGGGTGAGATCTAGGACTCTTCCTCTGTGAGCCAAATAGAAGTGATCCGGCAGGAAGATATCTCCGTCATCCTCCGTGTTTACGTTCCGTGGGTTGTCAGACCCTAAGGCCGTCTGTGAGATTCTTTTACCACTTCATCTCCATATGCATCTTTGCCCCTAACTAAAATGAAGTTTGATTGCTCTGCCGACCCCAGCACTTCCACAGAACAGGTGAACTTGCAGCTCTGAAATTGCCTCTTTGCCTGGTGTTTCATGTTTTGAGTTCATTCTGGGGCCAGTACTTAAGGGGACTGGCTCAAGGCATAGAATAACTATAGTTCATGGGATGACCCCGAGGGAGACCAGGAAGAGCTGGCTTGGAGAACCTCTAGGTGATCACATGAAGCATGCAGCAGAAAGAAGGTTACTGTGTCCAGCACTGGTCTCCAGCTTGGACTTAAATTTTTATTCTTTTCATGATTGCAAGTTTTTTTTCCAGAACTTATTGACTTTGCACTTGAACGGCTGTGCTGGTAGGAGGAGGAATAGACACTCTGTGTTAGACAGAAAACCTTGTGTTTGTGTCTTGACCCAACCTGTGGATGTTTTTGTTCCCTTTCAGACTATCGTACTGGTCCCTGCTTCAGCCAAGTAAATAACCAGATGTGCCAGGGCCAACTCAGCGGGATCGTCTGCACCAAGACCATGTGTTGTGCCACCATTGGACGGGCCTGGGGTCACCCATGTGAGATGTGCCCTGCCCAACCTCACCCCTGCCGCCGAGGTTTCATTCCCAACATTCGTACTGGAGCCTGCCAAGGTAAATCTCATGAAGAGGAGGTTCCCTTATCCATCTTGATGCGCACTGAAAGGGCAAGTGATGAATGCCTGTCAGGAGTCCCAATACAGAGAACAGTCCTCTGTATAAACTTTGCTAAATCCATCATTGTGTGTCCCAGTGCATCACCGTGGACCTTGGGTCTCTCATGGGATCACCTAAGATCATCTTAGTTCACTTAAACATTCTGTCTATGCTGTGACATTCCTCCATCCCACAAGATGTAGTGGATCAAACTGGTGTTTCTCCAGGTTTAAAACTAAATTGCAGCGTTCCATACACCCTCATTCTGTGGTGCTGCTATTGGTGTTGGAGCTTCTGTCCCAGCACTGGAGCATGATCAGCACTTGTATCGGGTGACTAGTGCTCTGTAAATTGTATTATTGGTTCAAAACAGAAGCCATAACTCCTTTGAGGTCACACAAGCAATTAAAATGTACGTAAGTCGCATGCTTAGATGTCACATTCAATGCCTAGGACACCCAGACAAAAATAGCAGAATTGTCCATGGAGTTCCCATCAGCAGATCCCGTTGGCAGCCTTTCTGGAGCTGCTGCTGCTTCTCCCCGCTGATGGGTTGCAGGGCTCTCCATGTAGAGCTGCATGAATTCCTTTCTGCATCTGCAACTAATTTCAGCCTTCACCTGCCATGATCAAAAGCCAAAATTACAGTCCAAGTCCCACATTGGCCAGTGCCTGTAGGATAAAATTGGGAAGGCTGAAGAGGAGAACTCTCTTGCTGTCTAATGTAATCTCCATTTTATGGTCCCAATCTCTTCAGGAGGGCTTGGCCTATTTAATAGATTTGTCACTCATTGTTACTGCAAGCAGAACAGGAGTATAAATAATGTCGTCAGCACAGGAATGTGCAGGTTCTAGCAGCAAGTACTGAGGCCTTCTTGAGGTGCTTTGGAAAGCAGGGTTTCCCCTCACAGATGAGGAGACCATGGCCGCAGGATGAGCCTTCCTGGGACGGGGCTGAAGAGCAAAACCTTACAGTCCGTGGGTTCTCCTCTCTGCCCTGCAGCAGATGTTACTCTCTTGACAGCTGCAGGAGAACATCCCACCAAACCAATTCTCATCCTCAACTCAACTACCAACCTGGAATGAACCACGAGGGGGTAGACACATTGGTGTTTGCTTCAGAAAACGTTACCATATTTTTGTCTCCCTCTTGCTTGTGTGGAACAGGCAGCAATACCTTTATGTCCATTTTCTGTCCTTCACCATATCTTTAATGCAATTGGATGGGTAATTGCATTATGAAACGTAAATCCACCTACTGGGAGGAAAGCTGTTTCTTTCTCATAGCACTCCCACCATGCTGGGACTGAACGTTCATCTGTGGCAATGGCTTCATTTTCTAATGTCTTTGCTCTTCTGCCTGTAGATGTGGATGAATGTCAAGCCATTCCTGGCCTCTGTCAAGGTGGTAACTGCATCAACACAGTGGGTTCTTATGAGTGCAAATGCCCGGCGGGACACAAGCAGAGCGAGACCAGCCACAGATGTGAAGGTAAGATCGCAGACACCTGCGCGGCTTCCCCAGGCTGCCCCACACTGGGATCCCAGGCACACTCCAAGAGCACAAAAGCATTTAAAAACTTGAGAATCTCTCCACTCACAGGGCATCTCCGACGCTGGCAAAGTAGAGATGGGTAACAGTGCCCATGCCAGCCTTGATCCTAGCTTCCAATTAGGAGGGAGTACCGCAAGCATCAAGGCATGTTAGAAAATGTACTGCGATAGGAATGGCGGGTCTGTTTGTCTGCTTCCCACAGTCCAAGGCAAGGAGATGAGGAATAGAGCTTGCCTGATCTTCTCTTAAACTAGAAAGAGTTCTTTTTTTCATGCAGGTGTTTTCTGAAAGGTATTTTAATGGCAATGCAGGCTCATTGAGCAAAAAAGACCTCTTGGAGGGCTTTAGTTCAACCTCCTGCTTAGATCAGGGCTGACTTCAAAGCTAGATCAGGTTGCTCGTGTTCCTCAGTTTGATTGAGTTTTGAAAACTCAAAGCCTTTTCTTTTGGGGCTCTTGTCCCAGGGTTGCATCACTGTCATGGTGAGGAATGTTTTCCTTATATCCACTTGATATTTATCTTTTTGCAGCTTGCAACTTGTTGCCTCTAGTTCAATAGAGTAACTGGAAGGAAGGCAGAGCGGGTGCAGCCTGGCTGCTGGGATGATGATGGAGTAAGACAACCAGAAATAACATCACGGCTCTCGGTGCAGTGCAGAAGGTCTGATTCTGTGAGATGAGGCTATGGAGCAAGTAAAGGCACTGCTGCTTCATTGCCTTGGTGATATTTTTCCAAACAACTGACATGTTGGCCAGAACCTGAACCTTGTCCTTGAGTACAAAGCAGGCACAAATGAAAGTTTGGTATTAGAGATGTGAAATGCCAGCCAGCAGCGTGTCTGTGAGTGTCCCTCCTTTGAGCCAGTGGCCTGATACCGTCCCAACCCTGCTGGGGAAGCGTAACCGTCTCGCCAACCCAGGCTTGCCTGCAGACAGCCTGCCCGCTGTGCCTGGTTTTCCCGTCTTTCTGGTGACTTTGTAGGATCACCTTGCTCATCTTCAACTGAGTTTTAAATGGGAGTGACCTTTTCAGCCTCAGCATCTCTCTTGGAAATGATACAGTGCTTCCAAGGCATGGTTTGTGCTTACGGTTAGGGATGCTCTATAATATTATTGCCTTAGCAGTAGCTACGGAGCTACTGTAGTTTGAAGCCAAGCAGCGGGGAATGCAGTCGGCCTCTGAGCACCAGCCTGAGCCTGGTGCTGTGGCAGCCTGGGGAGCACAGTCAACTTTCAAACTCTCTGGAGAAGTTCCCAACCTGACGGAAGGGAACTTGGCAGAAACTACTCTCTGCCTCTTCTTCAGCACAGAAGTTGCATGAGTTTAAGTATCAATTACCTTCTAAAAACAGTTCAGTTGAGGACCCAGCTGACGAGTTGCAGGTGCAACTCTGCTCTGAACATGTGGGCGAGGAGACCTGCAGCGCTGGCAGTCAGATCCCTGTGTCTGGAGGTGGGACTGCAGGAAACAGGAAGGACCAGTCTCACCAGCTCAGCAGGGTCTGCTAACGTGGTGCAGAGACCTCTGCCATTTTCAGGGGAAATAATTTCCAGGTGGTTAGCGGAGTTGCTTAGAAATGGCCAGATACCTGATCCTCAGAGCAGAGGACTAGTTTCATTTGGGGTGCGAAAATCTTAACAATGTTAAGAGCAGTTGTGGTAGTTAAGGCAGAACTCTGCCTGGTTCTGGAAGCCCCTAGAACTGCTCTTTGATCTTGGACCAAGCATAAGTTGGTCTACTGTATTACTTCGTTCAATTCAGGACTCGCCTAGACAGTGAGAGGCAATGTCTTGGTGTCTGCATCCGTGCCATAAGGCACGCGCTTCTGTGTAAAGCCTGGAGCACAGGTAGGATGAGGTGCAGTGGGTATGTTAAACACGCACAGTGCCACCAATCTGAGCGCTCTTCGTGAGAGTCTGGCGCCAGTTCCTTAAGGTCCAGTCTCAGCATCTCCTTTATCGCGGCTCAGCATGTCTCCGAGAGGCGTGCAGACCTCTATAGAAAGGACACGCTCTCCCCAAGCTTTTTGCAGCAGTTCTCATGGGCCTTGCCATACCTTCTGTACCCCTCAGAAGTAGGGGAATAAGCATTTGTTGTATTTTCCAAACATCTGGCAAATGAAAAGGAAAACAGCATTAAACTTTTCCTGCCTTGGTTGTTAAAGCGCTTTCCCACATACCCTAATGAAACCCTGCTGGCCTGTGTTTGCTATTTTGGGGATAAAACGTGTTCATTGTGCTGGTGTGACTGCATCCCACCTAGCTGGGCTTCGGGAACTCCACTTCCCTTTCATTCTTCTCCAAGGCTCTGTTGTAACCAAGACAAGGCATGAGGAATGCACTAGAATCCAGATGTTTAACCTGCAATTTGTTTCCAGGTGGCAAAGTTACGCAGAGAGAGCAGTCAGCATCGCAGCAACCCACCCCCACGGCGCTGTGGGTTTGACAGCATACGTTGTCCCGTGGGGTTTCTCCCAACAGTCAGTTCTCGGGGAAAGGAGCATCACTGTTTCCAGGTGACTGTTCCCATACCCCCACCTTCCTGCAATCCAGACGTTTTCCTTGCAAGTATGATTCTAGTAGTCCTTATGTCAGTGCATGCCGTGTGACCTGGGTTCAGCCCTTCAGAAAAACTTGTCCAAAGCGAGACACCAGCTATGGAGGTTGATCCTTCGGTGGGGGATGGACGTCCTTTTATGTTGAGAAGACATCTGTGTCAGTGGATCTTCCTTGGCAGGACGCCAGAACACTTTCTAGAATTTTAACAGCAGGGTTTTTTTTTGCAAGTGCTCTGGCAACCAAAGACTTGGAACTGTTAGGATCCAAAACAGCCTTTTTACAAACATCTCAGGTGAAGAACCACTTCCCCATGCCCAGTGATGTCCTGTGCCAATTTGGCTGGCCGATGGGCTGCACTAGAACCACAGGCCCAACCTCAGGACACAAAAAATTGTTCTTGCCTTGGTCTGCTTCACCCGTGCTGGCTGGGGACCAGGCAAAGCACATCTGAAATCAGTTTAGCTGGAATCTCCCATATACCAAGATTAAAAACAATCCATTGTCTGAATCTGTCATCCAGATGCGAGGGGCCTCTGCGTGGGTTCCTGCTTCCCAGAACGCCTGCAAAAGCAGCATGATGCGGCCATAAACAGCTTCCTTTCACTCTCCTTCCTGGATGGCCATAAAAAGAGACATCTCCAGCATCTACGGTGTCTGTTCCATCACTTATCTTACCTCAGTTGCTAAGGAGACCACCAAAAGAGGATGCTTTTCTTTGGTATGATTTATTGACCTAGGGGTCCTTCTGCGAGAATGACATAAACATGAGGGATTCTCTGAAGTGACAGGGTTGAGATTCTTTTTGAGGGCTTGTTTCCCAGACATGAATCACCAGCGTGTCCCCACCAGGCGGCCAGGAGGTGAAGGGGATACCTTTGGGTTATCACCGCTCGCCTCTAGGACGTGTACCCCATGTGAGTCACTAAAACTATGTGAATAAGGGAATAAAGAGCCGGCATCTTGTAAGGAGTTCAGCTGATGCGAACGCTTTATAAACATAGGAAGATGGGGGCCCTGTCTCAGTGTCTGCTGCGTGTTTTGATACCTCAGGAGCGAGCTGTTTGGTACAGCTGATAGAGCACAGAATTCCTGATTTCCTGAAGCTGTTCTGCCAAAGTCGCTGTATCAGTTCAAGTAACCTCCTCACTGAGCCAAGGTTTTTAATCAAAATAACCACCACAAAGCTTAAGAGGATATTTTCTTTATCCAGGTGTGCTCCAAGCTGAAAAATCTCAAAGCTGCAGGAGTTCCCCTGTTGAGTCTGTTTGCGCTGACTTTATGGCTGGTGAAAGGAGTGATTTCTCAGCTTGCGCTGAGACCATCTTGCTTTAGGAAGAGGAGATGGTTTCCTCTTGTTTTCAGATCCCTTATCCAAGCCTAGCATCCAGGAAATATTAACACTAGATTAAATGTCTATGTTAAATTCTTCCCTAGTTCCCAGGAGCTTAGATTTTCTGCTCAGAAGATTCCTCCTGGGGAGTGAAGTCAGCAGATGGGATTGCGTTTGAGCCAAAGGTCAGAGCCCGTGTCACTGTGTCTGCTGATTAATGATGTCGCCCTCATTAACAGCAGCAGCGTGTACCACTAATCTTCCTTGGGCTGTTTATTGGTGGGAATAAGCAGGAGTAGAGATAATGTTGTTCCTTTCCCGTAGTGATACTTATCTCTTCACACAAATGGCACCTGGAATTAAGGCTCCATTTTCAATCCCTGAATCCCTGAAGAATAAAGATGCTTTTCTTATGCGAGATCTTCGACGCGGATAACGGAGGCCAGCTCAGGCCCTGCTCTCCCAAGCACATGAGGGGGCTGCAGCTGGATGCGCTGGATGAATTTTGATCAACCCCAGAAGGAAAATGATGTCCTTTTTCTATCCGCAAAAACGTGCGCACGACATCAAGTTTGGATTTGAACCTAAACATCCTCCAAATTCAGGGTTGCTCAGTTCCAGAGTTATTTCTGCAGCTCATCTCTAATGAATGTGACACTTTCAAATAGTGGCTTATTTTACGCCTTTGTTCATTGTATTCTGGGGGAGCTGGAGGGATCGAGAGTTCCTGAGCTTGGGGCTGCGCAACACAGAGTGAGAAGTTTCTGGCACAGAGGTGCCTGCTTATTTTCTGAAAGATAGAAGCAGAAACAGAGCAGTTGTGGCGGGGGTGGGTGGGTGGGTGGTGGTCTGAGGATGGGGAAGGGGAAGGCTGGTCTCTTAACCCAGTGCCGGAGACAAAGCCAGCTTTGCGAGTGCCGAAGAATTGCATTTATGTTGTGTTTGGATGAAGAGATGAGCAAGGAGGGCAGATGTTGCCAGCTTAGGGCTAAATTCACGGATACTATGCCTGGTTTATGGGAAAACTGGAAAAGAGCAGGGTCTGTTGAGGTTTGCAGGGAAAGAAGCGTGTGAGCACCGAGGGAAGGGCGTGCTTCTATCCAGCTGACTTCTTAATGCTGCTGGAAGAAAAGAATTGTTGAGGAGGACACAAGAAAGCCCTCCTGGCAATAATGGTGCAAAATGAAGACAGGAAACATCAAAGCTGAAATCAGACACGTCTTCCTGCTACAAAGACCTTTATCAATAAATCATAGGGAAGCGGGAGGTTGTTACACAGAGTGACATCCTTAAATTATCCTGGAAGCAACCATAAAAATTACACTTAAGGGAACCATTCCATGGCATGTTCTTAAGGGTGGAATCACTGACTGCATAAAGCTTTTCCTTCCGTAATTTTAGTTGTTCTCTGCCAATAATTGAACTTCTTTTCTTAATAGTTCTTCCTCTACTGCATAACAAAACGCTAAGCCAGCTGTTATCAGTGAAGTATGCAATGTCAGAACCTGACCCAGGATGCTTTCCAATGCCCCCAAAGGAGTAAGTGTCTCACATCCAAAATTGTTCCAGGATGATAACATACAAGTTACAAAAAAGTACCCAGAGAAACACCAGGCAAGGGAGTGAAAGACACCGCATGCTCTGTGCGACAAGCTCTCTTCAAATCCATCCAGCATAGATCCTTCTTGATGATCTTCGGCACCTCCAGGAGACCGATTCTGCCAAGGGACAACAAATCCTTTAATTACTGATCTCACCTCGTTTTACTCACCCCTTTATATTTAGCGTATGTAGGGTGAGATATTAGATGCTACTTATATCCCTAGGGGCTAGGCGTTTGTCGCCACCACGCAAAATTCCAAATCTGCTAATGAAGACAAGGCTCTATTTTTTCCCTCCATTGAATCTCATTCATGTTTCTGAATTGGAGGGAGCTTTCCTGCCTTTTCCATGAGCGGAGCGGGTAGGCTGGCCCACTTTCCTCACGAATGGAACGCGATAGCCATTTTATTAGCGTGTTTTCAATTTTCTTACAAAATGTCTACAGAAGAGCTCATTGTTTGGATCCATTAAGAGCTCATTTCCATGGATTTGGTGTGGTTTGGAGGGTTCCATTACTCTCCTCTGTGGTTTCTTTGTGCTTTCTGGAAGGGAAGGGCTGTGAGTCCCGTGCACTGCACGGGAGAGGGCTGATGAGGCATGACCTCTGCTACGTGACACAGAGATGTTTTCTCCATCAAGTCCTGTTTTTTTTAGCCGATGGAAAGGTTGGGGTTTCAACATGTCTGTGGGCACCCGCCTTGGATGGGCTTCGCCGTCTGCAGCTCTCTTTCTGAAGCTCTGTAGCCTTTGGCTTCCAGCATTTTCAGCCTTAATGATCAGGCCAACTCCAACCCAGCGAGTTGGAGACCAGGTCCAAAATCAACGTTTGCATTGAATTCTGCCATTGTCTGAAGAGCAGAGCGCACCGAATATTGCTTTAATTTTTAACAGAGAGTTGGAAAAGTCGCGAAGTAGCCAGGTTGGAGTTGGAAGAATTCCCTCCCCAGAGCTGGCAGCTGGGTGTTAATGAGAGGTGTACGTATCCATCCCACTGTGGCAGGCTCTCCGTGGGCTGCAGCTCTGAATGAATCAAAACTATGAGACACTTTTACAGAGAGAAACTGAAGAAGGCAAATGCGGTGGGGAAGAACTGAAAGAACAACAAAGCCCAGAGCTCGGTTTCTCAAAGTACAGGATGTGCGAGTAGGCTTGAGAAACTGGGGTTTTTTTCGGCTTCTTGGGTTGCTAACCATGCTCTCATCTGAGCTAGGATTTTCAAGGAGGGGGAAAAAAAGTGGCAGTTTGATTTAACCTTTTGAATTAACTCCTTTTTTCCTTAAGAATGGAATGTAGTTGCTGCCTCCTCAAACACGTACGCTTTTTCTCAGATGCCTGATGCTGGTGTCATAATTATTGATCTAATAAGATGCCTGCCTGTCCGCCGGCCTCCTGATCCCTGATACAGCAAACTGCAGGAGAGATACGCAGAAGTTTGAAGCTGTTATTTCTAATACTGCAACCAGCGTTTGCTTCGAAAAGCTCTTTCCCTTCCAGTGTTCTGCAAATTGTAACCAAACACAGGCCTGTAATTAAAGGACAGGGCAGGCTGTAGTGATAAAATCTCTTTCGCTGCAGGGGCCCAGGTGGGGGAAGTGTTTTCGGTGGATTTGCATTGCTGCCTTGCCAGGTTTCAAGTCAAGTCTGTCTTTTGCAGGGGCTCTGAGCATCAAAGAGCTAAAGGAACACTGCAAGGACAGAGGCGATATCTCTGTCGCTTGCAAAAGGCGGCTGAAATCTTTGGCTAGCTGTAAGATTCATTTCAGAGTCCCGAAGAAGCCAAACAGGAACGCGCTTTCCCCTCTCGATAGATGAGTGTAGAACCTGCCCAGGGCACTTGGGCTTAATTTTGTGCGTGTTGAAATGGAGGTTTCACTTGATTCCTCAGGACTCAGAGTTGCAGCCAAAGTAAAACAGAAGATGCTTGTGTTTGTTGCAGGTTGTGTGAAGAGAGATGGAAGATTATCTCTGTGACCATGTGAAGGGCCCATGGGGGGGTCTCTCTCCATACCATGTGCCTCGCTTCAAAAGGCAGCTCAGCTCATCTTACTTCAACATGTAGATTGTCGGTGTCTGTCGCTGAGCTGAGTGGGATGAATTTCACTGTGTCTCACTTTGCGGGGAAAAATCGTCACTGTTAGGGCACAGCTCCTCATCGCTGTTCAGACATTTCCCTTCAGATGAGAGGAGTTACTGCCTGGACGAGCTGATCTCTTTCTGCTGAGTGCAAATGGCACCTAGAAGAACTGGGATGGAGATGCCTGCGCTGTAACCATCTATCACGTCTGACCACAGCTCAACATGCGCCACTGTCCAGATCATTTCTGCAGTCTTTTCCTCTAGAGGTCTAACAGTGTAGACCCTCTTTTGCCTCAGAACCAGATGGGGGCTTTGTGGTCATGGGAATTAACAGTCATCATCAGACATCCATGGCTACCCCACCCTGCAGCCAAAGGCAGGTTTTTCCAGGCGTTGAGTCATCCCCTGGACTCTGAACACATCCATTTTGTCAGCACCCTGTTGTGAGAGCTGGCACCACACAGAGCTGTGGCATCCAGGAATGATCCTGGTCAAGAGGTAACATCACCTGCCTGCTTCTGCTTGGTGTTTCTCCTGTACACCTTCAGGGCTGCACTAGCATCACTAGCCACTGCATGGCACTGTGAGATTGCAGTCAGGCATTTAGACTCACAGAATCGTAGAATGGTTTGGGTGGGAAGGGACCTTAAAGCCCACCCAGTGCCACCCCCTGCCCTGGGCAGGGACACCTCCCACCAGCCCAGGTTGCTCCAAGCCCCGTCCAACCTGGCCTTGAACCCCTCCAGGGATGGGGCAGCCACAGCTTCTCTGGGCAACCTGGGCCAGGGGCTCACCCCCCTCACAGCAAACAATTTCTTCCTGAGATCCCATCTAAATCTCCCCTCTTGAGTGTAAAACCATCCCCCCTCATCCCTTGGCTCCCCTCCCTGATCCAGAGTCCCTCCCCAGCTTTCCTGGAGCCCCTTTAGGGACTGGCAGGGGCTGGAAGGTCTCCCCGGAGCCTTCTCTTCTCCAGGCTGAACCCCCCCAGCTCTCTCAGCCTGTCCCCACAGCAGAGGGGCTCCAGCCCTCCCAGCAGCTCTGGGGCCTCCTCTGGCCCCGCTCCAACAGCTCCGTGTCCTTCTGCTGTTGGTGGCCCCAGAGCTGGCAGCAGTACTCCGGGTGAGGTCTCATGATTGCCTTCCTAAATCTCAGATTGTTCTCAGTTTCACACTGGACAGGACACAGCTCACCACACCTGTTCCTTACAAAAATTTCTTGCCCATCTCTCAGATCTGTCACTGTGGCTCATATCCACCATCACAGTCAGGTCTTCCATCAGATTTCTTCTGGTCCCTCCCTTGCCCCGATGGGGTGGGTTCAGGCAACTCTTTCCCATGCGCGTATGTTGCCTTCATCTCTGATGTCTGCTAGATGAGCTCTTCCAAAGGCATCCTCCCTTCCCACTCCCAAGGTCTTTGCTGTTCTGCTTTTTTTTTTTTTTTTTTTTTTTTTTTTTTTTGCAGATTATTCTTTGCCCCGCAGCAGCTCTAACCCCCACACACCCCCACACATGCGAACGCCATCAGGCTGTGCGAGGCTGTTATGTTGTTCACATCAGGAAAAAAAACCTCGAACGGGGAGACTTTGACCAGTTCCTTTTCATTACTTTCCTGCCAGCCCCAGGCAGCGTCTGAATTGCATATAAAAATCCCCTTATCCATTCACAACAGCATGATAGATTGAAAATACAATAAATAGAGCAGCTTAACAGAAATAATTTATTTTCCCAATTGCCAAGACACTTTTTTTTTTTTTGCCACTGTAAAAACTCTCGGGCAAATATTTCTTTTTGTCTTTTAGCACCACCTGAACCGTGGCCACCAACCAGCTGCTTTGGGTGGACTAATGAGAGCTTGGATCTAATTCCGTCTCAGCTTCTGAAACAGGTTTCAGTTGGCAATAGAAGAAAATCTACAACCCTGATCCCAGGCAAATCCTTAGAGTCAAGTGCGCCACAAGCATGGCTGGGCCCTGTACATTTAATTATATTCACAACTTTGATCAAAATTTGTGGAAAACAGATTGCCATTTTCAAAATTGCTGATTTGCCGCTCTGTTCCCTTTGATTTTCCCAAGTTTGGGACGCCAAGTGATAGCTGCAGACAGAATTTAGAGGCTGTCTCTCTCTGTATCTTATATATAGTTACGTGCTGGATTTCCTGCTCTGTCCTCACCCTTTTCTGTCGCAGTTTGGCTTTGGTTAAGCTGCACTTTTCAGGCTTTCTGTGTGGTTTCCCATCAGTTGTTAACCAGAACTTTCACATGGATATGAAGCTCTTTAAATATCCAGTATAAAAAGAGCCAAAGAAATAATAAACTCAAGAATTTTCTCGACGTTATAATATAAATGGCCTGGAAAGTTTGGAGAACTCAGAGCAAAGCCTATAGTGTCTCATCTTTCCAGTTCTTCCAGCGTGGATTAAAATCTAGCTGTGAGCAAGGTTTCAAATATGGATTTGTTTCAGGATCCAGACTCGGGCATCCAGGACCTTGGCAATGGGGTTAGTCTCCATGTTCAGCTTGTGGGGAGGGTCTGCCATGTCTCCACCCCGGAGAGACGCTTGTAGAGCACATCCTCAGTTCAAATGGCAGTAGCTACATCACTGGGGTGATTGCCTTGAAATTTCAGTGCTTTTGTAATCTTTCAGCAATTATTACCGTGTGTCTGGGCACTGGGGCTGCCTGGTCCTTCTGATGTATCTGAAGTATGGAACAGGTTGCCCAGAGAAGCTGTGGCTGCCCCATCCCTGGAGGGGTTCAAGGCCAGGTTGGACGGGGCTTGGAGCAACCTGGGCTGGTGGGAGGTGTCCCTGCCCAGGGCAGGGGGTGGCACTGGGTGGGCTTTAAGGTTCCTTCCCACCCAAACCATTCCATGATTCTATGAACTCTGGCTGCCTGTGATGGGGGTGTTCCCTAGAAAGCCCACGGAGAAGGCTGGCCATGCCTTCTGGGACCTGCCATAAGAGCTGATAACTTACAAATTAAATGCTTAATGGAGCAATTAGAGATAAAGCAACTAAAAAGCCACTAGATATAAGGAAGAAACTTTTTACAATGAGGGTGGTGAGCCCCTGGCCCCATCCCTGTGGCTGCCCCATCCCTGGAGGGGTTCAAGGCCAGGTTGGACGGGGCTTGGAGCAACCTGGGCTGGTGGGAGGTGTCCCTGCCCAGGGCAGGGGGGTTGGAACTAGATGATCTTTAAGGTCCCTTCCCACCCAAACCATTGTATGGCCCTATGGTCTGCACCCAGACCCTTCTGCTAGTGCCAGCTTCTTCCACCCATTAAGTCCGTACAGGTTTTTGCCCGGGAGTCAAGACCTAGAGGTAGGTAGCGGATGGGAAAGCAGAAGAGCCTGGAAAAGAGAAGGCTCCAGGGAGACTTTATTGTGGCCTTTCAATTCTTCAAGGGGGCTTATAAGAAAGATGGGGATGGAGGTCACGGTTTTAAACTAAAAGAGGGGACATTCAGACTGGGTATAAGGAAGAAATTGTTTGCTGTGAGGGGGGTGAGCCCCTGGCCCAGGTTGCCCAGAGAAGCTGTGGCTGCCCCATCCCTGGAGGGGTTCAAGGCCAGGTTGGACGGGGCTTGGAGCAACCTGGGCTGGTGGGAGGTGTCCCTGCCCAGGGCAGGGGGTGGCACTGGGTGGGCTTCAAGGTCCCTTCCCACCCAAACTGTTCTAGGATTCTATTTCTGAGTCCCGATGTTGCGCCTTGACAAAATCTTTTTGCTTTGGGGAAGCAGCTGCTGCAGAAGCGGTGGGTGGCAGGGCTTGCTGACGTGGATGGGGTTTCTTTGATTGCCGTGAATAATTAGGTGTGATCTCTCCGAGGACTCAAAGTATATCTGCGTCTCACTAATCTTCCCTGTGACAAGATACATAGTTCAAACTATGGCATGCTTGTGGCGTTGTTATGCAAATCAGCTTGCACTAAAATAGGGCTGCTGATTGAGGAGCTGAACCCACAGAGTGATATGTCCAGACCCCCCTTGCCTAACTGATAGTACAGAGGCCTTACCACCTGTATTTAGATGCCTGAATGTACTCATCTTAAAATTGAACCAAATTCCTCACGTATGGAGAAATTTGGTGAATAATACAGGAGCCCAGCGCTTTTTAAAACCGTGATGTTGTCTCTGATGTAGCATCTCTGCTTTCAGAGAGGCCTCCAAGTCACACGGAGGGACCTGCTGGCCAGGCAGACACGCACCTGCACAGATGTGTTTCTGTCCTCCAAGGAGCTCAGCATTTTCGATCAGCCTGCCCAAAGGCCCATGCTGTCAGTAGAGATAAGCAGAGGACTCCATGAAGCCACTATCTGGGGAGCCTTGCTTCTTGTTTTCTGTGCTGATCCGCTGCTGGGAGGCTGTGTATAGTCTCAAGCATCCCACGACAACCCGTAACACCAGCTGCGATCCCAGCTCTGGTCCTGGATCCAGACTGCGGACGGGAAAGGAGATGGCTTGCAGGGAAACATAATCATTGTTGGTTTATTCTTTTCTAGATGTGGATGAGTGTGGCGCAATCGCTGGCGTGTGTGATGGCGGCGAGTGCACCAACACAGCGGGCAGCTACGTGTGCACGTGTCCCCGTGGTTTCATGACCAGCCCTGATGGATCACGCTGCATTGGTAAGATGCTAAATAGATCTCAGGACCCCAAACATAGGGAGAAACCACACTCTGAAACCCAGATCTGATGATTTGCAAATCACGCTCTGGTGATGACCAGATTTGCAAACCAAAGGGCACATTGTTCCTGCAATACCTGGAAAATGTTCTTTTCCATGTGGTGTCCTTGCACGTGCCATGGCTGACACGGTCTGTCCTGGTCACAGGTTTTGATGCTGTTGCAGACCAGGGCTTTCTCCATCTCCATAACTTGTCCTATCGCTTGTTCCTGGGGAGAAGGGACCACCCCCCGATCTGTTCTATGATTCTGTGATTTCTGGCGACACAATGACTCCCCGGCTCGCATGGAAATCCCCACTCCTGCAGTCCCCATCCCGCAGACTGCATGAAGGACTTGGTGGGGCTGATGTGTGCCGCTCCACCGGCCCTGACGTACCTGTTCACGCCCCCCCCCGGCTCAGTTTGGCTCAAGGTGTCTGTATTTCAAAGCTTCCCAGAACTGGCCTGACTCCAGGCAAGCCTTCCCCAGACGGACGAGCTCTTCTGCCTCCCAATTGCGGAGCCTGGAGCGAATCTTGCATGTTTAACAGATCAAAATTCCTTTCCAAGCCTTGTAAATATTTGATGGTCCATTTCTCTTTGTAACAGACAACAGTTTCTGCGATAAATAGATCAGCTCTCTGTTTACTTGCTCTCAGCAGGGGCAATTTAGCCAAAATGAATCCCAGGGTTTGTCTCACTGATCAGAAAGTTCATTCGCCTTTAGAGAGGCGAGGATGTGAGGATTTTTAAAGAGGAACCGTGACAGAAAAGGCAAAGCTCATTGTTAGTGCTATGGAAAATGTCAGGTACAGCTTTCTGTTGAAAGTCCTGGAAATTCATATAGAAAAAAAAATAAAATTTCCATATTCTTTAATATACACAGAACCTGGAGTAAAAATTAATCGTGTTCTAGTTCCAGAAAGAAAGATGTTGTGAGGTATAATGTGCGAGTCACCTTGTTTGGGAATCTGATAGATTTTAATGAGAATGAAATTCTTTTCCTCCCTGTTTCCCAGACCCTGCCATAAGCCCGGAGGGGTGTGGCGCCTGTCGGATGAGTTATATGGACATTTCTCCGCTTTCCTTGAAACCGAATGCTTCAAGAAATGAAAACTAAATAAAATTAGAAAGCCCAAATTTAAAAATAGTCCAAAGCTTAGTTAGCTGCAGTGGGCTATGACTGCGTCTGAACTCAATACATCATGCTCTAGCCATTTCCCTGAGCTAATATATGCTGCTAGTGTGCTGTCACGTTCTGTGACAGATAATATTTTTTCTGGCAAAATGCACAGTTATCGTTGGGGTGGTGTTGCCTCGGGATCTGTGTTGTGCAAACCCCGCTTCTATCGTTTGAGGGGGTTTTACTGCTGGTTTTGAGACTTTATGGTAGGCCGAGGCCACAGTTGACATCCTCTGAAATAAATCAAATCCATAGTTTGTAAAATTGGAAATTAATAAATAATGTGGCCACCCTTAAAGCACGAACAGCATCAGGAGAGAGCAGAAGAGACTGTCACACTGCCGCCTCCCAGATGTTTAGACTGGAAGCGACCGCAGTGTCTCATATATCATGGGGCACCAGCGCTGGGTATGCGGTGACTTTATGGTGGCAGCCTTGATATATTCCCATCCCTTTCCCCTCCCTTTTTAGTAAAGTAAACACCTTTTTATTGCATTTGAATAATCTCCTGTAGTTTTTGCAGCTGAAACAGCAAGACACCGAGCTTGACTTGATCCCAAATCTCATTAGCTGCTTTCACTGCCTTCCTCAGTAAAACGCAGACAGCAGCGTAGCTGGAGAAAGTCCGTCATAGTTTGAAATGAACATTTATTGAATGATTCAGCCACCTGTGCTTGACAGAAAGAATCCAGTTCCATACATGTTCATAACAGTTTCATTCATTTATGCTTGTAAAAGACAGGCTCGGTGTTGTGCCGGCAGCAGAAGCATCTGCTCCAGCAGGCTGTGAGTTGGGTTTTTTTTTTCTTTTTTGGTACAATGGGTTGCTTTTCAAGAACAGCTTAAAAGAATAATTTTCACATGAGAAAAATGGCCTTTCAGATGCATTTCCATGTTCATTGCAAGTCAGCGCTCCTGCACGTTGCTTTCTTTGCTCTTTTTCCTTGATGCTGCAGCAAAGCGCTGAGAGATTTGGGTCTTATCTCTCCCTGGGCCACATCAGCAGATTTACTGCCTAACGTTCCAGGTAGGGCCAGATCCTGCTCATTGTTGCAAAGTGCTGGGCTCAGAGAAGGTTGTGAGCGTGTTCCTGAGGACCTCACCTGCCTGGAGAACCCTTTTTGCCCGCTTTGATCATTATTCAGGAAAGGAAAGAGCAAGAGGGAAAAGAAAATATGAGGAGATGATGTTTATGAGGGCAAGAAGTGACAAAAGGGAAGTGGTGTGAGGGTTGTAGGCTCAAAATAGATTGATAAGGAGCTTGGGAAGGACCCCAAGGCATCGGGGGAGCTGGGAGTGCTGTCAAGCAGAGCTTGGCCTGGACACCTTGGTAGGACTAGAGGGAATGGATTAAAACTAGAGATGGGTCGATTCAGACTGGACGTTAGGAAGAAGTTCTTCACCATGAGGGCAGTGAGACACTGGAAGAGGTTGCCCAGAGAGGGGGTGGAAGCCCCATCCCTGGAAGTTTTTAAGGCCAGGCTGGATGGGGCTCTGAGCAACCTGATCTAGTGGGAGGTGTCCCTGCCCATGGCAGGGGGGTTGGAACTAGATGATCTTTAAGGTCCTTTCCACCCCTAACAATTCTATGATTCTATGATCTTCAGGGACCAGAGGGTGCAGAAGGGCTCTGTGGTTGCTGGGATTCCAGTGTGAACCTGTGCCAGGACCTGGACTGTAAAACATTTCCCCCTAGAGAGGGTCATTTTTTATCAGATCGTTTCAGGGATGCGTTTATACCTCAACCTTATAGCAGTTGAACTGGGAGGTGAATTTGGAGAGGAGCAAACAGCCAGGGAGGGACTGAATTTATTATAGCGCTTACCAGCAAAGAAACTGTCCTGCAATAACAGCCAGAGCTTCCCAGGCGCACTGCAGCCCCCCTGCAGAAGCTTTGGTGGCCAAGGTGTGCCGTGGATGTTGCATTTTGGTGGGAGCTGCGCCCAGAGGGATGCTTTGTGCCTTCGTTCTGCCATGACTCTTCAATGAGACAGACACCACCATCTAGCTTAGTATTACCCAGAGAAGAATGAAATTGGTCAGTTTTCCAGAAGCAGAGAACATAGGATGGCATTCGTACGTCTAGACTGAGTGTCCTCACCACAGTCTGAGGCTCCTTTTGCACCCTTCTTCCTTACAAACCGAGCACCATTGGGCATGTTGGGTGGAGAGACCTTTGGCTACTTGCTGCTGTGTTGTGGCTCCCTTCTGAGCTAATAGCCCTCAGGTCCTCTGTAGTCAGAGCCAACTGACTTTTGCAACCGCTGATTTGTTTGGGTTTGGTCACTTGAGCTTCTCAGTTTCTGTACGTGACAAGACACAAAGTGAGAGAAATAAAGTTCTGTCCGCACTCTCTATTCCTCCCATCTCTCCCTGCCCCTACGCTACCACCAAAGAAACAAACCAGGTTTTCATCAGGATGAAAATTCCAAGATCCCTTGTAGGTGCACAGCAGATCTTGGATGTCTGCATTGAAAGGGAAGATAGAGATTAGCTGCGCTGGATAGTCACTCAGAGGGTGCAGCTCCTGGTGTGGGGCTTCTCCTGGGCATCAGGACATCACGGCCCAGCAGATGGGTGCAGACTCTGCCAGACCCCAGCAGCAAGGTCCAGCTTGGAGTCCCTCCTGTCCCACTATTGTAAGGAGGCCAAACTCAATCTCCTGCTCCATGGCTCCTGGCAGGACCTTCTAAAGCCTCCACAGCCTCTCTGAACCAGAGACCTCTGACAGACCTGTGGCTCTATCCCCCACCTCTGTGCGCTGGCTAATCTCATGTGGAATTTTACCTCCTTTCTCGCCTGCAGCATTTCTGATTTACAGAGGTTATTGTGCAAACCTGTTGCCTTAACAGCTGCAGAAGAAGGCAGAACAAAACCGCAACGGCTTTGTGCTCCTACCTCCAGCGTGTGGGTGGTCCTGCAGGAGGTCACAGAGGGACTGCAGGGACCCACTGTTCTTTCCATCCACGCCTCTCCCTGCCCAAGGCAGCTCCAGATGAGTTTTCAATTAGTTCTGCCCTTCGTTTCTGAGAGAGATTATTACAAACTCCAGCAAAGACAGCTGAATTTAATAAACGTTTGTCCAGATGAATAAGGGCTGGACCATTCCCTCCCTTACACAAACTGCTGTGACCTCCCTACCTTGTCAAACTTGTCAGCACGTGTCTGTCTGTGGGGAAAGAGGTTGCATTCTCCAAATCACTCCTTGACCATTAACTGCCTGGCTGTCGCCATGTATCACAGCTTTTTGGGACAGCAAGCATCCCACAGAAGAGCAGAAGGAGCCAGGGAGGATCTGTCCTCTCTGATGCCCAAAGGGTTTATTCCAAACTACCACACTCAAATCTAGAAGTTCATTTAAGCTCAACCCTCAACTCCTGTCAAGGGTTTGAGCTGCAGCTTCTCCGAATGGCCGCATTGGCCTGTCCTGGTGTGTTCAGAGAGCAGCTTCTTTCTGGAGTACGAGATGCTACACAACATCAACCTGTCAATGCGCTGTGGAAACATGGCCCTCTTCTACACTCCAGAAGCTGCTGAAACCTGCAAAGACGTGGGCATTGCTCCTGTCCCCTTGCCACTTGCCAGAGACTCAGGCCTGGGGATGACCCAAACACCCATGTGGCTTGTACTTCATGAGGATTAGGAGCTAATCCAGTGTTGCGTTCAATCCCCTCACTCGAGTTTCCCTTCTCCTGGTCTCTCTTTCTTTCCGCAAGTCTCTTTGGTGGAAGAAGCTTGGGAAAAGGCAATAGTTCATGCTGAACTCAGTGCTGCAGAATGGCGGCAAGGATGGAGCTGAGAAAGGACCTGCTGGTTTAGTCACCCTGGCTTTAAATGGGGTCACTGTCCTCTGCAAGTCACTGAGCTGTGATTAGGGAAGAAATGTAACCACAGCTCGCAGATCAAACAGCTCCATGCAATTAATTTCAATTATATTTCAGGAAAGTGTCAGCCTGCTGGCTAATGTCAGTCTAGAGGCACAGATGACAAATCAGACTAGACTTTCACCCTCATTAATTTACTTGAGAAACAAGGACGGGAGATGAATGAGTGGAAGATTCCAGGTTTTCCTAGAGGACTTGGTGCCAGACGGAGCCTGCTAGACATGTGAAAGACCCTCAGTCTCCTGGGCCTTGTCCAGAAGCCACACACACCTAACACCGGTGCCAGGCTTGGTGTCTGTGGCTTTGGCCAGGCTCATGGACTTTGACCACCATCCAGGGCTCGTTCTCCTCCCAGCTCAGTCCAGGCTGTGGGAACTAACCCATGACCTGAAACAGGCATCCGCTGGGAATGGGAGTGATCAGGCTGGAAGGATGTGGAATTGGGAACAGCTCCGTTTGTTTAGCGAGAGGTGCTGGGACCGCAGGGAGCTGGCAGGGAGTGCTTCCTCATGGGAAGCCTGGGACGTGGGACATTTGCCATGGGAAGGAGAGGCAGGTCCTTGCCAGGCCTGAGGTGAGCAGGACCACACTGGACAGCAGTGGCTGTGGAAAGGTCCTTGCTTAGCACAGCATTGGGGATCACTGACTGTCACTGGGAGGGTTGTACCTGGGTCCCCAGCCTGACCAAAGTGGTGTAGGGGATGGCTGACCACCTTGGGAAAGGACTGCTGGAGCCAAGGCTTCAGCCCAGAGCAGGAATGGCTGGGGAATGCCCACTCGCTGTCTGGGAAGCCTCAAAATAGTAGCAGGCAGCGCTGGATTGTTTTTATCACAGGGAAGTGTTTTTAGTGGCAGGAGTTAAAGGAAAATATACCATGCTGGGTCCAACAGCCCAAGAGAGGAGAAGACACTGCCATTCCACGTGGCCAAGTTCAAGGGCCTGTTGTGCTGTTACGTTGGCACTGATGGCCAACCCTTGGTCACGAACACAATCCAAATCAGCAAGACAGGCTCTAACATCAGATGCTTTGTTGAATAATGTATTTAGTCCACAAGAGTTTATCTGTCCCCACCTGTCCCCATCTGTCAGGCTGTCCGGTAGTGGAAGTGTCAACCTTTGCAGTGGTCTCCTGCAGACCACCTCCCCCTAGCCTGCTCCCGCTCCCAGCTGGTGTGTTGGGTCAGTGGGGGAACCCATCCCTGACATCTCTCATCAGCATGGAAGCTCTAGCGAGAGGAGGGAGACACCTGTAAATATTTCTTTGGGACGGTGAGGAAACATGGGATGAGGTGAGGGATCTCATCTCTTTTCTGCTCCGTGAATTCAGCCAGAATCTGCTGGGTCAGCTTGTCCTTCCTGCAGGGCAAGGAAGGCAGCTCCCAGTGGAGAATCCAATGGAGAGGCGTTGCCCAACTACTGCCTGTTTCTGGCTTGGTCAGGCTGCTTCTGGTATTTAGGAGCCTAAATGGGAACGTGAGATCTAGTACTGGGGAATAAGACCTGGCCCTACAGCCTTGTTGTGCTCCAGATGGAGGTGCTGGAGAACCTCATGATCTGGGAGGATGAGGCAGAACAGGAGGTCAGACTGGGACGATGGACAGCCAGTAGAGACAGTATGGTGATAACGTGTTGTGAATGTGTCTCCTTCTCCTCTTCCTCTCTGCAGACCAGCGGATTGGGACGTGTTTCTCTGCTCTGATCGGGGGCCGCTGTGCCGGGGACCTCCCTGGCCAGTACACCAAGATGCAGTGCTGCTGTGACTCAGGGCGTTGCTGGGCCATTGGCCAGACTCCAGAGATGTGCCCTGTCCGGGGGTCTGGTAAGTGCCACACAAAGAACCTCCACCTGCTGCTGGGACAGCTGGTGGCTCTGGTAGCCCTAGTGGTACCCCTGATAGCCCTAGTGGTACCCCAGGCTTGACGTGGAGAATGGTCAATGTAACACAGAGAGAAAGGTCACATGGGGATGCTGGCTCTCCTGCCTGGGTCTCATCTGGGATTGAGCCCGATGAGTTCAGCCAAGGCAAGAATTTATCCCTTTCCTCCTACCCCTTCAGCTCTCTTTGTCTCCCACCATAATTGAACCTTGGGACCAAACGAGGGTGAGCCCAGGCCGCAGGAGGCCTTGAGGAGGCACAGCGCTGTAGATCTATCTCTCTGCCTCTCTTCTTTCATCACCGGCTCTGAGCAGGGCAGAGCTTTACCGTGTCTGGCCCCCTCCTGTGTCCTGTTTTTTCCTGCGTGAAGGGAGCCCACGGTGCCAGCGGTCCCACGCACCCCGAGAAGCTGTTGCAAACACCCTGACAAGCTGTGTCTCATCATCTGCTCCGGAGTGGAGGGTGTTAAAGCCCTCCTCACCCATCTGCCCTGTTCCCATCAGCGCCCACCCTTTTTGCTCCCTGCCGGTACATCTCCATCCCTCTCTTCTCTGGCAGAGGCGGGAGGGGGATTCAGGAACTCTTGGAAAAGCACTAAGGCAGCTGTTTTGTTTCAGATGAGTACCGCAGGCTTTGCATCGAAGGACTCCCAGTCGTGCCAGGGTTCCCTGGGAGCTTTCCAGGAATTCCTGGATTCGGGCCCAATGGTGTTGGGCCGGGACTCAACGGGCCTGGAGGCATTGGACCAAATGGGGCAAATGGACAAGGCGGGATCCCAGGTCTGCCTGGAATGGGCCCAGGAAGTTCAAGCATTGGTAATTAAAATTACTTTCTCACCGTGCTGACCCGGTTTGGCTGCCTGTCTCAGAACACGGGCAGCCTTTCCGCCTGCGTGCCGGCCCGCTTCTCCAAGCTGTGCACACATGAGCAAAGCGCCCGCACTCTCGGCCAGCTACGAGGTTGATTTTGACACGGGGGGAGCGATGGGATGTGACACTAATGCTGTGCAGGATGCTGAGCCCAGAAGCAAATCAAACAGCGTCTGCTGGCCGAGCGGGGGAGCCGAGGCTGGCTCCAGTGCAGAATATCTTTCTAATTACCAAATAGGAATGAAGCTTTCATGCCACTGCCTCACTCTCTGCCTCCCCAAAACAAAACCGGTTTTCCCACCGCTTTGGACACCCATCTCATGTGCATCCCCGTGTAGCTCCTTCTAAGGGCTGAAGCCTGTGAAAATGCACTGGATGTCAGTAAATATTGATTTCCACCTTGCTTCTGAGAGGCTGGGCCATCTTGTGCGTGTCAGTGGGGTAGGGGCATGCCAGCTACTGCAGCACCCTGCAGAGATTTCTGAGGCAGCTGCGTTTGTGTCTGCAGCCCCATGGCTGTTCAGGGCCCAAGGAGCATTGCTGATCCGTCACGGTGTTCGGATATTAGGAGAAATTTCTTCACCAAAAGGGTTATCCAACAGTGGAACAGGCTGCCCAGGGAAGTGATGGAATCGCCATCCCTGGAGGTATTTGATAGACGGGCAGACGTGGTACTTAGGGACATGGGTTAGTGGTGGTTGTGGCAGTGTTAGGTTGATGGTTGGACTCAATGATCTGAAAGGTCCCTTCAAACCTAGACGATTCTATGATTCTATGACTTACTGACCCTGCTTCCTGGGGACAATGGAAGGAGCTGTAATCCTCTCCTCTACCTGATGCCGTCTCTGTGCTTTCCAGGAACCGCCACTTTGAATCAGACCATCGACATCTGCAAGCATTTCACTAACCTCTGCCTGAACGGCCGCTGCATCCCCACCCCGTCCAGCTACCGCTGCGAGTGCAACATGGGCTACAAGCAGGACGTGCGCGGAGAGTGCATTGGTGAGTAGGCTCTGCTTGACACACACACGGGTCGGCTCCAACCATGCCCCACGCCTGCTCCTAACAGTACCTCGAGCTTCTGCCCCGACAGCCCCCATCCCAGTCAGACCTCCCCCCAGGAGGCTGGAGGTAGAGGGCTTGTGTCCAGTAACGAAGCAGCGTGATGGAGGGGATATGTGTGCCCTGCAAGGGGCACCCAGGGTGACAACTCTGGTAGCCACAACATTGCCATCGGCTTAGTGGTGGCCAGTTCACACCGCGGGAAGCCCCGTAGAACCGGTCCCCGGGCAGGGCAGTCTGCCAGTTCTCGGGCTGCTGCCTGCTCTGCTTGCCCCGCAGGCGTGGCTGCGGCCCCCAGGGTCACCCTGGCTAGCTGGTGGCTGTGCCAGCCTACTCAGAAGCTGGAGGTCTCCAAGGAATTAGAATTTGAAGGATGGCATCTTTCAAAAGAATTACCATTTTATAAATAAAAGTGGGCTATTTTTTTCTGAGATTCACCTGATCAAGTGGAGCAAGAAGGTCTTCGCTAAAAAGGGAGCCAGACTTACAAGGAGAGCTTTAAACTAGATTTAGTGGGAGAAAGGGATGGAATTTTGAGCAACAGAGAAGAGCCAGGGGCTGCTGATGTATTAGGAACCAACAGGGAAACACCTGTGAAATGCTTGAGAGGAAGGAGGGTGTGCTCCTCTAAAAAGGTGAGAGGGTTGAAAGCCCAGCTGAGGTGCCTCTATACCAATGCATGCAGCGTGGGTGACAAACAGGAGGGGTTGGAAGCCACTCTGCAGCTAGAAAGCTCCACTGAAATGTGGTGGGACTAATCGCATGACTGGAGCCCTGCAATTGATGGCTATAAACTGTTCAGAAGGAAAGATATGAAACTCATAGAGGATGGAGACAGCCAACATGAAGGGCAAATTGTGCCTGAGTAATGTAGTGGCCTTTGACAATAGAGTGACTGCATAGGTGAAAAAGAGAAGAGTTACGGATATCATCTATGTGGACTTCTTCTAAGGCCTTTGCTATAGTTCCCCACCACATTTTTACCTCTAAATGGGGGTGATAGGGGTTTGGTGGATGGACTGTTGGACGGATAAGGAATTGGATGGAGGGCTACCAAGATGATGAGGGGATTGGAACACTTCTCTTAGGAAGAAAGACTGAGGGATTTGGGTCTCTTCAGTCTGGAAGCAAGACAACTGAGGGGGGATCTTATCAACGCTTATAAATACTGAAAGGGGGGTGTCAGGAGGATGGCGCCAGGCTCTTCTCAGTGGTGCCCAGCGACAGGACAAGGGGGAACGGGCACAAACTTGACCATGGGAAGTTCCATCTCAACCTGAGGAGGAACTTCTTTGCTGTGAGGGTGGCAGAGCCCTGGCACAGGCTGCCCAGAGAGGTGGGGGAGTCTCCGTCTCTGGAGACATTCCAACCCACCTGGACGCGTTCCTGTGCCCCCTGCTGTGGGTGACCCTGCTGTGGCCGGGGGTTGGAGGAGATATCTCCAGAGGTCCCTGCCAACCCCGACATTCTGTGATTGTGTGTGTCCAAAGAGTTACAGTCAATGGTTCAGTGCCCAAGTGGAAACTTGTAATGAGTGATGTCCCCCAAGGGGTCAATGCTATTGGTACTGGGACCAATGCTATTTAATATCTTCATCAATGACGTAGATAATGGGATTGAGCACACCCTCAGCAAGTTTGCAGGTGGCACCAGGCTGAGTGGTGCAGTTGATGCCCTTGAGGGAAGAGATGCCATCCAGAGGGGCCTTCTGGCCATGCTGTCAGGATGCTGAGCACTGGAGTTGAAAGGACGGGCTCAGCAGCTCGCAGGAGGCAGCCGTTGTTTCCCCTCCTGGTAGCTCCCTGTGTATAATGGTGACTCACGGGGTTAGGCTTTTCTTCTTGCAGACGTGGATGAGTGCTCCAGCAGCCCCTGCGTGCACGGCGACTGCGTGAACACACCTGGCTCCTACCACTGCAAGTGTCACGAAGGCTTCCAGAGCACCCCCACAAAGCAGGCTTGCATCGGTAAGTCTGTTCTCTCTCTCTCTTCGGGAGGACGCAGCGTGCTGCAGAGTGTCAGCGGAGCCCTAGGTACCAAAGGAAAATGGTTGTAAAGGGGAAAGAGAGTGAGGAGTCCCCAGCACCAACCAACCTCCCAGCCAGGTGTGTGACGGGATTTCACAGCGACTTAGTTTGAGCTGCCAGCAGTGTCCTGAAATCTGTCCAGGAGAAGTTTCCACTGCCCTTATTTACCTTAAAACGAGCTAGCGGCAATTAAGGAACTTAGAGAGCTTTTCAAGAGCAGAACTTGATCTAAAGATTACAGCATTTTGCTCTGACAAAAGATAGGGTTTTGAGGAATGTTTGTACGGGTTCTGATTTCTAGCAAAGTTGTTCTGTCAGTGTCTCGCAGCAAGATGGGGCGCTGGCGGAGGGACTGCTAAAAAAGAATGATGGGAAGGTAACGTCTCATGTGAACAAGAAGCAAAAGCAAATTTCTCTGTCAGTACCTGACCTTTGATTTTTTTTATTTTTCTGTGGAGTGGCTTCTGATGAAGGGGTTTCCAAAGGACCCCCCAATTGCCTGACAATGTGAAAGGCTTTCCTAATTTCCACACTAAATCTTTTAAGCTGAATTCTTCTTGTAGTTCTTTTTCTGGCTGTGAAAATTCGTTCATCGCTGTCTCCTTTACAACATTTACATGTTGGGAAACTGCAACTTGTAACCTCCCTGTCATCTCCCTTCTAGACTAAACAACTGCAAGTCTCTCAATCTCCTCTCATTGATAGTGTTTCTAAGGTTCTCATTGTCCTGGTTTTTATCTTCTCAACTTCCTCTATTTTGTCTTTATCTTTTCTAATGTGTGGTGCCAAAAATGGGATGTCATTCTTCAGCTGTGACCTCTCTAGCTGTCAGGACAGAAAACTGTCCCAGAGCTCTTCTGTTGATATCGCCCAAAGAGGAGGTTTCCTTCTGTGCAGGGCCACCCTGTTTCATCTGTGATTCAGACCTTTTTCTGCCGGGCTGCTCTCAAGCGAACTTCTCCACATGAGGAGAAGTCTACGAAATGTCGGGATTGACCTTTGCTGCTGGGGCCAGACTAGTGGACTTCTGTAATTTGCTTCGTAAAATAGCTCAACCCGTCTTCCCCTGGTCTTGACAAAGGGTCAGTAACAATCCCCTGCCTGAGGTAGTCCTCGGCCTTTCTTCTTTCGTCTTTCCCCGAAGGCATTCGGTGTCTCCCAGAGCGAGCGGACATCGTGTTCTTGATGTGCAGCAGAGCACCTCCGCGGCTGCCATCCTTCGGTCCCATCGTACCCCAGCTTCTGTCCTGGAATTCATTTTGCTGAGGCACGGGGACCACATCTCTGTGGCTCGCCTGAGTCCGTGGCTGTCGGTCCGAGGGCTTTTGCTGTCTACCATGGACTTGGACAGCCCTAGGACAATTTGAGTTGCAAAGGGGACATCTGGGGCAGTTGACAAAGACATCGTGGAGGGTCTGAGCTCCCAGAGCTCTAACCTCACAAATGTCTTGCTGCTTCCAGAACATGCAGAAAGCTTTTTCCACATTTTTTTCCATCTCCTGTAGTTTGTACAGAAGGGAAGAGTGTGATCCCGGAGCAGGGCACACTCCGAGCGTCTGAGAGCACTTGCCTGGTTTTCTCGCGGAGCAGGTTAAGCTGCAACTCCTTCTCCCTCCACCCGCTGCTACTTCCTGATGTTTCTTTCCCTGCCAGATATTGATGAGTGCATCATGAATGGAGTGATGTGTAGGAACGGCCGCTGCGTTAACACCGATGGCAGCTTCCAGTGTATCTGCAACGCTGGCTTTGAAATCACCCCCGATGGCAAGAACTGCGTTGGTAAGTTATTCCCTGATGTGCCGGGGGAAGGTTGGGACTGAGCGGAGACTATGTCCTCCCCAGGGATTAGTGGTCACTCTAATCTGAGCAGTGCTCCCTTCATCTCTAGGGCGGAGTACTCCTTAAAATAAGAGGACTGAAATAGGAAGGTGTTTTTATAAGGGTGCTGGTGCTTCTGGAGTGCTCCTGTAGGTTTTGGGGTCCAGGAGCATGAGCAGGGCTGGGTTTGGAAGCAGGACATTCTCCAGCAGCCAGTGGCTGAGTCCTGCTGCGAGCTGTACGGGCTGACCAGGGTCCCGAGAGCGACAGGGACGCAGCAGGACAGCTCTCACCAGGAGAAGCAGTGGGAACCCTGCCTTGAGGAGTAGCACCCGCTGCCATGAGGAGCAATTTGACCACGAGATGGGGCACAGGGGGTTTTTGAGCACAGGAGAGTCATAGAATCATAGAATGTGTTGGGTTGGAAGAAACCTTTAAAGGCCGTCTAGTTCAACCCCCCTGCAGTGAGCAGGGACAGCTTTGACTAGATCAGATCAGAGTCTTGCTGCAGCTCTCAGGCTCAGCTCGTGTTTTCTGTTTGTCTTCCCCAGATCACGATGAATGCGCCACCACCAACATGTGCCTCAACGGGATGTGTATCAATGAGGACGGCAGCTTCAAATGTATCTGCAAGCCCGGTTTTGTGCTGGCTCCCAACGGGCGGTACTGTGTCGGTGCGTAGGTCCCCAGGCTTGGTCTCTGCCCTGATCCCAGCCTGCCATCAACGTTCCTGGGGACTTGCGATGTGTCTGAGGCCAAGGGGAGCTGAGAAAATACAAGGCTGTCGTCACCAGAGATCTCCTGCTCAGCCACCAGAAATTACCCCCTCACAGAATAATGAGCACAATGGAAAAATGTTCTTGCACCTCCACTACTTCAGCACGAATTGGAGCTGAAATCCTCTTTCTGAAGGAGGTTAAGCAGGGCTGTGAAGCTCCGGATGGCCAATGTGAGCTGGCAGCGGTCATCTCCACAGCTTTCCCAGCCTCTGCAGCACATTCCACTACGGTTTGTGTGCCACGTCCCAAAGCCAGGAAGGTTGGGATGTGAAGGCAGAGTGGAGAAAAGAAGAGGAAGAGAAAACAGCATTTCCTCACCATACTGCTGTGACGTGGGGTGAATTCTCCGAGTCACTGCCCCGATAATGGAGCAGAGACCAGACCCTGCTCCTCTGAGAAGCGGCTGGGTCTCAGGAGGCTGAAGAGGCCCAGATCCCTGTTCCTTCCCTTGACCCACCAGGGACAGCCAGCAGAGCGTGCAGGGGATGTGACGCTCTAAGCTGCACCTCTGGCCCCCTCATAGTCTCCCAGTGACCCTGCAAAATAGCCCACAGCCCCTGTCTGTGTGTCCTGCTGCCTGTGGGTGGGTAACAGCCAATTTGTGCTTCCTCTTTCAGACATCGACGAGTGCGAGACACCGGGAATCTGCATGAACGGCTGGTGCATTAACACCGAGGGCTCCTTCCGCTGCGAGTGCCTCGGGGGCCTGGCGATCGGGGTGGACGGCCGAGTCTGTGTGGACACTCACATGCGCAGCACCTGCTACGGAGGCATTAAAAAGGGCACGTGCGCTCGGCCCTTTCCGGGAGCAGTCACCAAGTCCGAGTGCTGCTGTGCTAACCCAGACCATGGCTTCGGAGAGCCCTGCCAACCCTGTCCGGCCAAAAACTCTGGTGAGCTCCTCTTCCGTCTGAGTTTGCGAGAAGCCAGGAAGGTGCTCAGAGACATTCTGGGTCCCTGCCGGGTCCCTGCCAGGTCCTAGGGAGCTTGGCAGTGACATGGGAGCCATAGGCAAGGGGAAAGGGATGCCATGTGGTTAACAAATTTAGGTTGGATCCACAAATGTGATGCTGATCTCATTGGAGGGATTCTTGCAGTGTTGGACTACAAACTGCGAGTATCAGCTCTAAAATACACATTGCAGAAGTAAAAACAAACACTGCTCAGGAGCTGACAGATGACATACTAACAAACAAACAATAAATCCAACGTTATTACCCGGAATTAATGTCACTGTGCGTGAACTGTCGAGGAAAGCTAATGGTTCTCTTGTGCTTTCTACACAGCTGAATTCCAGGCTCTATGCAGCAGCGGCATTGGAATAACAGCTGATGGGAGAGGTATGTGCATCCCATGTACCAGATTCTACAGGCACGTCTAATGTCACTCTTAACTCTTTCTTTCAGCTGCTTTTAACAGAGCGTGCATGCACCTGTGTGCTGGAGGAGCGTGTGCCATGAGACACTTGGCACTGCAGAGGGTGTGCTGGAGAGTTAGCATGTTACACCCGTTTTTTGGGAGTAAGAGCTGTTTGGGAGTAAGCACGGGGCAACTTGCACAGCCTGGGCGGGTGTCAGTGCCTGCAAGAACCTACCTTGGTGTTAGTGAGGGTCTGCGGGCGCGGCGTGAGCTTGGGCACAGGGGGAGAGGGGTGCTGCGTGTCTCTTCTCCTCCCTAAAGCACCACGAGTTAAGGTTGAGCGAGCATCCCTGAGGAGCGTGGATTGGAATCAAGTGGTTGATTCCTGGCACCCTGTGGGAACAGCATTTCTGGGGATGCACACGCAGAGTTTGGCTTCACTCCCTGCTTTGATGGGAATGAAGACCGTGACCAATTGCATCCTCTTGCTTGTTTCCCTCCTCTGCCCTCCAGCTCCCTTGGTCGCGGGAGAAGAGGGTTCTTCCAGGGAGAGGGAGGTGATAAGCGCGTGTTGGGATGTGTTGCCAAGGGGCTGCTTTGAATTAGCCAGCCGTGCGAGAGGTCAGGCAGGCGGCCGCGCTGCCAGCCCTGGGCAGTGCTTGGATCAGCAGGAAGAGCACGAAGCAGCCAGATAGCTACGGCCTTTCAAAACTTTCCAAATGGGAGTGAGCCAGAGGCAAAACCCTGGTGGCTTCTTGGGCTTCCTTCCAGGGCACTTTACCTTGGCCAAAGTCAGTCTCAGGCTAACGATAAGACGCTTTCTAGCAAGAAGCTAACGTCAGACGTGCTCTGGTCAGCCCATTGCTGCCCGCAGCCAGGACTGTGCGCTCGGCGCTCTCTGGGGTTGCGTTTCCCGGGGGATGTAACTGAACTCCAACTGTATGGAGACAAAGGCCAGCAGCGTCTGGGAAGCCCTGGCCTGGGCTGTTTGCCATCTGGCACTACGGCACTGCGAGGACACTGCTGTACAAACACAAACCTGCCCTGTTCTGTGGGGAGACTGGTTCTCACCGGGGTAAAATCTCCTTGCCTGGGCACCAGAGCTTTGCTCCAAAAAATGATGATGATGATGATGACGATGCAGATGAAGGGATGCTGCCCACCTGGCTGCCACCCCTCTGGGTTACTCTCCGCATGCACTGGGCACTTGGTGCTGTTGACAGCAGGGCTGGGCAGGAGGTGAGTGATGGCAGAGGTGCCCGCGGCTCTCCCTGCCAGACACCCTGCAGACCTGAACCCAACCACCGTGTGCATGGGCAGCTGGTGGTACCCACTGCGTGTTGCTGCAGAACCATCCAAAAATCTCTGTTCGGGGCAAGTATGTCCAAGGCACTTTGCAAGCCTTTGAAACTAAGGTTTTGACATCCTGCAGAACTTGGCCCCTGTCCCTCACCCAAACATAACACTTCTGTGTCCCTGCCCTACCACCACCACGTCTTCTCCAGGGCCAGGAACCAGGCAGAGGCCACAGGTCCTGACTTCTCTCTTTCCAGGTTGCCCAAGCTGCTTTCAGACAGTTCTTTGTGTCAGCAATAGGGAAAGGAACTTGACTTCAGCCTGATCAGGACTTCTTCCAGCCTGGCAGCAGTGTGGTCAGGGAGTCTGTGCAAGCTCGCAGCTTGGGGACCATGGCTGGACTAGGAGATACAGGGGCTTTGCCATCGGAAGGGCTTTGCTGTGACCATGGATATGACCCTCTGTCAGCTGGCAGCATGCTCTCCAATATGTCTGAGTACGCTTTGCCCTGTTCTGCCCCCAGAATGGTCCCACACGGTAGGGCTGTGTGTGCACAGGGAGGTTGTCCATCCTGCTCTGCCCTTACCCCAGGTGGCCCCAGCATCCTTACAAACAGCTGACAAACCCTACAAACATCATCTTCCTCCCACCTTTTCCAGTAGGGGGGATAATTAAATGGTCTGACTGAGTAGCTGGGATAGAGATACTGTAAGGAGACTCGGGAACATAGAGGAAGGACCTGGGAGCCCTTGTTATGGAACTGAGTCTGGGCTTATCTCAACCCCTTATCCAGTTCTTTCCTCCTGAGCTCAGAGCCCTGTGCTAGATCAGCTGTGTATCCTCAGGGCGAAGATGCCCAGCTCCACAGCACCAGGAGGAGAGGAACAAGGATCCCCTGGGTCAAACCAGGAGGCTAGGTAGGGCAGGAAGGAGGGATTCCTGCAGACGGGTGCCCCAGCTGGCTATTGACACCAAGGAGCTATGAAGAAGAATTAGAGGGTGGAAGTTTTCTGTATTTGCCTTTGGGGTGGTCCATCTAATTTCATTTCTTTCTCTGTGCAGACATCAATGAATGTGCCCTCAACCCAGACATCTGCCCCAACGGCATGTGCGAGAACCTGCGTGGGAGCTACCGCTGCATCTGCAACCTGGGCTATGAGTCGGATCCCACGGGCAAGAACTGTGTGGGTGAGTTCAGGGCAGCCCAGGCTCAGCGTGGCGTGGGTAACCAGGAGCTGGGTGCTGGTGGGGAGAGGGACGTGCTCAGTGTATGAGGCTGGGAGCCAGAGGCAGACCTCCAGCTGCACAGGAGCCCGAGGTGACACAGCAGCTGATGCCCTCGGGCACTGTCCCCGCTCAGGGCTGCCTTGTCCACGTGGAAGAGCACAAGGTACTATGCAAGAAACTACACGTATGTGATTTAACATACGTTCCACGTTGTATTGGTTTGAGGGTGGTGCTGCATTTCTGAGCCTCTCAGGCTGCCAGAGCTCTGTAGGGCTGGCAGAGTAGAAGAGCTGGTGTGGCAGCTCAGAAACCCCATCTCTCTGCCCACAGATGTTGATGAATGCACTGTCAATCGTTTGCTGTGCGACAACGGACTGTGCCGCAACACACCTGGCAGCTACACCTGTACCTGCCCCAAGGGCTTTGTCTTCAGGACGGAGACAGATACCTGTGAAGGTAATGTGATTCTGAAGGCAACGGAGAACATCTGCATGAGATGTAAGGAGCTATGGCCTGAGGTCCTGCCTGAAAGAGAACTCAAGGTCTAGCGTGTCTTTGGTTCCCTTTTGACCACAGTGGTTTGAACTGGAGCAGGTCCAGGCTTTGGGTTTGTGGATTTGGTTTTTTCCTTTTCCTAGGGGGAAATTTCACACTTCATTCAAAATAGTGGACCTCCAAACCCAGAACATCTGGGCTTTTCAGTGCCTGAAAACCAGAACAATTTCCTCTAGGCCCCCAAAATTTTAACTAAGACCTGACCAAAATTGCAAGTTTGGGGGATTTGATTGAAAGCTTACAGTTCGGAGTGGGGGAAATTGTTTCCTGGCCACAGAGTCCTCAAACATTTGAGAACTGGCACTTTGCACGTAAATATGTTTAGAGATTTTCTGTAAAGAAGATGGAAAATGGCAAATCCTATGTAGCCTCACATCTGGTTCAGATGTTCTGGTACATGAAGGCCATATCCAGCTCCATCTTAGCCAGGAGCAGCCCTGAGCGAGCGAGTCCATCATTCCCCGGTAGCTGCACCAACCACCCTCAGTCCATCCATTCCCTCAGTCCTGAAGAAGCTCAGTAATCTCATGGTGTCTGCTGTCAGTGCCCACCCCCCTTGAGATGTTGTGTACTTGAGTTGTACATGCAGGACTCCTACGGCCTGGACTGGTGATCTCCTGAACAGCTGCAAAACTCCTTTCTTCATGTTCTTTGTTTCTCACCTCCCCAGTCTCTGGCCCAGAAAGCTGGGTCCATGGCACTCACTGCCGTGACAGTCCCTTTCTTCCCGCAGATATCAACGAGTGCACCTCTAACCCTTGTGTGAACGGCGTCTGCAGGAACAACGCTGGCTCCTTTGCTTGCGAGTGCTCCCCAGGGAGCAAGCTGGACCCCAGTGGCACCATCTGCGTGGGTAAGGACGTGGCCTTCAACAGGCAGCTCCGATACCAGCAGTGCCCATCGTCACCCCTTCTTGTTCAGCTGAAGCAAGTCCCACGCTCCTGCCTTAGGGATGGGGATCCTTTGAGGCCCCCCTCTCTCTCACCTAGTGTTTCCTTGGTTGTTGGTAACAATTAGCATCTCTTTTGAGCATCCAGGGAGCCTGAAAAGCTGCAACCTCAGGCAGCGCTCTGAGCAGCGCGTGTCAGAGACAGAAATCCCCAACTGTGCTGCAGCAAGACAAAGGGCAGACGTGGGGTCCCAGGAGACCCTGCAGGGCAGCAGGATGGTGGGTTCTCACTCACCAGATGGGTTTTGTAGTCTGCTGACATTAAGGCCCATCAAGATGAAATAGATTCCTTCTCGTCAAGGTGATAAGAAGGTACCACTTCCCGCTCCTCGATGGTCAGGGCCTTGCAAAGCATCACAGGGGCAGCTGGAAAGGACTATTTTTACCCAGAAGAGGAGCAGGCTGGGACCGGGAAAAGGGCAGGACACACAACTGCCACAGTAGCAGTTGTATCAGAGAGCATGGAAATGCTGCTGCACAGCCGTGGGACGGGGCTCTGGGGACGAGCACACTTTGTGTCCGTGCTGCAAAAGACTTGGCCCCACAGCGTGAACGATAATAGAGCAATAGTCACATTGCAGCTCAGGGACGCCTTCTCCTCGTTGCTTCTTGTGGTGGCCTGGCTGCCATGAAGCTGGGAACCTCCGCCAAGGAGCAGCTCTTCACTCAACGCCTTGGCTTTGCCCCTACAGACAGCATGAAAGGGACGTGCTGGCTCAACATCCAGGACGGGCGTTGCGAGGTGAACATCAACGGGGCCACGCTGAAGTCGGAGTGCTGTGCCACGCTGGGGGCAGCATGGGGCAGCCCCTGCGAGCGCTGTGAGATCGGTAAGGCTCTGCTTGGCGCGCAGCTCAGGAAGGCAGGATGCAGCCCATTGCTTTGCTGACGTCCCTTTGTTTTCTTGCAGATACTGCCTGTCCCCGGGGATATGCTAGGATGAAGGGGGTCACATGTGAAGGTAAAGGATGCAAAAGACTTTTTTTATTGGGAACACGGTCATTGTTTATTTGTTGTCATCCCGTATCTTTGAGTCTGGCTCTTTGTTGGAGTCTCTCCAATATCTCTCTCTCTCTCTCTCGCACTGAGGAGCCCAGAACTGGACGCAGAACTCCAGGTGTGGGCTCACCAGTGCTGAGGGGAGGGGAAGGATCACCTCCCTCAACCTGCTGCCAACACTCCTAATGCAGCCCAGGATATCGCTAGCTTTGCAGCAAGGGCACATTGCTGACTCGCGTTCAACTTCGTGTCCAGCAGGGCCCCCAGGTCCTTTTCTGCCAAGCTGCTCTCCAGCTGGGTGACCCCCAACGTTCTGAGGGGGGACCTTATCAACACTTATAAATACTGAAAGGGGGGTGTCAGGAGGATGGGGCCAGGCTCTTCTCAGTGGTGCCCAGCGACAGGACAAGGGGGAACGGGCACAAACTTGACCATGGGAAGTTCCATCTCAACCTGAGGAGGAACTTCTTTGCTGTGAGGGTGGCAGAGCCCTGGCACAGGCTGCCCAGAGAGGTGGGGGAGTCTCCGTCTCTGGAGACATTCCAACCCCGCCTGGACGCGTTCCTGTGCCCCCTGCTGTGGGTGACCCTGCTGTGGCCAGGGGTTGGAGGAGATGATCTCCAGAGGTCCCTGCCAACCCTATGATTCTATGATTCTATATGGGTACGTGGGGCTGATCCTCCCCAGGTGTAGCACTTTGCACTCCTCCTTGTTGAACTGCATGAGGTTCCTGGCATCCTGCCAAGGTCCCTCTGGGTGGCAGCAAGACCTTCTGGTGTATCAGCCACTCCTCCCAGTTTTGTATCATCATCAGATTTGCTGAGGACGCGCTTTAGCCCACCATCCAGATAACTAATGAAGTTGTTAAACAGGATCAGGCCAAGTATTGACCCCTGGGGTTCACTGCTAGTTGCTGGTCTCCAACTAGATTTTGTGCCACTGGTCGCCACTCTCTGGGCCCAGCCATTCAACCAGTTTTCGATCTACCTCGCCATCTGCTCATCCAGTCTGTACATCAACAGCTTGTCTATGAGGACCTTATGGGAGACAGTGCCAAAGGCCTCACTGAAGGCGAGGTAGACGATATCCACCACTTTTCCCTTGTCTACCAGGCCAGTCATTGCATCACAGAATTTTATCACGCTCATCAAGCATGACTTCCCCGTGGTCAGTCCTTGCTGACTACTACTGATGTCTTTCTTGTCATTCGTGTGCCTGGAAATGGGTTTCCAGGTTTAGCTGCTCCATCAGCTGTAGTCATGTCTGTGAGTCCCGGTGCAGCTCTGCTGGGGCTGTGCCACCTGTGGACATGTGCAAGAGGAGCACCCTGTCTGTCCCTCCCTGACAAGGCTTTGTAGTGCAGCCTCCTTGCAAAAGTGTCTGGGCATGGCTGGAGCTATACATGGAGCATGTGTTTTTCATTGCCACAGGTTGCCAGTTTTAGTCTGGTGGGCAGCTCTGGGCTCCTTCTGTCTCCTCCAGGAGCCCCTCAAGGCCATACCGGGCTTGGCCATGTGCCACTCTTACGCCTGTCTCCTCCTTTTGTGCCAACAGATGTAAATGAGTGCGAGGTCTTCCCTGGCGTCTGCCCAAACGGACGCTGTGTGAACACGGCTGGATCCTTTCGGTGCGAGTGTCCAGAAGGTCTGACCCTTGACGGCACTGCTAGGACGTGTGTGGGTAAGGACGCCTCATCTCACCCAGCCCCCGGCCTCTGTTCAGCTCTCTCTACAGAGGTCCAACCACCCCCTACCCACCGCGTGCAGCAGTCTTGGGAATTGAGTGATGGCGCGTCATAACTGGTAGGGGCTGACAAACCCAACAGCCTAACCAACGCAAGGCTGCCACAGCTTCGTGTCCCCAGATCCAGCCAGTAGTGCAGTCATTCTCCTTGGGTGGACTTCAGGGGTAGCCAAATAGATAACCTAACTTGTTAATTACATGTCCCAGAAGCCCTAAACCAACTCCTGGCCGCTTTCTGGGCGCACAGTGACAAACCTTTTCCCTTCATAGGAGCCGTCCGCACTACTAACCTCACCACAGAGGGTCCGTTCTCGGTCCCTGTTGCCAACAGTCACAGGCTGGCTACGTCCATACTGTTCAATCTCTCATAGCATCCCAAACAAGGTGGCCTCATCCAAATGGCCTGTACCTGGGCATTGTTTGGAGGATGGCCCAGCCAAAGCTCTTCTAGGAACCTTGCTAACTATGTCACAGAAAATAATATTTATAGCTTTACCAGAGGTTAGGTGCTGGAGGCAAGGGCTCAGCTCTGCTCTCTCACCAGACGTGCGTGTGGAACAGTGCTACATGAAATGGGATGAAGATGAGTGCACGGAGCCTCTGCCAGGCAAGTACCGAATCGACATGTGCTGCTGTTCTGTGGGCTCAGCCTGGGGCATCGATTGTGAAGAATGTCCCAAGATCGGCTCCAGCGAGTACAAGGCCATCTGCCCGAGGGGACCTGGCTTTGCCAACCGAGGAGATGTGCTTTCAGGAAGGCCCTTCTACAAAGGTGAGAAGAAAGAGGGGAGCTGATGATCGTGGGCTGTGCCCGTCTCAGCTACAGCTTAAGGAACCTGCTGCCTGCCCTGGGACCTGAGGTTCATTGCAGACATCCCCTCCCTAAAACACTGCTCTTCTGCCTTCACCCACAGATGTGAATGAATGTAAGGTCTTCTCTGGCCTCTGCACTCATGGGACCTGTCGAAACACCATTGGCAGCTTCAGGTGTATCTGTGGCAATGGTTTTGCTTTGGATGCTGAGGAAAGAAACTGCACAGGTAAGGGAAGAGTAGCCCCTCTCCAGACTGCTCTTGCCCATCTTACTGCCTTGCCTGCCTTGTGAGATGCTTAGCATGATGGTGGTGCCCAGAGGAGTCATGGCAGTTGTCTTAGGGACATGCTGAGAAGCCAAGGGCAGGACCATGAGCAGAAGGCTCCTCCTGCTCATGGGATGAAGGATGAGTCCTACACCAGAGAGAAAGCTTAACTGCTGTCTCCCCCTTTGGAAGGAGGAGCTCCTTGGTCTGCTGGGTCAGACTTGACAGTTCTTGTTCATTGAATTTGGTGTGCACTACAGGTGGCCCAGTGCCAGCTGTAGCAGTGCTTGTAGCCTGTCCTGCCTCCACTAGCTGGTCTTCATCCCCACAGACATCGATGAGTGCCGCATCTCACCAGACCTGTGTGGCCACGGCACCTGTGTCAACACGCCGGGCAGCTTCGAGTGCGAGTGCTTCGAAGGCTACGAGAGTGGCTTCATGATGATGAAGAACTGCATGGGTAAGGACTCTTCTCCGGGGTAGGGCAGCACCCTTCCTCTTTTGCAACAGGGAAGAAAGTAGCTGGTGCCAGATCTGACAAAAGGCTTCATGCCGAGCTGCTCTCGCTGTGTCTTGCTGTCCTGCTACCTGTCTGTCTGGCTCTCCTGGTATCTCCCTGGTATCCCTAGGGGAGTTGTGGGGGTCCCTATGCTGCAGAGAACCCTGGCAGCCTCTGCTCGCCCCAGGATAGTGAGTCTTCTGCCTTGCTTTGATTGCAAAGGCAGAGCTGGGCTGAAGGGTGGCACGTGTAGAGAGACGAAGCGCTGTGCGTGTAGCTGAGAGCACCATAGGTGTAACCCTGGGATGGGAGGACAGCAAAATGAAGTCAGGGGTCCGTGAGACACAGCACAGGCTGTCTAAGCTGGAGGACATAAAGGGAGAGGCCATGTCCCCAGCGAGGCTTGGCTCGGGCCCCAGACCCCTCCAGAAATGGAGGGCAAAGAGCTGTAGCCTCTGCCTCCTGCGTGGGTGCTGTGCCTTGTGGGGCCAATAGTCCATCAGTGACTGTCTCCGCTACCAGCGCCCCCGGGCTCTGTACCATGCAGAGAAAGGACAGACCATGAAAAGGTTGCCAGACTCGGGGTCAAAACTGGGAGCATTCCCTCAGAGACATCAATTTATGAGGACCTCCTGGATCAGAGGCCAGAGCCTGAGCTGGTGGTGCCCCATGAGCTGGGGAAGGAGACTGGCATGCCCGGACAGCATCAGGGAAGACTCTGGGTATAGTGCCTGGCCCAGGGGAGCATCCGGGACTCTTCCTGCCATGACATTTGTGGGACATCGTTGGTCCTGCCCTGCCACCTCCTGGACACCATTACCTCAGCTATGGGAGCCCACGCTGGGAGCCCATGGGGCCACCAACCAGCTCTTCTCAAGTTCTTTCCCGTCCCTTTCCTACTTGCTATACCCAAAGGGCATTTCCCTACGATCCCAGTGCGACGTTGCCTTACTCTTTTCACATAAGACTAAGGTCTTGTATATCCTTTTTCATTGTACAACGTTCATTCTTCCTCATTCTGTACTCTTCCTTCACTTAGACCTTCCCTTGCACCAAACCTTGGCTACTAACCTTTCCTCTTGTTTCAGCCACCAGCAGCTGGAGCTTGAGCCTGGCATTGCCACTGAGCTGGGACAGGATCCACGCCTGGTATTTTCATTCCTGCTATATAAGGAGACGGCAACCTTTATGCTGGGGATTGGCTAGTACGCAGTGGAGCTCTGCCAGGCCAGCAGCTTGAACTCAATGGCTGCGAGCTCCAATTCTCATACACACTTGGCTATTTCCTTCGTGTGACGTCTCATCTCCTTCAGCTTCTTTTCAGCCTTGTGTTACCCATCTATTATTTATTCAGCCACTTATTATTTACATATCCACACTCTAAATGTACACCCATCTCCAGACGTTATTAATACCATATGTTCAACCCTTATGTTAAACCATGTATTTTCAAACGTTATTGCAGAATGTTTCTCAAGTTGTAGATCTCTCTGTGTGGTACCCTGTCCATGCCATAACAATTATCTTCTTAACCTGGTACATCCACCTGCCCTAAGTGCTGTCTCACATACCACATCAGTCATTTTAATCCAGTTACATGTAGCTTGGTCCCTTTTTCTAGATAATATACGTTCCTTGCAAGTAGCTGCCAGTTATATCATCATTAGATTACATCATAGACTGCTGAGATTAGTAGATCTATTATTTCCACTCCTATATTAGGAGACACATTAAGCTTTGGCCGTTATAGCACTGCTTGGCCTCCTGCTGTCATTGCACATCCTACAGCCATGTGCTATTAAATCAAATGCCTCCACTGGCATGAGAACATGGAGATATCTCATACCTTGCTCAGCAAGAGGTTCACCGTTCGATAGCTTGTGTCCCTTGTAGCTCTGAATCTCGCTGATTCATTCAATTTTTCTTGGGCTGCTTTCCACAGAATCTTGTCTAAAAATGACTCTCAACCTGGTCTCGCTTATATGTGATATCTAATCAACTTGTTGCTGTGTCTGCACCTTTCCCTGGGATCGGAATCCCCAGCAGTTTCATACCAGCCTCAACCATTCATTGGGCCCTTGTCCAGTTCCTCAAACACTTGCACAGATCAAGTCCTCCATGAGAAGTTCTGGTGGACCATCTGAATTCTTCTACCCCACCCTATTTCCGGTTATAATTGTAAGGGCTCCCTTCCACCTGCCCATTTAATCATCCTTTATCCTCAGATAATTCTTTACAGCTCCTCCCATCTGGCCAATGCTTGTTTTTATTCTGTCAGATTCTCATCTGGTTTCAATTTAATAATTCTTGTTTGTAGCTTAAAAAAAAAAAAAAAAAAAAATCCCATCAATGACCTCAGTACCTCAGTTCGTCTACAACAAGTCAGCCAGACTCTTGCTGTCCTCTAATTCCTGGCATACCACGTTCCTCTTCTCGTCTGTCTAGCCAGACTGACCTAGTCTTAATGTTCTGCTCTTTCTGCTTTGGCTTGGACTTTCAAACCACATCAATCTCTGGCATGGTTCAATACCATTTATTTATTTTTCGTATTTGATTCCCTGGCTTCTCTAAAATATATCACTGCCCTGCCACTGGCGTGGTTTTCTGTCTTTTCCATACAAATTGTAGCGTGGGTTACCATACTCAACACTGATCGTCTTCCTCCTCTTCCTCCTGCATTTCTGAGATACTGAGAACATCAGTCCCCACTGATGGCCTGCTAACTTCTGCCACTAACGAGGTTTATGATATCTTTCTCTAAGGGTGTTGTGTTTCCTTGTTCTTTTGTTTTAATGCTCGCTACTATCTGCACGATTCCGCCTTATCCTTTTTCCTAGGTGGCAGGAGATTGAGCCGTTTCACCCCCAAAGGGTGTTGTGACACTATGGCATTTCCCGTGGTCAAGGATTAACTTCTTCCCGCCTGTGTTTGGCAAAAGAACTTGGCTTCCACCTCCTGAGGGAGGAATTCCTGCCAGCCCCTGGCAATAAACAACATCAGCACTGACCCTGCATCCTGCGGTTCATTAGGAGCAGTCTCCCGCCGCGGAGAACCGGAGGCGTGGGGCCTGTGGGACTGTCCCATAGGGGCCCGTCCCCCACATCATCACACGTGTTCCAGTCAGCTTTAGCTGGAGATAAGCTGAAAATCTCAACAGAGTGTTTTATTCAAGTAAGGTGAAAGATTCCATTTGAAAATGGATTCTTTGTGTCTGACATCACCCCCTTTTTCTGCTGTCACTAAGGGGTTCTTGGGGGCATTTTTTTTAGCTCCCGCAGTTCATTTATGTTACACACAGTGGCTTTGTGTTCTGAATGCACGTTTCTCTGAGTAGAGCTGGGAACAGATGAATCCTCTGAGCGGTTCCAGGGAGGCTCCCCTGCTCTGCTCTCTTCCTGTCAGCCCAGGACATCTTGAGTCAATTCGAGGGGCATGCAAGAATGCAAACTCTTCTGAATCTATTCTGGGACCAAAATAGAGAACCTCCTCCTCCGATTCCTCTTTCCAAAGTTAAAGGATCAGATTCATCCAGCACTCGCCCTTCCAAAGAGCATGACTTGCCCTGTGAAACACCGCGAGTATTGCAAAGACTGTTACCTGTACAATGTCGTAGTAGATCACAAAGAGCTTTCTCCAGGAGCCACAGATGATGAAGCGATATCAAGGCTTCCCAGTTCTGATACTCTCAGGGCTTCATCTCTGCCTGCTGTTGGTTTTAGTTTCCAAGCATCACCAGTGCACCATTCCAGTAGTTCTCTCGGAGTGGTTTTTTTTTAATTTTTTTAGTCTTGCTTTTATAAACTTTTCTATCGCCTTTTTTTTTAATTTTTTTTTTATTTTTCATTTTTAATGCCAGCAGCCTGGTTTCATCTTTGTTTGGCTGGTTCACATCTCTCTCGCTGCAGTTTCTTCTATTTCAGGAATTTCTCCAGTTCCTGGTAAATTCAATCCCTTTGGCCATATGTGATTTTCTCAGCAATGTAGAGACTATTTCCCAGCCCTTTGTGTGATACTGGAACTACCCTGGAGGCTGTTAACAAGAAAGCTTGTCTGTTGGTCTTCTATCAAATAAAATATGCATTTTCTGAGGAGCTCTCCCTCTGCTGATGGAACTTGTGAAAATGTGCTAAGATAGGTGGGACGTGAGCTAGGGACTGTCCTTCTAGACCTCGCTGGCTAATCTGCGCAAAGCTAATAACGTCTTTTCTCCTGATGTTTTTGCATCCTACTGAGGTCAAGGCAAGAGTTGCGGTTTCCCAAAACGCATATTCAACCACTGGACTCACCCAAGCCCTGGATTTGCTGCCCTCTAAATTTTGTGATGCTCCTCTGTTTTGGGATGTATCTCTGGTGATGGGACTGTGGGTGATGGGACCACCCCATTATCTGGAACACCCAACTGAAGGGGACAATCCACCACATTTCATACCGTTCTCTGCAGATATCAATGAGTGTGAGCGGGACCCACTGCTGTGCCGAGGTGGGATCTGCATGAACACAGACGGCAGCTTTGAATGCATCTGCCCCCCTGGACATGAGCTGACTTCTGAAGGGAACACTTGCATAGGTGAGCTGATGGAAAGCTGTGTTATGCCCAGAGCCCGTTCAAGGGTAATGATACAGGGAGACCTGGATCTCGTGCTGGGCACATGGGGCTTTGAGCAGCCTGGTCTAGAGGAGATGTCCCTGCCCAGGGCAGGGGGGTTGGAACGAGATGATCTTTAAGGTCCCTTCCAACTCTGACCATTCCATGATTCTGTGAATCTCTCCTTCCAGTCCCATGTGTGGGTAGAACACATCATCCAGGAGGGACCAAGGTCACTCCCAGGGTTTCATTGCATTTATGACGTCTGTTGCTCTACCTGCTGTTCACGGAGGCAAATGACAAATTGAGTGTGGACACAGCAGTGGGTGGGGGTACCCAGGGATGGCTACCAAATGATTCTTAACATGGCGTCAGCATGGCTGGCTTCTCAAACTGTCCTTCCCACCGCAGATATCAACGAATGCTCCCTTAGTGACAACCTGTGTCGCAACGGACGCTGCGTCAATGTCATTGGTACCTACCAGTGCGCGTGTGATTCGGGCTTCCAGGCCACACTGGACAGGCAGGGCTGTGTCGGTGAGTGCTCCCATTTGCCAACTTGCCATGCCAAGACCACGGTACACATCCAGAACCCTCCTGGCCTCATTCCTCTTATAATGCTCAGTGGGGTGCCTGAGGGTAAGGCAAGGGGGGAACCTCCTGGCTGCCCCACGGTCAGATTGACGCTACTGGTAAGGGGCTGCCATCAGCTGTGAGCTGCGAGTGGTCAGCAGAGGAGAAAAGTTGTGCTTTCTCCTGGCTGGGCGAGCTTTGTTTCCTCTTCAGCATCTCTGCCACTCTGTCTCTGTACTGGCTCTGTGTCTGGGCAGCTCTGCTGCAAGGCACGTATCCCAGCCCGCGACCCTTCTCCCTTCTCCCCCAGACATTGATGAGTGCACCATAACCAACGGCGGCTGTGACACACACTGCTCCAACTCGGAGGGCAGCTACGAGTGCAGCTGCAGCGAAGGCTACGCACTGATGCCAGACAAGAGATCGTGTGCAGGTGAGCAGTCAGCTTGGCTCTCGTAGGTGCTGCCCCAGGGACCGCTGCATCCATTGCCAGTCAGCCATAGTGTTGGCTTCAGGGTGAGGGGGTCTCATTTTTAGGTCACTTCCAGAGAGGTGATTTCCCTGACCAGATGTTTTTCTTTTGCACTGCAAAGTCCGGCCCCTCAGTACAGGCTCCAGATTCCTGTAACTACATAATTTGGAGCAAGGCCCCTCCTGCGATTCCCTGCTGCTCCCACAATACCCTTTCACTGGCTCTAACATCTTTACTTTGGCAATGGTCCCTTCTCTCTAGATATTGATGAATGTGAGGATAATCCCGACATCTGTGATGGTGGGCAGTGCACTAACATCCCTGGGGAGTACCGCTGCCTCTGCTTCGATGGCTTCATGGCATCCCTGGACATGAAGACCTGTATTGGTGAGGACAAGGCTGTGCCCTGGGCACATGCCAGCACGGCATCACAAGGCTGCTGTTGGAGGGAGGAGGGGATACGGAGGGTTGCCCCAAAGTCACATCATCTTGTGGTGTTCCAAGTCAGTCCTTTTTCTCCTGCAGATGTGAATGAATGTGATCTCAATCCCAACATCTGCCTGCATGGCGAATGTGAAAACACGAAGGGCTCCTTCATCTGTCACTGCCAGCTGGGCTACTTCGTCAAGAAGGGAACCACAGGCTGCACAGGTGGGAACGCACCAGACCTGGAGCTAGGGGTGCTGGTGGGGGCCCTCACAAACACCTCCTGCAGCTGCCATGGAGGCAACACCGGCCCTGTGCAGGGGGATGCTGTGGACACCGGGGATGTGGTTGTGTGCTGGGAGCCCCCCCTGGGCAGGCAGATTTCCGGGAAGGCAGGCTGCAGCCAGGAACAGACAGTTTCCTAATTTATAGTCAAGCCAGGGACCTGCCCTTCCTTTTGTCATCATCTTCCAGGGGTGAGCAGAGATCAGCTCTTCAGCTCAGGGGTACAACCCCAGGCAGCCTGTTCCCAGAGCACCTTGTTCCCGTCCCCTGGGGTTCAGCCTTCCCGGAGCTGTTGGTGCCCAGAGCCCTTAGCAGGATGGTACCCGGCTGCCCCCTCCTCTCCTGGAGGAGCCGAGCTGTGTCAGCTCCGATGTCCTTCCTTCCTGCAGACATTGATGAATGCGAGATCGGGGCTCACAACTGCGACATGCACGCCTCCTGCATCAACGTGCCCGGGAGCTTCAAATGCAAGTGTCGCACAGGCTGGCTTGGAGATGGGCTGAAGTGCAACGGTGAGTTCTCATCCCAGGGGAGGAGCTCCATGTGTCCAGGTGCTCTGTGGGCATCTATGAAGGCTGGGCTGAGCCGACACCTGCACTTCAAAAGCTCTTGAGCCCTGCAGGAAGATTTATGGGAGTGTGGAGAGATGTGGGTGTGTGACAGAGTGGGGCTGTAGGTGTGGGCGTGCGGGTGCTGCACTGTCGGGCTCTGCAGCCGTGTCTGTGAAGCCGTGAACGTGGGAGCGAGGGCACGTATTAGCGGGATGTGGAGTGTGTGGGCACGGTATTGAGATGAGTGTGGCTGAATGTCATTGTCAGGTTGGCGATGTGGTCGTGTGGTGATGTGTTGGGGCACGGTGTGGTATGTGTGCAGGGATGCACAGGTGTGGGAGGTGTGTAGGCTGCGCGGGTGTGTGTATGGTGTGCGTAAATGAGTGTAGGGATTTACTGGCATGTGTGCGGTGCGTATGAAGGGATGTAAGAGCATATGGGTACGTGTGTCTGAACTGGGGAGGTGCTAGCAATGTGGGTACGTGCGTGTGAAAGTGTCTCACTGCCACCTTGTCTGCGTCAGCACTGCCAGGGGAGTGTCTCCTGGCCACAGAGGCTCACAGAGATGTGTTGGAGCCTCACAAGCGCTCCAAGTGCCTGGAGGCTGCCATCTCCTGGGCCATTGGCGGGCCCCCACACTAGCTGCCCGGGCTTGGAGGAAAGGCCGGAGGCAAAACACTGACGAGGGTGTTCTCCCTGCCCAGACCTGGACGAGTGTGCAACTGAAGAGCACAAGTGCAACCTGAATGCCAACTGCGTCAACACACCGGGCTCCTACCGCTGTGCCTGCCGAGAAGGCTTCAACGGGGATGGCTTCTCCTGCTCCGGTGAGGCCCATAGACTCAACTAGCAGCAGAAAAGTGCCTTGGGCATCCTCTGGGACGTGGGGTCACCCTCTCTTATCCACCCGCCTGGCTCAGCCCCTGGCTGCCTGGGTCTGGGGCTCCCCAAAACAAACGTCCCCCCAGACTGCCCTGCACCACAGCCTGCTCAGATACCTTCAGCAGAGATCCACCTTCTTCTCAGCAGGTGTTTGGGGAGGATCAAGGCAATGCGAAGTATTGCAGCCCTCTCCCCACCTCCCAGCAGAGGGGTGGGAACAAGCTTGTGGGAATTTTCTGGGCAAGCTGAGGGAAGATCCCATCTTCGGGTGGACACCACGGCAGTCTCATGCTTGACTCTCTCTAGATGTGGACGAGTGTGCGGACAATGTGAACCTGTGTGAGAATGGACAGTGTCTCAATGCACCGGGAGGTTACCGCTGCGAGTGCGAGATGGGCTTCAATCCCACAGAGGACAGCAAGGCCTGCCAGGGTAAGTGCCCAGAGTTTTGATTGGTGCTGCAGGAGTTCCAGTGTCCACCTCCTTTCTGTCCATGATCTCTCCACTGCATTGTCACACTTGATCCGTTACTAAGCAAGACACACCATCACCTGATGGTGCAGGGCTCCTGAGGCGCCAGCTCTTCCGCTTACAGGAGTTGGTCCCCAGCCTGCAGAAAGGTTGGGCTGAGCCAAGGATCCATGTAAGATGTGGACAATCAGCAAAACAGGGGTTGAGGGCAGAGGGCATACACACGGCATGCCTGGTCCTGCTCACCAGGAGGTGGTGTCCCCAAGGCACTAGAACAGATGGGTTACCCACAGCTGGGCTGTGGCTCTGCTTTGTGATGGGAGCAGGAGAGGCCTGTCTTGGCCCTCACTCTGCCAGATCCTGAGTACCCGGTTCTCCCTCTTTTGCAGACATTGACGAATGCACCTTCCAGAATATCTGTGTCTTTGGGACCTGCCAGAACCTGCCCGGGATGTTCCGCTGCGCCTGTGATGATGGCTATGAACTGGACAGGAGTGGAGGCAACTGCACAGGTATAGAACTTCCACGGGGTTGTTGGGTGAGGAGCATTGCTGGGTGATTGCTGGTGTGAGCTTGCCCCAGCCACGACAGGGAGTGGCACTAGCAGCCTAAAGCCAACTAAACATTCCTGGATGATGTCTCTTTGCTCTTGGCAAGGCCTCAATGCTGCTGGAAGGTGGGCCTTCGGTGGATAGGAAGGAAGGCTCGGTGTGGTTCTGCTCCTTTCTTCTGACTCTGGGCAGGGTGGTGTGAGGTAGGACAAGGCAAGGTCTGTTTCTAGAGCCACTTTGCTTACCATGACATGAAGAGCCTTAGAAACACCATGGTCGTGGAGATACACCCTGAACACACAGTGCAGAGCTTAGGGCTGGGGCTGTGGTTTCTGTGGCAGTCTTCATCTTTCTTTTCAGTCTTCATCTTTCCATCTTTTCAGACATCAATGAATGTGCAGACCCCGTCAACTGTATCAACGGCCTGTGTGTCAACACCCCTGGCAGCTACCTGTGCAACTGCCCCCAGGACTTCGAGCTGAACCCCACCGGTGTGGGCTGTGTGGGTGAGTGGGGATGTGTGTGGAGAGCACACCTTCTGTCCAAGAGCTTGGTGGTCCTTCTTGTTGGTCCCACACAGCTGGAACTGGCCACTACCAGAGACTGGGGTGGCAGACCACGAACTGCCCTGCCAAATATCTGGCTGTCCATGATGGGCTTAACCCTGCAGCAGTAGAAGAGTACCTACCCCCTGTTACGCCTGGCCCACCTTGTGTCACCAGTGTGGCTGCTCTCCTGGTGGAAGCAGTGTTGTTCCTGGGCACCTCTGGAGCTATTCTTAGCCCTTGGTTTCTTGAAAGGCCCTGGGTTACCGATAGCATTATTTGAGTCGTGCTCCTTAGCCGTACTGAAGACAGGCCACTGTGCTATGACCTCTGAGTGATACAGCGTGGCTTTTACCAGACAAGCTGCGCACACTTTATTCTTGAAGGGTTCCCAAAGTCACGAGCTGCAAGGACAGTCTGGATGTGGTTTACTACAACACAGGTAGCCGACAGCGTGGACATCTGGGGCAGGACTGGGGCCTTATCCCTCTCTCTGCTTCTTGAGGCCATAATCCCATTCATTCCTCCTGTGTGTGCAAGTCTTTACTGGGGAGGCTTTGCTCATCCACTACTGTCTTTGTGCAGATACCCGGGTCGGGAACTGCTTCCTGGACACCCAGGATCGAGGAGATGGGGGAATCTCCTGCAGCGCAGAAATTGGAGTTGGGGTCACTCGGGCATCCTGCTGCTGCTCGCTGGGTCGTGCGTGGGGCAACCCCTGTGAGCTTTGTCCTCCAGCCAACACGAGTGAGTTGGGAAAATGTCTGGGGTGAACTTGGGCATGGGCCAGATGGGCAGAGCAGAGGAGAGAGACGGGGCCGCTTCCCTGTGGCTTCTCAACTCAGGCTGGGGGTCCTGGGTCCAGGATCTGCTGTCATCACGATGGAGCAAGGGAAGCTGAGGGAGAAGACGGCAACCTTGTTGTGTCAGTGCGGGGCTAGACAAGTGGACCAGGGCAGGGGAGAGGTGGGGAGACTAGGCTGGTTGTGCCTGGGGGCTTCCAGTTTGGGATCCTTTGTTCCTGGTCACAGTAAGCAGGAGGAGGGCAGTGGACATGGAATAGTCCTGACCAGGGGCGGGCAGGCAGAGACAGGGTGGCTAAGTTTGCTTGGCATGTGATGGGAGTCAGGCTGCTCCATCTGGACTACTGTCACCATCCTCATGGCCGGTTTCTCCTGGTTCCCTCTACCCTTCCTGTTTCATGGGAGCCCGCTCAGCTCAGGATCCCCCTGACTGACTTTTTCCACAGCCGAGTACAAGACCTTGTGCCCTGGAGGAGAAGGTTTCCGTCCCAACCCCATCACTGTCATCCTGGAAGGTAAGCCCAGAAGGTCCCCGATGTCCCCTCACCAGGGGCTTGGGTGCTGGGGGAGCCCAGCCCTGTCTGGGCACTATCTGCTGTGACGCTGGGCTGGCTGGAAGCCCGCTGAGCCCCTGACCACCGAATGATGAGCAGCAAGTGTGTTCTCTCCCCCGGTGTGCTCTGGCCACCGGGCTGAGCCGCTTGCTTGCCAGCAAGGGCTGGAGGTGGTGGGACGAACCCGCTGGGGGTCCCGGGGTGGAGGCACTGCCTGGGCTGGGCTGGCGGGCAGTGAACACCCCCCGGCTGCTCTCCCTCCTCAGATATCGACGAGTGCCAGGAGCTGCCGGGCCTCTGCCAGGGTGGCAACTGCGTGAACACTTTTGGCAGCTTCCAGTGTGAGTGCCCCCTTGGCTACTACCTCAACGAGGACACACGCATCTGTGAAGGTAGCTACACCGTGGTGTCCGTGCTTGTCTGTGTGCCTGGCGTGTATGGCACACCTGCGTGTGTGTGTAACGGAGTTTTACATGTATCTGGGCTGCCCTGGGAGCAGTTGACTCCCCTTTCTCTTCCAGCCTTCCCATCCTCACCACAAACCCCTTTCCCAGTGCCAGGCCAGCCTGGTCCCTGTGCCAGGCCCATCCACACCTTGTGCCAAGCCTACCCCCAACCCCACGTCAGGCGCTTCTCTGCCTGTGCCCAGCGCTTTGACCTCCCGTCTCCTTTATTCGGCAGATATTGATGAGTGCTCTGCTCACATTGGGATCTGCGGCCCCGGGACCTGCTACAACACCCTCGGCAACTACACTTGCGTGTGTCCCCCTGAGTACATGCAAGTCAACGGTGGAAATAACTGCATGGGTATGGCGTGGTCCGAGTCTGTGGGAAGGGGTCTGGCCGTGCCCTGCCTGTGTCCAGCCCCTGGGTTGTGCTTTGGGCAACGTGGCTGAGCAGATGGAGCCGAAATGCTGGGAGCCGGGGCTGGGATTTGGGACATCTGAGTTCACCAGTGCCTCGCCGCATCCCTGTCTCTACACCATGCACGTTGCCCGTGCCGGTGGGGCTGACGCTTGCCTTGCCAGCAGTTATAGGGAGAGCGGCTGGGCACAGAGTGGTGGGAGACCCAGCAGAGAATTGTCACTGCCTGCTATGGGGCAGGACCCAAGGATCTCAGTGGAACAGGGCTTCACCCCATCACTGCAGCCACTTCAGACTCCCCTGTGTGTCACCTGCAGTCCCTGAGCACCAGGATAGGGCGGTCTGGCATATCCCCAGCAATGAGCACCCATTCCCGGGGCTGGTAGCACCCATTCCCGAGGCTGGTAGGACCCATTCCCGAGGCTGGTAGGACCCATTCCCAGGGCTGGTAGGACCCATTCCCAGGGCTGATAGGACCCATTCCTGAGGCTGGTAGGACCCATTCCTGGGGCTGGCACGAGACGCTCTCTGGGCCGCCTTTGCAGACATGAGGAAGAGCGTGTGCTATCGCAACTACAATGACACGTGTGAGAACGAGCTCTCCTTCAACATGACCAAGAAGATGTGCTGCTGCTCCTACAACATTGGCAAGGCCTGGAACAAGCCGTGTGAGCCCTGCCCCACACCAGCCAGCCGTAAGTCAACCTTCCTGGAAGGACGTCTTGATACCATGGCTGCCCCCTCGCTTTTCCAGCGATTTCGTGCACTTTGAGGCACAGCACTAACAAAATAGAGGGGGAGAAGGGAGAGCAAGCAGCGCTTGTGGGTGAGTGCTGTGGGGATGCTGGAGGGACACGGGGGATGGTATTGTGGAGAGGAGACGATAGGAGGGCTGGGTGCGGGTGGCGGCGTTGGCGGTACGGAGTGCTGGCCGTGCACTGCGTGTAGGGGTGAGTCTGTACCTGTGTGCGAGGCATGCAGGTGCCACGTGTGTGCCTGGCTTTTATTGTGTGTGTATGTATGTGTATGGCAGCAGGCTCTTTTCCTGGTGCCATACGTGTTCTTGGGGTTCCCCATATGCCGGCCCGTGCGACTCCCCGCCAAGCACCATGCCGATCCCCTCCTGCCTGTCAGACCCCCCCCTCTGCTCACTCCAGCCATAGTTCCCCTTGTCCGTCTCATCCCTCACTGCATCCCACTCTGCCCGCCGGGCACGGCCGTGACCTCAGTGTTCCCCTTGCAGCCGAGTACCAGATCCTGTGTGGGAACCAGGCCCCCGGGTTCATCATCGACATCCACACGGGGAAGCCGATCGGTGAGTAGAGCCCCCACACCCTGCAGAGCCAGGTCTGCTCTCTGCCGCCTTCCCACAGTGCCCGTGAGCTCGTTCCCTTCCCCTCCCTCAGTAAATTAAGCCCTGAGCAGAGGAGAGACAAGGAAAAGACGTGGCAGATATGGCTGCGAGCAGCTGGCCAAGCCTTCAAACCTATGTCCTGAGTGGCTGGGCTGCCCAGACCTCCCCACATCTGCCATTGTGCCTTGGTTTGTGTCCCACCTGGAGAGAGAGGCGGCCAGTGACCACAGAGAGCGGTCAGTGGCTAGGTAGAGACCTGTGGTAGCCCTGGCGCTCACAGTGCCAGCAGCACCGGCCCTACAGCAGCAGGGCAGTGCTGAGGGCCAAGGTTTCAGGTTTGTGGTTTGGTAGATGGAACACCAGAGGAGCTGCTGAGTGTCCTGGGATTTGTGGGCTGTCTACGGATGTCTTGCAGTCTTGAAAGATGGACTTGCTGGTAGTTTGTGAGACCAACAGATTAGTTCACTATTGCTTCACCTTGGCAGCGCCAGCCAGGGGACTGAAGAGGAAGGAGATGAGTTCATCTTCCGCTCCCAGGAGGAAAGTGCAACAGAGGGTATCAGTGCAGGGCTGGCGGTGGATTGTGCTGGGCACAGCGACAGAGTCAGGGACCCTGGAGCCATCTCAATATTTCAGTGACCCCTGGACTTCCCATTTGCAGCCTGGTCCCAGAGCCTGAGCACAGAATCATAGAACGGTTAGAAGGGATCTTAAGGATCATCTAGTTCCAACCCCCCTGCCCTGGGCAGGGACACCTCCCACCAGCCCAGGTTGCTCCAAGCCCCGTCCAACCTGGCCTTGAACCCCTCCAGGGATGGGGCAGCCACAGCTTCTCTGGGCAACCTGGGCCAGGGGCTCACCCCCCTCACAGCAAACAATTTCTTCCTGAGATCCCATCTCAATCTCCCCTCTTCCAGTTTCAAACTGTTCCCCCTCGTCCTATCGCTCCGCTCCCTGATGAAATGAGCAGGTGCCCATGTTACTGCAGAGGCACACTTGGAGGAAAAGAGGTCCATGTCCTGGGTGGGATCCCTCCCAACATGTGCTGCGCAGGCTCTGCCAGCAATCCCGTGGCTCCTACAGCTTGGAGTCTTGTGTGGCTCTTCTGGGGACCCAGACCTCTGCACAGCAGCCCTGGCGTGATCTGCAGGATCCCGTGTCAATCCTCCAAGAGCTGCTCCACTCTCTGTCTGGTGGCCCTTTCCTGCCGGTCTTCTTTTTAGAATGAACAAGGGCAGCAGTCTCCCAGCGATGGGGGATGCTTTCCTCCCTGCTGCCTTCCCGGGGTGCTGAGAGTTGTTGTCTGTGTGCAGATATTGATGAGTGCAGTGAGATCCCTGCTATCTGCACGAACGGTGTCTGCATCAACCAAATTGGCAGCTTCAGGTGCGAGTGTCCCATTGGATTCAGCTACAACAACATCCTGCTCATCTGCGAAGGTAACGGGGCAGCCGGGACAACGCTGCCGAGGGCGCCCAGGAGGGTGGGGGTCCCCAGCGGGGCATTAGCATCTCCCCAGCTCATGGGGCACCTGGGGGAGGGCTGTCAGCAGACACGGACGGAGTCTACATGTTCTCAGCCTACTTGAAATGTTCCTTTTCCGCATCAAAGGTTGGACAAAAATTGCTGATTTTCATTCATGCTCCTCTCTGGTTTTCCTCTCCTCTGTTTTTTGGGTTGGTTTTGTTTTTAGAAAAAGTTTGCAAATGCGAGTGTTTCCAAGTTTTGACTTGAAACTAAAATTCGCTGTTTTATTGCAAAGCGATAGAAAAAGGTTGAAAATTGACCCTGATTGGAGCAAACCAAGGGTTAAAGTTCTGTTGACTCCGCTGAGCCCTACCAGGATGGTGGTGCCTGGTGAACCCTTGGCCCCCTGCGCACTCCGGGTTTGCGTTGCTCTCCTCCCCCAGACATCGATGAGTGCAGCAGTGGGGAGAACCTCTGCCAGCGCAACGCCGACTGCATCAACATCCCGGGCAGTTACAGGTGCGAATGCTCAACTGGATACAAGCTGTCGCCTAGCGGAGCCTGCGTGGGTAAGATGGGAGCTCTTTGCTACCTATTCCAGAGACAGGGGTGGGAGGCACGGACACCCCTGCCTGGGCTCTTCACCTGGCTTTGCGGACTACCCTGTGCGGACCCGAGGAAGGACAGCGTGAAGGACACGCCAGTCCCATGCGTGGGTTCCCGGTCTTTTGTCAAGCCTGGGGACTTTGACCTGCTGTGATTGTGGGATAGCTGTACTTTTGGAACAATTCCCAGGGATTGTGGGCTCCTGAGAGATGAGAAAAAGGTCGCTGTGAAGTGCAGCTTTGGCCTGGCAGCTCAGGCCATTTTCTCCAATTAAATTTATTGTTTTAGCGATCGCAGTGCATCAGTCTTGTTCTCTGGGAAGCCACCTCTCAGAAAACGGAGGCCCCGTTCTGCTGTGCTGCCGCTCACAGACACAGCTTCCCACCACCTGGAGAAGGCCAGCGCCTTGCCTCTTCCCATTTGCTCCGTCCCTTCTGCTCACTAGTGCCCGCTTTTGCTTTGTTTTAGGCCGCAACGAATGCCAGGAGATCCCCAATGTCTGCAGCCATGGGGACTGCGTTGACACCGAGGGCAGCTACGTCTGCATCTGCCACAACGGCTTCAAGGCCACGGGGGAGCAGACCATGTGCATGGGTCAGTGTGACAGTGTGACTGCCACAGCCCTGCCGCGAGTCAGATATCAGCATGGACGTGAGCTCTCTCCAGCACCTGCTGGGTAGTGCCAAGGACAGCCAAGGGCCACGGTGTCCTCTCGATCCCCGGCTGCCCCTGCAAGCCACAGGGGTGTTGGGCTGCCTGGACCCTGTCTGCACACCCAAGACAGGGGCTCTCAGCTCTCTCAGCCCTTGAATCAGCCCTGACCTTCTCTCTGCAGATATCGATGAGTGTGACCGACAGCCCTGTGGAAACGGGACCTGCAAGAACACAGTTGGCTCCTACAACTGCCTCTGCTTCCCTGGCTTTGAGCTAACGCACAATAATGACTGCATGGGTGAGTTGCATGAAATCCTGACCGCGTGGATGGCTGATTGGGGTCAACGTGGCAAGGGCTGTGGGGCGTGGGGTGTCACACAGTGGCATACAGCGGGTCAGCTCTGGGTGTCACCTGGCAGTGGCTGTAGAATTGACCTCTGGGTGTCACCTGGCAGTGGCTGTAGAATTGACCTCTGGGTGTCACCTGGTAGTGGCTGCAGGGGTAGCTGTGTGTGACACTCACATGCTCTGCATATCTCTTCCCGCTGTGCTTATCATTTCCCTCCCACAGACATTGATGAGTGTTCATCCCTGGTGGGGCAGGTGTGTCGAAACGGCCAGTGCATCAACAGCATCGGCTCCTTCCAGTGCCTGTGCCAAGAGGGGTATGACCGGACCCCTGATGGGAAGAACTGTGTAGGTGAGTGTGTGGGCAGCAGGCTGGACCTTCCCAGTCAGTTGAGCTGTGTGTTGACATGGCTGGTATGGTGCAGTGCTATGAGACCTGGTCCCCAAGCTGGTCCCATCAGAGGCAACTGAGCAGTGGACTCTCCAGAACCGGTCACAAGGCCCAAAGTCCTCTGGAGCCAAAGCCTGGTTGTTTGACTGCCTGTGGAGAGCTGGACTGGGCCCCAGTGTGCCTTCATGTCCCTTCCTGCAATCCAGGGAACAGTCAAGCCAGTCCCTTTCCATGTACTGAGACCTGCCTGACAGCGAGGAGAAATGGTGTCCTGTCCATGCCTCTAAAGCATGGAGAGCTGTACCAGGGATGCCTTGGGTACCACCCTGCAGGCAGGGGCCACGGGGGCAGACGGGCACATTGTACCCTTGTGTCTGTCACTCTGCCTCCTGCAGGGCTGAGTCCATGTTCCCAGGGCACACAAGGTAGAGCATCCTGGAAAATGTCCTATCTGCTTCCCTGACATCTTTAGGGCAAAGCGGGGTGCAGCTGGGGGTAGGGCCTGGGTGCAGCAAGGTACCCTGCACCCAAGTCCTCTGAGCTGAGCACAGACGCTATCACTGGTTATTTCCCCTCCTCTGCAGACATCAACGAGTGTGTGAGCCTGCCTGGGACCTGCTCCCCGGGCACCTGCCAGAACCTGGAGGGCTCCTTCCGCTGTATCTGCCCCCCTGGATACGAGGTGCAGAACGACAACTGCATCGGTAATGTTGGCTCTCTGCTTCCTCCGTTTCCAGCACAGCATGTGGTCACCTTGGACTATTCCCAGAACAACCATATTCTTCCTGAGTGGGCTGGGCCACCCATCACCCCTTCCCCCACATAGCTTCTTGAAAGCAAGTAGACATGGAGCAAGGCAAGGCCTGCTCCCATGAGAGGGGAGGCTTGATGGTTTTGCTGTCCCCTGGCCTCTTCATTGTCCCATTTGCCCTGAGGGTGGGTTAAGGGTGAGGGCTGGGGTGATGTCCTGCAGGCGTCAGAGCTCCCCAGCCATCACAGCTGGTTTTGATGCAATGAGGAAAGGAGTGACCTTTGGCTGCTCTGTAAGTAATGTCCCTGGTGCTCCCAGATATCAACGAGTGTGAAGAGGAGCCCAACATCTGCCTCTTCGGGACATGCACCAATACCCCTGGCAGCTTCCAGTGTGTCTGTCCTCCGGGCTTCGTGCTGTCTGATAATGGCCGACGGTGCTTTGGTGAGTGCAGCTCATCATGGTGGGGAGGGGACCATAACCATCCTGGATGTCTGCAATGACCCATGACTTTCCCCATCCTCCTACAGATACTCGCCAGAGCTTCTGCTTCACTCGCTTTGACAATGGAAAGTGCTCTGTCCCCAAGGCCTTCAACACCACCAAGGCTCGGTGTTGCTGCAGCAAGATGCCAGGAGAAGGCTGGGGAGACCCCTGTGAGCTGTGCCCGCAGGAAGGAAACGGTAGGTGTGCTGGGACCTAGCTCCACGGGAGAGATGGCTGCATGTGTCTCCGACATGTGCAGAGTGTGGGGAAGGTGTGCAGGTCAGAGAAGACAACCAGCAATGCAAGACATCCAACCAAGTAGGCTCCTCCATCTGGAGAGTACTGCATTGAAACCTAGTAGCCCTTGCTGGACTGCAGTATTCCCTGGGTCTCCAGCAACCACAGTCAGCCTTATTTCTGCTTTGGATCTGCTCTCAGTTCTCTGCAGGGCTTTAGATAAGGCAAAAGCATCTCAGTGCCTCCAGATCCAAGGCAAGCACAGGTGTTTCCCAACCAGCTGGGCTTCTGTGGCCTCCCACAGCCACAGAGCTGTCAAGCTCTCCGTCACGCTCTAGAAGCCTCCAAAAGCCCATTTCAGTTTCTGTGAGTAGAAGCACTTGTAAACATATCTCACTCTCTGCTTTTTTCCAGTTGCCTTCCAGGAGCTATGTCCGTATGGCCATGGAGCCATCCCAGGCCCAGGTGACACCCGAGAAGGTAAGGTCTGATCTAGGGATGAGAAGAAATTTGTTTTGGGGAGGGTATTGCCTAGAAGCAACCAAACTTAGGCTATGTGGAGAGTCGGGTGGAATCCCAGAGGCAGGAGGGGAGGGCTGTAGGACTGGGTTCCCTCTCAAGCTCATGGTCTCTGACTGCTCACCAGAGGTTCAGCCCCTGGCTCTGGAGAGGGACTATCTGGGATTGCAGGTTCAGTCCTGAGAGGACAGTGATATGTTTCTGGCTACGTGCTCACGTGAGGTTTTATTGCTTTGGTTTCCCTTCTAGATGTTAATGAATGCTCAGAGAACCTGGGTGTCTGCATAAACGGAGCCTGCATCAACACTGATGGGTCCTTCCGCTGCGAGTGCCCCTTTGGGTACAACCTGGACTACACAGGAGTCAACTGTGTGGGTAAGGGCCTGCACGGGAGGAGCACCAGCTCCCTCTTGCTTTTATCCTCCTTACGTCAGAGGCCATGAGCATGTGAGTGCGTGTGGAGAGAAGGAACTTGTTTCTCCCCTGCCCCTTTGCTTTTTACCCCTGGCTCCTGGCTTTGCTGGGCTTGTTTGGATGCTCTGGGTGCATGAAGAGACCAGCCTGCACCTTTCCCACCTAATTCATCCACCTAACGTGGTCCTGGCTTCCTCCAGATACTGATGAGTGCTCCATTGGCAACCCTTGTGGAAACGGCACCTGCACCAACGTGGTGGGAGGCTTCGAGTGTGCCTGTGATGAAGGCTTTGAGCCAGGTCCCATGATGACATGCGAAGGTAATGCTGCCGTGGGGCAATCCCTTCACCCCCATTGTGTGACCCCACTACCTGGGTGAGCAGCAGTCAGGTCAGCCTCCCATGGACAGTGGAGAAAAGCTGGCTGGGGCTCATCTCCACGTGAGTGTGTACGTCAGCACCGGTCCCCTTCGGCTTCCTCTGAGGCTGGAGCCCAGGAGGGGGTCTGGAGACCTGCCTAAATGCAGGAGCTGCCTCACCAAGGAGCCAGGACCCTGTCTCCATCAAAGCTGCCGAGACACCAGGTGTCTGTCCCTCTGCCACTGAAGCCCATGACAGGAAGCCTTGGTGGAAGAGAGTTCTCATGAGTTGAATGCACGAGGAGGGAGGGAGTCTGTGCTGGGGAGGGACCACCTTTACTGCTCAGCTGACGGCTGAGAGCACAGAGTCGAGCTCTGCTCTCTCTCCTGCCTCCCAGATATCAATGAGTGTGCGCTGAATCCCCTGCTCTGTGCCTTCCGCTGCATCAACACCTTTGGCTCCTACGAGTGCACCTGCCCGTCTGGATACGCCCTCCGAGAAGACAGGAGAATGTGCAGAGGTAAAACCCCCTTCTGCACCCATCGGGGAGCTCCCCCGCTCTCCCCAGGCCCCTGCACTTTGCTGGTCTCTGGTGCTGTGCAGAGAGAAGGCAGGACTTCTGAGCTGGCACCTCTGGGCTTGTGCTCACTCTCGCCTGCCTTGGTGTCTGTGCCGTCTGCCCGCCAGCCCGGCCCAGGGCAGTAGGGCTCAGCAGAGCAGCGCAGATGCGAGCACTCGGTTCCTAGTTGCCCCCCGAGGGCTGCAGAGCTGGCAGGTTGAACGTAGTCTCACTGAGGTTCTCGGTTGCAGATCTGGATGAGTGTGCAGAGGGATTGCACGACTGCGAGTCTCGAGGGATGCTGTGCAAGAATCTCATTGGCACCTTCATGTGCATCTGCCCCCCAGGAATGCAACGCAGGCCCGATGGAGAGGGCTGCACAGGTACCAAGGACCAGGCTGGGAGGGGTTCCCAGTGGGGATAGAGACCATCCTCTTCTAGGCATTGTCCATGTAGCTTTATTTTATATCCTACTGTCAGACAGCTCCTCCCCAGGGTTTTCCGTGTATCAGAACTTCCTGTATGTCCTACTAGATGCCTTCACAAACAAAATCTCTCCATCTCTGGACCCATGGGTCTATGCAGTTCCAGCACAGGATGACACAGCGCTGTGCCATGTGTCCTTGCTGTTGAGTCTTTCCGTGTTGGTGTCAAGCTTCTTTGCACTGAGCTGCTTTTGGAAAGGCCAGCACTGGAGAGCCCAGACTTGCACACTGTCAGGCACAGCAGGAATGCGGAGTGAGCCCAGCTCCACTCCAACCCCAGCACCCTGGGCGCTTGCAGGTGGAGAAGGTGCACTCCAGGGAAGCTGGGTGCTCAGCCACCCTGCTTTGGGGGAGGTCCGGGACCGGTGGATGTGTTTCTCAGCTGCCTAAGGCTGTGGAAGTGGTCCTCAAGGACTACGTGAGGGTGTTTCAAACTGCGTGGTAGCATGGGAAATCGTGGAAAGATGAAATTTGTCCTATGCCTGACCGCAGCTCTGTGTGGCTCCTTCTGTCCTAGATGAGAACGAGTGTCGCACCAAGCCTGGAATCTGCCCCAACGGCCGCTGCGTCAACACGGTGGGAAGTTACCGCTGTGACTGCAATGAAGGTTTTGAAGTCAGTCCCTCTGGCACGGAGTGTATTGGTAATTACCAAGTCCTGGTGGGTCCTGAGCAGCCTCTCATTAGCAGCAGATGATGCTTTTCAGGTGTTTCAGGGTTTCTGAGGGGAAAGGCTGTTGGGGCATCGCCTTTAGCATTATCCAAACCACACTACCCTCCGTGCTGGAACTGGCACAGGCTGGTGGAGCTGCTCGGTTATCCCTGGTGCTGACATTGTCTCGGATCCTGACCTTGTATCCCCACTCTCTCTGTCCACAGACACCCGCCAAGGATTCTGCTTCACTGAAGTACTGCAAACCATGTGCCAGATGTCCTCCACCAACCGCAACCTGGTCACCAAATCTGAGTGCTGCTGCAACAGCGGGCGCAGCTGGGGCCCCCAGTGTGAGCTCTGCCCCCTTCCTGGAACTGCCCAGTACAAGAAAATGTGTCCTCATGGACCAGGGTACTCCACTGATGGGAGAGGTGAGCTGGAGCCCGAACCACCTTCAGTGCAGAGGGGAGAAAGCAGAGATGTGGGTACAGGCAGAGTTCCCCTGGGAATTGGCTGGGGCAGACCTACGCGGTGCCTGGAGCAGACAAGAAGCTTCTGCAGCATATTCTTAAAACTCCCTAAATGTCTCCGGCATCCCAGGGAGAGCCTGAGCCACCCTGGCACAGTGCTGGCACAGGAGCATGGGGACAGAGGCAGCATTGGCACTAACAGGTCCATCCCTCTCTCCTGCAGACATCGACGAGTGCAAGGTTCTGCCCAACCTCTGCAAGAACGGACAGTGCATCAACAGCATCGGCTCCTTCCGCTGCCACTGCAGGCTGGGCTACACCGCGGATATCACCGGCACAGCCTGCGTGGGTGAGTCAGGAGAAGGAAACCCTTGGCAGGCTTCCATCCCTACTTTTCAGTGTGCAAAGAGAAGGTCCTGGGACCTGTTCCTCACTTCTGTCCATACTGTTCTGCAAAGCCATAGCGGGGCTTTGGACGCTTTGCCCTATTGCACGGTCCTCTGTACGTCAAAGTCATCACTCCATGTTGTTTAACTCCTTAAAACCCAGGCTCCTTGTCTTCTCGCTCTGACCCCAGGGCTCACAGGGACTGGCAGGGAGTGTCATCCAGAGACGAAAGTCAGACCAGCTGGACCTTTTGTTGGCAGAGCATTTATCTGGGGCAGGGAGTGCCAGGATCCATAGGGCCATCTGACAACTTAGTTATGTGGGGCCGCGAGACCTGAGATCACCTTGTATTCAGGAGCCCCTTGGTAGACTGAATGGTCCAAGGGGTGGTGGGGACCCAGTCCAGCAGCACAACCTGGGAATGCTGATGTGTCTTGTCTCTCAAATCTAGATTTGGATGAGTGTAACCAGTCCCCTAAGCCATGTAACTTCATCTGCAAGAACACAGAAGGCAGCTACCAATGCTCCTGCCCCCGAGGGTACATTCTGCAAGAAGATGGGAAGATCTGCAAAGGTATTCACCCAGGAGAAGGCAGCAGAGACCCTGCCTCATCTCTGGCAGCCTGGGGGATGGCAAGAGCTGAAAAGCATCTGCCAGAACAGTCAAGTCTGTCTGTTCAGCCACAGGACAAGGCTAGACATGGAAAAAGGTGCCATGCTGGACCCTCCTGGACTGATGCATCAGGGTTTCATCCCTCTGCAGACGCTCTAGATCTGTCTCATCAGAAAAAAAAATAATATTCCTTGCCCTTTCCTACAGACTGCACAGCATAACCCAGGCTGTGCGGAGCCTTGAACCTGCCGGTCTCCTACAGGTGGGCTGGGCACTATCAGGGCCCCTCCTGGTACTGGCAGCTGCCAAACTGGGGCTTTGCCCACCTCTCATGGTGCTGATGTATCAGGAAGGTGGCCTAAGAATCTGGGAAAGTCTGGGATTTGTGGGTTACGAGAGAGGCAGAGAAAAATTTCTGCATCTTCCAGATGTGTCTGGAACGATGAGGCTCCCTGGACTCATGATTCTTACGCAAGAATTTTGTGTGTGTTGTTCCTGAGGCTGGTCCATGTCAGCTCCTGGTCTGCCCAGGACCACCGGGTATCACCGTGTACACGCGGGTGCCACAGACTCGGACCGCAAAGGTAAGATATCTCAGTAAGATCAATTGAGGCTCATCTTCTTGTTGCTTTAGACTTGGATGAATGTTCCACCAAGCAGCACAACTGCCAGTTCCTCTGTGTGAACATTATCGGAGGATTCAACTGCAAATGCCCGCCAGGCTTCACTCAGCACCACTCCTCCTGCATCGGTGAGTAGAGGCATTCGCTGCTCTGCTGTACAGCACCACCAAGGTCCCTGTGGGTGAGCTCTAAACCCAGGAGAGTCTTTCCAGACCCCCAGCTCCGGGTCTAGAGCACTGCCCCTCCCCAGTCGGCCTGGGGTTGGGCATCTGACGTATCTGTCTGCTGCTGAGACTGGGCTGTGCTCCATGATGCAAGGTAGCTGTCTGCAAAGCTGCACGCAGCCACGTCCTTGGGGATGGACTTACAGGCGGCCGCCGGTGTTTTGCAGACAATAATGAGTGCACAGCTCAGCCCTCTCTGTGTGGAGCCAAAGGACAGTGTCTGAACACGCCAGGCAGCTACAACTGCGAGTGCCAGAAAGGATTCTCCCTGGACAGCTCTGGTGTCAACTGCGAAGGTAGGTCTTTGTCTCTGGGGCGTTGGCAAACACACGTTCCATGTGGAAGAGTTCCTAGTTCACTTGCAGTCTCTAAGGCAGCTCAGTCCAGCCAAGAAGGGACTACTCCTTACTGTGGGGCACCAGAAACCCACACAGGAAGCCCTAGTGCAAAGGAGAGGTCGGTGCCTGACTTGCCCGGGGCAACACCGGCTCTAGGACAAGTAGATGAATGTCTTGGTGCTACACCCGTAGCAGCCAAGGGGAGGAAAGGAATGGTCCTGTATCTGATCAGGGGAGATCTCATGCCAGCCAAAACCCACCATGTACTTACGCTAAAGAAAAGCCTACGTTCAGCGCAGACAGCCAGAAGCAGAACAGATCTGGTAACGGTTCAGGCCAGACCTTAAATCAAAAAACATCCAAGCAGGGGCTGCAAGGGGATGTATGTGGGCCTTGGGGCTGAAAGCATTACTCAATTCCAAGCTGCAGAGACGTAATCAGGCAGAAGAACCACCCACCCCCATGAGCACCCTCAAGGACACTGCCTGCCCGGCACGTACCATGTGCGCATGGTCCCTGCGCGCCCAGGGCAGCCCACGAGACAGAGGGAAGTTGTCTCACCACCATCTCTGTTACGTTGCTGCAGATGTGGACGAGTGCGATGGAAACCATCGGTGCCAGCATGGCTGCCAGAACGTGCTGGGAGGCTACCGCTGCGGCTGTCCGCAGGGCTACGTGCAGCACTACCAGTGGAATCAGTGTGTGGGTGAGTGGGGGATGGGGCTCTTGTGCCCTATAGCTGTAGGGATGGGGGATAGAGGGGAGCTACGCCCCGAGTCCCTCTGCAGCCACCCCTGGCTGTCTCTGACTCTGGAGTCTGGTTCATCTTTGAATCTGTTAGGTTGGAAGGGACCTCTAAAGGCCATTCAGTCCAACCCCCTGCAGTGAGCAGGGACATCACCAACTAGATCAGGTTGCTCAGAGCCTCATCCAGCCTGGCCTTGGATGTCTCCAGGGATGGGGCCTCCACCCCCTCTCTGGGCAACCTGGGCCAGTGTCTCACCACCCTCAGTGTAAAGAACTTCTTCCTAATGTCTGATCTAAACCTGCCCTGCTCTAGTTTAAACCATTGCCCCTCGTCCTGTCGCTCCATGCCCTTGCAAACAGCCCCTCCCCAGCTTTCCTGTAGGCCCCCTTCAGGGACTGGAAGGCTGCTATAAGCTCTCCCTGGAGCCTTCTCTTCTCCAGGCTGAACACCCCCAACTCCCTCAGCCTGTCTTCGTAGGAGAGGTGCTCCAGCCCTCGGATCATCTTCGTGGCCTCCTCTGGCCCCGCTCCAACAGTAACCCAGCGCTGCTCTTCCTGCCCTTGCCCCAGAGGAGGACCGTGCCTGTTGCCCACAGTCAGTCTTCCTGCCCTGGCCCATGTTCTCTCTGCAACAGGGAACATCAGGAAGCTGCTCTGCAGAGTGCTGAGCTCCCAGTGCTCCTCACGCCACCATTGCAGGAAGTTCCCTGCATTGCAGGAAGATAAAAAAATGAAGGCAGTCCTTCAGGGACCTGCATGGCATGAGGTCTCACAGGGGAGCCAGGAGAAGGGAGCCCGCTGCCAGCTCAGCGATGCCCGCGGGCACATTTCCTTGGCCCCGCGGGGTGGGGAGCACCAGCAGCACAGGAGCTCCCTCCCACTATGTTTCTGACTGGTTCTGCTCTCTTTGGGTGCAGATGAAAATGAGTGCTCCAGCCCCACCGCCTGCGGCTCTGCCTCCTGCTACAACACTCTGGGAAGCTTCAAGTGCGTATGCCCATCGGGCTTCGATTTTGACCAAGCCTTTGGTGGGTGCCAGGACGTGGATGAATGCTCAGCAGGTGGCAGCCCCTGCAGTTACGGCTGCTCCAACACAGACGGAGGCTACCTCTGCGGCTGTCCCGGCGGCTACTTCCGAGCAGGACAAGGGTAAGAGAGCAGCCAGCAGGTCATTCCCACAGGCACCTGTACGTTCTTGGGGGGATATTGCACGCTGCCATGGTGCCCCCAGGCATGCTCCATCACCACACCTGCTCTCTGCCACCAATACGATTTGAAGGAGCCCCAGGAGCTGGTAAGCTCCCATTCCCACAGGAGTCCTTGGCTTCTCCAGGCCAGACTGTTCCTCACCCATAACAAGATCCTCATGCTAATGCACATCTCCTCTACCATTTCACTCCCAATGGGTAGTGCAGCTGCTCGCATTGTAGCAGATGTTCTGCAGATCCATCTAGTTCAGGGTGTGGACAGATTAAATGTACTGATCACATCTAAATAAGATGTGGCCTGATCTCTCAGAGGCGTGTCCTGTGTACAAGGCATGTCCTATACCCAGGCATGATCCTCCATGTGTTTCTGGATGCCACATGGAGAACTTGTGAGGGCAATGATAAGATTTCCTTCTTGAAGCATGAATCTGAGATGGGTCTCTCTGCTTTTCTGCCACCAGACACTGTATTTCTGGCTTGGGTTTTGGGAAAGGTTCCTACCTTCCTGCTCCCCAAGAAGAAGATGAAGACAACCTGCTCTCCCCTGAAACCTGCTATGAGTGCAAGATAAATGGCTACCCCAAGAGGGGTCGGCAGCGACGCAGTGTCAATGGCACTGAGAAGCACCAGGTAAGAAATCCATGACATCCTGGATGGGGTGGAGCAAGGCAAGAGCTGGGTCACTTGGGGAATAGCTGCCTGGAGTGGATCCCAGCCCATGTGCCCGTTCCTGTGGGGCTGCCTCAGTCCAGACGGAGCGAGCAGCTCACCCTGCCCAAGCTGGGTGCTTGGGTGTTTGTGGATGCCACTGAGTCCAGGAGTCCTGCAGAAATGGAAGGTCTTTCACAATATATTAGAGGAGGTCAGGACGATCTTAGGTGACGCACGCTTGTGTGGTTTGGCCACAGATGTCTGAAGGTACATGCAACCAAGAAATAAAGCAGACGCGTTTCCTTGCAAGGGGGGTTGACGGGGGAGCAGTCCCCACAGGGCTGTAGAGGACCATCAGCACTTACTGTCTGGCTCCAGACTGGACCTGTCACTATAAATACAGGGTATTTCTTGGAGGAAGTTCTGGCCTCTGTCCAAGGCTCCCCCAAGAAGTTCACAGGCCTGGGCAGGACAGGCTGGACTGGGAGGTCATCTTGGGCCCTTCAAGCCTTGGGAGGAAAATGCCTCTGAAGTTATTGGTTCTTCCCCTGAAGATGAGGGCTGTGTGCTGCCTGGTTCAATCTCAGCAATACAAACAGGGTACCAAGAAACACTTGAAGGAAAGCAAGGCCCATAGAAGTCGTAGCCACTTCGGCTTTGGGGTGGCCCATGGGGCAGAACTCCTCTAAATCAAGTCCTTCAGCTGGCCATAAGCTTTTCTTGGTGTCTGTCAGTAACATGCTTGGTTCCTTTTGAAGGATCACACTGTGAACTTGGCCAGCATGGATGTGGATGCTCCTCTGTCCATGATGCTGAACCTCTCTGACCTGGCTCACAAGGAGCACATCCTGGAGCTCCTGCCCGCTGTGGAGCCCCTGGAGAACCGTGTGCGGTACCTAATTTCCCACGGGAATGAGGATGGCTACTTCCGCATCCACCGAAAGGAGGGGCTCAGCTACCTGCACCTCGGCCGCAAGAAAATAGTGCCCGGCACCTACCTGCTGGAAATCGTGAGCGTGCCCCTGTACCGCAAGAGGGAACTGCAGAAACTAGAGGCCAAGAACCACCTCAACTACTTAGCAGGGGAGCTGAGCCAAGCACTGAGGATGAAGCTCCAGCTCCAGCTCTACTAACGTCCATGAGATCCACCCACCCAACCGACAGTACAGTCCTTAGCCTCGCCATCCACACCTGGAAACAACTGCCTCTTCCCTCGCTGCACCCCCTGCCACCACCTCCCCCACTGCACTGTACGACTGATGGGAAATGTCCCGCCGGGCTCAGCCCTCGCCTCGGCCACGCAGGGATACTCCGCTTCATGGGGGGCTGGAGTCAAAACCAAGCCACACCGCAAAAGAGCTCATGAAAGCTTTTGCCAGAGGTTCACACCTTGTTAGCAGGGACTCCCTCCCTCTGCTCAGCTCTTGCCCATCTCCTTTAACCAAGGTACTGTTAGTCCGAGCTGGCAAGGGCGGTAGCACGGGGAAGCTGCCTGTCCTTCATGGTCACAGGCCAAATACCACCCCACAGCCCAGGAAATGCGAGGTTGGGGGGGGCTGGGGGCAGCTTTGGAAGGAGCTATGGCACGGTGTGGTGTTAGCGCATTTCCCAGCAGCTCTCGTTCCTCCTTTGCTTCTGCGTTGTCGTGATGGTGCTGCAGAAACCATCCCCTACCTACACTGGCTGTGCTCTGTCTCCCTCTGTCCTCTCCGTGTCCTCTGCTCCTTTGGGGCTCCTCTGTCAAACAGAAAAGGTCACCTCTGAGTGAAGTTTGGGTTTCTAACCTCACATCACCAAGCAGCCAGGCCCCGGGACCACAGGCTCCTGTAGGGAACGTAGGATTTTCACACTGAACACATCCATGCCCTCCAAAGATTGGAGCCGGAAGGGCTTTTCCAGAGCTCCAGCAAGCCCAGGGGTTAAGGTGTCCCTCTATAAATGAGGAGGAGCTCTGGGGAAAGGCCAACAATTGCATTGTTGAATGTGGTCGGACAAAACTAAACCGGCAGGAAAAATGTCATGAGGCTGGCAGAGAGCATCTGGATGCTCCCCATGCCAGGGGGGCCGGAGGGCTTGGCAGGGCGCGTGTGGCATCCTGCAGGGACACGGTTCCTGGCCACCACCCACGCGAGTGTTTGAAAACCCTGTGAAAAGTTTCCCACCAGCAGGAGCAAGATGGGGATAGGGGTGGTCTCTGCAGCCTGGCGGGAAGAAAGAGGCAGGGAGAGCCAGAGCTTCGTTTGCCAAACAGTCCTTGACTCCGAGCCACCCTGGCTGTGCGACTCTGGTGCTCACGGCCAGAACCGCCCTCCCCAGGTCAGGAGCACTTCTGACAACGGGGGCCGCACGTCGCTCCCTCTGGTTGTCACGTACATCTTGGTCAGTCCAAGGTGACACCGGAGATGGACGGTCTCTGGTTAATGCAGCCAAATGAAATGCACTAGAAAGAGTCTGGAAAATATTAATTAAGTGAATTGAGGTCTCCCTGCTGCCTCAAGCAGGCTCTCCAGACCCTTCTGTCCAGGTGGGGCTCTTCTTCTTCCCTCCCTCCGGTGTCCTTCACGCAGCCGGTCTCCGCCATGCCATTTCCTAGGTTTGCATGAATCCGTTTTCAGTCCTGCGTCACGCCTGTGCCTCGTCACAGGCGAGAAAGGTGCTAATTCCCTCTGGTGCCACACACGACTACCTTCTCAACCGCTCCGAGGTGCTTCCAGCTGCCAGAAGCTGGTGCTGGTATTGAATCGTCAGCGTTCGTGCACTGTATCCATCCACCCTCTCATATTTATGTATAACCACCAAAGTTATGATTGCTCGTTGTTGTGAGGAGTGCATATTCCTGTAGCTTTTTTTTTTTTTTTGGTACTTGGGGAGGGGGGAGGGGGGTGGGGGATTGTGGATTGTTTTTTCCCCGTACGCTGCCGCCGCGGGGGGTGGGGGACGTGTATGTGTATGATGTATTTGGGCTCACGTCAAACTTGAAAACTCTTTTGCGTAACGCGGCTCCAGACTCTGGATTTTTGCAAGAGTCCCAGAGCTTGTGACAGGATGGGTGGCCTGATGATTGGGGTTGGTTGTTTTGGTTTTTGGTTTTTTGGGTTTTTTTGTTTTCTTTTTTTTTTTTTATTTTGTTTTGTTTTGTTTTTTCCAACAGGTGCTTTTTTTAAAAAAAAAAAAACTATTAATAATAATAAATTAGCAGAGATGGGTTTGTGTGTGTGTGTTGAGCCAAAAGTCTCAAATGAAAAAGCTCAAGGTTTCCTTCATTCCTCTCTGGTGCGGTGTTTTGGTTTTTGTTTTGTTTTGGTTTTTTTTTTTTTTTTGTACTGACATTTCTTGCTGGTTGTTTTTTTGGGAAGCGTTGAAACCCAAAACCTGTCATCCCCTCCCCCCCCCCCCCCCCCCCCCCCCCCCCCCCCGCCCCTTGTCCCACACAGAGAGGTGGCTCTTTGTGGAATTCCTTTTTGTATCAGAAGCAACAGCAACAATAAAATTATTTTGGGTTAAGTGGGTCTGTGTCCTCCTCCTCGTCTGGGCGCAGCGTCGTCCGGGGCCGAGGCGCGGGGGGGGCCCACGGCACAGACAGCCCTGGAATGTGGCGGGACCCATCCCAGCTCCAACAGGAGTGAGCCCAGGCTGGTGTCTTGCCCATGCCATTCCTCAGGGATGGATTTTCACTCTTGCAGCCTCACCCAGCTCGCCCATCCCTGCCCGTCTCAGCACCCGTGGGTGCCCATGGAGTCCTTCCCAAAGCCTTGGAGCAGGACCTTAAAGCCCACCCAGTGCCACCCCCGGCCCTGGGCAGGGACACCTCCCACCAGCCCAGGTTGCTCCAAGCCCCGTCCAACCTGGCCTTGAACCCCTCCAGGGATGGGGCAGCCACAGCTTCTCTGGGCAACCTGGGCCAGGGGCTCACCCCCCTCACAGCAAACAATTTCTTCCCCACATCTCATCTCAATCTCCCCTCTTCCAGTTTAAAACCGTCCCCCCTCGTCCCATGGCTCCCCTCCCTGATCCAGAGTCCCTCCCCAGCTTTCCTGGAGCCCCTTTAGGGCCTGGCAGGGGCTGGAAGGTCTCCCCGGAGCCTTCTCTTCTCCAGGCTGAGCCCCCCCAGCTCTCTCAGCCTGTCCCCACAGCAGAGGGGCTCCAGCCCTCCCAGCAGCTCCGGGGCCTCCTCCGGCCCCGCTCCAACAGCTCCGTGTCTCTCCTGTGCTGAGATGAGGGAGGAGGCACAGAGGCATCAGCAAAGCCGCTCCTGATCCTTCGCTCTCTCCCAGCAAGGGCGGTGGAAGGAGAGCGATGCCAGAGCTCTGAGCCTGGAGCGCGGATCGCTGAGCCCAGCCGAGGGGTGGCTGCGCCCCATTGTCGCTGCCGGGCTGGGGAGAGGCTGCAGGGGCCAGGACAGGGATGGGGGGGGCACAAGAAGGGCTGGCGGAGAGGAGGCAGGAGGGATGCGGGAGAGCAGAGGCAAACCCACTGCCGGCACCGATCCTGCCTGGTGCTGTGGGCAGGGAAGATGCCGTCTGTGCTGTGGTCACCCCTGGCTCGTCCACCTTGGAGGAGCAGCTCCGCTCTTGGTGGTTTTGCTGAGCGGGGCTCGTGCAGCGAGCGTTACGTGCAGGGTGGGCGATGATGCAGGTGCTTGGCCAGCGATGGGGCTGTGGGTCCGGGAGTCAGGGTTCAGGCCCTTGAGTTCTGCTCAATCCCTTCTTCCAGGCTGATATTCTGGTTTTTAGGAAGCTCTTCTTGACCTCCCAGTCCGGACGCTGAGCCATGTGCCACAAGAGGGCAGGCAGGGCTGCGGCATCCCTGTGACTGGGAGGGAGCCCACTGCCTTACTGGGTGGTGGGAGAGCAGGGGATGGGTAGGGGGGGGGAAGGGGGGCAACCATGCGATGAGACCTGGGCAAAGGAGAACAATGAGCCCAGGCGGCTGGAAACTGCCCCCCAAACACCTTCCTGGGCTTGGCAGTAGGTGAGGGGTGTCAGACCCGTGGCAGGCGGTGGGGAGCGGTGGCAGAGGAGGTGCAGGAGTGGGATGCGCTGGGCCTGGGTACCCAGGTCCTGCCAGTCACTGCACTGCAGCACTCAGCAGTGACGCCTTGCCTCTTCCTCCACATCACTCATGCGACGCCGGGGGCTCTCCGGGGATGGCCTGTACCCACACGTCCCGGTCTCTCTGGATGCAGCAGGCTGCATCTCACCTACCAGGCTGCTGCCCGCACAGACCCAGACTGATGTAGAAGACGCGGCCAGGCACAACCCATGGGTCCTGCAGTGAATGTGGCCAGGCTGTGACCATCCCCGTCCAGCAACGCTGCCCCAGCTGCCACGCTTTGGCCAAGGAGCACCTTCTGCGTGTCCCTGACACAGCACGTGCCCGGGGCACCCACAGTGCCGTGGCCGGGCGGTGATGCTCCTGTCCCACGTGGCACCCATCCCCAGCGGAGCAGCCCCAGCTTGTGCTGAGACATGTGGGGCCTTGGCTCAGACAGAGAGAGACGGGGCAGCCCCACCACTGTCTGGGGAATGGCCAGTACTCCTCCCAGTGCCTGCCGGGACACGCCAAAGAGCAGAGGACGAGCCGTGTGGGGTTAGCACAGTGCAGCTTTATTTCCATGGTGGGGGGGACGAGGTTCTCCCCCGTGGGCTCAAATCCCTTAGTACAAACCTTCTCAGTGGCCCGCAGGCGTAACCCACCATGGCTTTTGCTAGCCCTGTGGCTAGCTGCAGCACCCCTCCTCAACAGGCACGGTTCCCACAGAGGGGCAGGAGGACAACCGTGTTTTCCCCTCGGCTACTTACACAGCCCTTCTGATACCCAGATGCAGGATGGCCAGGGAAGGGCTGGCCACCCCCCCCCCAGCAACCCCGTGGACGTGGAGAGGCCACTCAGATCCTGCTGGAGCAGGGACTGGCCAGGGTGGGATGCCGGTGGGAGGCTGCCAGGCTTGGGCTGGCTGAGGAGCATCTCCCAAGCATCCTGTGGGACCTTTGGTCCCTCCGGGGACGCCGGCAGGGCCACCCAGGCAGGTCTGCGGGGAGCTGCACGGCTGCGCCTTGCTCAGACCATTTTCACCAGTTGGGCAGGGACAGATCACTACGGTGGGAAGCGGAGAGCAGGCTGCAGGGCTGGATGCCGAAAGGGGGCTGCGCATGGTGGGGGAGGGTGTCTCCATCTCCCCCTCACTTGTGGCTGGGGTGGGGGGTGGGCACTTGGGGCTGCCACACAGAGAAGAACAAAGCCAGCACTTGGGTCTGGTGCCTATAAACCCCTTGACAGACACAGCTCAGCTACAGGGACACACACACACGCACGCACTGGACCACAGCACTCCCCCGGGGGGCAGAGACGAGGGCGACGTGGGGGGCAGGAGGAGGTGGGGGTCAAAGCTCTGGCCTGGCACCAGGCAGAGCCACCCAGACCAGGAGCCCCGTGGGCCGTGGCTGAGGGCAGGTCCCGCCATGCCCTGCCCCATCGCCTCCTGCCCCTCACTGCGACACGCGACGCTGCCCGGGGCCACGGTGGGCAGCGGGGAACCGCGCAGAGTCACATCACCCCTCCAACACATCTCTCCAAGAGTCCCGCAGACTGCGAAGAGAACTGAAAAGTGCTTAGAAAAGAGAGAAACCCCTAGAAAACCCACCCCGGACAAGAGCCCAACCTCAGCTCGCTGCCCAGAGCATCCCTGCTGGCCCGGGGCAACACCACAGAGGAAGGGGGGGCGGGGGCCGGGGCCAGCTGGGGTGGGAGGCACACGGAGCACCCAGGCTCGCCCCATCCCTGCCCTCTACACCAAGGCGTAGTCAAACTGGCCCCTCTCCAACCCCTCCTTGTGGTCAGTCCAGGAGGAGGCAGGCATGCGGCTGTAGGGGTCCAGCAGGATGCGGAAGCAACGCACCATCAGCATCACCAAGAAGACCAGGAGGAAGATGACAAAGGCAAAGACGGTTTTCTGCTCGGCATCCATACCCGTGGCGCCGGCTGGGTGCTCCACCAAGGAGGGGGAGAGCAGTTCATAATCCATCGTCGATGCATCATTCATGGCAGAGGCAAGGAGCGCGTGGGCAGGGCGCATTCAGCCGCCCCAGTGCCCGGGCAGCCGGCTTCAGCCTCCCGCTGTGCCCACGCACCCACAGCACGGGTTACTCCATAGCCACCAGCGCCGCTACGCCGAGCTCGGGATGCGCTCCTGCCCAGGCCGAGAGCTCCTGGAGGGGAAAGCAGAGACGGTGAGGGGAGAGGAATTGGCCACTGCCAAATAATCAGGGGCAGGGAACTTCACAAGCAGATCCCTGACCTCAAGAAGCCGCTTGTGAGGGGCACAAAAGCATGGGATGGGTGGGAAGTCCAGGGCACTGGTGCACAGCTTCCCTCTCCAGTGATAAATCCCCAGGATCCCTCTGGAGAGGGTGTCCACCTGCCAAGCCTAGTGCTGCAGGACACTTTTGGATTCAGGTGCCCTGAATCATAGGACAATTCACACTGAAAAGGACCTCAGCTGAGGAGTCAGAGTGGGCTGCTCAGGGCTTCAGGGCTCTGGTCTTGAAGTTCTCCCAGGATGGACAGAAGCTTAGAGTTTGCCCATTCCTATGGAGGGACATGTGTCCGGCTCCTGTATTTCCTTGGCACAGTGACTGCCTTTGGGCTTGCACCAGCTCTAGAAGGAGCTGAGTCTTGATGGAGAAGGTGGGCACCTACCTCACTGCAGCTGCGTGGGGACACTAGCATTGCTACTGCAGCAGGAGGAGGAGAAGGCTGTGTCCAAACAGCCACATCACTGCAGAAAGATCTCCAGGGTCCAGCTTTCTTGGGCTAGGGATGCAAAGCAGAAGGACAAAGGTAGCACAAGAGGTTAGAAGGACCACAGCCACTAGGAGTCATAGCAAAACACCACAAGGCACCGCTGAAGCTCTAGGTGTCTCTCAGACCAGCACTGGATGGAGCTCACCTTGGGCAACATCCCCACCAGCCTCCCCTTGCAGCATCCCGCAGCCTGAGTGCTCTCAGAGATCTGGAGACTCCAGAAAACAAAAAAGAAGGCAAAAAAAAAAAAACCAACAAAAACCCAAACCAAACCCCAAACCAAGAAAATCCGCTGGGAGACAGCAGGAAACGGCCCTCCCAGGCAGCAATATTCCACAATATCAGTGGGAAAGCAAAAGGCAGAGCCCAGTCCCAAGGCCGAGGCGCACAGAGACCGGAGCAGGTTCAACTCGGCTCTGACTCACGCTGAGGACCGGCTCCCTTCCCTCTGCCCGCGGCTCCTGGGACACCATGCGGAGCAGCGCTTGCAGGCTTTAAATATCGTTTCATCTAACAGCAGCAAAACGAAGGGCACGAGCGGCAGCAGGGTGAGCACAGCGGCTCTCTGGCTTTTCACCCCGGTTATTTGGTGCGATCCCTTCCCGGACACGTCTCTCGTGTCTGGACCAGACATGGGGCATCTGTACGGCACTGGGCAAGCCAGCCCTGCTCCCCCTTGGGACAAAATGCCACCATGGGGGTGATGAGACCTCAGATGGCGTCCCTGCACCAATATTTGGCCAGGGAATCTCTGAACCCCCAAACACTGAGCACCCCAAAACAGCTGTTTTGGCACTTCCACACATACCAGCTTCCCAGGTGCCTGCTGAGGCTCCGGGCGTCCTCTGGGGCTGAGCGGGGGCTTTGCCCTGGTGTGTCACACTTACACTATCGCAGCGAAGTACCCAGTGCAGCCCCCCAGAAGGGAGCTGTACCTACATCCCACGTCACGTTAAGAGGACGTTGGCCACCCCTAGTGTGACTCCATCCAGAAGTCCCTCAGACTGTCCCGGTTCCATCATGCTGGGGTTTATCCGTCCCCCCCATATATCCCCAACTGAGCATGGGGTACAGAGATAAGTCAAAAAAGGTTCCCACAGCGCAGGTACCACATCACAGACTCATTTAGGTTGGAAAAGACCCCTCAGATCATCGAGTCCAATGGTAAACCCAGCACTGCCACGTCCACCACCAAACCATGTCCCTCAGCACCATGTCTACCCGTCTTTTAAATCCCTCCGGGGATGCTGACTCCGCCACTTCCCTGGGCAGTCTATTCCAATGCCTGGCAACCCTTTTGGTGAAGAAATATTTCCTAATATCCATCCTAAGCCTCCCCTGGTGCAACTTGAAGGAGGGCAGGAGGATGGGGATGAGTGACCAGCGCTGGAGGAGCTTCCACCTGGGCAGAGAGCAGTTGGGTCTCCCCTCCCCAGCCAGCGGGTGATGGCTCCACGTCGTCCTATCTAGGGGAGGAATACCCACCGATGGAGGACCATTGATGGGACAGAGCATCCCCCTTCTCTCCATGGAGGTCTCTGGGGACGGGCGCAACCTTACAGCCTCCGTCTCCTTGAGGAGCTCCTGGTGCCCTAGGAGCCCTCAGGAACACCCAGGGGTTTGCAGGCATTGCATTGGGGGGGCATCGTTGCCTCTCTGCTGCACTTCTCTGGGCTCGGGGGAGGTTCACGCGTCCCACGGACACACCTGGGTTAAGAAAAATCCCCCTTCATGGTTCTCGGTGCCAGCGACGCTCAGGACAGGCCCTGCTGCGATACAAGTGACCCAAGAACAAATCATGTATCTGGAGATGCCCAGCTGACTCACAGCAAAAGCGTGGGGAGGAGCAGGCACATTCAGGACAAAAACACAAGATTTTCCTACTAAACAGTATCCCTAGTATTATTTCCTATAGCATTCAGGATAAAGGATTTCCCTCTCATTTGGGATGTGTTGCTTTTTCATTACTGCGTGAAAAACCAGCTCTTAATTTCCCGGGAATTTTGAGCAGAGAAAAAAAAAAAAACCAAAACCCACTGATAAGGCAGTTAAATGAAGGCAGCTGTTATTTAAGGAACATTTGATGGAGTTTTATTAAGATCCATGTTCCCTTAGTAACTAAAAAGAATACACGAGCAAGGAAATTGCTGAATAGGGCCAGATCTCACAAAGGAGGAGGATCACTGCGGTGAGATTCTTCTGGGTGCGCAACACAAATTAAATGTTAATTCGGGAACGGCAAAGATCTAATGAGATATGTATTTAAAAAGAGGTACGGAGCGGTGTTTACCGATGCGGGATGCCATCTGGTAGTGGGGGGGGGCTCACCCTTCCCACTGCAGACACCTCCGAGGTGAGAATCCGAGTGGGCAGGGGAGGGGGGTTACGGGGGCTCAGCAGGGATGGGGCTGCACAGCGCCGGCACGACTCAGCCCACGCTCTGGACTGCAAGAACGCTGGGGAGGGACTTTTTACAGGGGCACGTGGTGATAGGACCAGGGGTAATGGCTTCAAACTGGAAGAGGGGGGATTTAGGTTAGATAGCAGGAAGAAATTGTTTGCTGTGAGGGGGGTGAGCCCCTGGCCCCGGTTGCCCAGAGAAGCTGTGGCTGCCCCATCCCTGGAGGGGTTCAAGGCCAGGTTGGACGGGGCTTGGAGCAACCTGGGCTGGTGGGAGGTGTCCCTGCCCAGGGCAGGGGGTGGCACTGGGTGGGCTTTAAGGTCCCTTCCAACCCAAACCATTCTATGATTCTAAATGTCCAAACCAGAATCAGAGCCTAATTAGGAAAAGCAGCTGGAGAAAGTCTTCTGTGTCAGCCGAAAAGCAATTTATGGATACCAGCATTTCAGGTATTGCTTACTTCCAATTTCCAGCGGAGTAATCTCGCTAAAAATAATTAAAAAAAAATTCTGTTCCTCCTCCGAACAGTTTACTCCCACCAGCAAAGAGAAGATGACGCCGGGAGCCTTGGCACAGCCCTGCTTCGCTCTGTGTCAGTGCAGGGGACGGGGAGAGGGGACCCCAGCTCTGGATCTGGGGTCCCAGTGACAAGGACACACACCCCCCCCCCCCCAAATCATGGGTGAAGTTGGGTGCTGGGAGGTTAAGTCAGCTTCGCAACACCTAGCACCGAAAGGGGTGCGTTTTATCAGCAGGAATTAAAATAAGATCTGCCCCCCTCCCCCCCCCGCCCCCAATTCGCACAATGAAGGAGAATCGTGCCAGAAAGGCTTGATCCGCTCAAAGAATCAGGCTGGAAGATGACAGGACCCGAGCCGGCGTGGAGCAGGGTTTAATTGCACAATGTCGTGGATGCAAGCCAACAATTAGGGAATTACTCAGCTTACACACTTTTAAATATACCCAAATTAGTACTTTTATAAGCAAAAATAGACATTCGCAATTATATACCAATGAGAAATGAGACCGATGTCTTAAAAGGAGAAAGCGGAGCGGGTTTTGATGGAGGAGAGCGAGGAGGGGCTAAATTGCTTAAATTCGAATGAAGCTTTTGTAGGGACGAGAAGAAAATGACGGCGCGCGGAAGCAGAACCGGAGCAAACTCATTGGGACGGTGCCAAAACCACCCGGCTTTGAAAAGCGCCACCCAGCTCTTGCTCCCCGTACAAATGGATTGGAGGCCTCCAGGAGAAAAATCCGACAGAAAGATGCACCCCAGGCCCCCGGGAATGCCTAAAAGAGAGGGTTCTGTGGCCAAAATGAGCGGGGGGGGGGGGGCGGACGACAAGGTGGCACCGGCACTGGCAAAGGGCTGCGAGAGCGTCTGCTGCTGGGTGGGAGCTGGGGGGAGGGTCCCGCAGGACCCGGCTCCGTCCGCTCCCCTGGGTTAAGATTCGCCGCGTCGCCCAACATGGGGCACAACCGCCCCACGCCACCGGGCAGCAAATGCGCTTGCCGGGGAGATCTGGGAGCAACCGGCCTCGCGAGGACGGCAGGCAAAGGAGTTTCTGCCTCAGGAGGAGGATTTCTCGGACCGAAGTTCCTCCAGGGTGGGAAAAGGCTTTACTTGCGAGTGCGGCGGGGCCGTGGTGCTCCCTCCGTCCTTCCCCAAGGGTCCGGCAGCGGCGGGTCCACTCGTCCCTGCTGGGCGCCTTTCTGGGACGCGCACCCTTGTGCTGGCGCTGTCAGGAGGAGCTGACGGAGCGGCCGGGTTCTCCGCCGGGTTTGCATTGCCTTTTTCAGTAAATTTTTGCCGCTGGGTCAAACAGAGGAATCCTGCTGGGTTACGGCACGGCTGCCGGCGTAGGCACAGCCCAGAGGCTCTGCCAGGGGAAGCTGAACTTCCAACGGGATGCAGACCCCCGGAGCCAAGAGCTGCACCGTGTCCTCAGAGCTAGCTCTGCCCCAGAAAAAAAGCAGGTTGGGACCCTCCTGGCTGGCGGGTGCTGAGAGCACCGGGATGTGTTTATGGGCTGCACCCTGGACCTGCGAGCAAAAAGGGCTGGGGGGGTCTCCCGATGTGTTTCTCTCTTCCCTTCCTGTGCGTCCCGAAGCCAAATTGCTGCGTTGTCCCTGGAAATCGGCTCCTGTCATTGCCACCGACTGCTGGCGCTGGGCTCACGCAGGGGCCATCTCCTCTGTCGTCCATCCCCCCCCAGCAGACAGCAGTTTCCCATTTCAGGAATTCTGCTGGGATCTCGCCTTCCCAGCTTCCCTCTCACTGCTTCCATGGAGGCACCCCACGCTTAACCCCAGCACCCTCCACTGAACATCCCTGGCAGGGAGAGACCCTCCTGCCCCCGCCGAGGTGGGTACATGTGTTGCAGAGATCCAGGAGGGATGCTGAGACCCCCCTGCCTTCATCCTGGCTGTGTTTGAAGCACCTGCGGGAGGTATCCCACCCCGGCCGTGCAGGCAAACACTGGGCAGCTGCCCAGGGACAGGCAGTGCCAAGGGACCAGAGCCCAGGTCTGGGCTTCTGTCTGTCAACGCGCGAGACCTACAGCAGGGTCCGGGCGGGGGGGGGGGGGTCCTTCATGAACCCCCTCCATCACCCGGCCCTGTCAGGGCTCAGCGTGTGGTCGGACAATATGGGGCCCAGGAGACATCCTGCCATGGGTCTGGACCCAAGGAAGACCCCAAGTCTCGGCAGGATCCCCCGGTTGGGCTGATGTAGACAGATGTCCCCTCATGCTCTGAAGCCTGCTCGCAACATCTCTCTTCAAGCATGTTCCACCACACCGAATGGCGGGACAGGCGGGGACTCCAGCCCGGCACATCTGCACCCCAAGCCCCGACGTAAGAGCTTGGCCAGTCTTCTGCTAAACCCTTCCCACGGCTAATGGGAAGGCCACCTTCTCCAAACCCCGGCAGCCACCGCAGAGGGGCTCTCCCAGCGAGGCGGCTCTGCTGGGCAGGACGGCAGCCATGTCAGTGCCAGATGAGCAGAGCCCGGACACGGCGGGGAGCACCGAGCAGACCAGGCCACGGCAGGAACACGAGTCACTGCGTGTGAAGGATGCCCCATCCACTTTTTTTGCAAGACGAGGGGGCAACCCTTCAGCCAAGGGGGAGGTTTAGCCCAGCCCCAGCTAAGCAGAGATGCTTGCCCCCAAATCCCAGGCTCTGTGATCCCTGGGGGGAGCACGGGAAGCCCGGCCAGGCGCAGGGCTCTGCAGTACACCCTCCGTGTGCCCCCTCTCCACGGTCATCCCCAGCACACATGGAAAACCCACCACTGCCAAACCAAGAAGAAAATACCCCCCCCCCGGGAAAGGTTGTTCCCACCCATCCCACCCCAAAGCCCGGCCTCCTGCCCTCTCCAGCCAGACCTGGCAACCGCTGTCGGAAGATACACCAGACCCCAGCACCAGGCAAAGGGCCAACCCCATCCCCTGAGCCCACTACCGCCAGGGGTGGGGGGTCCCCGGCAGCCAAACGTGGAGGGAACTAGCCCCCCCTTGCACTCCCCGGCTCTGCTCCCCACAGTGTGAGCGCCGGAGAGGGGATGGGGATGGGGCAGGGATGGTACCTGGCTGCTACGGGCTCCCAGCTCCATCACTTGCCATCTCCAGGGAAGGAGCAGCCGCCTCTCTCCTGGAGAGCGCAGAGGGAAGGCAGCTGCTCTTCACTCACGCTGGAGCGGGTTCCTATGGCGATGCAGAATCAATTATAATAAAAGGTGGAGCACAGCAATTGGAGAGGAGAGAAGTTTCGTGAGCTGCCTGCCTGGGAAAGCCAGACCGTGGGAGAGCGCAGGGCTGGGGGCTGAGCCTGCCCATGGCTCCTACATCCCTCTGTTCCCCCTCAAAAGCCCCTCCAGTCCCCAGGGCAACGTGCGTCACTGCCTCTCCAAGACATCCAAGACCCTTGTCCTTCCGCAGTGTGCCCATGTCTGTCCCAGACCCACGGCGCCTGTCCTGGCAGCCTGAGGTGCTCCGGAGCAAGCCCAGCACCGCTGCGGGGCAGGCAAAGCCCGGCCATCCAGGCCACTGCCTGCTGCACCCAGGACAAGGGACTGTGCATCAAAGAGATGCTGGGGGGTACAGTTGGCCGTGAAGATGTCGGAGGGACTGCAAAAAATCTCACCGCAGCCCCGTGCGCACCTTCCCACCCCAGGCTCAAGCTGGGGTCCAGCTTTCTGGGATGCTTGCAGGGAGTCCCACCCCGCTGGCAGGGAAACGTGCCCAGGCTCTGGGGGCTCTGCAGGAACCTGACTACATGCCTGGACCTGGACCAGGAGCCTGGCACAGCCCAGCCGCCCAGCAGTCCCACACCAGCTCCCAGAGGATGAGCGCGTGTCACCGGCTCTGGCTGCTGCTGCTTCCCACCTGCCTGCCCTCCCCACCTCCGCGAGCCAGACCTCTACCAGCAAACTCAAAGGATGCATTTTTTTCCACTCTGGAGGAAGGCAACAGGAGCCTTGGAGCCTGATGAGATGCAATTTGGAGGAAGAACTTGCACCAGATGGTTGGTGACCATGACCACCACCAGGACAGGCTGGCCATAGGTTTGTTGCCCACACCCATCACCACGGGACATCCTCAAAGCTAAAAGGTGCAGCAAGAACAGGGTCCGAGCCTCTGCCCGGAAGGGGTCAGCAGGTGAAAAATGACCTGCAAGCAAATATACTCAGTCACGCCACAAAAATCCCCAGGCTCTTGGCATTGTCTTGCTCTCTGAGCTCCTCCCAGGGCCCCAGCAAGAAGGATCTAGCCATTCCCAGCCACTCCAGGAACACTTTCAGGTCAAGCCCTGGGAGCAGGATGCCCCTTTGAGCAGAGTTTCTCCCCTAAGCCATCACTGCTTTGGCCACATATGGCTCATGGCACCTGCTGAACGGCCGATCGTGGCAAATCCCCATGAAAGAGAGAACAGAAGAGAGCTCAGGTCCTGGTGTAGAGAAGCCCCAAGGGGACAGAAGCAGATAGGAGGAGGAGGAGGAGACTTCATGCGAGGGAAACCAGGGGGGACACCCACTGCCAGCTGCTCTGGGACTCATCCCTCCTCATCCGGGTGCTCAGGAGGGGACAGAGAAGACTCCAGCTGGCTGTTGGAGGCACCTGGAAATGCGGCTTAGATGCCAAGGTTGCATGATGCGATCCCTCCCCACGCTGCTTCCCCTTTTACAATTTCAGCGATTTCCCCAGCGCAAAAAATTCATCCTGCAAAAATTAATCACCAAATCATAAAAGCAAACTCCTCTACGTGTTAACGGTACCGGAGGAGCGTAATTGTGATCCCCAGCCCCTTCAGCACAGTGCAGCATGCCCCCTTCCTACAATGAGGTGATTCATTGTAAATATCTGGAAATAACCACGCAATTTCCTGCGCGATCTATCTTAGCCGCTAATTGAAATGCTTTTTTTTTTCTGAAAGGTGCCTACGGAGAGCATTCTCACGCTTAATCAGTGCAGGGAACGCTCGCTGCCTGGGGCAAAGGGGAGATGGGACACATTAGTGGCCTCCCTGCAAAATTAATATTGCTGTGCTAGTCGTCTGTCCTTTGGCAGGACTGGGAGCGCGTGAACGAGCAGCTCCTACGGGTCTTCACGTCCCTGGGAAGAGTCCTGGGAGCCTTTTGCGCTCTCTGGTTCACTGGTTGTGGAGCCCTGTCTCCTGCAAGCCACAGGACCCGCTCGTGTTGAGGGTCCTCGGAGCCCCCCTGCTGACGGGTACCCACTGGCAGAGCATCCTCCGTGCAGTCCACCCCAACCCGACTCAGCCCAGTATAGCCCAGTCCATTCCAGCCCACCTTAGCCCAATCCAGCCTAGTCCAGTCCCGTGAAACCCTGTCTAACCCTCCCGTTGGCTCCACAGCCATGATTTTCATGTGTCTCATCCACCGCAATGAGCCGAGTAACCTTGCCACCTCCTGAACATCCCATCTCCCGGCCAGGATGAGACCCCTGAGCTGGTCACACACCAGCAGTGTCCAGACTCATGACAGCAGCCGATCCCTGAGATGATGGCAGGAGTTTTCATCATTCCCAGCTGTTGCTTGTTTTCCAGACCCAAATTTCTGTGGCCTTCCCCTTGGCTCATTTACCCACCACCCCATCCCTCTCCAAGTGACTGCGTCTTTCCTGGTCACCCTTTGTCCCAGGCTGTTGGGTTGTGAGGACAAGGGAGCGCAAACCAACCTCTCCCCGGGTGCTCTGGCACTTTGCATCTTCCCATGAAGGTCTGCTCCACCTTTTGCTCCTGTTTCTCAGCCCCATCTGTGGAGAGGGGTCCTCAGCGCCTCCCCCAGCCTTCCCCCTCCATCAGAAGCTGGGTGTCACACACAGACCTGCTGTGGAGACCCAGGCTGCAGCCAGAGGGGACCGTCCTGTGCCCCAGGGCATCCTCTGTCCTTCTGTCCCGTGCCCCAGGGCATCCTCTGTCCTTATGTCCCATGCCCCAGGGCATCCTCTGTCCTTCACTCTGTGTCAGACTGTGACAGCAGCTCTGCTCCATGGTGGAGACGGTGGCTGCATCCCAATGAGCTCCTGCTGATTTTATCTCCTTTCGGCTGATGAGGGTTGTTTGTGCAAACACAATTACTTCAGCCGAGGGCTCTCCATGAGTCCAGCCATGTTCTGGGCTGGGCAGGATTTCCCTTGCTGGGATTGCCTCCAGCAGAGCAGGCTGCGTCTGCGACACCGACCGGTCCCTTCGCGCCGAGCAAGAGCCAGGAGGAGCAGGAATACGAGTGCTGAGCGTGCAGGAGCGTGGCTCCCAGCCCACACCTTCCCAAAAAACCACCGGGAATGGCATATCCATGACCAACAGCACAGCCGGGATGGAGTTAAGTTTTTTCACTAGCGGCTGGTGTAGCGCTGTGGTTTGGATTTGGGAGGAGAAACACTTTTCGTAGCGCACTGGTGGGTTTGGTTGTTGCTGGGCGCTCAAGGCCTTTTCTGCTCCTCACATCGCCCCGCCAGCGACGGGCTGGGGGGGCACAAGGAGGTGGGGGGGGACACAGCCAGGACAGCTGACGCCGACTGACCACAGGGACGTTCCACACCATGGGACGTCACGCTCAGGATATAAAGCTGGGGGAAGGAGAAGGAAGCTGGAGGGGGGGGACGACAGGGACGTTCAGAGTGATGGCATTTGTCTTCCCAAGTCACCGTTACGCGTGATGGAGCCCCACTTCCCTGGGGAATGGCTGGACACCTGCCCAGCGATGGGAAGGAGTCAATTAATTCCCTGTTTTGCTTCCAGGCTTTGAGAGCACGGAGTCTGCTTTTCCCCTAGTTTTATTTGCTGCCCTGCACTGACCCTCGCCCCTCGCAGCACTGTGCCCTCTTCCCCTGTCCCTCAGCAGACAGAGAGGAGCCTGGAAGCCTAAATCCAACTGCTCTAATACTTTTGTCTTGAACTTTCCCCCCCTCCCTCCTGAAGTCTCTGTTAAAAAGCAGACGCCTGGGGGAATCACTACGTGAGGAGCTTCCCGCTCTGCCCTCACTTCTTGGAAGGGTTTCAGAGCTGGAGGGTATCCTTCTGCCAGAGATTTTGCCTCTTACAACAACAAAAAAAAAAGAAAGCTGGATGAGCCTCAGGGAAAACTTGGGACGAGTTCCCGGAGGCACATGGAAGATGCTGGCATTCGGAAGTATTGATCCTGATGCACTTCGGAGCAGGGATTTAATACCGCGCCGCAGCCGGCACAGGCACTGCCCCAGCAGAGCACCAGGAAGGGTGGTCCGGGCTTTGGGATACGCTGAACTAATTGCACCGTGGAGACGGCAAGGGAACTCGTGCTGCCTGGACTTGATAATTAAATGAGGTTCAGCCTTTGCATTATCTCACCACTCGGCCAAGCGTTTTTGAAAGAAAAAAAAGCGGAGTGTTCCTCTAATCAAAAATCCATTCACCTATGAAAAGCAATAAATCTCAGAAAGGGATCTAAGCACTTTTTTTTAGTGCTGACGAAGTGATATTGTAAAATACTGCAGTGGTTGCACTGGGTAAAACCCTGTGGCACGGAATGACTGTTTTTGTCTTTGAGGACAGTGACTGCAAACGCACACTTGGATGCATCAGTTCAAGGCAAAAATAGTTGCCCACGGCTCAATGAAAACCATTCTTTATTCATGCAGGTTTCACCCATTAAAGATTTTAATTTAACTGCCAATGGCAATTAACAAAAATTAACTCCCGAGTTATTGGGAGCCTGGGTTGCAGCAAGGGCTGCTTCAGAAGGGCTGGAGGACTCAGGAAATCTTCTTGCCTCCCCCTGGTCTGAAGGCAACGTCCTAAGCCACCACCGACTGCCAAGGAGTGAGGTCAGATACACCCACTCCATTTCTTAATGCCCTGAGACTGGCAGGGCTCGCGGCGCGCTCCCATCCCCTTTCCTGGAAAGTACCGAGCATCCACCTGAACCTCCCTTCCAAGGGCTGAGGACACATTTCTCAACGTGCTTGGGTGACAGCGAAGGAAGAGAGTGTCCTTTCCAGGGCTCATCCAGAGCTCTCAGGAGCAGCTGACTCCTCCGTAATGGCAGCTGATCAAGCAGAGAATTGCACCTCATTACTCTTCCCTGAGAGCCAAGTTCAGCTTTGCAAAGCTATTATGGATAACATGAATGATGCTTTACAGTTGACCTGCTCTTTGGTGTCTGCAAGTGCTGTGACCCCGCCCTGCGCAGCCCCAGCAGCTTCCAAGAGCTCCCTGAACCGCTATGGAGAGGGGAGGAGAGGAACCATGGTCCTCCAGACACTCCAGCACCTGCAGAGTTCATGACCACATCATATCCAGGTCCTCTGCAGAGCAGGGACCGCAATAGTCACAGTCAGTCCTGGAGAGGACCAAGTCATGGCAGGGAAAGGCCATGGGGATACGGTTCCTAGGCCGTATCTTGGAGAATGAACAGGCAAGTACAGTGCAGAGAGATGACCAGCTGCTGTGGGCCCCAAGATTGCACATTCCCCATCTGGTTGCATCGCATAAGATAGAAGCATCCCAAAGGTCTTTGCTCCCAGAGGCTGCTGCTGCCACAACTTCTGCCTGAGAGACACACGTAGTCTCAAGAAAATCCAGGATGGATGTGTCACCAGCTGGGCTTTGTGTCACCAGCTGTGGCTTTGTTGGCTGGCATTGGTCAGTAGACTGTTGATAATGGACTACTGAGATCTCCTACTTGATCATCTAAGTTTGACCAACTTGGTCCACATAATTCTCTTGAAGACAAACTGCTCCACTGCTGGTAACCAAAAGAAAGAGCCCAAGGGCTCATGTAAGTGCCTGACCCAAGGCTGGGATGCAAATTTGGAGCTGTGACCAGAAAAAGACCAAGCTTTAAGCAAATATTTGCTGTCTTTTGAAGCAGACCGTCCTTTGGGAAAAAGATCCCTTGGACGCCGCACAGCCAAAGGCGAAGAAGCCCCTCCTGCACCCCCAGAAGGTGTCCAGAGAAGGGACTCCACTCTCCTCACCGAGAAGCGATGCCAAGGGCTTGGCCAGGTTATTGACAGCTGCTGGGTTAAGTGCCCAAATCCACAGCTAAGGAATGCTATTGATGTTGCAAGGTCAAGCCACTTGAAAGCTGGGATTTGCCAGACAGAAGGTTGTCTCAGCCACTTTAATTAGCCCCCCTTCTGCAACAGCATTATGATACAGCAATTAATGGCAAAATCACTCACTATTTCTTCCTGTGCCTGGGCAGCTGTTCAATGGCTCTGCTTATTTTCTTTTTTCAGTGTTTGGCCTTGCTGTTCCGTGTGCTGCATCCAGCCCTGTTTGGACTACAAGGCTGTGAAACCCCTTGCCATTGCTATGGTGGACCCGAGCTCCAGGATTGCTGAAGAATCGCACCCACACGCCCCCCCCCCCCCCCCGCCCAGCACAGAGGGTGAGGAGAGACAGGGGGTTGGGGGGAATTTGTTACTGGTTTCAGTCTCATCTCATCAAGATGCATGAACTGACATTTTCCTCCCATGGACAAAAGTGGGGCAATGAAGAGGTAATCATCGTCAGCCTGTCTTGTTTCAGCTTCTGTTCTAAAAGACAGAGGTTTTCTTTGCAACAAGAAGGAAACATAAGTTTCCTCTGATTTCATTCAAGCCAAACTTTTCCTTCCCAAAAGACAAAACGTACCCTGCGGTAGCTCCACAGCAAGCTCTTGTTAACAGGTAGAGTTGGCGCAGTGACAAGCAATCAGGGTACAAGTTTACAACAGAAGCCACTGGGCAACTCTGGCTCTACAAGAGACAGGAAAATGAGGGAAAACCTGGTCTTTTTAGCCTAAATCTGGTTCAGGGGACTGCTGAGGAAGACAGAGCTGCAGGAGCCCTGTTGAATGCGCCACATTGCGCATGCCACGTTGCACGATGGAGCTGCTGAAGTCCCTGAAATAGCAGCTCTGCTCCTCCGGAGATGGGAGGTGGCTTTCATCCTCCTTCCCCTCATCGGATGGTCAAGAACCTTCTCATTTCCAGCTCTGTTGTGTCCCACCCAGGTCCACACATGGATTCACAGACCTGCTGGTCACCAGGGACCTTCCCCGCTTGTGTGGCACCGGCTGAGACCCACCATATGCCCACGGGCAGGACGGGGAGCAGGGCTGGAAATACCCGGCTACGGTGGTGCTGTGGGGCAGGGAGAGAACGCGCCTGCTTCCCTCTAATTAGTGTGAATCATTAAATAAAATGTCCCCTTCCTGACTTCAGCATGTGTTAGTGAAATAGCTCTATCAAAGCCGCCTTGTCAGGGGACAAGAAGTATCTTTCTGCTGGGATTATACAGCCGTGGAATTATCCCTTGCCTTTGACAAGATCAATTAATTACTTCAAAGTCATTTGCAGTAATAAATTAACTTCTCTTCTTTCCTCCCCGTTAAGCTGGAGTGTAGCTGCTGAGCAAATAGCGGTATCTGGGCAGGCACACAGTGCCCAGCTTGTCACCCCCGTGGTCAGGCTCTGAAGGAGACGAAGGCTGAATTTTGCTCCTTGGGGGTCTCTGCTGGGGTCTCTCAGCTCCCTGACCGGCCACACTGCAGCTCTGCCGTCCTGATCACCTCCGGGGTCTCTCTGCCCCTCATTGTCACAGCCATGGATGCACACATGCTCTCCGCCACCACCCCGAACAGGCATCTTCAAGCCATTCACGTCTTGCAGCCCAACTCATTCATGCAGATGGCATTTACCTCCCCATTTCTACTCAGACACTGGATCAAACGCTCAGCACCAGTTAGATCAGCCCCAAAGTGTCCCAGCACTCCTCCCGGAGGTGACAGGCAAGGGTCCTTGCCTGGGGAATCTGTCTTGTGAATACTGGGTAGAGGGTGAGAGGCTGGAAGGACTCCAGAGGAGGGTGAGAAGGGGAACGAGGTCCTGGAGCAAAGTTTCTGGGGGCCAGGAAACACAGACAAACATAAGGAGGGCACACAGACTTTGAGTCCCAGGGAGAAGACTCTTGAGGTCTCTTCAGACAGGCCACTAACAGGGGGAACTAGGAGCTGAAGTGAGATCAACAGAGGGGGAACACACCTATGACCGCAGACAACCAACCTCTGAAACAAATTCCTACAACTTTCAGTGAAAACCAGACATTTTCTAGTTCAGCCAGGGTGGCTTTACCAGCGGTTTTCTGACAGACATGCTGGTGAATGAGAAAGAGTGAATCATAGAATCATTTAGGTTGGAAAAGAGCCTTGAGATCATGCACAGCTGCTCCCGTCCAGCCCCATGCCCGATGGAGTATTCCATGGGTGTCTCCTGCCCCTTGTGTCTTGGCTGTGCGGAGGCAGGAAGACCCCTGGAGGACATGGGCACAGTCCAGGCAACACCTGGGCAACATCAACCAAGGTCCAGGTTTTGGTCCCACCAGCCACGTGAGGACAGCCCTGGTGACTGGCTCTGTCAGACACTCGTTGGCAGCAACGGCACCGTCAATCCTGCAGCTTTCTGCTTGCTCTTTTCTTGCCATGCATCTACACAAGCAGATTTCATGCCCAGGCTAAGACAGGCTGTGTCCTTGACCCATCCTTGAAGGTACTGTCCACTCGGGGAGACCCATCTGCCTGGCTCTGGAAATGGTTGTGTCAAACCCAGGCCCAGACTACAGCAAAGGGAGAAGCACCCGAAAAGCCACATGGTTTTTGACAGATATGTTCGAATGACGTGTCAGCCCAGGTGACGTGGAGGCTCTGGGACACAAATTGTGTTGACACCTTCACTGGGACACATTAATCTGGTCCAAGATAATTCACGCCAAGAGTCTAGTGATAAAGAGAAGCATTCCCCGAGCAGGCTTTTTCTGAAAGAATTTGTCACCATCAATAAATTGCTGGGAGATTTATTTCTGCTAGCCCTAAAACTCCACACAAAGTAATGTGATTTGTTCAAACTCTTTAACATGCTGTTCCCCTTGATTTAAAGTCTGTTGAACTATCTTTATTTTCTTAGCACATTATTAATTCAGATTCTGGCTCTGACGTGAAGGAACTGAGATGCCCCTAGAGGCTGTTATTTGGGAATGAAAGGAGGAAAGGGCAGATGGAAGGGCTCAGGCAGCAAAAAAGCAGCTCAGTGTAACTTCAAGCTGGGAATAAGCAAATGTTATCCGCATCTTGCATGTCACTTCTCCATGCCTACATCTTTGACCACATCAAGATAACCCAGCTCCAGAGCTCCCCAGGGGTCTTTCATCCAAGACTACGTAAATGTATTTCACTCTTCTCAACTCTCTGACTTGCAATCTGGGCTCCAAGGCCAGGACACGAAGTGTCTGAGACTTCACTGAACTTAACTGCTGGTGGACAAGAGCCGTCTCCAACCCTTCAGGACAGCTGGCCAGCTTTTGCAAGACACCTGATCAGCCTGTGCACAATCTAATGGACCTTTCCTTCACAGCAGCACCTCCGAGGCCCATGGTGAAGAAGCTTATATGCTTTTAGCTAGGCTCTGTGCCACAAACTATGGTAACATCTCACCAAAACCGCCAGCTCCAATATCCATCTCTGCTGAACCTGGAGCAGCAGGGATGAGAACCTGCGAAACTCTGCAGCCCAGGGTTGGGTCTGGTGTCATCTCCAGCAAAGACCCACAGATAAGCATGGAAACACCCCATAAATGCAAGGAACAAGTCTTCTACCATTTTTGTACAAAACAAGCTAATTTCCACCCTGTGCTGGCTGAGACCAGTGGGTAAATTGCCTCCAGGAACCTTCCTGCCTTTAACCTCCACGTCCCTGAGCAGGGCTGCGTAAAACAACTTCAGCAATTCCTTGGCTGAAAAAAGCTCCCAGTGAACATCTGCTCTGAAAGGCAACAGCCCTTCCCCGTCTCATTAGCCAGTTCCCCAGGAGAAGGAGCAACCTTTGCAGATGCTAAGCTTTTGTTTGCCGTGCCCTGACCGGGAACAAGGCGTCTTGGGCCAACGGGGAGCTGGGGGTCACCCAGCCCCAGGCAACGGGAGCTCCAGCCCTGGATGGGTTCACTCAGCCTCATTAAACTCAGTGGTGAAACCAAGACGCACAGTCAACGCTTCTCTAGATGGGGACTCCGGCTGCCAAACTGGCTCCTCGGGACTGTGCTGGCAGCCTGGAAGAGCGCGAGTACTGCAAGCTCTTCATGCTAATTGCTCAGCTTCAGCCCTTGTGCTCCTCTGTCTTCTTCTGTCTGTATCCTGATACAACCAGCATCTTCCTCCAGGCACAGCAGAGACACTTCTACCACCCAGAAAACCTCATGACCTCTCCTAGTGTTACAGGGAAAAATACTGGTCTAGTGGGGAGCACGTGGGCATTCTCCATGCTACAAGCCAAGTGCTCTTGGTCTCTGACCTGCCCATGCTGCTTCATCATCCTGTCTATCAAGTTAGGGCTTATCCAGCTTATCCCTGCTGCTCTGGGTTCAGCAGAGATGGATATTGGAGCTGGCGGTTTTGGTGAGATGTTGCCATAGTTTGTGGCACAAAGCCTAGCTAAAAGCATATAAGCTTCTTCACCATGGGCCTCGGAGGTGCTGCTGTGAAGGAAAGGTCCATTAGATTGTGCACAGGCTGATCAGGTGTCTTGCAAAAGCTGGCCAGCTGTCCTGAAGGGTTGGAGACGGCTCTTGTCCACCAGCAGTTCCGAGCTCTGAACTATTTATAGAATCATAGAATGGGTTGGGTTGGAAGGGACCTCTAAAGGCCATTCAGTCCAACCCCCCTGCAGTGAGCAGGGACATCGCCAACTAGATCAGGTTGCTCAGAGCCTCATCCAGCCTGGCCTTGGATGTCTCCAGGGATGGGGCCTCCACCCCCTCTCTGGGCAACCTGGGCCAGTGTCTCACCACCCTCAGTGTAAAGAACTTCTTCCTAATGGCTAATATAAACCTGCCCTGCTCTAGTTTAAACCATTGCCCCTCGTCCTATCGCTACATGCCCTTGCGAACAGCCCCTCCCCAGCTTTCCTGTAGGAAAAGTGTTATCCTCAAAGTGTTACAAGTGTCATCCTCAAACACTTAACAGCCATGCCAGAACGAGAAGTGCAGCCACATCAGTGGGGAGGCAAAGCCACCTCTGGTGGGGATCAACCCCCGTGCAGTGCCTGTTGGCCCTCCTGATGCTTCACCGGTGCCATCGCTCTCACAGCTCATCCAGCTCTCAGCCTGGAGGCTCCCACAGCATCCCGGCTCCGCAAGCAAGCCCGTGGCCAGTGTAGGTTGCCATGGCACCCGCAAGGTATCTTAACTGCATTGACATTAACCGCAAGGTTACGGCACAGCTCTTCTAATCATGCCGCTGGTCGTCAATGCCTGGCTACGGCCCGGCACAGCTCCCGGGCAGAGGGAAGGTGCTCAGATCTCCATATACTTTACTCTGCCTTAACAGCGAGCAGAGCTCAGCATGGGATCACTGCCACCTCCCTCACTAGATTTATTTTTTTAATTTTTTTTTTCCCTTAAATCACTGATTCATATCCTCAGTCTTAATTGCATCATAACCCAGTTTTGTCTGGGAATCTATTCCAGGAGCAGGAGGGTGCCTAATATAAAGATACTGGAGGGACTGCATCTCCCAGAGGTGCAGGCATCATCACAGTGAGGGCTGGCACCAGCAGAATGTGTCTATCAAAGTATCGTCGTGCAAAAGGGCCTTGATACGTACAGCAACATGCTCGAGGAGCTAAGGAACAACCCCAATATTCCCCAGCATTCCCCGGTTCTCCTGAGCATGATGGTTCTGCTCCTGTGGGGCTCCTGTACTCAGCACTGGTGAGGGCACACCTTGAGTATTGTGTCCTGTTTTGGGCACCCCAATATGAACGAGATCTCGAGGTGCTGGAGCGAGGGCAGAGGAGGGCAACGAAGCTGGGGAAGGGCCTGGAGAATAAATCTTATGAGGAGCGATTGAAGGAGCTGGAACTGTTTGGTTTGAGGAAGAGGGAGGCTGAGGGGAGACCTCATCCCTCTCTACAACTACTTGAAATGACGTTGTAGAGAGGTTGGTGCTGGTCTCTTCTCCCAGGTAATTAGCGATAGAACAAGAGGGAATGGCTTCAAGCTGCAACAGGAGAGGTTTAGACTGGACATTAGGAAAAAATTCTTCACAGAATGAGCGGACAGACACTGGAACAGGCTGCCCAGTGGAGTCGCCATCCCTGAATGTGTTTAAGAGTCGTTTAAATGTCGTGCTGGGGGACGTGGTATAGGGGAGAACTTTCTAGGATTGATGGTTGGACTCGATGATCCCAAGGGTCTTTTCCAATCTGAACAATTCTATGATTCCTCGGGATCACCCAGGGGAAACCTCAGGCTCCAACACATCCACCCAACATCTGATGACGATGTCCTGTGGACACCAGAAATAGCAGGGATCTATGGCTCTGTGGGCTGCGGTTCCTTTTCCCAGAAATTCTGCCATACCAATGGGAGAAGAATCAGAGGGTTTGGACTTCAGTGAAAAACTCTTCGACAAAGGGGAGGGAAGCTGGTGCCTTATTTTGCTACAGATTACCTAGAAATCACGGGAGAGGCAAACCTCACTGGCAGATGGACCAGCTGGGTCACGACGGGCACAGATGTCCTGGCTTTGCTGGGTTTCAGAGCGAAGGGCTCCTGTGTTCACCTTAACTGCTCCAGGAGCCTGAGCTGCAGCCAGGGGGACAGTGAAAGGATGCCAATTCAGAGAGAGAGCCAGGCATGGGGCCAGTGGGAGCAGCGTAGTTAAGCTGAGCATCAGTCTGAGAGCTAACACACTGTAATCGGCGGGACTAGATAATCTGTGCCGTGTCTCCCTTGGAAAACCAGTGCTTAAAGTCAGGAATCTGTAGTTGGGATTGCTAATGACTGTGTTGAGCCAGGATATGTGATCGCAGGCTATTGAAGAGATGCCATCCAGAGGGACCTTGGCAGGCTGGAGAGGTGGGCCCATGCCAACCTCATGAAGTTCAACAAGACCAAGTGCAAGGTCCTCCATCTGGGTCGGAGCAATCCCAAGCACCGATACAGGCTGGGCAGTGACTGGCTTGAGAGCAGCACTGAAGAAAAGGACTTGGAGGTGCTGGTGGACAAGAGGCTCAACATGAGCCGTTAGTGTGCACTAGCAGCCCAGAAAGCCAATCGTATCCTGGGCTGCATCAGGAGAAGCGTGGCCAGCAGGGCGAGGGAGGTGATTCTCCCCCTCTACTCCACTCCCGTGAGACCCCACCTGGAGCACTGCATCCAGCTCTGGAGCCCCTACTACAAGAGAGATATGGACGTGCTGGAATGGGGGAGGCCTACAAGAAAGCTGGTGAAGGACTTTTTAAGATGTTGGGTAATGGTAGGACTAGAGGGAATGGATTAAAACTAGAGATGGGACGATTCAGGCTGGACGTTAGGAAGAAGTTCTTCACTGTGAGGGTGGTGAGACGCTGGAACAGGTTGCCCAGAGAGGAGGTGGAAGCCCCATCCCTGGAATTTTTTAAGACCAGGCTGGATGGGGCTCTGAGCAACCTGGTCTAGTGGGAGGTGTCCCTGCCCATGGCAGGGGGGTTGGAACTAGATGATCTTTAAGGTCCCTTCCAACCCTAACAATTCTATGATTCTATGATTACTCTCCTTCTTTTTCTGGAGAACAGCAAATAGAGTTCCTGGACTGAAGAAAGAACAACAAAGACACAAGCAACTACAGAGTCCATATAGTCCCTCTACAACAGCAGCCAAGGTTTCTAAAGTAAGCTGGGAACCAAACAAAGATGTATATGTGAAATAAGAGCAAATGCTGCAGCTTTCACAGAGCATGACCACGCTAGGCAAGCTGACAGTCCTCTTCAATAAGATCACTGTTTATAGAAAGAAATTTCAGTTAATGTCATCTACCAGGATTTCAGCAAAGCACTTGGTATGGTGAGAAATCTCTAGTCAGGCTGGGGGTGATGGTGAACGAAGTAGGATGAGCTGTCATCCAGCAAGGAAGAAGATGTGATGGGGGTTGCTGAAAAGGGAGCGTGGAGAGACATTTCTAATGGAGTTCCTCATGGCCCATTCCTGAAGACTGACTGCATTTGAGTTCTGTTACGGGGCAGACATAACCCAGTAAGAAATTTTCTTGGAAAAAAAATATGGAAGATGGAGTTTGAGAGGCATCATCGAGGCCATGGGAGACTTGGGCATCACTGGAGAGATCATAGGGTCGTCGAGAAGCCTAAGCTATAAAGAAGAGGGGATCTGAAGGACAAGGATAATGAGATGAGAGAAGCAATAGGGGTAAGGCTTTACATGCCCTCATCCGGAAATGTGCGTGCAGGTCCAAAACATCGTGTCAAACAGGGCTGAATGCAGGAAAAGCTGTGCAGGTCATCAATGGGATGTGAACTTTTATGATAGGAGACCAGAAGAGCTCAATCTAGTGAAAAAAACAGCAGAGAGGTAATGACTGCTGTCTGAAAAAAAAAAAACCAAAAAACACCACACTAGAGAAAAAGGAGAAGTGCTGTTAAATATAAAGGCCAAGAGTAGCTCAAGCACACCGTCCTAGGCCGGCAGGGAAATGTCTCAGCTGGAACGGGGCAGCACTCCTCCTCATCCTGAGGACATCCCGACCTGCTGGACATCTGCTCATCAGAACAGATTTTCTGGTGCAGCAGCGGTGGTTACATACAGCTGCTTGTCTGGGCACTGCTGGGTCTCTCTAGGTACCTCCCAAGGCCTGGGAGATGCTGATGCTGGCTGCTACCCAGAATCAAACAGCTTTTGAATCAACCCAACAGACCCATCTAAACCACCTGTAGCAGACAGCAGGTTTGGATGTTCCTATGTTGAGCTGTTTCCCCATTATCCACCCTCAATGTCTGCGAGCAGACGGCACTCCAAACCCATGTCAGCAAAGCTAAGGCACTCAGGAGCATAAAACAGATGCTGAAAACTTTGCTGACAATACTGTAGCAGTGGAAACAAGATGTGGAAGGTCACAGAGGAAAAGAGACAGCCCTAGTTTTGTTCTAGGGCTGGGGATACAAAGCACCTGCAACGCCTGCTTGTCCAGAAGAAGCTGCATCTCTCCTGAGGGTCTGCTAGAACCACAGCGGCATTGCGTTCAAGGATGGCTGCATCTTTACTGGGACCACAGAACTGCACGCACCAGCACAGGGTCAGTCGGCAAGGCCACCATGGGGACACGGGAGTTGTCACCAGGCCATGAGCAGGGCTGCTCTGGGGCCCTCCCTGGTGTTTCCAGCTCTCCTCCCGGGTGGCCAGGGGCAGGTGGAGGACGACAATGAGCATCCCAGTCCCTGGTCGGTTGGGCAAGTTCCCCCTGTGCGCGCTCCATCTGCGCAGCAAGAGTGGCTTGGACAAGAGCCAGCGTGCAGAAAATGAGAAGCAGATGTAATCTCAGCAGAACAGGAACCAGGGGACACAATTAGAATGACTGTCTCAATAATTAAAACACCCTAATGAGCGTGCTGGTAGGGAAGGTCTCTGCCACTACACTGCAGGTGAGGAACTGATGCAGTGCCCTCTCCTCGGGACCCAGACTTGGCATAAGGAGGGCCAAAATCCACTTGCTGAGCTCCCCAGAGCTCTCTAGAAGGATGCCTATCACAGGTCTTCCCTGCCAGTCCTAAAACATGGATTTGCAGTGCAGGAGTCAGGCTTTCAGGCTGCAACCCTAAGCATCCTACAGCAGCGACAGCTTTTTAGGAGAAGAGGGAGAGATGGCTCCATCTCAAGGGAGCACCTTGGCCATGAGAGCAAGAGGGATGTGCAATCAAGGTGATACGAGGAGATTAGCTCCCCACAACACCAATAAAGATGTTCCCACAGGTGGCCCTCTCTGAGCAGGGGAGGACAAGGGGGAGGTGAAACGAGATCCAGGAGCTCAGTGGATGAGTGGATCCAAAGGCAGGAGCAGGACTTGTGTCTGCTCAGCCCACGGCTGAGCTCAGCAAAGGAGAAGGAAACCCACCGAAAGAGGAAGCAAATGCAAAGCCAGGGTTCTCCAAAAGCCCAGCATCACACCCGTGCTGGTTTCCAATTTTCAGGTCCTTCAGGCAAGAAGTACTTGCCAGTTCTCACCATTTCCTTGTACCTCTTGTGATGCCAGAAGTCTCACACCGAGCCTCTGGGGTCACAAAAAGATGAGGGGTTTTTAATAAATAAATAAATAAATAAATAAAAAAAAGCATCACCAGGTCTCAAAGTCCAGCTAGGAATACGAAACAAAGCTGAAGTAGGCCACAAATAAGCACTCAATAGATTGTTTTCCGTATATGTGTATATATATCTCTCTCCAAGTGAATGTCATGAATCTGAAGTTCTTAACCTGCCCCGAGGTAATTCCTCTCCATAGCAGATATTTAAGAATTGTTTTGTTCTTTGAAAACTGCCTGTGCTGTTGGTAACTGAATAATATCCTTAAAACCTACACCTGTACTTAGCCTGAGCTTATTTAGCTTCATCTTTCAGCCCCTGGGCTTAGGTACACCTTTCACAGAACGACAGAATGGTAGGGGTTGGAAGGGAACTCTGGAGATCACCTAGTCCAACCTCCCATGCCAAAGCTGGGGGTAGAACAAGGTGGTTCTCCAGCAAGGTTTTAGTAGCCTGTGGCTAGGACACCTCTGATAACCCAAGCTTTCATTGTCAAGCCTCTTTTCTTCCATAAAGATGGAAGTTTCCCCATCTTCACTCATCAGTCACTTTCTCCACTGAATTTTCTCCGATTTATTAACATCCTTCTGATCAGCCCCGGTGACTAATGGCAGTAAAGTCATAGCCCTACTACTGCTCAAGACTGCAGTTCTCCAGCCAAGGATCTCATTTGAGTGTTAGTCATGGCCGCAGACTGGAAGTCCAGCTCCCATTCAGTATTCACCCTGCTTCCCCAAACCTCTGCCATTTTTAACAAAACACACACCGTTGGCTGGGGGCACCTGCCGAAGGAGCGATCCAGCTCTCTGTATCACTGACCTGCCGTCTTAATTACACACATACGGCTCCCCACGTCTCTACGTCCACCAGCTATTTTTTCCAGAGATCACATTTTGATTTTCTGCCAGGCCATTGATCGCGTAGGAGAAGCAGCCCTGCAGAACCCAGCTGAGTCTTCGGTGCTGGTCTACCCGTGGTTGTTACTTCTCGGACCTATTTCTCACCCTGTATCAATACATTGCACAAATGTCCAGCCCAGAGTAACCACCCAAGCTCTGCTTTTGGTGCCCTTCCAGCAGAGCATCAGCCCAGCCCCTTGAAGTCCATCAGTTTGAAGTCCTCCAGCTGTGAAAGAACCTAACCCTCGCTGCATCCGACAGGTTCTTATGGCAGATACCATGGGATACCTGTGGCATGATGCCATCACCGACTGGGCTAAATCTCACATTTTAGCTAAAATGCAGACAGGAAGGGTTCATCTTCAGCAGTTCCCCCATCATGCCCTGGAAAACAAACTGAGGAGATTTGGGCTGAATAGTGGATGGTGTGGTGGGTGAAAAATTATACGGACCGTCGGGCTCAAAGATCAGTTGTTTAAGCGGAACAGGCAGTTGATTACGAGTGATGTTTTGCACAGGGCAATCTTGGTGCAGATGTGATCTCAAAACCTCAGAAAGCTGGAGGAAAGAACTAGCAGAAACCTCAGCAGATACAAAGTCCTGCCACCGAGCCAGAATAATGCCGTACACCAGGACCAAACAGCTGGGAAGCAGGTCTGCAGCAGAGGACATGGAGGTCCTGGTGGAAGCATTGGCCAGGAGTCAGCTCTATGCCCTTGAGGGGATGAAGGCCAAGTGCTGTATGATGTAGGGGAGGTGTCAGCTGAACCCATCAACCAAAACACGGGTGAAGAGAAGAGCTCCACTGGAGAGTGAAATGAGGGAGCAGTAGAAAGGGCAGAGGGTGCTGGAGCTAAAGGACTAATTTCCAAGAACTCTGACAACCAGTTAAAGCCTCCAGAAGTGCCACTGCCCTGGGACAACGCACAGCAGCACACCTCCCTGTGGCCAGGACCGATTCTCCTGCCCCTTCCAGAAGTCCCAGTCACTTCTTTGCTGGTCAGAGTCCAAGAGGGTGGGAAAAACTGTCTTTTGCAGAAATGGCTTGCACGCAGCAGCTGAAAAACAGGCATCATCTCACATTTCTGATTATCACTTAATAGAAGGAAATGACCGAGTCTGTCTTAAACTGGCAGACGATTACTGGGAATTATTTGATTCCTTTGCTAAACTGGAGCTCTGGCCAGCTCAGAGCCCTTTCCAGGCCCCTCTTTGGGCTACAGACCCCCATATTTTCTGCTCTGGACAACTCTGAATGCGGGAGGAGGTGTAAGGACAGGACAAGAGCACATCTGGGGACAGGGCTGATGTCCTCAGAGACCCCGGTGCAATCAGCCTGATGGGAGGTAAACAGTTCCACATGTAGGTTCCCAGAATGAAACATTCCCATTGTTCACAGGAACAAAACTGGTCCCCTACTTCAGCATTAAACATCATAATAGAATGTTGTATAAAGCAGATCCCTGTCATCTTCATTAACATTCAAAACTGAATGTTTTCATTTAGAAAAGAAAACAGCATTCCCCCCCCGCCCCCCCCCAAAGTTAACGTTCTCCTGTGGAAAATATTGACCCAAACATCAGGATGCTGATGAAAATATTGCCAGAAAATATTCATCCCTAGGGGTCTCGGGAAATTCAGGCCCTCTTCTAGCACTGCCATTCATTCACCGTGTCCTGGAGAAGCCCCTCTAGGTCAGGACTGGGTCCACCAAAGGTGGGGAAGACGTCCTGCAGGTAGGCACCCTTGAGGGGGTCAACCATACAGCACCCCAGGTTAGAAAGGAATGAATTTTCCCTTTTTTCCTCAAAGGTAGCAGAGGCCACCCGTACCAACCCCAACTGCACGTACCTGCGTGGAAGATCTCAGAAAGGGGCCACAGAGACCTTGCCCTGCAGGGACCCAGCTTTGCTTTGGCCTTGTGAACGTGGCCCGTCCCCCTCCCCGTATCGAAAGCTGCGAGTGAATCGTTTGAAGGAGCTGGGTAATGAACTGACATTGAGTAAGCATTCGTTATGGGGAGCATGTGACTCATTACAAATATTTAATGATGAGTTCATCGGAGCAAGACCTGAGCACATCCCTCAAGCTCCCCTCAGAAGAGCTGAGAAGCAGCTCATACCGCCACAGTTCCTCATCCAAATACCCAAATCCACCCACAAGAGCACCTGCAGACTCCAAACACCCCCTGACACCGACACGGAGCTCTCTCTGTATCCACCACGCAGCCTCCATATGCACGCAGGCATGCGACACGTGTGCCATATATACCCCACCTCCACATCCATCCTCTCCTTCCCACACACCCCGATGAGCACACACGCACACTCCGGTATTCCTGCACAGATTTTTACTCCTTGGACAGCCCAGACCAACTCATCTGCCCCCAAATCCTTCATTTGATCCAGGACCCCTGGGTTTTTTTTTCTTTCTGAGCATCTTCCATAAGACTGGACCCTCCAGTCCTTGGGTCTTACATCTCATTCACCCTCCTCTGCATCCCAGCACATCTCACTGCCTCCTCCAGGTCTTTTCCCAACAAGCTGAGGTCTCAGGGATTAGAAAAATGCCTGTTTAGCCTACTTGTCACTCCCACCTTGAAGACAACTTCTTGGATGCTGGGGACTGCTCTCTCTCCAGGACCTTTACACACCATCCATGGCCACGTGCAGCACGGGAGCTTGTAAGTTCAGACGCAGCAGGGGCTGGTGTCCAGGGGACCTTCTGCAGGGAAACAAAGGAGGAAGATGGGGAACAAATCTAGGCATTCTCCACAGTCAGCCTGTGCTGCTCCCTTTTTTTTTTTTTTTTTTGAATTTGCATTTTTCCTCATGTTTTTAACAGCCATTAAAGGAAGATGGGGTACGTGCCTTCAATCAGCACTGATACAGGGATAAATTTATGAGATAACTGCCTAAAAAAAAAAAAAGTATGAGTGTTTATGCTCTGTGCAAACAATACACAGAAATGCTGAGTAATTCTTACAAGAGGGTAAGTAACTGTATTATTGTTAATTAGCAATTAAATGACTTGGTAATTTCTTGCATTTAAATAGTAATGTAAGTACAAACAATGCTGAGCAAATCAGATCTTTAGCATTTAATTACCAGGCTCTTCTATGAATTATTTAGCAAGTGGGCAAATACGCTACTCCCAAGAAATCCATTGCTGCAATTAAGTGATTTTTAGATTATTTCTTTGTCTGGGTTGGTGCCTTGCCTGGCACCATCCATGCGCAACAGCAGCGCCTGGATGTTTCTGGGGATGGTGGAGCTGAATTCCCCAGAAGAACGATCCAGGCTGGCCGTGGGATTGCCCGCCCCAGCCTGCCCAGCACCGCGGGCGGATGGCACTAACAAAAATCACAAGTAGCTACCCTGAGGCTATCCTCAGGAAGGTTCTAAACAAGGAATATCCTGGATTCATGAAAACATCAGGATCTCCCAAAAGCACCTGCCCCCAGCGCTGAATTAAGTCCAAGGATGCTCAGAACAGTCACTTGCTTTGTTAAAATGCAGCTGAAGGGGATTTTCCCAGAACTCCCTCGTTGCCAATCTGCATCTCACTCATATCTAACCTAAATCTCATTAGCTCCAAATTAAACTGATCTCTTCTCATCTTGTCCCAGCAGACGCAAAGAACAATTGATCACTTTATAACAGCTTTATGTGTTGGGAAGAGTTCACTCCCTTTCCTTGCTAATCAAATTCAGCTCATTCCGTCAGCCCTCCTGGTCCTTCTTAACTCTCTCAAGTCTCCAGCTTTCTCCGGTGGGTTGGGAGGAACGTTGGGAACGCACAGGGCTCTGCAGAGGGATGTATCTCAGGCAGGGAACCAGCCCGCCCAGGAAAAACTCTGCCAAGGATTCCTCTTCCCATCCTTCTACATTGCTTCTCAGTTTCGGAGCTTATTTCTCAGATCTGGTGGAATGTGGGACAACCCAAGAAGATTAGAGCAAGAGGAGCATCTCATCCCACCCCAACCCCATCCCACCCCATCCCGCACTGATCCTGCTTGGTGGAAGGGCGCTGACTCTGCTTTCCCCGGGACGTGGCCAGGGCTGGGTTGCAGGACACCATGCAGGAGAGACGGTTCCTCCTGAGGGCAGTCAGAGGGGAAAAGTTGGAACCCGGCAGTCTGCTCCGGGCCCGAAATCAGATCATTTCTCCTCCTGCTCAGATCATAGCATCACCACCAAGCCCCAGCACTTGCCAGGCAGTATGTTCAACTGCAGCTCAGGATTCAGAGGGAAATAAATAACATTAACAGAGACAGCCTTAAATTAAAGCATTGCCCCCCTCAGGTGGTACCCCCTCAGCCCTGCGCATCAGCACATGCTTCCAAATCAGCAAACATCTCCTTGAGGACTTGAATTATTCAAGCCATTTTGGCAAGATAGCTCACGCTTTGCCCAAAGATGCTCCATGTATCCGTTCTGGCAATGGCAGCGTGTGAAAACCATCCCCTTTCACTGCTCTGGGCTTCCCGTCCGCCAGCGGGCAAGAGCACGCAGGAGAAGGAACTAGGAGGGATGGCACGGGATGCTCTTCCTAGCAAGGGCTGGGCCTTCTCGCCCCTGAGCTCAGCCCAAGGTAATAGCAAAAACAAGGGCTGTGGCAGAGCAAGTTTCCGGGGAGTTTTTTTGTGATTCCTTTGCTCAGCAACAAGGAACTGTGTCCAGTTCTGGGCTCCCCGGTTCCAGAAGGACGGGGAACTGCTGGAGGGGGGACAGCAAAGGGCTGCCGAGATGCTGAGGGGATGGAACACCTCTGTGATGGAGAAAGGCTGAGGGATTTGGGTCTCTTCAGTCTGGAAACAAGACGACTGAGGGGGGATCTTATCAACGCTTATAAATACTGAAAGGGGGGTGTCAGGAGGATGGGGCCAGGCTCTTCTCAGTGGTGCCCAGCGACAGGACAAGGGGTAACGGGCACAAACTTGACCATGGGAAGTTCCATCTCAACCTGAGGAGGAACTTCTTTGCTGTGAGGGTGGCAGAGCCCTGGCACAGGCTGCCCAGAGAGGTGGGGGAGTCTCTGTCTCTGGAGACATTCCAACCCGCCTGGACGCGTTCCTGTGCCCCCTGCTGTGGGTGACCCTGCTGTGGCCGGGGGTTGGAGGAGATGACCTCCAGAGGTCCCTGCCAACCCCAACATTCTGTGATTGTGTGAACCCGGGACTGGAAGGGACCCAGAAGCCAGCCAGCCTAGCCCGCTGCAATCAGAGGTTGTACAAATCCTTCCAGATATGGATCCTGCTTTGTTAAACCCGGCTCAGCCTCTACTCACCGAGGCTGTTCCAAAACCCATTGTTTGGATGGGCTGGTTTCCAGCCAGAATGTGTTGATAGCAAGGTTGTGATCCTTGCTCTTCCACCAGCATCTGGCATTGCCTGCCCTTGGCCGTTATACCCCTGCCCATTGAAGATGGTGGTCAGACACTTTTTTGTCTTCAATTCACTAAAGAAAATTTCTTCTGTCCTGGGACTGGCTCTCCTCAACCCTAGTCTCACAGACCACTCTGTCTCCTGCCTGTGCTGTCCTACATCATTTTGGTTTTTGCTGTAACACCCAGAGCTCCACAGAGCCTGCAGGGGGTAGTGCTGGGTCCAAGAGCCAAGCCTGCAGGAGCCACACCAATATCCCAGCCCAGGGTTGCTGCTGGCCCTTCTGGCCCTTCCTGTGAGCAGGCACCAGGAGGAGGAAGGAACATGCCCTGGCAAGGGCTGTTCAACATCTGTCCTTGTGATAAGGACCACAGCAGCTCAGGTCCACCACATTGTAGCTAAGAAGTCCCCATCGTCCACCCAAGCCATGATCTGGCCTCTATTGGCATCTAAACAGTATCTGAAACGTCTCCTGGGGCTCCTGACATCTAAAGAGCAGACACTCATGACCATTCCCCACCCTGCCCACACTAGGCTCATCCCACCATTTCTCTTGGGTGTGGTGGGGGATGAACATCCACAGCTCAGGACATACATGGCTGCAGCCCACCCGCTCCTGCTGACATCTTCAGGCGGCCAAGCCATAACCCAACCTGGGGAGCTCGTTGTGGTGCTGGGGAACTCATCTGTAGCTCACCTCCTGTATCCAACTCCTGGACCCTGGGCTGCATCAGAAAGGGCACAGCCAGGAGGTAAAGGGAGGCAACTGCTGAACAGAGAGGAACACTCATGACACCGCATATGGGCACTGTGTCCCATCAACCCTTGGTTGAACCCAGGACTCTTGGTATTAAGATCACAAAGCTCCTGCTCTCTGAATGAGAAGTCCAGCCCTGCTGCTGGCTCACAGACCTGTTCAGAACTTCTCCACTGGGCAGGACTATCCCATCCATTCCAACGGGGACAGTTCTGGCTTCAGCCCAGCTCCAAGTGGCTCCTGCCAAACTCAGAAGGTAGCGAGAAGAGAAGAAAAGAGCAGTCAGGAAGGGGCAGGTCTGGAGGGGGCACAGCAGACAAACTGCATAGCCAGTGCCCTACAAAGAAGCCAGATGATGGAGGAACATATTAAGAGCTTCCTCTGCCATGGGATTGACAAGTGGTCTCCAACCCAGCATCCCCACACGATAATAAATCCAAAAGGAGAATGAAATTTTCAGATGCCAACATGGGGTAATTGCTCTCATTAAGGAACATCACAGGAAAAAAAGCAAACACCCTGCCTTTGGCAGTTGAATACCCTCCACCCATAGAGTTCAGAGGCAAACGGAAGCAGGAGAGGGAGGGGAGAAAAGTGAAGGCAAAACCTTGCTGGAATTGCGCTACCTCTTCCACAAAGCATCACAACTGTTAACAGACCTGCACAGTTTGGGTGTGGGGGCTGCCCAGACAAACTCCCTGCAGTCCCCTGGAAGAGTTTTAACTTGGAGAACATCCCTCCAAATTTTTGCAGGCAGGTGCATGACATTGCAGGACCAAGCAGAAGACCCAGGGAGCTGAGGCAACCAACAGTAGCGAGCCCAGAACAGAGCTCCTCCTCCGCAGCCTCAAAACCTCTCCCGTCAGCTGAGATGAGCTGATAAAAATGCAGATCGATTCCAGGGCCAGGTCTTCAGCTCGTGTAAATCAATGCTGTTCCCATGACTGGAGCAGATTGCTACTAACTCAAAGTAATGTTATCTACCATCAGTAGCAGGAGACACAGAGTTGCAGGGAAACAGGGTATCCCATTTCGGCTTCCCTTAGGGAAGGTGCTAATCAAATCTCACTTCTGCCACACTGCCCAGCAGCTGAAGCCCTCCTCAAGCCCAACCTGTACTTCAAGAAGCCACGCAGACAAAGGAACTGGGAGCTGCTGCGTGGGTCAAGGCGGCTGCCCTGGGGTTGTTGAGCCTCTTGAGTCTAACTGGATCCAGAGCCTGCTCCAGGGATGGGCTGGGGGTGGACACAGCTGATGTATAGCACGAGAAACCAGCTGCAAGATGTACGGAACTAAGGCAACCATGAACCTGCTACAGACACAGCACTGCCCTGGATCACAGCAAGGGCTTGAGCAGATCGCTCTGACCCATCATCATCATCTCCCTACCCCCGGCTGTAGCCAACGCTGCCCATGACTTCTCCAGTGTATGACACCATGGCCAAGGAGGCACCTGTGCTGGAATGGTGGGATGAGGACAAGAGGACATCCGGGCTAAACCCTCCTGGGTGATGGTTTTTAGTGCTCATGGAGGCCCAGGACCTTGCTTTTGTCATCCACTGGCTACAGTCACTCAGATATCAACTCAGCACAGGGCAAACCTCTCCAATCCCTACTGTGAACATAGTCAGCAGTACAAAAGACAGCCCCGATGCTTGATGCTGCCTGCTCTAGTCATCTGCTGTTGGCCGATATTTTGGTGCTAATGAACCCTGGGGATCTTCTAGAGGCACCAAAAGGTCACCTTCAGACCAGGAAGTGTTTGCTGGCTCCTATAGATTCAGCCATCCTGCTACCATTGCCAAAGAAAGCCTTACAAGTGAGTCAGCCCCCCCTGCCCTAGAGCTGGTAGGAGACTGTCAAGACGTTAATTTGCAGATACTTGTTGGCTGGTGCATGAGGTGCTGCACAATTCCCCGGACCCCCACCAGAGCCCTCCTGCCTCCCTCAAGGTCAGCGCAGCTGAGACAGTTCAGCCAAGCCAGCTCACGCCGAAGCCAAGGGGACACAAGGCTCTTCACTGCAAAACCCAGGGTTTCAGAAGGGACCCGGCCCTTCCCCAGGCTGGTACCCAGAGCATTGGCACCAGGAATATCTCACCCAGGTGCCACAGACGGCAGTTCTGCAGCCCGCTCCTGCTCTCACGGCCGGACTCTGCAGCTCTGGACTTCAGCATGTAAAATCAGGGGGAAACAAGACCACGCTGCCCTCCTCTCAGGGGTAGGGACACTGGCTTGGGGGACCAGAGCAACAGTATCACCCCTGCCGCTCAGCGTTGGGATCGCTGAAGCCCTCTCTCACCTGGGTCACAAGATGGGGACCCCCATGTCAGGCCACCTACAGACCCCCAGCAGATACAGGCTGTCCACGTCGGGAGCCCGGGCTCACCCGAATCGCATCAGGCACCCTGCCCCGAGCCAACATGTGTCGCAGAGCGGCCAAAGGTGCTTAGCTCCTGCCTGATGTTTCCTTCTGTGCGGGGTTCACCACCCGGAGCCCTTTGCCAAAGTTCAACACTCACTTTGCAGCAGGTCATGCTGCTTTTGATCCCGAGTCCTGTGACGGCTGCCATTTCCCACCAGGGAGGGGAAATTCAGGATCAGTCTCGTATTCCTGATGGATGAAACTCTGGGGCTGGGCACGAGGTGGAGTGGGAGGGAAGGAGCATCCTCAGAACTAGAGCCTCAGGCAACAGAGAGACCCCAAATCCTTCCAGCCCACTGCTGAAACGCTTTTCTCCTCCCGCATCCCCTGTGCCAGCCTTATTCTGCGTGCGCAGAGCAGGAACAACAGGCAGGACACCTACAAACCGTGGGTCCTGCTGAAGAAGGGCCGTGCTCATGGGGACCTGTGTCCCATCCGCCCACCAGCTTTGGGCTGCAACTGGTTGGGTTGCCACCGAGCTCAGCTGCGGCGCAGAGCCAGGTATCTAAGCTCACAGGGCAGCTCTGGTCCTGTCTGTTCTCCCCTTGCTAATTGTACAAGGGCCCTCGTGCCAGGACACATTGTGCCATCTCAATGCCAAGGGCTTGTCATCGCTTCTGGATTTGCTTCCCTGCCACGTGAGAGCCGAGAAATGCATCCCCACGCTCATTCCTGGAAGCCAGTCGGTGTCCCAGGAAGGGTGGCTGATGCGAGTCCTCTGGCAAGACTGCTCGTGCTGGAAAAGGGAATCGCAGCCCAGAGACACATGGCCTCTGCCCCAAACCCTGGCACCTCCAGGGAAGAACATCCCTTGGTTGATGGGGATGAGGTTGTCTCCCCTGTGACCAGCTGAGCTCTCCAGGGAGAGTTACTGATCCCCCACTTGGCTCCAGAGTCTCCACTCTCATTTACACCAACCCCACCAAGCAAAGACAGGGTCTACTGGCATAACTGCACCCACAGCAGCAGCTCTCAGTCACCATCCACCTCCTCAGTGGGTTTATTGGAGGAGCTGACACTTCCAACAAGCCGTGGTTACATCCCGTTTATTCCTGATCTGGAATGAAGAGGATCTCGTGGCTGGACAACGACAACAGCTCCCTGCTCCGTGGGCTGTCAGAGACCCTCCTTTGCAGCAGCCCTTGCTCCCCACAGGAGACAGAGCATCACTGACCACTTGTCCCCCTCCCAGAAACATGCCCAGCCCTGGAGAACCTCCTGATCTTTGCTGGAGAAGTGCTCCAAGCTGCCAACACACAATGGAGAAACCAGGGAGAAGGGAACATCTAGCTTGTTGCTGGCCAAAGTTAGAAGGGACAAATGGACACACAAATGGATTTGGGTCTACCCAAGCAGGGGTTAAACTTTGCACCACACTCTTTAAGAGCAGCCCGGGACAGATGGGAACGTGGCTCCCAACCAAACCAGCTCCGTGCTCAGCCGCTGCTCCAAGATAATCTTTCCCCGGGGCTGCAGAGCCAGAGATGGGCAGTGACGTGGTGGCCCCTGCTCTGCACGCTACAGCAGGGATTGACAAGCATTGCATTTGGCCGTGAACCCTATTACGTCCAGACAGCTCTCTCCCTTAAGAGAGCCCGTACCTCTCCCACAACATGGCCCCGCTCACACAGTGAAGAGCGGGAGCAGAGCAGGAGCCAACAGGGCATGGTGTCCAGTACAGCCATGCTAGAAGCAGGGGAGATAATGCAGGGCAGCCCGAGCAGCCTCCATCCTCCCTGCTTTACTCTTCTGGCCACATTATTCCTCTAACTGGCATTTGTCTGTAGGTGGGTCAGGTAAATCCTTTCTCTCATCCTTGCTCTCACCCCTTGTACAGCCACAGCAAGGCTGGACCCTGCTCCCCCCGTCACAGGTACCTCCACCCCAGTGACACGGTGCCCGGATTCGAGCCAAGTGGCCCCGTGGCCCTCTGTCAATGGGAGGAAGGGTTGGTCAATGGGAAGGAGGTCTGGGGCAAGTGGTCCATATCCAGCATGTGGACCAGCATCACTGGATTACAGTGGGGAGGGGGAAACCTGGAGGCTGCTCCAGGCAGACGACAAGGATGAGGGAGGGAAAGGAGAGACCGAGAATATTATAAAATGTAAGACCTTGAAATGGGCAAGGAAGAAGTTGGCCTGCATTGCTCACCCTTCCAGGCCTTAATCCCTTCGTTAGCACACATGCCTGATGCAATTAAAGACAAACTCCCAAATCTGCAATGCAGACCGTCTGCGCCAACAAAGGGTCCGGTGAATTCCTCTCCGCATTAATTGCTATCTCCCAAGCCGAGGAGCATTTCCCATGTTGTCCAGCTCTATGGGGCTGGCCCCCAGCTCCAGCTGCCCCCCGGGCCCAGGGACTGGGCTCTGTGGAGGAGCCCCAAGCCTTGAGGAGAGACAGGAGCAGGCTGGCCAAGCCACAGGGGGTCTCTGGGCCAAGCAGAGCTGGAGCTGGTTACACACCACCAGCAGGAGCAAAGGTGCGGGCAACGAATGCAGAAGGTGTGACCAATGCCAGGAGAGACGGCGTTGTGGTGGGAACGGGCCAGGACAAGTGAAAAAGGTGGTGAGGACAGGGCAGACAGGAGACGGAGCGCTGGGGCTAGTGGGGGTTGATGGTTTCCTTGTCACTTGGTGTCTGCACTCCTGCCATGGTGGCCTGGAGGTCTCTCCATCCTTCTAGATCACCAGCAGGACCCCGTGCTGTGGCTAAGTCTCTAAACACCATGGCAACACAAACAATAAAACAATAAAAAGAGACATACCACAGCAAAAGACAATGGCTTTTTGGGGCAGCCCCATCTGGCCTTAAGAACCTGCAACCCTGCAAGACCCAGAACAACTTGCTGGCAGGTTCATCCCAGCCTGAAGCTCGTGCCCTGACATCTTGCCTCAGCAGCTTCCTACAGTCCCTGCCAGGAGGTGGGAGATGGGTCTAGGTCCCCCTTACCCAACCCACATCCCCCTTAAGCACCTGTGCCAACAACTCTGTCACCTCCACACTTTGTAGAAAACACCAAGAACCTGCAGCCTTTGGCCCTGGCTGGCCCATGGAGGCTCCTCATCCCTCCCAGGTGCCCACCAGCCCAATGGCCAGAGCTGTCTGAGACCATTTATGTCGGCAGGGGCTGGGAACAGAGCGCTGCTGGGCACCCACGGCCCCCGGCAGTGCTGAGATCGTGGGTGTCCAGCAGCAAGGGTGGCCCTGCGTCCACCCCGTTGCGTACGCAGGCAGGAGCAGGAACGTGAACCAGAGGAACAAACCAGGCTGCAGGAAACAGAGAGATGCAGCGAGACAGGGAAAAATCTCTCCCCCAAGACAGAGCGCTGAGGTGGGGGGGTGGGGGGGGTGTTCACAGCGATTTTTCACCTTCGGTCCACAAGCGTTGCCAGAGCTGGCACCACACCAAGACCTCGCGCCCCACAAGCAGAACCTTCATCCTACGTCCCCCCGAGCTGGGGAGCTGAGCATCCCACCCAGGAGCTCGGCGCCACAGCGGTAATGCAGACGAGGAGGAGGAGGGAACGGCAGAACCACCCCTGCACAGCCGGCGTGTGACCGCACACAAATACATCTACACATCTTTAAGGGTACGCATACCCGCCCGCGTGCCCTGCCCGCCGCTGCTCCGATGTGCACTGAAGAGCCATGAACGGCTCTGCTTCTCCCCGAAGGCTGGGCATTTATCCATTTATTGTTTCTGTTCTGGGCCTATCACTTTCTGGTTTATTATCCCCTTGGATTTATTTCTTTATTTTATTTAATGCATTGAAGAATTGATATGCTGGGAGCGTCGGCACTCGGAGATGCTTGCAGAGCCACCTTGCCAGCTGATGGGCTGCGGTGGCAGGTCTGGTTTGCTGTGGCTGCTGGAGTGGGAGAGCTGAGTGATGGGGACAGGCATCCCGCAAGAATGGGGACAGGCATCCCGCAAGAAGCAGCACCGTCGGGCCACACGTGAAAAGGAGTGATGCCTGTTTTGGAGGCAGCCGGACGGCACAGAGAGGAGGGAGGAACAGTAAAACTTATGGGGAGGAACACCTCCGGTCTCCTTTCTTGGTGAAACAGCCTGCGAGGTAACTGCTGTTTGCAGGGGACCCAGAAGCTTGGAGGTGAAATAGAGGCATTTAGTCTGAGTTAACAAACCAAAGCTGCCATCACTGCAGATCTTGGGTGGGGGGCAATCAAGCAAGCAGGTCCCATAGGATCTGCAGAAGAGGGAAATAAGGCTGCTCAAGATCCATTATGGCATTAAGCCCTGTGTCTTCATCGATCCCCGGAGAGATGCGCTCACTTCTGTGGCTGCACTCCCTGCACCCACTCCCATCCCTCCCGCCTTCCCAGGGAAGCAGCAGCATCTGCTGAAAGGAAAGGACACACCAGGGGAAGAAATATCATGGTTCCTCGTGGGACGTGGAAAGGCCCAGCACAGCAAAAAGCTGTTGTTTGGAGAAGGGCCTGACTGTGCAAAGTCATGCCAAAGGGATGCCTCACCATGTCGTGCAGTGGAGCAGCTCCCACCAGGAGCTCTGAGCCCAGACTGGTCTGGGAAGGTCCTACGTGAAGAGTAGGATACAGCTGAACTTTCAGCAGATATTGCAAACAATAGGGGAGAACCTCGGTTCTCAGATGTACAAGAGGTCAGACAGAGTGTGGTTGACAACCATGAGCTCATGAGCTGCCAGAGCTTGTCCGTTCCCCGGGAGGTGGGCACAGGCCACGAGCCCATACCCAGGGGACCGGTCCAGCTAGCCAAGGGCTACTGCTGCCAGGTGTCAGCCAAGACACACGAAATGTGCATGGAGACAAGGCTCATGGTGAGACTCAGATGCTAGAATAACACTCCCCCAGCGATCTAGCCCTACCCCAGAGCGAGCCACTCTCCAGGTTGGGAGTTAGGAATTTGGCCCTCAATGGGGCTGCTGGCCACCAGCCACCGTATCCTGTAATCCCTCCTGGAAACTCTACACTCTAGCCTAAAACCAGCTTGTTCCTCTCCAAGCAGCGCTCTGGCGGCTGCTCCAGAATCTCAGTGAAGCGCCTGCGGATGAGATCAGCACAGCCCACGCCCAGGACGAGCGTGACAGAAGTGCTGGCATCTCCCGCACCTCCATACTGGCGGCCAGATGGGGAGACCCGGGTCCTGTTGCTCGTGCCCTTCTCCCTTGCAAAGTTGGCACTAAGGTGTGCAGACACCCCTGGCAGACCCCAGCCCACAAGAGTGTGTGGGCAACACCTCCCCGTCTCCTGCAGGCAGGACAGACTCCCACCACCACAGACTCCTGGTCCCACACTGCCGCCCTGTTCCTCCAAAGCCAGCAAGCCCACAGCTCCAACCCTGATCTCCGCTGGGGAGAGAAACAACTGCTTGGAATACATTCCCACAGCCAACATTGTCCCTTTACCCCTCAGCCACTGCCCCAGTGCCAGCTGAAGGGTGACGCTTTGGGACAGCATCGTTAGCAGATGGGGCTGAGCAGGCAGAAAAGAAGCAAGTTGAGACCTGGACCTCACCCCACCTCCTGGACACCGTGGAGCCAAAGAATGGGAGTCCCACCAGTGTGGTACCCATGGCCCTGTTCAGAAGTGGGGCTGAGCATCCCCAGGTCCTCGCTCTCAGAGACCGCACTGCTCCAGGGATGGGCAGGAGAGCGCGTGCTGCCCTAAATCTGGGGCCCCACCAGCACTTTGCCGCCTTCTCTTTCAAAGTGTCCTTGATAGCTCTGTGCCTGTCCCCGCTGCAGCACCACAGCACTCGCCCATCCACCAGGCGGGACGCTCCGGCCCGTGGCATCTGTCAAGAGGAGTCTGAAGAAGACCGTCAGCTCACAGAGGACATTTGGTGGCGTGAATCCCTTCCCAGTTGCAATGTCTCCTTCTTTAGGCTGGAGCCAGTTACACTGCATGCACTGGGAGCAGAGCCTTGGAGTGCAGTAGCTGTGAGCAGCGCTGAGCCACGGCTCCCTCAGCCTCTGGGCGTAAGCGGGGCTGAAGGGTCCCCCAGAACAAGGTCAGGATCCTGATGGCACCACATCCAGAGCTGTGTCAAGCACACGCACTGCCTTGTCATCTTGCGCGTTCAGAGCCCCAGCAGCAAGGGACAGGAGTGTTACTGCAGGTCTGGACACGGCCAAGTTCCTCAAAAAGCCCATCATACCCAAAGGTGCAGGAGACCCCTCACACCCCCAGCGCTGAGGACCCAGACCAGAAGCAGTTCACCCTCAGATCCCACCCAGAGGTGGGGAAAAGCCGGCAGAGCTGCAGCAAACTCATTGCACCCACATCGCTGCAGCTTCCCTTGGAAGGCAGGACGGGACAGACAACTCAACAACGACGAGACCGACAGCAGCCCATGGCCAAAGCACCTCTCTTCTCCCAGACATCCTGCACGTGAGTTGTGACAGCCCGGGGACGTGGGAGGAGAACGGAGCTTGCTTTTGCTCTACAGCCTGCTGATGCTCTTCAGCGGCATTTAGTGCTACGGAGCCCAAACAAGGCTGGAAGAGAAGTTCAGCAAATCATGTCCTGCCTATTTTGGAGCTCCCAGGAGTTGTTTGTTCCTTTCCATGGACTCAAGTGATCGCTCTCTTGTGGGCACAATGATATCTGCTCCAACCCCTTTTGCTCTTCAACGCTTACATTAACTGGGTAATTCAAGCAGCAGCTACGCGTGCTTCCAAACACGGTGGTTTAGAGTACAAAAATCCGCCCCAGAGGAGGTTCTGCCTTGGTGTCTGGGATGTAGAGACCCAGCAGGCACTACACCCTGCCAGGGCAGGAAGAGAAAGGCAAATTGGGGCTCGAGAGGCCATTGATATCCATGGCTCCCTCTGACTCCTGTCCCCAAAAGGGTCCACTGGCTGGAGAGCCTCAAGCAGAGCCAGGACCGGGGACTTCAGGAGTGCTGATCCCTGGAGGCTTGGCCATTTCAGACCCACGTTACCAGTCACTCCTCGGGTCAGGAGGAACGCTACCCTGGCAGGTAGAAGCTTCTCCTTCCACAGGTGCTTCTGCCACAGACCTCGCAGCAGCCTCCCCCGACTCTGCTCCAGGTCCTTGTGCTCCATCTCCTGGCCCCGTGCCCCGGAGCAGCACCCCCCTGCCACCCTCCACCCATCTGGCAGCCCTCTTCATTTATCTTTATGCCTTGATTCCTTCCGTTAAATGGCGCAGCTCTGCACTCAAAGCTGGAAAGAAACAGCCTAATGGCCATTAAGTTCCCCTTCGGAATATTAGATTCAGATCCATCAATTTTACTTTGTAGAGAATATTTGCAGTAAAATCAGAGCAGGTCCCAGGCGCCTGACAGCCCAACAGTGTTTTCTTCCTAAGAGCAGATGCTCGGAAAACACATCGGCGCAGGATTTACTGGCAGTTGGCACCACCAGATAGTTCAGAGCCAGGAGCCAGAGGATGCCACCCGCTTCTGTCACCCATGTCAGCTTCCGTGATGAAGCCACAGAGCCGATAAAACACGTCTGCTGCTCTAACCCGCCGGCTTTCCGGCATCCGCCCACGGCCTGCCATTGCTCCAGCCCTGTCCCTGCCGAGGAAGCGCTGGGCACTGGTCTGCAGCCCACTTCATCCCCACTGAGGACTGGGAAGGCTGCCCCGGCGACGCTGCAGACAGCGCAGCAGAGCCAGCCAACTGCGAGGGGATAAAAAGAGCAGGTTTCTCTGGCTGGAGCACAGCGAGGAAGGCAGCGGGACTTCCCGACATTGCCCAGCCGGTGCCACCTGCAACAGGTTGAGCTCCCGTTGGTGGCAGCAGCCGTCCTCCCCCAGCCCAGGGAGCCGTTGGCAGGCAGACAGCACACTGTGCATCCCCGGAGCGGTGCCAAATCCTTTCCAGGTGGACCTGCCGGTCAGGCATTTTACCCATGCAACGTGTTTACAGCTTGCAGAGGGGATGCCAGGTCTCTGCCTTCCCCTCCTGGAGCCGGAGCCGTGGGGAGCCACCCTGGGCGATGTCCCCCAGAGGGTTCCCTGGATCTCGGGGAAGATCAGACCCTCACCCAAAGATTTGCACATTTCATAGAATCATAGAATTTGCACGTTTGCTGCCTGCAAGGAGGAGCAGTGCTGCTAAAGGCAAGACCAGTGGTAGGAGCACACAGAACCAGCTTCCACCCAGGACAACCGTCCCCACCTCCCGTCCCACGCACCAGCACCACCAGAACCACCACAGACCAAAACCGGAGGCACCTCTGCCACCTCCCAGCTGCCAACCCAAATACCGGCACAATCTTAATGATATTAACAGCCAGGAACACCATCAGATTGATTTTATTTTTCTTTTTTTTTTTTTCTAATCTTGGAGGGTCCTCACCCCCCCTAGCCTCAAACTGTTACTGGGACAGGTCCCCACTGGGCGCAGTGGTTCTGCCCAGCTCCAGGTCCGTGCCCCAGGGTGGCAGGTACCAAACTGGGCAAAGTGATGGGAGGCCTCGAGTGCCTTGTTACGGCATCACAGCCCGAGCTTGGGGTGACGAGGCACTTGCAGCGCCTACGGAGGGGGGGACTTGTCAAATAGATGGAAGCCAGGGTCTGGTCTTTACCACCTCACCGCAAACAAGTCTGCCCTGCCAGCCCGAGGATTTCACCTCCTCTTCTTTTAGGCAGATTTCTGGCAAATAACAACAGCTGGGAGAAAACAGAACATCACCAGGAACAGCAGGAAGGTGAGGGTGGAAGTCAAGTGCTGGGGAGTCTCTAACCACCGTCAAATCCACACCTGCCACCGCTGATAGCTTTTATCCCCATCTTTAACATGAAGCTCTGCACCAAAAACTGTCTCCAGCAAACCCAGTCTTCCCAGCGCCCGGGAGAGCCGAATTCCCTCTGCCATGGGCAGGGCTCACCAACACTCCCAGCGTCGCATGGGGAGTTCCCGCAGCTCCAACTCTTCCCAAGGGGGCCGAGATTTAAATCACACCGGCTCCTTCCTGGGGCTCTTTGGCTTGTCCCTTTGTCCCAAGGCTCTGTGCGATTCTCCCCTGCTTCCCCGCAGACCCACGGCTCCAGAAGGGAGAAATCAGCTCCTTTTAATTCAAAAGTTTCTCAGATCGACACCAGCTCACCGGAACCAGGGGGTGGGCACCCTCCAAGGCCCCTCAGCACAAGGGGGCTTGCACAGACCCCCCCCCCCCCATCGCTTCCTGCTATAAGAACTCTAAAATCAGCAGTTTCGCAGCAACTGCAGAAATTCCCTGTTTTCGACTTCTTCTTCCCCAGAACGCCCATCCCGATTTTCTCATCTAGTAGCGATGTTTCTTCAAAAAAAACCTTTCCCCCCGCCCGCCTCCACCCAAGGGTGTCACAGATCCCCAGGGACACCCCACCTCCCCGGGTCCCCCTTTCTCCGCAGGGTGCCCCGCAGGCGGCCCAGGCCCCTCGGGACTCCGGCTCGGGCGGCGGCTCAGCCCCGGGGGGGGACACACAGACACATTTAGCACCGGGAGCTGTGTGTGTGTGTGTCCCCCCTCCCCGCACCGCCCCTGCGGAGCCGCTGCCGGGCGGCGCCCGGTGCATCCCCGGGGCTCCGCTCAGCCGCCGCCCCGGTGATACCGCACACAAACTTTCCCGGGAGCCCCCCCCCCCCGGTTCTTCCCCCCCCCCCGCCTTTTTCCCCTCGCTCACCTGCGGTCCAGGAGGCGGGCGGGGGCCGAGCCCGCCCCGCAGCTCCCCGAGCCCATCCGTGATCGGCCCCGTTCCCCTTCCCGGCCCCGCTCCACGGCGCAGCCTTTCCCCGGGCCGGGGAGAGAAGCCGCCGCCGGCGCTTGCGGGGCCGGGGTTTGAATTCGTCCAACCCGCCCTGATTGGGCTGCGGAGGGAGGGGGGGGGGGGTGGGGGTGGGGGCCGGGATTGTGTAGGGAGGGAGTGGCGGGGGGGGGGGAGGCGGAGTGTGGATGCGGGAGGTGGAGGGATGCGGGGGGGGGTGGTAGCGGGAGGAGGGGGGGGATGCAGCGGCTGTGGAGGAGGCAGGAGGGTGTGGGGGGGCCATGCGGGGGAGGTGGGGGTGGAGGGGAGGCGTGGGGGGTGGTAGGGGGGGGCGTGGGATAACGTGGGGATGCAGGAAGGTGTGGAGGATGTGGTGCCGGCGGGATGCAGGGGGACGTGGTACCCTGGAGATGCAGGGGCGGGGGAGGGGGGGATGTGGGACCCTGGGGATGCAAGGGGGGTGGGGGGCTGTTGGCGGTGCAGGGGGGGTGTGGTACCCCGGGGATGCAGGGGGTTGCAGGGGGGATGTGGGGGATGTGGTACCCTGGGGATGCAGGGGGTTGCAGGGGGGATGTGGGGGATGTGGTACCCTGGGGATGCAGGTAGTGGGGGGGGGAGGAGGGAGGGGGGAGGGATGCAGGGAGATGTGGTACCCTGAGGATGCAGGGGGTTGCAGGAGGGATGTTGGGGATGTGGTACCACGAGGATGCGGGGGGTGTGGGGGGGATGCAGGGAGATGTTGTTACCCTGGAGATGCAGGGGAGGGGTGGGAGGATATGGGGGACGCAGGGGGGTGTGGTACTCAGGGGATACGGGGGGGGGGGGGGGGGGGGGGTGGTACCATGGGGATACAGGAGGTGTGGGGGTGATGCAGGGAGATGTGGTAGCCTGGGCATGCGGGGGGGGGGGGGGGGGGGGGGGTGTTAGGGGTGCGGGTGGATGTGGTACCCTGGGGATGCAGGGGTTGCAGGGGTGTAGACATGCAGGGGGATGAGGTGCACTGGGGGCTGCAGGGGGGGGTGGGGCATGCGGGGGGATGCAGTACCCCGATGGGTCGTTGGGATGCAGTGGGTGTGGGGAACACGAGGGGACGTGCTCTCATGCGGGCGGGGCGGGGGGGTGATGCAGGGGAATGTGATGTGACAGGGGCCGGGGGCTGCAGGGTGGCAGGGAGGGGGCTGCAGCGGGTGTGGTGCTACAGGAGGACCTCGGGGATGCAGCTGGGGGGGGGGACGCACTGGAGGGAGGAGTAGTGCCATGGGGCTGCGGGTGGGGGGATAAGGTGGCTGCAGGGGCATGTAGTCCTGGGGGGGATGGCCAGGGGGGTGGCAGTGCCATGGGGAGTGAACATGGGGGTGCAGGGGGCAGGCATGGCCTTGTGGGGTGCAGGGATGCAGCGCTGTGGGGATGCTCGGGCGTAGGGATGCAGGGCAGTGTGGTGTCACGAGGGATTGCTGTGGAGACACGGGAGGTGTGGGGGTTACGGAGCAGGGAGCAATGCTGGGGGTGGGGGGATTATGCTTTGAGGACGCAGGAGAATTTTGGTGGTGCAGGGGGGCACAACGAGTGGTGCCGTGGAGAGGATGGTGGCCCTGAGAGAGGGTGCGGGGCAGCAGGGTGCCATGAGAAGGGGTGGCTGGGCAAAGAGGACAGTGCATGGGAGCCACAGAGGACTGTCCTGGGGGTGCCACAGTTTTTGTGGGACCAAAGGGGGTGATGTCGCTGCCAGAGGTCAGAGCAGGGGGGTGTGGGTGGCACCTCTGGGCAGCAGAGGGGTGAGGGAGGAGATACAGCAAGGGGATGGGGTGAGGGAGGAGATACAGCAAGGGGATGCCAGGGAACGGGACCCAGCATTAAAGCAGAGCCCCTCTGGGACAGGCAAGAGGGATCCAGGCCAAGGCCCCACAGGAGTTTTCAGTCGGGATTACACCCCTGACAGATGTCAGCATGGGGGTTACAGCATCACCGCTGCTTGTGCCCAGCGCCAGCTCGCAGCTGGGACCACGCTTTGCTGTCAAAGATTAGCAGAGCTAATGCTGGGGCGCCTCCAGGGGACTTGCGGTGCCAGCACGGGGTGACAGCGGGGACGGGAGGACAGTGATGGAGCTGCCCGTCCTCTCTAGCGGAGTGCCACCACCCTCAGACCATCCCTGCAGCCGAGCTGAGTGGCTGCTGCTGCACCACAGCCATCCCCTGCCTGGATCCGTCCCTCCTGCTCTCCCGAGCGATGCACCAGTGCTGCCTCCCCACGCCAGCCCCGCAGCGGGGCACAGAGAGGGTGACTGTGCCCCCCCTTTTCTCCGCTTCACCCCCAAAGGGGCTTTGAGCTCTGCAGCCTCCTGTGCGTGCTCCGGTCTCCCCTCCCAGCATCTCCTCAGGCTGGAACCTGGCACTTGGACTTTTGTCCTCTGCAGTGGTACAGAATAGAAATACAGGGCAATAATTGTACTACAAATGTATGTATTTTTAAAGCCTATATGAAAAAAAGAGGGGCATTCAAAGGTGCTGGTGGGCAGGATGGGGTCAGCACTCTCCTGATGCTCGGTCCATGCTTGTGGGCCTGTGTGTCCGTGTCCCCCCCCCATACTCATGTTTCTCCTAACGTTCCCCATGGTGGGACCCCCCCCAGCCCCAGCGCCCAGGCGAGCGCTCTCAGCAGTGCTGGGCTCACCGCTGGCAGCAGTGGACAATGCTCCCTCCCACCGGCTCCTTTCCCAGGGGACGCTGGCTCTGGGGACCACGGGGGGGTTGTCCCTGTGGCGCTGGGTGCTGAGAGCCTGGGCTGTGCCCAGGGAAGGTCATTCCATGCAGGACTCTCTGCGAGGCTCCTGATGTTGGCACAGACCTTCCATCAAAGTCCTTTTTCTCTAAGCTCTTTGCTCCTGCAGAGCAGATGAAGCACCCGCTGTGAGCTGGACCTGGGGGGTGTCACCCCTGGTCTGGACAACCCAGCGCAGGGGAACCACAGGAACGTGCACGGATGAACTGGGATGGGGAGGGATTTGGAGCCCTCCCAGACCAGCGCCTGGATGAAGCCACAACCGCAGTGGCAGCAGCTCCCAGGCAGCTCCCACCGCCAGATGCATCACAGCTCCCCAGCCAGTCTCTTCCCCAGCATGGGTCCTGGGCACTCCCCGAAGGATGCTCTGGGACCCAGCAGAGAGGGCACCCTTGGTTTTGGGAGGAGAGACGGGCTGAGCCTTCCTCCCTCGCCCTGCACCGCCCCGCGCAGGTGCAGAGGGTGCAGACGCAGCCCCGGGGTCTGCTTCGAAAGCTGCATCCGCGCCATGGAGGGTCAGAAAATCCCACCGTGCTGCAAAGGAGGTGCCAGGCCAAGCTGGCACTGAGGCCGCAGGCAGGAGTGGCCATCGTGTGTTCAGGGCCGTCATGTGTTGGGACAAAATCACACCCTCCTCCCCTCCTCCGGTTCCTCCTGCATCTCCCAGGCTTTGCAGGGGCTGCACAACCTGCAGGAGATGCAGGGATGATCCATAACAGGCAAACAGCAGAGGCAGGGCCCCGCCGGAGCTGTGCGGCTCCTCTCCCGGCTGTCCTCGAGGGCTGGCTCCTGCTCCCTGCGAGCTCTGGAGCCATCTGAGATCGGTCCCGATCGCACTTTGCCAAGGCCAGGATGAGTCACAGCTGCTACAAAACTCACACCTCCTGCGGGTCCCTGCTGGTTTTACCCAGCCAGCAGACTCTGGCGCATGATATATCCAAGAGAAACCATTTCTGCTGGGATCTGGGCAGCCTTAACCCCTGTCCCCAACACTGGAAGCACCATGAAGAGCCCTGTCTTTTGGAAAACCCTCCAAAGCTCTCAGGGGACTGACCGGCCGCAGAGCTTCTGGTTCTTGCTGGGGCAAGATTTGGGATGCACTGGTGATATTTTCCCCTTAACGCACAGAAGTCTGCAGCTCCTGAAACCCCAGGCGCAGCCCAGCAAAGGTCCCACTGCGCGTATTCCCCCATCCCCTCTCTCATCCTGCCCTGGGGCTGTCAGGACCGGCTTCCAGGAGAGAAGCTGCTGGGCTGCGTGTCCCAAAGCAGGACCTGGGGCAGAAATTCACAGAGTCACAGACCGGTTTGGGTGGGAAGGGACCTTAAAGCCCACCCAGTGCCACCCCCTGCCCTGGGCAGGGACACCTCCCACCAGCCCAGGCTGCTCCAAGCCCCGTCCAACCTGGCCTTGAACCCCTCCAGGGATGGGGCAGCCACAGCTTCTCTGGGCAACCTGGGCCAGGGGCTCACCCCCCTCACGGTAAATTTATGACAGACTTCATATTAAATGGGAAAAGGTGCCCGTCGGTGAGACAGAGACCTTTGCCTCCCAGGCAGCGCGATGCTGAGGGCAAAGATAAGTTTGAAGAAGGTGCTCCCCCCACCCCAGTGCACAGAAAAATTCACCATTTCTGTTTGCTTAAAATTCTCAGCCCTTGCTCTGGGAAGAGCCCGAGTCATCGCATACGGGAGGAGGCTGACAGCATCTAAGAGGCGGGGGGGGGAGGGGTGGGGGTGTGTGGAAAAAAACCCAACCCCAAACGTGGAAAAGTGTTGCTGTGCACCGCTTCGGTGTCTCTATGGTTACGGGAGACGGTGTCAGAGGATGTAAGACGTTACCGGGGAAATCGGACGTGATGGTGTCGATGGAGAACTGCGGGAGCTCATCCTCCGCCGGGGCAGGGTTTGGCTGCTGGGTGCAGACCCACACAGCAACCGGGGAGGGGGGTGGGAAGGGGGGGGGATGGGGGTGATAAAAATAAATGCCAGCCATTTGGAGAGGGAACCATCCCACACACGGGGAGCAAGGGGGGCCTGGCAGGGAAATACGAGTCCCACCCGCTGCCGCAAACGCTTGGCACGTGTTCCCGGGGAAATTTAAGCGTGTGCTGAAAAGCTGCTCCCGCCCGGGCAGTTTATTGCGTAGTCACAGCCCTGGCTGCAATTAGAGCTCGTCAGGGCGTTTGGATCGACCATCGCATCCTTTCCAAAAGCAAACATTGCTGGGAGAGAAAGGATTCTTTCAAAATCCCAGCAGCTTTTCAAGCGTATTTGAAGAAAAGGGTTTCATTCGCTTTCCACTGCATTTGCCTTTCGAAAATTGCAATATTTTGGGATGTTATTCTTTTTTCTCTTTCGAAATATATGTAAATCCCCTCAAATAGTTCCAGTTACCAATCAGTAGTATTGCAGCAGCAGAGGGGAAAATGAATGGAAGCCGTTTGAAAAAGCACCTCAGTTGAAAGCATTCCAGGGAAATACAAGATTTAGATCAAGGACAAAATAAAACTCATGCATCCATCTATTAATCGGGAGTCATTTCTCTATCAAGAGTTGTTTTGAAAACCAGCAGTACAAAAATTACATGGAAGCGTGATGGCTTTGAAGGGCTAAGGCAGAATCCTGCCTCCCCATGGGATTTCCATCCCTCCTCTCCGCTCCCGGGACATCCCTGAGGGTTTTCCCAAAGGTGTCTCCAAGCTTTTTTGCGTCTCATTGCCGACAGATGCCGGCTGCGGCGTGTTCAGCCACACGCTCGGCCCCGCTTCAGATTAGGCATGCTGTGTCAGGATGCTTCTGATTTTGGGCATCTGCCCTCAGACACTTTAACGTGGCTGCGATGTTGGGAAGCGCTGAGGAGCACTTTCCCTCTGGAAAGTAAATTGCTGATGGCATCTGCAGCTGCTGCCCGGATCATAATTCAGTGCTGACAATTGGAGTGTGGCTATTTTTTTTAATGACGTTCTGTGTCTCGGTTGTGCTACCGGCTCTCTGCTGATGCCGTGCCGGAGTCACGGTGGTGACTCCGCAGTTTAAGAGCCTGCAGGTTTAAGGCCTGCACCTTCCGAGCCCCCTCGCACCCCGGGATCCGTCTCCCAGCATCACGGAGCTCAGCCACGTCTGAGCCCGGCGCCGTCCCACCTCCCACCATTCCCCCCTGCTGATGCTTCATTTCAAACAGAACCTTTCAACATGGTATTTCTTCTCCATGCTTTCTGCCCAGGGGAAAGTGTTTTTAAAGCATTTGCCTTAAAGAAACTTAATTTTAATTTTTTATTTTTTTTTTTAAATGTCTATCGTCACAATCAGAAGAATCCACACGTTTCTCGGTAACTCATTCCTCCAACGAGCTCGGCGAAACCCCCCGCTGTTCTCTTCAGCAGCACCCAGGGAGAACTCACAGCACTTTGGGCTGATCTAATAAAGCAGAAGAATCATTGTGGAGTCATTCACCGTGAAAACGGACCCATCTCAGAGGCTTTGGCAGATGGGACGAGCACCTTGAGAGACGGCACAGAACGCTTCTGTTCCACAGACCTGCACCTGGGCCAGGCAGGTACGATCCTGAGATGAAATACACCTCATTCAAAAAAACTTCCACCTCTAATGAACTGTTCTTAAACGAGGTTGATGCATTGGTCTTGGCACGGCACTTTCCTTGTAGCTGTAATTTGGCAGTGAACACTTTGTATGCTAAAGTCTGGAAAGAAACAGCGCTGTGCCAGAAAGCCCAGAGAGGACAATTTCATCTGGCAGCACGGGCTGCATCCCTAATGTCTGCCATTTGATGGAGGAACAGAGGACCAAAGTGCACGGAGGGAGTCACTGGGGACATGTTCAAGACCTATCCTGGTCGTCACATTTCATCAAAATCAAGCAGAAAACTTGGAAACAGCTGAACAAAGTCTTCAGTGAGAAGTGTTTGGTCTGCAAATACACTGTCTAAACTCAAACACAACAGGACCAGCGGGGCAGTGCCCGGAGATACGGCATGGGAAGGTCTGAGATGACAACTTATCCTGCTTCCCCTCAGGCTCTCAAGGCCACCCCTGTGCGTTGACGGTGTCATGGTGCTGGATGCCAGAAGGGACAAGCAGATCATCTACCCTGACCTCCCATATGATGTGGGCCAGGTACATCTCAGGCCCATATCATGATGGGCCAAGACATTTGTTGCCAAAAGCCATCAAATCCAGACCTGAAGATCTCTTTAGCAGGAGAAACTGCTGTTTCCCAAGGACTTTGTCCCTGAATCTAATGGGAGCATTTGTAGAGTCTGTGGGCAGGACAGACAGGAGCAGGCAAGGGACATCCCAGCTCGCTGGGCAGTGAACCCCTGGGGACATCTGGCACAATGCCCTTGGTTGGGTCCAGCACTGCTCTTGGTCTGCAGAGACAGTGCTCCCTGAGGGACAGGTAGCAATGACATGTCCACAAGCCCACCTTGGCACGCTGTGCTCCACAGAGTGACCTTAGCTTTCCAAGAAGGAGACACTTCCCCACTTGGCAAAAAGTGGCTCCTGGCCAGAGCCACGTTGGGTCCTCTGGCCCCATCTCAGACCTCCAACGCCTCCAACTAACCCAGGTACCAGAGAGGTCCATGTCACAACCACTGCACACAAGGGCCCCACTCATAAAAGATGAGGCCACTGGGTCCTCCTCACCTCAATGGCCATGGCACTGGAGAATGGCCAGAGGCCTTCCCAGGGCTCTCCAGGAAGGCAGTGGCCAGGGGATAGCAAACATCTGGGTGGGCAGTGCCTGCACAAGCTCCTCAGTTGTGTAACAGCTCCTACAGAAGGAGGGTGTGTGGGGAGCCCAGGCAGGTCTCCACTGAGCTTTCAGGAGCCAACCCACCAAGACCCCAGCATCAGGTGTGTTCCCACGCCATGGAGGGGCGAGGTGAGGGAAGGAGGACCATGTCCTTGTCCCTGCGCCCCAGGCCAGATGGGACCCATGTGGGACCCCACTGTGGAGCCAGCCCCGCTCCGAACATGCCTGTGTGGGGTGGACCTGTCTCCCCCTGAGGTCCCCGGGGAGGGAGACAAATTGCTTTTTCCCCAACCGAGAGTATTGATTGTGGTCAGGCCCGCGGCTCAGAGCTCGCTAATGAATTGTAATTGGAAAGAAGTTCCACTTTGACATGTTTTATTTTATTTATGTCAGGATTTGCCATGCATTAAGCTAGGGACTCATTAAATTAGCGAGGCAGACAGTTCCCGCCAAGATGGCCTGAGCTGGGCAGACTTCAGCTGGGGACTGGCAGCAGCAGACCCAGGAGAGACGTGGGCTGCAGAGAGACTGGGGGTCCTCCTGCTTCTCCGCTCCCCCCACGTCGTCAGAGGCTCCAAGACTGGCATGGCCAACACTTCTGTGCCACTTCGAACCCTCTGGTTGCCCCAATTATCCCTCGCTCCCCTCGCAGCCCCTTCTTGCAGGGGGAGGACACCAGGACGTGGTCTGCCCTGTCAGAGCCCTCTTCTGCGCCTGGCTCACCAGGGAGGATCCACCTTGCCCCTCCTTCACCTCACGGCTGCTGGCAGCTGCAGTGGCCTCTGGCCTCCAGACAGTCTCTGGGTCCAGACAGGACCTGAATTTATGGTGTTGTGAAAGGCAAATCCAACACAGAAAAAAAATCTCTCCCCATCCAGGCTGCTGCCTCCCTGCCTTGGCCTGGCCTCCTGCCGCTTCCACACAGACCTTCCCTGATGGCCTTCCCCTGCCCCAGAAAGTTCCCCCATCCCTGTATCTTCTCCCTTCTCCCATTCTTTGCCCAGCTTTCTGCCATGTGTCTGGAGTATGAGCCTCTTCCTTCTCCAGAGGGGCCTGGTTTGCCTTCAGGAGGGTGGGAGGAGGAAGTCAGACGCCCCTTCCTCAAGCAGATGTCATACATGATGCAATGATGTCTAGAACTGGGCTGGAGGGTAGCTGGGAGCGCGGTCCCCCACTGGAGTCCCCCCTGCTCCCGTCGGGACAGCAATCCAGCTCCTTGCCCCTTCCTTTCCCTGTGGGTCCCTCAGCATCTCCTTGCAGACCTTCCAGCCCCAGTTCTGGTGTTCCCCATCAGACCCACGGTGTTTCACGTGGTTAAAGCTGGGGAGTGTCCAACTTCTGCTCAGGACCTGCTGGAAAACGCCAGTTTTCTGACCCTACTTAGGATTTCCACAGCACAGGGAACAGCTGCCCTTCTCCAGGGCAACGATACAGTGGAGTTCGGTGTTCAAAGGGTGGGACAGGGACCACGCTGTCCTCTTTATAGAGTATTTGTACATCCCTGAGCCAAGCTGCAGTCTTAGCAAAGCCTGAGGGAAAAAAGAGAGGGAGAGGGAGAGGGAGAGGGAGAGGGAGGGGGAGAGGAGAGGAGAGGAGAGGAGAGGAGAGGAGAGGAGAGGAGAGGAGAGGAGAGGAGAGGAGAGGAGAGGAGAGGAGAGGAGAGGAGAGGAGAGGAGAGGAGAGGAGAGGAGAGGAGAGGAGAGGAGAGGAGAGGAGAGGAGAGGAGAGGAGAGGAGAGGAGAGGAGAGGAGAGGAGAGGAGAGGAGAGGAGAGGAGAGAAGAGAAGAGAAGAGAAGAGAAGAGAAGAGAAGAGAAGAGAAGAGAAGAGAAGAGAAGAGAAGAGAAGAGAAGAGAAGAGAAGAGAAGAGAAGAGAAGAGAAGAGAAGAGAAGAGGAGAGGAGAGGAGAGGAGAGGAGAGGAGAGGAGAGGAGAGGAGAGGAGAGGAGAGGAGAGGAGAGAAGAGAAGAGAAGAGAAGAGAAGAGAAGAGAAGAGAAGAGAAGAGAAGAGAAGAGAAGAGAAGAGAAGAGAAGAGAAGAGAAGAGAAGAGAAGAGAAGAGAAGAGAAGAGAAGAGAAGAGAAGAGAAGAGAAGAGACAAGGAGACGAGAAGACAAGACCAAGAGTAAACAGGCCAGGAGCACTTTCCACATAAGCAACACAGGACCCAAGCCTTAAGACTGATGCTCACCTGAAGGCTGAAAGGGCAGTAGACAGTAAGAAGACAGCTCAGCAGAGCAGGATAAAGCCATGCCTGACCCATGCACACCTCTGCAGCTTGCTGGTCTTCCAGGCTGTGCTGGGACGTGCCTCTCCAGCACCATCCCAGTACCACAAGCTGGGCTGTTGAGAGATTTGCTGGTCTCCAAAAGACCAGAGAGATCTGGCGCTCTGTCCCCTCTCCCAAGATTGCATTGCAGTGCCTGCGCACCTCACTTCCAAGCACCAGTGTAGTCTTGACGTTAACCATGGACTCCAAAGAGGCCATCAGTCACCAAGAGGAACAGGTCAAGTAGACAGAGATGCCACCTGAAATGCCGCCGCAAGTCAAGCTCTCCAAGAACGCAGCTGCTACATAGGAAAGACTCAGGTCAGAATTTTGTCTCTGGGTAAGAGCAAGTACAGCAAAACGGACAACACCGAGGGTCACAGGATAGATTTCCTATCAAGGTCTGCTAATTAATTAATGTCAAAATTAATCAAATCCCTAAATTGGGGCATGAAATATACTTAGTAGAAGATTAGGTGATGGAAAACAGGCTGGTTATTACTGGTATTTGCTATAGAAAATATGCTCCATGCTCCCAGGAAAAAAAGGAGAATATTTTACAGTGTTCATAATGGACATGAGATTTGAGTGAAATACTTGACTTGTAGAATCCGAACCCCGAAGGTAACATTGTAATGCAGACCAAGAAGCCTCCAAACTGAAGGGGGAAAAAAAATGATGAGGGAAATCACAGATTTAAGCAGCGAAAGAAGCACACTGCTGTGTAATGCCGAGGCAGCGAAGTCTGGGAGGACGGTATCAGGTATTGAATCAAAACTACAAAAGCAGGACTTGAAGGAGAAATTAAAACAAGACTACGAAAGCAATCGGAATAACACGGCAGGAATTAAAGAGGGCGTCAAGTGGGGAAGCAACTTGGGTAGAAGCGGTGTCTTCTCTTTTTACTAGTCCAGGCAGATTTCCAACGAGCGTGTATAGAGCACGGGGTTCTGGCTGGTGCTGTGAACAGATGGTACATATGAAGAAATAAATCAGAGGAGGGTGTAAAGTACCTGTAAAATATGCGGAGAGGTGTGGCAGCAGCAGGACCTCACAAGACTTATTAATTGGAATTGGTGGAGAGATGTCTATGTTCAGGGACAATTATACTGAATAAAAATGGAATAATTCTTACAAAATTAGACCAATTCTTCTCGTTAGATCTGGTGCTCGAGTTAATGGCCTGCCTGAAGTTAGTCTGTGGAAGCTGGAAAGAAAATACAGCCACATGGAACTCTTCCAACTAAACCTTAGCTAACACCCTGGGTTCCCATGCATAGGTGAATTAGATGGGGAGGTAAAATAAAACCGTCATCTGCTTTGGTTTCAGGAAAGGAAAAAGCTATTCTGAGGCTGCAAACGTTGAGTCTACTTGAAAAAGGGAACACAGAAAAAAGGAAAACAACGGCAAAGTGCAAAAGCAATATTGCTCATACGCATGTTCTGATCCCTACTAGAGGGTTGGCAGAGAACTCTCTATGAAAAAAACAAAATTATATACTGTTTCAGGACTATTGTAATCCCAACCCAGAAATGGACTTTCTAGAAAGTGCAATGTCTGAATGAGACCTGACAGCTCCAGCTGGGACCTGCTGACTTGGGTGTCAACCAAAGAGACAATATTTTGATGGTTAAAAATATTGACTTTTGATTTGTCTAAAGGGTACAACATTAAACACATTAATTTGTGTTCAGGGCCCACAAATTGTTATCAAAGCCTTAAAAAAGGCAGCCTAAAAAAAAAAGGGGGAAGAGCCCAGTTCCCAGTTCTTTCTGGTTGCACAAAATTACGAACAAAGCACATTAGAAACTGAGGCTGTTGCCTGCTGAAACGTTGTTTAATGGAAGCTTAAAATCAGGCAACCTGGCATAGCCGGTGTGCGTGGAGAAGGGAATGGGCTGGAAGGGAAATAAATTGTAAGAGTCTGCAAGAGATGCAGAAAAGCCACTGGATCAAACTACAGCAACGGGAAATGCAGGGATAAAATCCTGCTCCAAAGATCTACGTGACAAAGGATGGTGCTCTGATGTGATGAGAAATGTTTATCTAGTTACTGAATAACCACCACTATTTAGAGTTCCCTTGGAAGGGGGTGATGGGTATGTGCCCACAGAGCCACTTACCGCAATGGCCTACACACCTTCCAACCAGAACAGGAACCCAGTGTGTGACACGCTCTTACGCCTAGGACAGGAGACAACACAAACCACCACTGTGAGCACCAACTGACCTGCACAGAGAATCACGGAATAGTCAGGGTTGGCAGGGACCTCTGGAGATCATCTCCTCCAACCCCCGGCCACAGCAGGGTCACCCACAGCAGGGGGCACAGGAACGCGTCCAGGCGGGTTGGGAATGTCTCCAGAGACGGAGACTCCCCCACCTCTCTGGGCAGCCTGTGCCAGGGCTCTGCCACCCTCACAGCAAAGAAGTTCCTCCTCAGGTTGAGATGGAACTTTCTATGGCCAAGTTTGTGCCCGTTACCCCTTGTCCTGTCGCTGGGCACCACTGAGAAGAGCCTGGCCCCATCCTCCTGACACCCCCCTTTCAGTATTTATAAGCGTTGATAAGATCCCCCCTCAGTCGTCTTGTTTCCAGCCTGAAGAGACCCAAATCCCTCAGCCTTTCTCCATCACAGAGGTGTTCCATCCCCTCAGCAGCTTGGCAGCCCTTTGCTGTCCCCTCTCCAGCAGTTCCCCGTCCTTCTGGAACCAGGGAGCCCAGAACTGGACACAGTACTCCCCCTGTGGGCTGTGTCCCCTGAGGGTCCCAGGTCCAGTCGCCCTGTGACCAAAGCCAGCTGGGATGTTCAAGGCCAGCTGGGATGGCCAAGGCCAAGGGACGACCATCCCGCACTCACTCAGAGCCTGCTCTGCAGGCAGCTGGGCACAGAGGTCCTGCACAGCATCATCCATCACTGACACATCTTCCTGCAGCAGAGAAACACCCTGTCTGAAAGGCCTCATTAGCATGTAAACAAGCTGCTCCTCCGCACAGCTGGGGCTTCCCTCTCCAGCAGGTCACAACCGCTCATTTCCTTCTAACTACCACAGAAAGCCGGGATGCTCGACCTCCCCCAGTCCTCCCAGATGCGAATCTGAGCACCCATGTGCTCAGGACCGCCAAGGAGCATCAGCTCTCCAGACCCCACTCTGGCCTGGAGAGCAGATTCCTGCTGGAGCCACCCACAGCAGGACACAGCTACGGGAGAGCTGAACCTCCAGGGTCTTCCCATGGGCAGCTGCTCCACATCGGAGAGTGTCCTTGCTCAGCGTTGGCATCTGTGTCCCGGAGCTACCAAAACAGCCTGCTTGCATGAGCATGACATGACAGAGGAGTAGAAGTTCCCAAGATAAGACTTCTTACTCCATACTTCACCCAAGGTCGCACGGCAAACTCAGGGAATAGCCCTCCAAAGGTTCCTCAGGAGAAGAGCTATTCACCAAATCCAACTCACTGCGACGAAGGCTTCTTGCTCGATGCTACAGAGGGAGAAGTTCTGCCCTGATTTTAACCTGCTTCGGCGGGGTGGGACTGTAACCCGCTGGGAAGCTGCTGCCAAGCTGACGTTCCCCATTTCCCCCAGTCTGCAGGCACCACTGAGACGCCAGCCCCTGGATATATGGTGCTCTTGGAGCTATTCCTCTTTGCTGCTGCGTAAACAGGAACACAGGGAAGTGCCAGAGCTACCAGGTGACAGAGCCGATTTCCATGTCCCGTGAGTATTTACCTATTCAAATAAAGCCAAACTACTCCGGCAGGAGATGCTGAACAGAGAAGGAAGCAAATACCGGCGTCATAAAATGGCTGGGGATGGTTTTCTTGGAATTTGTGGAGGAGAGAGTGATGCACACAGTGCTGTCCCTGGAGGTTTGCCACATCCTCCCCCAGGTCTCAGCAGTCCCAGCACCTTCTGGAGAGGTGAGGTCAACCCCCGTCACCTCCAGCAGCACCTGTGGGGACACCCCTGTCACCCACTGTGTCAACTCCCACCATCTGGGAGGCAGGTGAGGGGCTTTGTGGCTGGAGGACCTGCCTTGGATGGCTCTTCCCAGGGATGAGCCAGGCTGGAGCTAACAGAGAAGCATCACTTACGGGTGAGGTGAGGAGGAGACAACCCAAGGAAGGATTCCGGTGAGGAGCTGGGAGGACAGGATCTGGGGCTGGGGGATCGGACACCTACACGGCCAGCCCAGACCATCCCACACCAACGCCTGAAGCCATCTGCCACCCCTGCACATGGTGTGTCACTCTCCGTTTACCAGAAAACCGAGGTTACCCCACTGAGGGAGCCTGGGGGGGACCAGGGAATCATAGAATCATAGGGTTGGAAGGGACCTCTGGAGATCATCTCCTCCAACCCCCGGCCACAGCAGGGTCACCCACAGCAGGGGGCACAGGAACGCGTCCAGGCGGGTTGGGATGTCTCCAGAGACGGAGACTCCCCCACCTCTCTGGGCAGCCTGTGCCAGGGCTCTGCCACCCTCACAGCAAAGAAGTTCCTCCTCGTGTTGAGATGGAACTTCCCATGGTCAAGTTTGTGCCCGTTCCCCCTTGTCCTGTCGCTGGGCACCACTGAGAAGAGCCTGGCCCCATCCTCCTGACACCCCCCTTTCAGTATTTGTAAGCGTTGATAAGATCCCCCCTCAGTCGTCTTGTTTCCAGACTGAAGAGACCCAAATCCCTCAGTTCCTGGAGAAGAGCTCCATGCCTCAAGCTGCACTGTAACGCAGAAAACCCAGGGAGAGAGAGAGATTCACTTTTATTTATAAAAGCAGGCCATGTTATTAATAACGCCTAATGACTGTATTTCTGTATACGGTGCTGTAAATATACACATCGCATTACAGAGCCGGGCAAATTCCCTGCTGCAAATTGCTCACAATTTGCAATCGACTGTGTCTATAATCATGGTGACTGCATGATTCTTGCTTTCAGCGCTGGGAGTCTGGCAGGATAATGAGTGGCTCTGCTAATTGGAGTTCCTTTAACTAGAGTTTCTTGCAGGGGAGAATTGCCCTCAAGGCCAAGCCTTCCCCCTCAGCGACAAGAGACCAGATCTTCGACTGATCAGCCCCATTCTGGCCCCAAACCCCAAGTGATTTTGCCTCAGACCTCTCCGTCCACCTTGCAGGTTTCCCACCCCCCACATGCCTACTGCCGGCCTCCCTCGGCTCGTTAACAAATGGATGTCATTGCTTTGGGATGGCCCCCATCTACCTCCCAATGCTGGGATGCAGCCGATTTTAGAGGACACTCTGTCCACATGAGGACACTGCAGAAACCCCCCGTGTCCTGGCCAAGCTCCACGTGCTGGGTTGTGGTAGGCAACCAGCAGCTGCTTGGGGTGAAACCCAAGCTTAAGGTCATCAAACACAGAATCATATCACAGAATCATGGAATGGTTTGGCTTGGAGGGGACCTTAAAGCCCACCCAGTGCCACCCCCTGCCCTGGGCAGGGACACCTCCCACCAGCCCAGGTTGCTCCAAGCCCCGTCCAACCTGGCCTTGAACCCCTCCAGGGATGGGGCAGCCACAGCTTCTCTGGGCAACCTGGGCCAGGGGCTCACCCCCCTCACAGCAAACAATTTCTTCCCCACATCTCATCTCAATCTCCCCTCTTCCAGTTTAAAACCGTTCCCCCTCATCCCTTGGCTCCCCTCCCTGATCCAGAGTCCCTCCCCAGCTTTCCTGGAGCCCCTTTAGGGCCTGGCAGGGGCTGGAAGGTCTCCCCGGAGCCTTCTCTTCTCCAGGCTGAACCCCCCCAGCTCTCTCAGCCTGTCCCCACAGCAGAGGGGCTCCAGCCCTCCCAGCAGCTCCGGGGCCTCCTCTGGCCCTGCTCCAACAGCTCCATGTCCTTCCTTTGCTGGTCCCTTTTCCAGGGGATGTGGCAGGTCTCTCCTTCCTTTTTAACCAGCACCCAAACACCTACAATGCAAGGTGCATGGGCAGTCATGTTGATGCTCCCCAACCCATTCAAGGTGGTAGCAATTGCTCACAGCAATGAACACGTGTTATAGTGGCCACCTTCTGCCTACCACAAAGCTCTGGCCGTGTTTTGTTCCCCCCTGTCTCTCATTCTGCTCTCTGGTCTCACACTGACGTCCCACCACCGCCTCGGGTGTCTCACACAAGCAGGAGTGACAGCCGCATTGAGCTTGTGCTGAGGGAAAGTTTGCTGGCTGGCCCTAACTTCGTGCTGGTCCTTCCACCCCCTCTCAGCTGCCTGCAGACCCCCGTGTCTGCCCCAGGGCGCCTGGACAGCTGGGGTCCTGCTAGAGAAACCCCACAGCTTACAGGGAAGAGAGCCTGAGGCAAGGGGGAAGGAAGGGGGCTCAGGAGAGCTGGTTGGTATTCAAACACCGCTGTCTCCAAGCTCAGGATCGGTGCATCCCGAAGAGAAAGAAACCAGCCGGAGATGCAGCTGGGAAGCCCTCTGCTCCCAGGAGCATGAGGAGGAGCAGCCAAGCCTCTGCAGCCAGGCGGATCCCACAGCCCTGCGGATGCGTGTGGGACCACAGGCACCCCCCTGCGCTGGGAGACAGCCCACGGGAACGTCAGACCCCCGCACGGAGCAGCGTTTTAGCAGCCGGCTGCTGGCAAAGCAGTGAGTCACTATTCCCATGGCAACTCCACTTACCTTAAAGACATCCTGGGGATGGGAGCCACCATCAGGGATCGCTGAATGCCCAGCACCCTGCAAGGTGGAGCTGGACCCCTTCCTCCCAGTGCTGCTGGGACCAGAGGGCAAACACAGGACACGCCGGCTGGTCCTGCACAGCCCTGTAGCAGGAGCATCCCCATGGGACCAGGGGGGAGCAGATGGAGGTGGGCAGGGGCTGCAAGGTTCAGTCTCCCGTGGGGAGAAAGGCAGGAAAATCCTGATGGAGTTGCTCTTCTCTGTTTTGCCATGGGGTTTTCCTGGGAGGATGCAGCTCTAAGAACAGCAGAAGACAGACAGCGAAAAATTGGAGTGAGTCTGGCTGATGCCACCAAGATGGGCAAGGGCTGGAGCACAGGCGGGATGAGGAGAGGCTGAGGGAAACGGGCTTGTTCAGGAGGTGAGGTGAAGGGCAGAGATTATTGCTTCTTCTGCTGCCTAACAGGAGGGTGAGACAGTGGTGGTGAAAGGAAAAGAAGCAACGGACACAAGCTGGAACATGGGAAATTCTCACTATAGATTAAAAAAGCTTTCACTGTGAGAATGACCAAACGCTGGGACAGGAGATCAGGGACATCAAGGAGGCGTGGGGGGTGTGTGTGGGGGGTCTTCAACCTCAGAGATATTCAAGTGCAACTGCACAGGGCCTGGAACACCCTTCAGGGGGGTGGATCAGGGACCCCAGAGTCTCTTCCCACCTGTATCATTCTTGATTTCGCTGGGAGCCGGCTGGGGAAGAAGGAGGGCAGCCCAGGATGGAGCCCCTGGAGGCAGCAGCACCCGACACTTCCGCAGGTTCAGGCTGGCGGGGGTTTCACTGGGGACGATAGAAGACAAGCGGGGCAGGGTCCCATGGTGGTGGGACCCATGGGGGCTGCTCAGGGAGGAGGCCAGGCCACGCTGCCAATGACAAGTGACAGGGAAGATGAAGGGCTGGGACCAGCACAGCCGGTGGTGTCCCAGGCAGCAGCCCCAGCTGCAGTTTTACAAACACAGGACGATATTTGGACGGTGCTTTCCCATCCCCAGGGCAAGTCACAAGCAGGTCATTTTTCACTAAGACACAGCCACCGGCCGGTACATAAAGCCAACAATTCCCACCCCACCAGGCTCACAGCAAGAGAGGCGCTGCCAGCAGAGCAGCCGTCCAAGGGAGTCATCAGGGACTCTTCAGAGCTCAGCCACCGAGCAGGATCTGCCACTCCTGGAACAAGACGTCCTTGAGACCGACGCAGAGACGGCTCCTTTTCCTGAAATGCTTTGTCCCACCCAGCAGAAGGCACAGAGCCTGGCAATGTTATCTGAGCTCCACCAAGCTGAGTCAGGACCTGGGGAGACCTCCTTGGGAGGAAGGGGTGGTGGGACGGAGGGAGGAGCTGCAGCAAAGCATTTACACCAGGAGAGGAGCTGGGGGCACGGAAGGGCTGCTGGGTGGGAGGTGGAGATGGGTTGCCTGGAGAGCATTGAATGCCGTGTAGGGTCTCACAGCCATGGTCTCCTTGGCTCCCCTGCTCAGCGGGACCCTTCCCTTCTCTCATCTGACACCCCCAATGCCCAAGAGCTGTTCAGGGATAAGTCTGACCAAGGAGATGTCTCTGATGGAGCAGAGGCCAAAATACCTGTCAGGCACGCATCTCGGTCAGACAAGACTCAGTGGCAAGTCCGTGCTATTTAATTACCGGGCAGATGGAGTGAAAGACCAAGCCTCGCAAAGCCAAGGGCCGTTCAACTTGCCAAGGGTGTCTGGGCTGGTGGCTCTTGTAGAAAGGTGGGGAATGCTCAAGGATGCGCACAGCTACTCAGGACCCCTGAGAAAAAGGGTGTCCGTGATTTCAGCCGCTTCCATGAAAAGGCAAAATGACCATCAGAGCAGGCAGGGAGGGAGGATGTAGCAGGGGGTTGTGGACAGCAAGCTGGGGGTATTAAAGCCGTGGGTGGGGGTATATGCTGATGAATGCAGGCTGTGAGGATGGCCCCCCCTTCACCCATCCGTGTGTCCAAGCCACTGGGAAGAAACCCTGGAAAGAAGCTGAGGGGTGGGAAGCGGGAGCTGCGTTACCGAGGGATATCTGAGCGGTCACGCACAGCTCACACGCAGCCGTGATGTCGGAACCCACCGACCGAGGGACCCTTCCCCTGCCCCCTTCGCTAGGACCTCTGTCCCACCTTCGCTTGCAGATGGAGAAGCATCCGACCCCACATCCCTTGTCCCACACAGCTGCCATCCCACCTCCCACGGGGGAGGCAGACCAGATTGTCAGAGCACTCTGTAGCAGAGAGGACACAAAAAACACAGAAGGCTGGGAATTCCCCGTGCATCAAAGCCACTTCTTGCTGTCACAAGTGCCCTTATCGCTGCCAAGAGTGTCCTCCCAGCCAAGGGACAGCATGGATAATGTCAAAGAAGTACCTGGCAGAGCTCCCTGCCCTTCCAGAAGGCCACGGCTGGTGCAAAGTGTGTCCATCCAGGGTGCAGGAGAGCTCAGTGCCTTCAGCCTGCACAGAGCAGCTGGTGTCCCACTACAGCACTGCCCCAGAGGGGATCCAAAACACCACTCTGAAGTGGTTGCTCTACGGCAGAAAATGTCTGGCACGGGGTAGAAACACAAAGAAAGCCCCTCACAACCACCGCACCTCCTGGGGACGGATTCAGAGCAAGCCCAGGCATTGACCTGTGGCTCGGCATTTTCCTGGGTCTTGGCATTTGGCTCTAAAGGCTTCCCAAAGATGGATCCCCTTCCGCAAGAATGGACATCCTGGCTGCCCACCTGAGCTGTGGGTACCCAAGGTGCCAGGCTCCCTCAAGCTCTTTTACAGCTGAAGCATCTACATGCCACCATGGAGGTGCCAGAGTAGGGAGAGAGGGAGCTACTTAGATCAGAGTGACCCGGAATATCTCTCGCTAACTCCTGGATTTGTCCAGAGGCATGACATCATGTCCAGAAAACACCGTGTGTAGCTGTCCTTCTGTGGAACAGATGCACTAAGGAAGGCTGCTGAGCACGAGCTGGTGTGAATCCACCACTCGTCTCTTCCCATATATCAGCTGTGCCCCGGCGAGCAGCCCAGGGCTTGATCCAAAAGCCAAGCGCTTCCTTTGAGGCAACGCAGCACTCAGTGCACCAACACAGCAGCTCCTTTGGACCAGAGCAACCAGTTACGTGTGGATATCCTCTTCCAGAGGTAGCTACCAATGGCCTTAACACCATTCCCAACCACCCATGGTGGACAATCACTTAGTGTGGGAAGCCTCTTTCAATGGCAGATGAAAGGACTTTTCTTGCACCGTTTGAAGGGTGTAGGTCTGAAATGGTTTAAAACGTCTTCTGGTACAGCGTGATGTCCCCAGGCATCCTCCCCGAAGCGTCACTCTCAAGCCCTCTCCTCTCCCTCCCGAGCAGAAAAGCGGCTGCACTTCCCGGAGACAGAGCTTTAGGCACAGCGGGCATGAAAGGCTCAGCTTGATCAAATTACACTCTCCCAGGCTTGGTGCCTGCTTGATCTCATGAAACATAACTAGATTTCTCCTAAGAAGAAATCAATAAGGTAAGTGCCAGTGACGATGCTGAATTCCGAGCTGTCCGGAGTTAATTACACCCCCCGGCTCTGTGCAGCCAGTCCCGGTGCTCCTTGACTCGGGTCAGGCTCTGCCGTTACCTGCATCTCCTGGTGACCATCAACGGGAACTGGGGTTTAAGTCCTTGGGACAACTCTTAAATTATCCACCTTTTTCCAACTGACTACATGCAGCCAAGGCACGTCTTACTGCCATGTACAATGCAGCTGGAGGCTTCAGTTGAAATTAGGGGAAGGAAGGTAGCCCATGGGCTACTTCAAATGCAAGAGAGTTGGGGGAGCACAGGATCCACAAGCCTACACCTGGGAACCAACAGTGGAGCTACCCGAATGCCCAAGGGTGCCCACAAAGCGTGTGAGCTGGATTCTCTAACCTTTCCTCATCTAGCAGTGAGGGGATGTAGGGAGCAAGGGTGATTTAGTCAAAGTGAGATTTAGTCCGCCTGGTCAGCAAGTGTTGGCTGGGATTCACCTCTTGCTGGACAGCTGGACTCCACCAGTGAGGCCTCCATTCAAGGTGGAGGAGCCACAAGCAAAGAGCTCAGCTGTAGATACCCACAGGAGGAGCGATGACTCCTCTGCTCCCCAGACACCTGCGGTCAGGCCAGAGCAGGACGGGGATGCTCCTCCTGGGATGGCAGGGCTGGCACACTGCTCCACACGATCATCGTGGACAACGGCCACCACTGGACTCTCACCCAGTCTGCTCTTCACATGCAGAGCCAGGCTGGAGAACCACACTCAGAGACTCCTGCACCAAGCCCTGAAGCTGCTGCTGAGCCCGGCCAAACCCAGGTAACGTCTCTCATCCAGAGAGTCCAAAGGACACCAAGAGCACCAGCGGCTGTGTAAGCTGACCCTGTGGCTACAGGCACAGAGGGCTGGCCCACTCCCACCAGTGGGTCAGCGCTGTTGCCTGGAGCATGTAAGGAGCCAGGACGGCAGCTGCTCTCTCTCACCTTATTTCTACAACAGATGCACCCCCAGCTTCCACGGGTTGGGGCACTGGAGGTTGGAGGAGCAGCAGTTCCCAGCAGGGATCCTGAGGATGGTGCCAGGGCAGAGCTGGAGACTGCTGCTCCTCTGTAACTGCAGCCAGAGAACAATCAGCATTTCAGAGTCATTTAGCGGCTGCTTCACACATCCAGCTTGGATCATGTTTGCTCCTTCTCCCCCTTCCGCCTGGCCTCACACCAGCCTTTCCGTCCTCCCTTTGCTCCCATCCTTGCAGCTTCTCCTGGCTGCATCCAAGTTACTCGTTTTTTGCTGCTACATAGATTTGCATCACCAAGATGATGGACAGGACCACATGGATGGGAGTGGGAAGGAGAGGAGAGGAGAGGAGAGGAGAGGAGAGGAGAGGAGAGGAGAGGAGAGGAGAGGAGAGGAGAGGAGAGGAGAGGAGAGGAGAGGAGAGGAGAGGAGAGGAGAGGAGAGGAGAGAGGAGAGAAGAGAAGAGAAGAGAAGAGAAGAGAAGAGAAGAGAAGAGAAGAGAAGAGAAGAGAAGAGAAGGGAAGAGAAGGGAAGAGAAGGGAAGAGAAGAGAAGAACTGAATTTCAGTTGGAAGGGACCTACAATGATCATCTAGTCCAGCTGCCTGACCACTTCAGGGCTGACCAAAAGTTAAAGCTTGTTCTTAAGGGCATTGTCCAAGCGCCTCTTAAACATGGAGACACTTGGGGCATCAACCACCTCTTGAGGAAGCCTGTTCCAGTGTTTGACCACCCTCTCGGTAAAGAAATGCTTCCTAAGCGGGTGGGAAGCACACGGTACTTGGTGCAGCGGAGGGACAGAAAGACGAACACACGCCTGAGCTGTGTACGGAGACACTCAAGGACAACGCAACAGACACCGATGAATAGCAGCAGACAGACAGTCTCCAAGGAAAGCTTCTCCTTCAGGAGAGTCTCTCATGATGGATCTGGTGACGGGTGCCATGATTTCAGACACAGCCTGAGAAGGGTCCAAACCCCACCAGAAGCACACAAAAAGCTCCCATTACTTTTTCCCTTCCTTTTGCCGTCCTCCATCCAATTTAGACTCCACATGGTTCCTGCCTGAAATATTTTCTCAGTGAAGTGTTCTGTACCTGAAGTACCAAACGCCTTTCTCAGCTCCGAATTCCCACATCTGCTGCATTTTCCTCACTCCCCCATTCCCCGAAGCTCTTTTTCACTGAAGTATTTGGGCTTTCTGGCAAAACACATCCCAGTTGGCCCGAACCTCCTGTTGCTCCACCTTCTGTTACTCTTGCTATTTGTGGAAATTTTGCATTTTAGTATTTGTGCCATTATTTTGCCAGTAGCAGAAGTTACACTTAGGGGGCTGCAGCTTGAGAGACTGGTTTTATTCCCTTTTTCATCTGAAAGCAAATGCAGGGTTTGCTTTTTTTTTTTTTTTCCCCAGCATCCCTGGATCTTACAATCTGCTCAGCAAAGCGACTGTCAAATTCCTTGAGCATCCTGTCCCACCACGCAGGTCCATCGGATGATACGGGTCTATTCTGACACGTCAAATATTTCCTGCTCAAATTACCTGTGGTTTTATCAGGGTGGTGAGGCTCAGGTGTCCCTTGGTCTCCAGGCACGGAATAATTATGGACAAGCTCAAGTGATGCGCATACAATCCAGGGCAGAAGGCAACGTCTAAGTGTCTTCTAAATGTCTACCCAGGGCCGTGAGATGCTTTTAAGATGAGCCATGTATCACTGACAGACGCAGTGCCACCCCGCAGGCACGTCAGCACCGCAGGGCTCCCAGCCCAGGCCCAGGCTGGGGCTACCCAGAAAGGACAGAAGTCACTTCAGAAAAATAAAAACTTTTTCCTTGTGAAATAGACCCCCCAGATGTCACCTAGACCTGCCTGAAAAGTCACTTTGAACTTGCCCTGGAGTTATTTCATCTCTTTTATACTGCATGTGGGAATTTGTTAGGAGATGAAAAGTTCAGTCTTGAAAAGAAAAGGCAGAAACAATTCCTCCGCCTTTTCCTCAGGGTGTTCATCACAGCTCCCACACACCCGCCCCGGAGCTGGGGCTCCTGCCCGTGCTCAGCAGAGGACACCTCGCTGTGATGGAGCTGTGATACCGCAGACAAATTCCTGGTCCAACTGGACCATCAGCAGTGGTGCGACATTGCAAGGTCCCTGCCCACCAGCCAGTTGAACTTCAAAGCAGAGAGCACTCCATCACACCGGCTTGGAGTTGGACTCAGAGCACCATACAGATTGACTGAAACCTCTGAAAGTGTCCAGTCTAACTGTCCTACCCAAAGCAACACCAGTTCTGAAGTTAAAATTAAGTTGCTCGGGGCTTTGTCCAGCTGGGTTTTGAATATCCTGATTTAAATATCTCAGCTTGCCCAGGGAGATCTTTACAATGCTGTGTTTGAGACCTCCAGCTCACAAAGGATCTCATTTTATCGAGTCTTACCCCAGAGGAGAGGAACTTCCCAAACATCACCGCACCGCTGCATTATGGCATGGCCTACACACCTTCCAACCAGAACAGGAACCCAGTGTGCGACACGCTCTTACGCCTAGGACAGGAGACAACACAAACCACCACTGTGAGCACCAACTGACCTGCACAGAGAATCACGGAATAGTCAGGGTTGGCAGGGACCTCTGGAGATCATCTCCTCCAACCCCCGGCCACAGCAGGGTCACCCACAGCAGGGGGCACAGGAACGCGTCCAGGCGGGTTGGGAATGTCTCCAGAGATGGAGACTCCCCCACCTCTCTGGGCAGCCTGTGCCAGGGCTCTGCCACCCTCACAGCAAAGAAGTTCCTCCTCAGGTTGAGATGGAACTTCCCATGGTCAAGTTTGTGCCCGTTACCCCTTGTCCTGTTGCTGGGCACCACTGAGAAGAGCCTGGCCCCATCCTCCTGACACCCCCCTTTCAGTATTTATAAGCGTTGATAAGATCCCCCCTCAGTCGTCTTGTTTCCAGCCTGAAGAGACCCAAATCCCTCAGCCTTTCTCCATCACAGAGGTGTTCCATCCCCTCAGCATCTCGGCAGCCCTTTGCTGTCCCCTCTCCAGCAGTTCCCTGTCCTTCTGGAACCGGGGAGCCCAGAACTGGACACAGATCACTGCACACTCCGTTGCCCCCTGGATGGGAAACTCAAGGGGACCCCGAGTGTTGTTAGCTCAGCTCAGTCCCGGTTTAGGCAGTTTAAATAGAAGGGGTCACGTCTCCAAGCCACCAAGGACTTTTCTTGGCTCATGGAGGCTCACAAGCCTAGACACTTCCCCATTTGTTGTTACTCCATGGAAGCAAATAAGCTCTTGAGCCGCGGATGTGCAGTCGATTGATTCATACATCACTGGGGAGAGGCACAGGCATTTCTGCAACACATTCTGTGCAGCAGCCGCGAGCTGCAATGCGGTGTCATCAGATAAATCTGTTACTCCGTGCTAGAAAACCATTTGGATTGCGCTCAAATTCTCAAACTTCCAACTGGGTTCCAGGCACTATTTTTGACTTACAACAATGGGGAGCCATTTCATAAATTCCCACCGGAGAGAGGCCTCGGTGCCTTCTCTCTCACCAGGCAATTTTGAGGCTGTGCTCTGCGGGAAGGCTCTCTGCTCGGTTGATGGCTGGGAAGCCTTGTTCTCCAGGTCCTGCTGCACCTTAGACAACAGTAGCTCCTCAATGGGGTGCAGATACAGTTCTGCAGGACCAGCAAGGGTCATAGACCTGAGCATCCTCCTCCCCATCCCCGTCTCCCCTTCCTGACCACGGCATGTGTCCTTTGTGTCAAGGTAGGTACCAGGAAGGAAGCCCACGGTCCTGGTGCTGCAGATGAAGAACTGGGTGGCACAGGAGCTGTACCCATTAGGAGATGGTTGATCCCAGGTGGGAGGGTCATCCCATAAGCTCCTCCAGGAGCAAAGACCATTTTTGAGCAGGGATCACCAACGTGGCTGCTCAGGCTCCTGCCCCAGCTCACACCCAGCACTCTGCTGCATCCAGACCTGCAACAGCTCTTCCACCAACTTGCGTTTTGTTTGCAGAACTTGGGATGGGGAGGAACACCCTGGCTTGGATGTGTTCATAGAAACCTTTTGAGTAGCTCAAACACAACCGCTCCGTGTCCTAGGACATTGAGCTGAGCCTCCAGGTGCTCGTCCAAGAAGTCACGGATCTGTAGGCGGCCCTTGTTGTAACCACCCCCCCCTCATAGGGATGTCTCAGATACCCTGGGCCAACATCTGGTGGTTGGGCTGAGCCCTTGTAGGCTGCCAGGCAGAAAGAGAGGAGGAGAGAACCCCGGGGAGGCTTTGCAGCTCGCAGACAGACGAACGCGGGATGAGACCCAGGCATCCCGCCAGCCGCGCCGGCAGCCGCTGCCTCAGCCTGCTCCGGCTCTGTTTAACCATAACCACAGACTTAAATAGTTGTCTTGGCTGACTGGGGCCCTGCTTTCCCCCCAGGAGTCTGGATGCTCTTTCCGAGGCAGCTCAAGCCTGGCAGGTCCCTGCCAGGGCTCCATTCCTGCCAGCCTCCCTCAGCCCCTGCCAGCTCTGCCCCAGCGCTCGGTGGTTCCATGCACGCCTCCAGCACAGCTCGCAAGGCAATTTCCCTCTTGGCAGAAGCCACGTTGCTGCTGGTGCTGCTTTTCGTGGCTTGACTTGCCCCCTCCAGAGGTGAACTGGTCCACACAGATCCCCCACAAGCTCCGAGGTGCTCAGGGGACCCAGCACTGAAACACCGTCACCCCAGATGCAGCCTCCACGCCACATCCCACAGGCCCCGCTCCACCTAGATCTCAGCCCAAGCAGGGGATGGCACCTCAGGCTTAGAGAACAACCTGGGCCACCAACACACAACCGTCATTTAGCCCTGGAGGCCTCCAAAATCACGTGGCACCTCCACTTTGGGTCACACAATTCTGTCGAGGGTACTCTTTATAGTGCAAAGGAGTTGGACTAAGAGCACTGTTGGCTGGAGCCAGCTTCCTCCACACTCACCCAAGGACGCAAGTGCCAGGGGCTGAGGAAGCAGCACAGAGGGGCTGCTCTGGGAAGGGCACTCACCCTCCCAGATCCCTGACTCCATCATCTCCCCAGCACGACGCCTTGGCACTAAAGTAGCCATGGTATCACTCCTGGACACCCACCACCTTAACATACCTGCAAGTCTGCAGATAAGGGGGTCCTGCAGAGGACCCAAGGAGCTGGAATATTGCCCCAACCCCAACAACAAATGATGGGCTTGGGGAAGTTGCATGGGAAGGCAAAGTCAGCATTTTGGAAACAATGAGACCAGTGATGACAAGAGTTCCCCCCGAAACATCCAGGCAATAGCAAGAGGAATCATGATGTCAAACACAAAAATTAAACAGTGAAATAGGGACCACTGGGCTCTTGTCAGGGATATATGGTCTTCTCTGGAACTTTCCTTGAAGCAAAATAAAGGTAAAACATCCAAGAGAAGAGCACGCTGGGCTCCACCAGGAGACATCACACCACTGAGCA